>CM077671.1:402355918-403040918 GCA_039707655.1 Elymus sibiricus
CAATCAAGGTTGCTTAAGCAATCATCAAAAGAACTACCGTAAACGAAAAAATAATCCATGAACACCTCAACAATCTTTTCACAAAAGTCAGAGAATATAGCCATCATACATCTTTGAAAGGTAGCAGGTGCATTACATAAACCAAAAGGCATACGTCTATAAGCATAAGTTCCAAAAGGACAAGTAAAAGTAGTTTTCTCTTGATCTTCTTTTGACACAGAGAAAAAACAGAATATCCATCAAGGAAACAAAAGTGTGTATGCTTAGGCAATCTTTCTAACATTTGATCAATAAAAGGCAAGGGGTAATGATCTTTGTGGAATAAGTTTAATTTTCAAAAATCAATTACCATCCTGTATCCAGTTACAACTCTTTGTGGAATAAGTTTATTTTTATCATTAGGAACAACGGTTATACCTCCTTTCTTAGAAACACAATGAACATGACTTACCCATCCACTATCAGCTATGGGATAAATTATACCTGCCTCCAGAAGCTTTAATATTTCGGTCCTTACCACCTCTTTCATTTTAGGATTAAGACGACGTTGATGATCAACGACGAGTTTAGCATCCAGCTCCATATTAATCTTATGCTGGCATAAAGTGGGGCTAATGCCCTTAAGACCATCGAGAGTATATCCGATAGCAGCTCGGTGCTTCTTTAGAGTTTTAAGTAATCTCTTTTCTTCATGCTCTGAAAGATTAGCACTAATAATAACTGGATATATCTCCTTTTCATCAAGATAAGCATATTTTAATGTATCAGGTAGTTTCTTTAATTCAAACACGGGATCATCCTTAGATGGCAGAGGATCCCCTAGAGTGTCAATAGGCAAATTGTGTTTAAGGATAGGTGCTTGTTTAAAGAATATCTCATCTATTTCATTCATATGTATATCATTTTTATGGTCTAGCAAATATTGTTCTAATGGATCAGTAGGAGGCACGGAAATAGAAGCAAGACCAATGATTTCATCTTTACTAGATAATTCTTTCTCATGTGGTTGTCTATGAAACTTAGAGAAATTAAACTCATGAGACACATCATCGAAGTTGACACCGACCGTTTCCCTATTGCAATCAATTTTAGCATTAACAGTATTTAGAAAAGGTCTACCAAAAATGATAGAACAAAAGTCTTGTTGTAATGAGCCAAGAACTAGAAAATCAGTAGGGTATTTGATCTTACCACAGACTTCAACATCTCTAACAATCCCAAGTGGTTAAATAGTTCTTTGTTTGCAAGCTTAATAGTAGCATCAATATCTTCTAACTCAACGGGTGCAATATCATGCATAATTTCTTGATAGAGAGTAAAGGGAATGGCACTAATACTAGCACCCATGTCACATAAACCGTGATAACAATGATATCCAATTTTAACAGAAACAACAGGCATGCCAATAATATGTTTATGTTTATCCTTAGTGTCTTGTTTAGCAATACGAGATGCTTCATCGCAGAAATATATAACATGACCATCAATATTATCAACTAGTAAATCTTTAATCAATGCAACTTTAGGTTCCACTTTAATTTGTTCAGAGGGTCTATGTGTTTTGATATTACTTCTATTAACCAAAGTTGCAACTTTAGCATGCTCCTTAATCCTAGCAAGAAAAGGAGGTTTCTCAATGTAAGTGGTAGGTACAATTGAATCAACATTATAAAGGATTGTTTCTTCTTTAGTTATACTAGGTTCCTCATAAGTTTCTTCAATAGGGGGATGAAATTTAAACCACTTATCCTTAGGGAGATCAACATGAGTAGCAAATGATTCACAGAAAGTAGCTACTATCTCAGAGTCAAGTCCGTATTTTGCACTAAACTTATGAAAAGCTGCAGTTTCCATAAATATATCAAGTGCATATCAGGATGTATTTTTCCATCTCCTGCATAAGGACTAGCTAGCATTTTCTCTAATATACCCGAGGGAATCTCATAGTAAATATTTACAGAGTGTTCGGTAGGTAGACGAGCGGATTTTGCCACTTTCGGACGAGGTGAAGATACCCCGAACAAGCCCCTCAAAGGATTATCCTCCATAGTAACAAGTGACGATAAATTTCAGCACGTAATAAATGTGTTTCCTTACCAAATTCCACTTACCAAAGGCGCTTTACTCCCTGGCAACTGCGCCAGAAAAGATTCTTGATGACCCACAAGTATAGGAGATCAATCATAGTCCTTTCGATAAGTAAGAATGTAGAACCCAACGAGGAGGAGAAGGAAATGGCAAGCAGTTTTTAGCAAGGTATTCTCTGCAAGTGCTGTAAGTAACAGTGGTAGATAGTTTTGTAGCAAGATAATTCATAACAAGTAACAAGTAACAATAGTATCACAGGTGCAGCAAGATGGCCCAATCATTTTCATAGCAAAGTCCAAGACTGAAAGTTCTCTTATATAAAGTAAAGCGCTCTCGAGGACACATGGGGATTTTGTCTAGTCATGTTTCATCATGTTTAGTTGATTCACGTTTGCTACTTTGATAATTTGATATGTGGTTGGACCGGTGCTAGGGTGTTGTTCTTACTTGAACAAACAACCCACTTATGATTACCCCCTCTCACAAGCATCCTCAACTACGAAAGAGGAATTAAAATAAATCTAACCATAGCATTAAACGTGTGGATCCAAATCAGCCCCTTGCGAAACAACTCATAAACTAGGGTTTAAGCTTCTGTCACTCTCACAATCCATCATCTACTTATCATTCCCCAGTGCTTTCCTTTAGGCCCAAACATGGTGAAATGTCATGTAGTCGACGTTCACACGACACCACTAAAGGAATAGCAACATACATATCATCAAAATATCGAGCGAATACCAACATCACATCCTTACGTAAGACAAGACTTCTCCCATGTCCTCAAGAACAAAAGTGACTACTCACAAAGCATCAACATGTTCAATATCAGAGGTGTAATGAATATGCTTAAGGATCTGAACATATAATCTTCCACCCAATAAACCAACTAGCATCAACTACAAGATGTAATCAACACTAATAGCAACCCACAAGTACCAATCTCAGGTTTGGAGACAAGATTGAATACAAGAGATGAACTAGGGTTTGGGATGAGATGGTGCTGGTGAAGATGTTTATGAACATTGGTCCTCCCACGATGGAGGAAGCATTGGTGATAACGATGGCTTCGATTCCCCCCTCCCGGAGGGAAGTTTCCCAGCGGAATCGCTCCGCCAGAGAGCAAAAGTGTTTCTGCCTGGGTTCCGCCTCGAGACAGCGGTGCTTCGTCCCAAAATCTTCTTCTTTTTTTTTCTATGTCAAAACCCTTCATATAGCAAAAGATGGGCACTGAAGGCCACCTGTGGGACCCACAAGGCATCAGGGCACGCCTGGGGGTGGACGTGCCATGTTGCCTTGTGGGCAGGTGGTGGCCCCCCTCTGGTATTTCTTTGCTCGAGTATTTTTATATATTCAATAAAAAAATCCGTAAAGTTTCAGGTCATTTGGAGTTCTGTAGAATAGGTATCTCTGATGTAGCTTTTCAGGTCCAGAATTCCAGGTGTCGGTAATTTCCCCCTCCATGTAAATCTTACAAATTAAGAGAGAAAAGGCATTAGAATTGCATCATAAAGTGGAATAATGACCAAAAATAATATAAATAACAGTAGGAAATCATGATGCAAAATGGACGTATGACCAACTAGATTGATTTATTTTCATCGGGGGTGGTACTTTGTAATGGGTTCAATCTTGCGATGTCCTCATCCGGTGACAGTAGGAGTAGCGAGGCACGTATTTTTATTGTTGCCATTAAGGATAAAACACGGGGTTTATTCATATTGATTGGGTTTACTTTGTCTACATCATGTCATCTTGCTTAAAGCCTTACTTTGTTTGTCATGAACTTAATACCTCGAGAGGCAAGCATAGAAGCGCTCTCGAAGTGGAGTAATAGTAGTAGATGCAGAATCGTTTCGGTCTACTTGTTTCGGATATGATGCCTATATATATGATCATTGCCATGAATAACATCATAACTATGTGTTTTTCTATCAATTGCCCAATAGTAATTTGTCTACCCACTGTATGCTATGTGTTCGAGAGAGAAGCCTCTAGTGAATAATATTGCTCAAAACCAAATATACCTTGCTGCAATTTATTTACTTTTGTTTTTATCTATCTATCACTATCAGAATTAATCCTTGCAAGTAACGAGTTCAAGGGGATTGACAACCCTCTTGCCCGCGTTGGGTGCCAAGTGTTTGCTTTTGTGTGTGTAGGTGTTGAAGATGAGAATTTGCGTGGTTCTCCTATTGGTTTGATAACCTTGATTCTCACTGAACGAAATACTTATTCGCTACTATATTGCTTCACCCTTCCTCTTCGGGGAAAATCCCAACGCATCTCACAAGTAGCAGAAAGAATTTCTGGCGCCGTTGCCGGGGAGCATCACCAAAAAATCGTAAAGACCCTTCCACACAAATTATAAATTACTTGTTCTAATTTTTACTTGTCTAGTTATAATCCTTATCTTTGACACACATGAACGGAAATTAAAAGTAGCAAATAAGATAAATGGATCCTCATCCACTTGCTAATCTTTTTAAATTTGCTTCTTGTTGTAAACCAATAGCTAACAATGAAGAAGTTATAAAAGAAAATGCTATTGGGATACACCTATTGAATGAAAAGCATGATTGTAATTGCATTAGCATAAATTCCATGAAAGTCAATTGTATTAATGATCATGATTGGGGTGATGATGTTTCTTTTGATCTTGAAAATTTATTTAAGCCTCAAAATGAATCTACTATTGATAATGAAAATTGCCATAGTATTGAAAGTGGATTTGGAAGAGTGTCAAATTTAGGTAAAAAGAATCCCACATATTTGGAGAGTGTTCAATCGTATAATTTTATTGATAAAAGTGGGTTTGGAGTGGTCATGACTTTAGTTAATGTTAATCCCACTATCTTGGAAGATTGTAAAAATCGTGTGCATGTGCATCATAGAGAGAATATTTTATACGATAGTTATATTGTTGAATTTGAATATGATCCTACATGTAATTATTATGGGAGAGGCAAATATGGTTATAGAAATTTTCATATTAACCCCTTACATCTCTTTGTGTTGAAATTATCAATGCTTCATTCTTCCTATTTGCATATATTAGATATTTCTTGTGTTGATCATTTGTTTTCTTATAAAATGCCTAAGCATAGAATGTACTACAAATTAATAAGGCTTGCGTGTATATCTAGGTTGATAAATAGACCAACGTAATACAAGTTATATATCACAAAAAATATATCATTAGAAACTTTAAATCGTCTACTTTCTAATGGTATAATTTTCAGATTATACAAGTCATTTTATGTTGGTCAAATTATAGGCCTAGAGATATGTGCAAGCCTTATAAACTGGAAAGGAGGTAGTACGTTAGACTTAAATGTGTTTGTCACATGTTTTATGATGCTCTCTTTGTGCTTCAATTTTTGTCTTTTATGTGAGCATCATTATTATCCCAAGCCTATCTTCATGGATATAAAAAAAGAGCATGTTGGGAGACAACCCAATACTTTCTGTTATTGTGAGTTCACACAATTATTGCTATTGTAATGATTGTGTTTTATTTTTTTTAGTATTTGTGCCAAGCAAAGCCTTTGGGATGATTTGGATGATAGTAGAATTGATCCTGTGCAAAAATAGAAACTTTTGTGCCCAGTATTTAATTCCTATGATTTTACTGGATTGTATTTTTGATCTGAATTTTTTACATAGTATTGCTATACAAATTGGCCAGGTCATTCTAATTTTTTAGAAGTTTTGGAGTTACAGAAGTATGGTCTTACTTTTAGTACAGATCATCATAGACTGTTCTGTTTTAGACAGATTCTGTTTTTGCTTGCATAGTTTGCTTGTTTTACTAATGCTATGGATTACAAAGGGGATATAAGTCATGGAGAAGTTAGAATACAGTAACTTATTATGCAATAACTAAATATGAACCTATTTACAACAGTACCTAAAGTTTATGATATGTCTATTATAATAACGGAACTCATGAGGTTTCTGCTGAGTTTTGTGTGTGAAAGCACATATGCTCCCTTGGTGGTTTTGATAATTCATGACAACATACATTATCTCTTGTACTAATGGTTCTACCTAGTGTTTCAGATTAAGTCCAGAAGATTGTTGTGGCTGGAAGTTGTGAGGAGAATCCCCAAGGAAGGAAAGGATAGGATTGCCAAAGCATCAAACTTCAAGACTCTACATTTTGCATTTATGTGAGAAATCACACTTGAGTCCATAGGAAAGCCAATACTATTAAAAGGGGGTGAAGTATCTATGATGATCTAGTTGCTCAAAGTGCTTAGAGTTTAGCCACCAAAAACCCTCAAGAATTCTCCCACAACATATTCTGTCCAAATCCCAAAGTCAAATTCGATGCCACCAACTATTCCAAATCAGCCATACCGAGTTTTCCTTAGACAGATTCCAGAGCCAAAGCCTAGCATCTCGGTACCACCGAGAATCCATTCGATACAACCGAAAAGTAGGTGCCAACTTTTTGTTAACCAAGCATTAAAAATCGAAATCTTTGAGTTTTATATTTCGGTCTCACCGAGAGTTGAATCTGCCCTAGGTAACCCAAATCAGTCTTACCGAGATTTATATATCGGTCTCACCGAGAATCCAAAAGTTGCAACCTTTTGCACTAGTCGGTGTAACCGAGATTTATCTTCGGCTCCATCAAGTTGGGCAATAATGTTGTAACGGTTGGATTTTTGGTGATGCCTATATATACCCATCCACCTCCCTCTCATTCGTAGAGAGAGCACTCAGAACAAGCCAACACTTGCCCCATCCATTTTCTGAGAGAGAACCACCTACTCATGTGTTGAGATCAAGATCTACCACTCCAACCATATGAATCTTGATTTCTAGCCTCCCCAAATTGTTTTATACCCAATCAATCTCTTCTACCAAGCCAAATCTGTGAGAGAGTGATTGAGTGTTGAGGAGATTATCTTTTGAAGCACAAGAGTAAGGAGTTCATCATCCATAACACATCTATTACCTTTTGGAGAGTGGTGTCTCCTAGATTGGTTAGGTGTCGCTTGGGAGCCTCCAATTCATTTCGGAGTTGAACCAAAAAGTTTGTAAGGGCAAGGAAAGCACCTACTTCATGAAGATCTACCCCGAGTGAGGCTAGTCCTTCGTGGACGTAAGCTATGGTGGAATAGACAAGGTTGCTTCTTCGTGAACCCTTCGTGGGTGGAGCCCTCCGTGGACTCGCGCAGCCGTTACCCTCCGTGGGTTGAAATCTCCATCAGCGTAGACGTACGATAGCATCACCTATCGAAACCACGGGAAAAATCTTCGTGTTCCCATTGCGTTTGATCTTCCTATTTCTACTCCTTACTTTCATGTGCATGTATTTACTTTGTGCTGCCATACTCGTTGACTTGCATGTGTACGGTGTGCTAGACTTGGTAGAATTGCTAAAACTTGCCAATCAATAAAATTGAAAAAAGGTTAGGTTTTTAATTCGGCCTTGTAGTCTATTCACCCCCCCCCCTCTAGACATACTCTTCTCGATCCCACAATTGGTATCAGAGCTTTGGTCTCCATATCTTTGGTTTTATCACCATTGGAGGAAGATGGATATGCCTAGTTTGGAGAGTCTTAGTTGTAGAGTGCCTATTCTCAATGGGGAGTACTATAGTCAATGGAAAGACAAAATGCTTGATCTATTTGATGAATTCCATTTGAGCAAATATGTTGAAAATCCTTATATGCCTCCCATTGATCCCTTACGTCCTTCTCACGAGTACAAAAGATCTTCAAGAACTTCGCTCGTAAAGCCCAAAATCAGTTTGAAGTGAAGATCAAGAAAGTTCGGAGTGACAACAGATCGGAGTTCAAGAACACTAATGTGGATACCTTTCTTGACGAAGAAGGTATCTCACTTGAGTTCTCGGCTATGTAGACACCTTAACAAAATGGAGTTGTTGAGAGGAAGAATCGGACTCTCATAGAGATGGCTAGAACGATGCTCGACGAATACAAGACGCCAAGACACTTTTGGGCGGAAGCCATGGAAACAGCTTGTCATGCTACAAACCGACTCTACCTACACAAGCTTCTCGGTAAAATGGCATACGAGCTACTCACCTGTAACAAACCCCAAGTTGGATACTTTCAGGTATTCGCCTCAAAGTGCTACATTCTTGATAAGCATTGTCATTCAAAATTTGCTCCTAAATCTCATGAAGGCTTTCTTCTTGGTTACAGATCAAACTCTCACACTTACCGTGTCTACAACAACTTCACTCGAAAAGTTGAAGAGACGGTAGATGTGAAGTTTGATGAGTCTAATGGTTCGCAAGTTGAACAATTGCCAAATGATGTAGGAGATAAGGAACCTTTGAAAGCCATTCAAGACTTGTCCATCGGTAAGATACGTCCCAAGGAGGTGAAGGAAAGTACTTCATCAACACAAGTGGAAGCTCCTACCTCGCGTCAAGGCGAACCACAAAACGACATGTAGGCATCCGCAAGCGGTACACGGCAAGATGAAGAGGAGGAAGAAGTACATCGAGATGATCCACCTCAACCTCCTTCACCACCACCTCAAGGAAACGACACCTTCAACAACAACGAAGAAGAAGATGATGATGAGGAAGCTCCATCGTCAAACAAGCAAAATCTGCCACGAGTTCAAGCAAGAGTTAACAAGAATCATCCCCTAGAGCAAATTTTCGGCGACATACAAACCGGGAGAATTACTCGCTCTAAAACTTGTCTAGCTAACTTTTGTGAGCATTACTCATTTATCTCTAGTATTGAGCCTATGAAGGTAGAAAAAGCACTTGAGGACCCAGATTGGGTGAATGCCATGCACGAGGAGCTACACAACTTTGAGAGGAATGAAGTGTTCACACTAGTGGAGAAGCCCAAGGATGAGTACAACATCATTGGTATGAAATGGGTGTTTCGGAACCAGCAAGATGAAGTTGGCCAAATGGTCTGCAACAAGGCACGTCTCGTAGCTCAAGGTTACACTCAAGTCGAAGGTATGGACTACAGTGAGACTTACGCCCCGTTGCTAGACTTGAGGCCATTCGCATACTTCTTGCTTATGCCAATCACCATGATATTACTCTCTACCAAATGGATATCAAAAGTGCTTTTCTAAATGGTGAAATTGAGGAGGAAGTTTATGTTAAACAACCTCCCGGCTTCGTGAACCCTAAGAAACCTAATCATGTTTATAAACTTTGTAAAGCTCTCTATGGTATTAAACAATCCCCACGAGCTTGGTACAAATGCTTAACGAAGTTCCTCATTGAAAAGGGTTTTGAGATTGGTAAAATTGACGCAACCTTGTTCACTAAAAGAGTTAATGGTGAATTATTTGTGTGCCAAATTTATGTGGATGATATTATCTTTGGATCTACTAACCCACATTTTAGTGAGAAATTAGAAAGGTTGATGTCCGAGAAATACGAGATGTCTATGATGTGTGAGCTGAATTTTTTTCTTGGTTTGCAAATCAAGCAAACGAGAGAAGGTATGTCTATCTATCAAACTAAGTACACCAAGGACTTGTTCAAGAAGTTCAACATGCAAGAGTGTAAAGGTATGAAAACTCACATGCCTACTAGTGGACATGTTGACCTCACCAAGGAGGACAAACCGGTTGATCAAAAGGTTTATCGATCAATGATCGGTTCATTGTGATATCTATGTGCCTCCCATCCCGATATCATGCTAAGTGTGTGCATGTGTGCCCGATATCAAGTGGCACCCAAAGAGTGTCATCTTAAGGCCGTGAAAAGAATTGTGAGATACTTGATACATACACCAAACTTTGGCATTTGGTATCCCAAGGGATCTTCTTTTAATCTTATGGGCTATTCTGACTCGGACTATGTCGGAGATAAGGTTGATAGAAAATCCACCTCGGGTACTTGTCAATTTCTTGGGAGATCTCTTGTGTCTTGGTCATCCAAGAAACAAAACTCGGTATATCTATCCACCGCCGAAGCGGAATACATTGCCGCCGGATCATGTTGTGCGCAATTGCTATGAATGACACAAACTCTTAAGGACTATGTAATATATGTTAGACATGTTTCATTGTTTTGTGACAATGAGAGTGCTGTTAAAATTGCTCATAATCCCGTGCAACATTCTCAAACTAAACATATTCAAGTTCGACATCGTTTCATTCGTGATCATGTTGCCAAAGGAGATATTAATCTCAAACATGTTTGGACCGACAAACAATTGGCGGATATCTTTACTAAGCCACTTGATGAGAAAGTGTTTTGTTGCTTAAGGAGTGAGTTGAACATCATTGATGCTTCAAACTTGAGCTAGACTCACTCGGTTGCATGCAAGGGCATGAGCTTACTTGACTATTCCTTGATACTATTGATATGACACTATTTCTACCTTGGAAATGTATGCTCCCTTGTATTGCATCTAGCCTTTCTAGGTACTTGGATGGACCTCATTCCACAAGATTGTTAACAACTCAAATTAAGAGCAATCTTGTCATGGCCAAGTATCAACAACCTCACTTTGAAAATGGAGGAAGGAGACAACACAAATCATATCCTTGACAAAAATTTGATAAATCATGTCATTTGGATATATCACGTTCTTCCTTTCATGACTAACCCATGTAGGTGAGAAGTGAATGTATCAATCAAGGATTGCTCCAAATTCAAGATGATCTTCATCAACCTTGAACATCCACAACAAGTTCACCAACATGCCACATCATCAACATCATTCAAAGGTAGGTACTCATATCCTTGAAAAGGCTTTACTCCAAGTCATGAGATAAAGCAACTCAAGTGATATGAAGACATTAAAAATGCTTAAACAAAAAATGGTAACCCCATTTTGAGCTTAACGATGAGTATGACCTATGATCAAGAATTCTTGCTTGGCTCCTTAAGTCAATATACTCTCATATAGGTGACCTAGTCAACGCCCAACATCTAGATGTGGAACTTGAATGGAGAATTTCTCTTTTGTTGCCTATTTTGTTGCTTCCATTCAATCCTAACCTAGATGAAAATTCCTTGCAAATCTTTTGAAAATTCCTTCCAAATCTTTTGAAAATTCCTTGCAAATATTTTGAAAAATTCCTTGCATATGTTTTGAAAATTCCTTGTAAATCTATTGAGAATTCCTTGCAAAATGTGTCAAGTCCTCCTGAAAAGTTTTCTTTTACAAATGGCCAAAAACAACTTTGCCAAGTTTCTGTTTGCTACTCAGATACTCCGAATTAGGAAAATTGACTTCACCAATGCAGCAGATAAACTTCTCAAAGTTACTTCGGTACAACCAACATGAAACTCTTCGGCATCACTGATTTGTCCCAGAACCCTAAACTCATATCGGTTGAACCGATCTATATCAACTCGGAGCCTCTGACATTTGCTACTACTTGTGTTCTTTGCCATACTCTCAACTATTTTCAGAAGAAGTTCTCTATGACCCGTAAATCTCAAGGATCCTTATCCTCTGACCCTTCTTGGTAATTTATGCCAAAGGGGGGGAGAAAGATTAAAGCTTAAATTCAAAGCTTCAGGGGGAGAATCATTAATGCTCTTAGCAAATCATCAAGGGGGAGAGATCAATTCATTTTTATCATTCCTAAAAGGAGAGAGAAAAGACTAAGTGATCTGGATTCATGGTTTTGTATTGCTATATGCTTCTTGCTAGACTTATCTCACCCTACCTACTCCCAATAGGGGACAGGAAAAACTAAAATCTACATTCAGGGGAGAAAGCGCTAAGAATACTTTTGGATACATGTTAATCTTGAGAAAGTACTATCTTCTACATGTCTTCCAAACCTTGGTGAAGTTGAAGTTCCTTGCATTTGTATGAGAGAAATATTCTTGTGTTATCTAACCTTGTTTTCTCAAGTATGTTTTCCTAGTAGAAATGCTCCATAACTTCAAGGTAAGTATATGCATCATATCCTTGGTCAAGATGATCTCTTGCTTCTTGCACAAATTTTTGTGCAAGAGTGAGTCCTGAACATGGAAACACTTCATTCTTATTTGCTTCATGCATATAGCCAAGGTACATATGACTTATCATGTCCTGTCTACCATGTGTGCACTCATGCATTCCAAAGCAGTTATTTCTTAAAAGGGATTGCACACATTTAGGGGGAGCTTGTCTTAGTCATATGTCTCTCAAAGCTATTATATACTACTACTTATCTTTTAATTGAAGCTTTGATTGTATGTTGTCATCAATTACAAAAAAGAGGAGATTGAAAGCACATATGCTCCCTTGGTGGTTTTGATAATTCATGACAACATACATTATCTCTTGGACTAATGGTTCTACCTAGTGTTTCAGATTAACTCCAGAAGATTGTTGTGGCTAAAAGTTGTGAGGAGAATCCCCAATTAAGGAAAGGATAGGATTGCCAAAGCATCAAGCTTCAAGACTCTACATTTTGCATTTATGTGAGAAATCACACTTGAGTCCATTGGAAAGCCAATACTATTAAAAGGGGGTGAAGTATCTATGATGATCTGGTTGCTCAAAGTGCTTAGAGTTTATCCACCAAAAATCCTCAAGAATTCTCCCACAACATATTCTGTCGAAATCCCAAAGTCCAATTCGGTGCCACCAACTATTCCAAATCGGCCATACCGAGTTTTCCTTATACAGATTCCAGAGCCAAACCCTAGCATCTCGGTACCACCGAGAATCCATTTGGTACAATCAAAAAGTAGGTGCCAACTTTCTATTAACCAAGTATTAAAAATTCGAATCTTCGAGTTTTATATTTTGGTCTCACCGAGAGTTGAATTTGCCCTAGGTAACCCAAATCGGTCTCGTAGAGATTTATATATCGGTCTCACCAAGAACCCAAAAGTTGTAACCTTTTGCACTAGTCGGTGTAACCGAGATTTATCTTCGGTTCCACCGAGTTGGGCAATAATGTTGTAACGGTTGGATTTTCGGAGATGCCTGTATATACCCATCCACCTCCCTCTCATTCGTAGAGAGAGCACTCAGAACAAGCCAACACTTGCCCCATCCATTTTCTGAGAGAGAACCACCTACTCATGTGTTGAGATCAAGATCTACCACTCCAACCATATGAATCTTGATTTCTAGGCTCCCCAAGTTGCTTTCCACCCAATCAATCTCTTCTACCAAGCCAAATCTGTGAGAGAGTGATTGAGTGTTGAGGAGACTAACTTTTGAAGCACAAGAGCATGGAGTTCATCATCCATACCACATCTATTACCTTTTGGAGAGTGGTGTCTCCTAGATTGGTTAGGTGCCGCTTGGGAGCCTCCAATTTGTTGTGGAGTTGAACCAAGAAGTTTTTAAGGGCAAAGAGATCGCCTACTTCATGAAGATCTACCCCGAGTGAGGCTAGTCCTTCATGGATGTAAGCCATGGTGGAACAGACAAGGTTGCTTCTTCGTGGACCCTTCGTGGGTGGAGCCCTCCGTGGACTCGCGCAACCGGTACCCTCCATGGGTTGAAGTCTCCATTAGTGTGGATGTACGATAGCACCATCTATCAGAACCACGGGAAAAATCTTTGTGTTCCCATTGCGTTTGTGATGCATCTCCATCGTATCTATAATTTTTGATTGTTTCATGCCAATATTCTACAACTTTCCTATACTTTTGGCAACATTTTATATTATTTTTGGGACTAACTTATCCAGTGCCCAATGCCAGTTCCTGTTTTTTGTGTATTTTTCGTTTCGCAAAAATTCCATATCAAACGATGTCCAAACGCGATAAAATTTACGGAGATTTTTTTTGGAATATATCTGAATTTTAGGAAGAATAATCAACACAATACGATGCCTGAGGGCCCCACGACCCAACAGGGCGCGGCCAGGGGCTTGGTCGTGCCCTTCTAGCTCGTGGTCAACTCTTAAGGCGGTTGGGGCCCTTCTTTTGCCATAAGAAAGATAATTTTCCGATAAAAATCTCCTTAAAATTTCAGCCCGATCGGAGTTACGGATCTCCGGATATTTAAGAAACGGTGAAGGGCCAGAAACCAGGAGCGGAAAACAGGAGAGAAACAGAGAGAGAGATCCAATCTTGGAGGGGCTCTTGCCCTCCGGGAGCCATGGCGGCCATGGACCAGAGGATAAACTCTCGTCCCATCTAGGGAGGAGGCCAAGGAAGAATAAGAAGGAGGGGGGATCTCTCCCCCTCTCTCCCGGTGGCGCCGGAGTGCCGCCGGGGCAACCATCGTGACCGCGATCTACACCAACAACTTCGCCGTTGTCACCACCAAATCTCTCCCCCTCTATGCAGCGGTGTAAAACCTCTCTTCCCCACTGTAATCTCTACTTAAACATGGTGCTTAATGCTATATATTATAATCCAATGATGTGTGGCTATCCTATGATGTTTGAGTAGATTTCTTTTGTCCTATGGGTTAATTGTGGTATGATGTTATTGATATGAGTTGTATGTTGATATGGTGCTGTCCTAAGGTGCCTTCCATGAGGCGCACATGTGAAGGAATCCTGCTGGAGGGTTTGCAATATGTTCATGATTCGCTTATAGTGGGTGTCTAGAGTGACAGAAGCTTACACCCGAGTAAGGGGATTGTTTGCGTATGGGAGTAAAGAGGACTTGATGTTTAATGATGTGGTTGGGTTTACCTTAATGATTTCTAGTAGTTACGGATGCTTGCTAGAGGTCCAATCATAAGTGCATATGATCCAAGTATGGAAAGTGTGTTAGCGTATGCCTCTCCCTCATTGCATATGACAAGTATCTATCATGTTATATTCAATTGCCTATGGACAATCTTTCTCTTGCGCTACAAAAATATTTCTACTAAACAACTAACTTAATTAATATTTATTAAAACAGCACCTAATTTTTATTTCCATGTTCTTTATTACCTTGCAAAACTATCTATTACACCTACTAAGTACTTCTAGTTTCCTTCCCGCAAAATAGTTTCATACTTGTTCTAGGTAAAGTAAGCGTTAGCGTGCGTAGAGTTGTATCGGTGGTCGATAGAACTTGAGAGAATATTAATTCTACCTTTAGCTCCTCGTTGGGTTCGACACTCTTACTTATTGAAAAAGCCTACAAACGATCCCCTACACTTGTGGGTTAACAAGACCTTTTTCCGGCGCCGTTGCCGGGGAGCAATAGCGTAGCGGTTGATATTCTCGTGTGTGCTTGTTTGCTTTATCACTAAGTAATTTTATTTTCTGTTCTAAGTTGTTTTCTATCTTTAGTTATGGGTAGAAAATGCAAAATACCAAAAAAAAATAGTTGTACTTGTTAACCCAGTGGTTGAGGAACCACCCAAAATCTACCATACCACTGAAGCTTATTACTTGGATCATCTTCGATCCCTTTGTGCTCGTGCTGAAAACCCAACTAGCTTAGTTGAGGGGAAATCATTAAACGAGGATGCTTATTATGTGCGACACCGCTTATCTCAAAAAGGGAAACTCTTGTGGCATCAAATTAGTACTTTGTGTTGCTATGCTTGGAATTTATGTGAAATACATGATTTTACTTGTTGTTCTGAAGACACTAAAAAACACCTTCCTTATCAATGTGTGTTTAATGATAATGAAATATTATCTTCTTATGCCAAGGATGCCTATTGTTATTATGATGTTGAACAAATTGAAGAATTTGTTGCTTTTAAGGGTGCTTATGAAATTGCTACGTTGATTGAAAAGTATGATGCTACTCTTTACAAATCTGAAAATTTTGCCGTACTTAAATATTGCTATGAAAACTATGCTTCTAATGCTTATGTTAAAGGATTCATTGAAAGAATGTCCGCTGCCTTGGAAGAGACTAATATTTCGCAGGAATCTATGGAAGAAGAAATTGCTGAAACTGTGAGCTCATTAGATGAAAAAGATGAGGAGGAGAGCGAAGAACAAAAGGAGGAAGAGTGGATTAGCTACCCGTGCCCACCTTCTAATGAGAGTAACTCTTCAACTCATACATTGTTTAATTTCCCTTCGCACGTACTGAAGGATGAATGCTATGATGATTGCTATGATCCCTTGGATTCGTTTGAAATGTCCCTTTTTGATGAACTTGATGCTTGCTATGCTTGTGGCCATGATGCCAATATGAATTATGCTTATAGAGATGAACTTGATATAGTTCCTTATGTTAAGCATGAAATTGTTGCTATTGCACCCACACATGATAGTCCTATTATCTTTTTGAATTCTCCCAACTACACCATATCGGAGAAGTTTTCACTTATTGAAGATTATATTGATGGGTTGCGTTTTACTATTGCACATGATGATTTTGATGAATATAATATGCATGTGCTTGCTGCTCCTACTTGCAATTATTATGAGTGAGGAACCAAATCTTCACCTCTCTATATTTCCAATACAATAAAATTGCAAGAAACCACTTATGCTATGTATTGGCCTTTACTTTGTGTGAATGAATTGTTCTTTTATAACATGCCAATGCATAGGAAGAGAGTTAGACTTCGTTGTCACATGATATATATCACTTTGTGCTCACTACTAAATTACAAATCATTGTTAATTAAAATTGGCTTTGATATACCTTGGGATCCGGGTGGATAAATTACTTGAGCACTATATGCCCAGCTTAATGGCTTTAAAGAAAGCACTGCCAGGGAGACAACCCGGAAGTTTTAGAGAGTCGTTTATTTCTGTTGTGTCCTTTTAAAATAATTAAAAATAAAAAAATAAAGTGGGGAACCTAAAAAATTTTCAAAAAGAAAAGTGAAAGGGATAAAGACGAGCAACGTTGAAGTGGGGGCTAGCCTTGAACTTTGTTCATGCCCATGGAAACTTTGTGAATCTTGATTACAAAAAAAAATCAGCAAAAATAATTATCCCCTTGTACAAATCCATTGTATTATAAAAATAATGTGCCAAGATTTACCTTTGGGATGACTTGCATGATGAGTATAATTGATGTTGTGCAAAAACAGAAACTTTCGCCTCCAGTGCAGAATTTTTTGTTCTCTGCTGGAGCGTGGTAAATTCTTGAAATTTTTGCAAAATATTTATATACAAATTTCCCAGGTTTTCCCAATTTTTCAGAATTTTCTAGGATACAGAAGTATGGTAACCAAACAGATCTTTACAGACTGTCCTGTTTTTCATAGATTGCTGTTATATTTGCTTTGTCTGCTTATGTTTGAGTTCTTGTTGAGCCCCTTTGACTTGGGAGCCATAGAATTGTGATAGCATACAGTCGGTAATGTTAGATTCTAATTATACAATAATGTGATGGCAGGACATGATGAGATTTGATGTTATATGTACTAACCCTTCTAATGAGAGTTCTGTTAAGTTTTGTGTGGATGAAGTGTTCGAAGATCGAGGAGGTATCGATATGAGAAGAATAAGGAGAGGCAAGAGTTCAAGCTTGGGGATTCCCAAGGCACCCCAAGTAAATATTCAAGGATACTCAAACGTCTAAGCTTGGGGATGCCCCGGAAGGCATCCCATCTTTCTTCTTCAACAATTATCGGTATGTCTCGATTTTTGTTTTGTTCACATGATATGCGTAAATTCTTGGAGCATCGTGTGCCTTTTATTTTCCTTTTAGCAATGCACCATTCTGGTATGGGAAAGTCCATGGTTGATTTATAGAATGCTCTTTGCACTTCACTTATATCTTTTGAGTATGGCTTTATAGAATGCTTCATGTGCTTCACTTATATCATTTGAAGTTGGATGCCTGTTTCTCAACATATAGAAAACCGTTATTTGTCGAATTCTATTTTGCTTCACTTATATTTATTAGAGCATGGTCTTTTGTAGAAAGAAATTAAACTCTCATGCTTCACTTATACCTATTTAGAGAGTCAACAGGAATTGGTCATTCACATGGTTAGTCATAAAATCCTACATAAAACTTGTAGATCACTGAATATGATATGTTTGATTCCTTGCAATCGTTTTGCGATATTAGGATGGTAATATGTGGGGGTACTACTGAATGATTGTGGTCTAGTAAGAATATTGGTGTTAAGGTTTGTGATTCCCGAAGCATGCATGTATGGTCTCTAGTTTTGCGATGAATTGGAGTATAATTTATCCTTGATTGAAATCCTTTGTGCTGTTATAATCGGGGGCGCGCGATGGTTAATTCCTCCCAACCTCCTCCCTAAGAGCATGCGAGTAGTACTTTGCTTCGAGAGAGCTAATAAAATCTTGCAATAAGTATGTGAGTTCTTTATGACTAATGTGAATCCATGGATGTACGCACACTCACCTCCTCATATTTGCTAGCCTCTTCGGTACCGTGCATTGCCCATTCTCACCTCGAGGATCGGTGCAACCTTTGCCGGTGCATCCAAACCCCGTGACATGATACACTCTGTTGCACATAAGCCTCATTATAGCTTCCTCAAAACAGCCACCATACCTACCTATCATAGCATTTCCATAGCCATTCTGAGATATATTGCCATGCAACTTCCACCGTTATATCATATGACTTGTACACCTATTGTCATATTACTTTGCATGACCGTAAGATAGCTAACATGATATTTCCATGGCTTGTCCATTTTTATCCTGGTACACTGCCAGAGGCATTCATATAGAGTCATACTATAGTTCTTCATATTGAGTTGTAAGTAAATAAAAGTGTGGTGATTATCATTATTAGGGCACTGTCTCGGTGAGGAAAGGATGATGGAGACAATGATTCCCCCACAAGTCGGGATGAGACTCCGGACGAAAAATAAAAAAATAAAAAAAGGAGAAAAAAGAAGAAAAAAAAGAAAAAAAAGAAATAAATGAGAGAAAAGAGTAAAGGGACAGTGCTACTACCTTTTTTCCACACTTGTGCCTCAAAGTGGCACCATGTTTTCATATAGAGAGTCTCATGTTTTGTCACTTCCATATGCTAGTGGGAATTTTTCATTATAGAACTTGGCTTGTATATTCCGATGACGGGTTTCCTCAAATGCCCGAGGTCTTCATGAGCAAGCAAGTTGGATGCACACCCACTTAGCTTCATTCGAGCTTTCATACACTTATAGCTCTAGTGCATCCGTTGCATGGCAATCCCTACTCCTCGCATCGATATCTATTGATGGGCATCTCCATAGCCCGTTGATACGCCGAGTTGATGCGAGACTTTCTTCTCCACTTTTTACCCCTTTGATACCTACCACCATATTCTATTCCACCCATATGCTATATACATGGTTCACGCTCATGTATTGCATGAGTAATAAAAAGCTAAAGCGCGTTAAAAAGTACAATCCAATTGCTTGGTTTGACACCGGGGTGCTCATGATTTATACTTTATGCTAGGAAGACCAAGCATGACAAACTATATGATTTTGTAGGGATAACGTTCTTTAGCACTGTTATTTTGAAAGGTCATGATTGTTGGCTAGTAAACCTGAGTATTGATGTCTTTATGTCAAATGATAGATTATTGCCTTGAATCACTTGTATCTTAATATTCATGCCATGATTAGACATTTGTTCAAGATTATGTTAGGTAGCATTCCACATCAAAAATTATATTTTTATTATTTACCTACTCGAGGACGAGTAGGAATTAAGCTTGGGGATGCTGATATGTCTCCGTCATATCTATAATTTTTGATTGTTTCATGCCAATATTCTACAACTTTCATATACTTTTGGCAACATTTTATATTATTTTTGTGACTAACTTACTTATCCAGTGCCCAGTGCCAGTTCCTGTTTTTTTGTGTGTTTTTTGTTTCGCAGAAATTCCATATCAAACGAAGTCCAAACACGATAAAAATTTACGGAGATTTTTTTTGGAATATATGTGAATTTTAGGAAGAATAATCAACGCAATACGATGCCCGAGGGCCCCACGACCCAATAAGGCGCGGCTAGGGGCTTGGCCGCACCCTGTTAGCTCGTGGTCAACCCTTAAGGCGGTTGGGGCCCTTCTTTTGCCGCAAGAAAGATAATTTCCCGATAAAAAACCCTCAAAATTTCAGCCCTGTCGGAGTTACGGATCTCCGGATATTTAAGAAACGGTGAAGGGCCAGAAACCAGGAGCGGAAAACAAGAGAGAAACAGAGAGAGAGAGATCCAATCTCGGAGGGGCTCTTGCCCTCCGGGAGCCATGGCGTACATGGACCAGAGGAGAAACTCTCCTCCCATCTAGGCAGGAGGCCTAGGAAGAAGAAGAAGGAGGGGGGGGATCTCTCCCCCTCTATCCCGGTGGCGCCGGAGTGCCGCCGGGGCAACCATCGTGACCGCAATCTACACCAACAACTTCGCCGCCATCACCACCAACTCTCTCCCCCTCTATGCAGCGGTGTAAAACCTCTCTTCCCCGCTGTAATCTCTACTTAAACATGGTGCTTAATGCTATATATTATTATCCAATGATGTGTGGCTATCCTATGATGTTTGAGTAGATCTCTTTTGTCCTATGGGTTAATTGTGGTATGATGTTATTGATATGAGTTGCATGTTGATATGGTGCTGTCCTAAGGTGCCTTCCATGAGGCGCACACGTGAAGGAATCCCGCTGGAGGGTTTGCAATATGTTCATGATTCGCTTATAGTGGGTGGCTAGAGTGACAGAAGCTTACACCCGAGTAAGGGGATTGTTTGCGTATGGGAGTAAAGAGGACTTGATGTTTAATGCTATGGTTGGTTTACCTTAATGATTTCTAGTAGTTGCGGATGCTTGCTAGAGGTCCAATCATAAGTGCATATGATCCAAGTATGGAAAGTGTGTTAGCGTATGCCTCTCCCTCATTGCATATGACAAGTATCTATCATGTTATATTCAATTTCCTATGGACAATCTTTCTCTTGCGCTACAAAAAGCTTTCTACTAAACAACTAACTTAATTAATATTTATTAAAACAGCACCTAATTTTTATTTCCACGTTCTTTATTACCTTGCAAAACTATCTATTACACCTACTAAGTACTTCTAGTTTCCTTCCCGCAAAGTAGTTTCATACTTGTTCTAGGTAAAGTAAGCGTTAGCGTGCGTAGAGTTGTATCGGTGGTCGATAGAACTTGAGAGAATATTAATTCTACCTTTAGCTCCTCGTTGGGTTCGACACTCTTACTTATCGAAAAAGGCTACAAATGATCCCCTACACTTGTGGGTTATCAGTTTGATCTTTCTATCTCTACTCCTTACTTTCATGTGCATGTCTTTACTTTCCGCTGCCATACTTGTTGACTTGCATGTGTAGGGTGTGCTAGACTTGGTAGAATTGCTAAAACTTGCCAACCAATAAAATTGGGAAAAGGTTAGGTTTTTAATTTGGCCTTGTAGTCTATTCACCCCCCCCCCCCCTTCTAGACATACTCTTCTCGATCCCACAGTGTGCTGAAGTTTTTAAGTTCTGGTTAGACAACGATGTATAAGGAATAAGGAGCGGCAAGACCCTCAGCCTGGGGATGCCCAAGGCACCCCAATGTAATATTCAAGGAATACCCAAGCATCTAAGCTTGGGGATGCCTCTGATGGCATCCCCTCTTTCATTACAATCCATTGGTATGTCACTTAGAGCTACATTTTTATTCATCACAAGATATGAGTTTTGCCTGGCAATCACTGTTTGCTGGACACACATTTTTGAGAGGTGTCGGTGTCAAAACCGGCGGATCTCGGGTAGGGGGTCCCGAACTGTGATACTTGGAACGATGGTAATAGGAGACAAAGGGGACAAGGTTTTACCCAGGTTCGGGCCCTCCTATGGAGGTAATACCCTACGTCCTGCTTGATTATATTGAGTGTAAGGAGTTTACAGAGTTGATCTACCACGAGATCGTATGACTAAAACCCTAGATGAGTTCTCCCCTTCTACATCCTAAAACCCTTCGGCTTATATAGACGCCGGGGTCCCTAGGGTTTACACATGGTCGGTTACACGTCGAAGGGATAAACATGCCTATTCGCTATTCCAAACGTGGAGAACAATCCACGATTCCCGAAGCTTCCCTCTTGGAGATGAGATCTTCTATTCTTCTAGTATTCGGCAAGTGGCCCATACAGTCCGGCCCATTAGACATAGGCCGGCCTCCCGAGGACCCCTTAGTCCAGGACTCCCTCAAGAGGGATATGTATTTATCATGATTTACTAGAATACTCTTTGTGCTTGACTTATATCTTTTGAGCTAGGCAGTTGCTCTAGTGCTTCACTTATATCTTTTAGAGCACGGCGATGGTTATATTTTATAGAAATGATTGCACTCTCATGCTTCACTTAAATCTTTTTAAGAGTCTAATAAATAGTAGTGGCAATATGCACGTGTTATAAGATTAGCCCAAAAAGGATAGGTATTCAAGGGGGATATAATAAAAAAAAACTTTCATGTAGATCACTAAATATGAAACGTATGGTTTAATAATATTGATGTAGTAACATGAAAGGATATTGGTTCATGATCATTAGTTAGTAGAAATATCGGTATTAAAGTTTGTTATTAACTTCTCATCTAAGTATTGGTCATGGCATGATGATGAGATGTGAGCATTTTATGTCTGAATGAAATCCTTGAATGTTGTTATAATCGGATGCGCGCGATAATTAACTCCTACCAAGCAATTTTTTAGGGGCATGCGAGTAGTACTTTGCTTCGAGGGCTAATAGGCTTTCACATGGAGCAGGAAAAATAACTGACAGGTGAAAACATGCATTGAATATCCGATGGCACAAATTACTCGGTTCACCAAAAACTGCCTGATCGGACGGTCGACAACGCGGGAAATTGGGGCAGCATTCTGGGAGGGAGTCGCCCAGCCACCTTGCAGGTTAGAATATCATCAATGAAGAGCAGTGAGCTGCATGTCCTCTGTAGCTGGTACCAAATACTGTTCTAGAGAGTCAAGAACCAATATTGTCTGCTGCTGTTTCTTTGTTGATTGCACGTTTATTAGACAGTGGAACTCTGTACTGAATTTGGATGTGATGTAGCTGGATCAGAAGGTGCTCCTTTGCTGTACTTGGGTTGTGAGGACCATTCTATGTTCATGTTCATGTCCATATCATTTTTTCGGTCATCATGAAAGTTTCTAGTCGCCCTTCCGTGTTTTTTTTTTTGGGGTGTGTGTGTTGTGAGTGATCTCGTCATTTTTTGTCGGTACTTTAGTACTGGATCCTAAGTTTTTGGTCGACCATAAGTTTATTAAGGAGCACAATTTTGTATTGGGTCAGGAGTGCTGCCTTGCGATACAGTTTTTGAGATTGAACAATTCAAACTTGAACGAGTAGGGCATCAGTAACATAGATGCACGCATGGCATGACCTCCCACTTCAGTGCCTGCAGTTTCTTCACCTGTTCACACAGCCACTTTCTCTTCGGCAAGCAACAAGCTAGACTGTCATTTCCCGTGCTATTCTCATCGCCGTCGCCACAAGCAAAGACCAAACCTGAAATTCCTACTAACAAGAATAGTTTTCTTACAAAAACAATTTTCTTTGCATGCACAAAATTCCATAATACTCCCACCGTTTCTAAATATAAGCCTTTTTAGAGATTTTAATACGGACTATGTACGGATGTATATAGACGTATTTTAGTGTAAATTCACTTGTTTTGCTCCATATGTAGTCCGTATTGGATCACTAAAAGGACTTATATTTAGGAACGGAGGGAGTATATGTTACCCTCTGTCTCACCAACCTAGCTTGGAAAGTGGAAGAAAATTGGAGCATTACCAATAATATTATACAAGTACCGGAAGCTAGATTAATACTCCAGATGGACCACTTTATATATGCTGTAAATGGTTATCAGCATATACACAGTCTAATCTTGAACAATACAACATATAGCACGAGCAGCCGACACAAAATTAAGTAAATTATGCCTTCAAAGAAAAGGTTTGGAGAATATATAATGGTTCACATAGAAGTTTGGAGAATTAATAATATTGGTACAAGTGATAAAACCAATGAATGGAAATGTTCATGACTGTAATACGAAAACATGTATATTACCATCTTATTAAGTGAACACATGGGTGGTCTCTCCTCCTTTTTCCGGGCTCCATGAAGACCCTTTTTTTCTTTTTCTCTTTTTTGTAGTTATCCAAATAATTAAGAGACATGGTACGAACATAATAAACCATTTTTTTAGAGCTTTTCTTGCTCCATGGAGCTAAGTTTTTTTAATAGAAATACGACTCTAATGCGAAACAAAACAAAAAAATATAGCAAAAGCCTGACTCTAATGCCAAAGCAAAAAAAAAAAAAAAAACGAACTCTAATGCCAAAGTAAAAAAAAAATAACAAAAGCCTGACTCTAAGGCCAAAGCAAATAAACCACCCTAATGCTAAAGGAAGTACACGTTTTTTTGTTTGACAATTTTTTTTGAAGTTTTTTCTTTTGCAAACCAGTCTAATGCTAAGAGACCCCCTTTTTCTTTTATGATTCTTGTTTTGCACCGACCAACGGATTCCACTTAAAGAATGCTGAGTTAATTGGTCTTCCAAGTGGTGACAACAAGACTGTAGAAGGCTTCAAGATCCCACCATCCTGTAACAAATTTAAGGATGGTACTTTTAATTAAATAGGCAGACTGTACATATATTGATGGAACATATAATAATTAATGTTGTACGTTGGTTATGGCGAAGGTTGGCTCGCTGCCGCCTTCTCTTGTCCGCCCACCGTATCATCCTTGTATCCACACGCATGACTAATACAGGTACAATATGTAGCAGAATCCTCCTCGGACGAATAATCACCCTCGTCTGGGTCCTTTTAATAGAGAAAAGAAGCTTAATCAGGGAATACATCAAACACACGCTTGGCTTCAGTAGTGTAAATAATTAACCCAATTTATGTACATACCAATGACCAGCTGCTTATTTCGAGGTTGGGACAGTTGGGATGCGTTTCTGCGGCATGCCTCAGCGCTGCCTTGGTTGCCTTCACATCTTCTTTCCTCCATTTCTTGCAGTCCCAGATGAAATATTCAATTTCCTGGAGCAAAGGCATGTTCCCCACCAATCCAACGTCCATTCCCACGATGACACCGCAACCCAAATTTTCAAGCTTCGGCAAAGCTCCATCTCCACACAAGATGACCACATTTGTGTGGAGATGTCTCAGGTTCTGGAACTCATTGCTACCAACAGTATACGACATGCAATTGTCATCACCAGTATACGACGAGAGGAAGTAGAGCGACGGCAATCTCCCCAGGATTTGCAGATCACGTGCTTCTACCACCACCATGTCTAACCACAGGTAGGATAGATGCAAAACACGCGAGGAATCCATCCACGACGGACACCTGGGTAACTCTATACAATGTAGTGCCAGCTCGCGGAACTCTGAAGTGGGTGCCCACTCGTCCCAGCTCCAAACTTTGCTCTCCTCCCCATATGAAATCTGCAGTCTCTGGATTTTGAGCAGCTTGCTTAGCGACTCCACCAGAGCTTTGTGTGTGTTTTCATCCATGTTGCTGAAACTAATTTCGAGTATCCTTATCTCCGTCAGCTTCCGAAGCTCCTTGACAAAGTCTGGTGACTTGTCCATTGAATGTAGCCGCAGCTCTTCCAGGGACGTCAGTTTCCCTATCCTGGCCATCAGCATTGTTCCCTCATCAGCGCACAGGCACATCAGTTTGCTTAGCTCACCAACTGACGATGGCAATTCTTTTATGCCACTCCCCCTTACATCTAATGTCTGCAGGAACTTGAGCTCATATCCTATTCCTTCCGGGAGCTTGGCAACATGTGTATTCACCAGCCCTAGGTACCTCAGCTGAACCAACTTCACCAGATGCTTAAGGTGATAACCTCCCCTGGAAAAATGACATCCCTCTAGAACTAGTACACGTAGTACTTTAAAGCTCGAAATCGGAGGCATCCAGCTATCAGTACACAAGCTAGCACTAAATGACCTCAGGTGTCCCATTTCCATGCTAGTGTTGTGTTGAACACTTCTTTTGTGAAGTGCCAACCTATGAAAGTTGCTGCTTGTGCTTGGTGAAGGTATGATGTTTTGCTCTGTGTCCACAATTGTAACAAAGTTCACTTGGCTTGACAAGGTGCGGATAAGATCAAGCACCATATCATGAACACGACAACCACTATCTCTTGCATGAGCAGGCTCCACCCACCGGATCAAGCTTCTATTTATCAGCATGTTCAAATAGTTTTCTGCGACTTGGAACAAACTTATCCCTTGTTTATCAGGGATAAAGCCTTCTGCTATCCACTTCCATAGCAACATATTTTTCTCAATCCAGTCATCTTCTGCAAATATGCTAAGATGCAGCAAGCAAGTCTTCAGACAAAGAGGTAAATCATAATAGCTAAAAGACAATATCTTTCTTGTGTTTTGAACAAGTTCGTTGTCTTCATGCCCAAAAGACATAGAATCATACACCTTAGACCAATCTTCCACATGCTTACCAACAAGCAAACTAGCTATCGTAATGATAGATAATGGTACACCGGCGCATTTTTTTAAGAACTTCTCGGATACTTCAACAGACTTATCATCAGAACTGCCCACATCACCAAATATTCTGGTATTAAATAGCCCTTTGGAGTCGTCATCAGAAAGTGGCTTTATATTGTAAATACCACCAACTTCTCTTGCAACATCATGTTTACGAGTAGTTGTGATTACTCTACTTCCAGGGCTACTATCCACCAAAGCACACTTAATTTGTTTTCCATGTAGATATACCCCATATGTCATCAATAACTAGCAAATACCTATTTGCATGAAAAAAAGGAAAATGGCTTGAATTAGCAAATCTATCTAGAGTAGTAAAAAAGGAAGCATGCCATACCACAATATTATCCAAAAAGGCAATGGAAAAGTAACTCTCCTGATGAAACATTTAGGATTAAATGTAAAGGGAGCAAAACTATAGGAAGGACAAAACCTAGCTATGAATACAAAAGTGCAAGATTGAACAGTGGTTTAGCATGTTTAGTATGATTATAAGTTTGAGACCCCTTAAGGTGTAGTTCAGGCTGTTCGTTTAATTGTTTATACACACGCGCATGTACATACACGTGCACATATAAACAGTCCGAGGAAGCCTAAGTTCAGCATGTTGTGCCTTAAAGACATATGTATTGCCTGCTCATGACAGGACAATCTATCCTCGTGCATCAGTGTGCCTATGTAATTCTTCAAGTGTAACAAGTTGGCATTTGTGAAATATCTATTCAGTATTAAAAATAATTATGAAGAGAAAACTATGGGAACAGCAATCCCGTTCATATTTAATGTACACATAGTTTTCAAAGCGTCCCTAAGGCGACGCCTAGGCGTCGGAGCGCTCCCCCACCGCTTTGGAAAATCGGCCGCTTTAGGCGCCTAGGCGTCCAAAGCGTCCGCCTAGGTGTCGCCTAGGCGCCAAAGCGCCCCCCCCCCCCCCTCCCTAAGGCGACGCCTTACCGCCTTAAAAACCATGAATGTACAGTTACGACAAGTTCATCTGGAAACAAAATATAAATATATATCACAATGTGTTATCACTCGTCTTAATCTGACCAAACCTTCAACCACAGTTCTCTTAGGTTTGGCATTATGTCCTGTTCGCATAAGGGCCTATAACAACAATGCCTATATATCCGGTTGTTACAGAATATTTTCAGTGAATGTGTCACCAAAAATATCTATATAAAGTAGATGGGCCTAGAACTGACGTCTGGTTGGATTGTAAGCCGTGTAGTTTGCATGCTTGCCCGCCCGGATTCTAGTCTCAGCACTTGCAACCCCGCTGCCTCACCCTCGTTCAAAACAATTTCTGAGGAGCTTCTCCCACTGTTTTTGAGTAAAAAAATTCAAAGTAGATGGGCATAGGTAACTCAAAGATGTGTTAACTAGCAAACATTAAGGTTAATACGTACCTCTTGCCCACAAGGAACTCTCTTAGCTCGTCAATGAGTTGCCTTTCATCCATGTTTGATGCAGCGATGTCCTTATACGTGTCCTTGTCAAGTTCATAGAGGATGTCCTTGAAAACTTTCTTCATGTCAGGATTCTAGCCCACTGGAACAATACCTCCATGATGAAATGCCCTCCTAATCTTGTCATGCACTGCTTTAGCAAGAGTTGTCTTGCCCAGTCCACCAAATCCAACAATCGAGACGGTTTTGAGCGTGTTCTCGGGCGCATCATCGTCCACGGACAACATCTTCATTACCTCATCCATTGCTTTGCCAATGCCAACAAGGTTAGATGCCTTGTTGTACAAAGCCGTGAGACGAGGGTCGAGGGACCTCGTTGTTGCAAGATTATCAACAACATTGTCGAACTTGTACCTATCATACCTTTCCTTCACCTTCTTCACTTGAATCTCGATGTCTTTGATGCAATTTCCTATTTTATGCCGAACCTTGAGCTCGGTGATTTTATTCTTGGTTTTCTCGAAGAAGCCCACGATGTCTGGCTTTGTCGGGCCAAGACCGACCATGGAGGAGTCGAGGATGTCTTCGATGGCATAAGATAGCTCCCTGACTTCATCTGACCAGATCTTGACTTGTGGGTCAAGCTGGTCCAGCTGCACGCTGGACACCTTCACAAGAGCAGCTTCCATGCTCTTGAGCTCCTCTTTGAGTTCCATAATCCCATCCTTGACTGTATCCTTCAGGTTGTACTCATTCAGAAGCAGCTTGCCCAGCTTGGGGATGAGGGAGCCCATCGCCCCCGTGGCGAAATCCATGGCCGACTCTCAAGAGGCTTCCGCTTGTTAGCTTCTTTCTTGCCGCCTTACAACTGTGTATCACGATGCAATGAAGAAGAGGATTATTAGAGTAGTAGCTATGGATAGGAAGGATTAACAGTGTGCGTGGTGGATAGTTAAACCTGCGAAATTCAAGGATCTGGGGACTTGGAGTCAAGCGTAGATCCGGATTTCAATCTTACTGTAGTACAGCCGGATCCAACGAGAACGCGGAGATTACTGTGGTCGGGGGCAGCCAGATGGCCGCCGCGACCGCGGCCGCTGCCTGGAGCACGGCGGCGATGAGGCACCGCCGGATTTTGCTCCCACTGCTTGGAGCTCGGCACGAGCGTACTGCGGGCGCTGAGAGACGCTTCCGCCTGCGGCTCGAGCTTCGAGGGGGGCGGAGGCGGGCGTCAAGACGGCTGGCGAGGAAGGATTCGGCCTCGTCGATCTGTCACGGGGGCGAAGGGTGGAGGAGCGGCGGATCCAGCAGACAGCAGAGCAGAGGAGGACCGACTGCATGACTGCAGTGGTTAGAGCATATCTATAAGAGCAGAGCATCTACAACGGACCCGTTAGACCCGTCTCAAACGCCCTGTCCGGTCACCGCTCACAAAAATACGACCCAGACGAACGTCTTAAACGGGCCTCAAACGTCCGAGCTGACCGGCACCCCTCATATCCACCTCATATCAGTGCGTTCGTCATATAGAATTGGGTCCATATTTTCTCTTTGTTTATTCTTTCTTACTTCTTCTCCACCAATTGTATGCATGTGACCGCGCGTATATGGGTAAAGTGAGGGACATGGTTGTGAAAGTGAAAATTTGAGAGGTGACCGGTCACTGTCTGCGGACGCGCCTGGTCGCGTCCGCGGGCGTTTGAGGGGTCGGATTTGTCAAGTCCGACTGTAGATGCTCTAATAACCGCCGGTTTACGGGATCCATCCCGTATTCTCGTCCCGAATAGATACCCGAAATCCGGTTGTCCCGGATTTTTTTGTGGGATTCCGAGTCCACGAGTCCAATTCCTTCATATATGCGGGAATCCGACCGTTTTTGCAGTGTCCCCTTTTCGCTGGCGCGAACCCACTTCTACCGGCTTAAGTTCCCGCCTCAACTCCCCGCCGTCGGTGCCACGACACATCCCCGCCCCTTCTTGCTGCCCGTGGCTGCCCCGCGTCGCCCGAAAGTTCCTCCGCCGCTCGTCGCATCCATTCCACGGCGGGGGTGACCATTTGTCCCCGCTACTCGCGGTCGTCGCCGGCGCCATGGATCCACCCGGGAGCTCGGCGCGCGGGCTTGTAGCTTGCGGATTCAGGTCGTTCTGGCGCCTGTGAACGGCGCGCGTCAGAGGAAGCGGCGCGACGCGGGTTTGCTTCGGCCGTCGGGAAGAAGAAAGAGGGCAGCGCGGGGTTGCTTCGGCCGCCGGGGAGAAGAAAGGGGCGCCGCGGTGCGGGTTTGCTTCGGCCCCCGGGGAGGTATGTCCAACACCCGCCGTTTCGTACATGATTTGGTCCCGAGTGGGTCCGGGTGATTCATGGTGTTTTGTGTGCATTTTTAGATGGATTGGAGTTCATCCTCACCGTCTTCATCCGATGATTCAGACATTGAAGATTTGATGCTGACGACGATGACAACAATCTTGTGTTGTTGCATCTCGTCAACGAATTTGAGGAGGGGCCAAAGAAAAAGCTGCGCGGCTCCACGGTCGGCCGGTTGTGCATTCCCCGCAACCGAGCTGTCGACGACAAGATGCTCATGAAGGTACCGACATATCTGACTCACCTATTTCGTAGGCGATATCGAATGCGTAGGTCACTTTTCGTCCGCATTGTCAAGGATTGCGAGCAAAATTGTCATTTCTTCACTCGACGTAGGAATGCCGCCGGTTTGATTGGCTTTAGTGCATATCAAAAAATACCGACGACGATGAGTGTGATTGCATATGGTGTTCCCGCCGACTACACGGATGAATATCTTCGCATTGGCGAAGATACCACCATCAAATGTGTTCGTGTCTTTGCGAAGACAATGATCCGACTTTTTGGCCCGGAGTACCTTCGAGCTCCAAATGAAGAAGACACAAAGAAGCTCATGGAGATGAACGAAGCAAGGGGATGGCCGGGCATGCTAGGTAGTATCGATTGCATGAATTGGAGCTGGAAGAACTGCCATGTAGCTTGGGCAGGGCAATACACTGGTCACAAACGTAAACCCACCATCGTGCTTGAAGCCGTGGCACATGACCTATGGATATGACATTGCTTCTTTGGTTTGCCAGGGTCTCTCAATGATATAAATGTTTTGCAACGATCTCATTTGTTTGCTCAGCTAGCTAGTGACAAAGCTCCGGCTTGCAACTATACCGTCAATGGCCATGACTATATCATGGGGTACTATCTTGCCAACGGTATTTATCCTTGATGGTCAACATTTGTGAAGACCATTAGTGACCCCAAAATCAAGAAGCACAAATTTTGTACCGAGGCACAAGAAGCTTGCCGAAAGGATATTAAGAGGGCATTTGGTGTGTTGTAAGCTCGGTTTGCCATTGTTCGAGGTCCTGCTCGCTTCTGGGATAAAAAATCCCTCAAAACATCATGACTGCTTGTGTAATTTTACACAACACGATCGTTGAGGATGGGAGGGATTTGAACTTGGAGTACAACTATGACAATGTTGGTAGCCGAGTGAAGCCTGCCCGGGACGCAGACAAGGTCAGTGCATTTCTTGCGACCTACCGGAAGATCGAGAACCGTGATTCACACAACCAACTCCAGCATGATCTTATCGAGCATCGGTGGCAACTCTATGGGGGAGATAGATCCCCATTTTTATGCATTTCTATTCGTGTGTGATTTGAACAATTTGGTGTTGTAATAATTATTCGAATTTGAACATTTGTTGTAACGAACTGTTGTTGTATTGTTAACTGAAATCTGTAATTTGTTTGATGCTATGCAAAATTTACGGTGCCGCGAGCGCTCCGTGCAGGATGAAATATGCCTGTTTGGTTGCCCGGGCTGTATCTGTTTCATGGCCCGCACGGACCTCAAAGCGGCTCTGGGGCTGGCTTTGGAGAAATGCCTGAATTGGCAGTTTTTTACGAGCCAGGCTCGCTCGAGCCATGCGTGATGAACGCCTGCACGCATGAGGAAGCGCGAAAGATGATGTGACGTCTTATAACTCCCCACGCTCCCTCCTGTCACCCCCTCGCCAGTTCACACGCCCCCCTCTCTCTCCCCTCACCGCCCGTCCGTCGTCTCGCCGTACCCCACCCACTCACGCATCGTCGGCAGCAACCCCATCCAGGAGAGGTGGATTGCTGAGCTCTCATCCTCCGGACGGGATCTCGGTGCGCCGCTCAGGTCGTCGTCACCATTCTGCACCATGCCGCCGTCCCGGGCCAATGCAGCACTGCCACCACGCGCTCCCGCACCACCACTTGAACCGGACCTCGTCATCGTGGGCTCGACGATGATGGGTTACAAACCCCACCGCCTGCGGCTTTGACCGGCCCCATGTATGGGGGTATTTTTACCCCCATTTGAGGGTTTTCTCCCTTGTGTCCGGTGCAAGGGGAGGGGAGCTCGAGCATGTGGCGCTCTTCTTCCAGCCGACGTGTGACGAGGACCACGGCCGCGGCCCTCGGAATGGCCGGCTCTTCTTCTTCGGCGGTGACACCCCTGTTCCCGCCGGGGTTTTCTCCATGGCCAGCGTACGCTCCATCGGCAATCCCCATCGTAAGCTTCCAATCTCCCCTTGCTTCCTAGTTAGGGTTCTTAGGGTAGTTCAAACAATGATAGATTAGTTTGTTCACAGTGGATTCGATTGGATTCGATCCGATTTAACTCGATTCGACCAGATTCGATCCGAATCCACTGATTTTGGGTTGAATCAGATTGCATGCTAGTGTTCGTACTGCTAAGATGACAATGCTTCTGCCTTAAGCATGCTATATGATGTCAATGTAGGCACAATGTTACTACCTAGGGTAGATTCGATTGTTCACTCCACATTTATATTGCCCAAGATGCTATTTAGGTGTTGTTCTTGCTATTTTGATGTTGTTCTTGCTGTTGTTATTGCCATTCTTGGTGTTGTTAGTGGTGTTCTTGCTGCTGTTAGTGTTGTTGTAGGTGTGTAAGTTTGTATGCTACTACATTCATAGTGCCTAGGCTACGTGACTGCATGATCAACATAGGCCAGTGCATGTGCATGCTAGTAGGACAAACCTGAATGCCCAAAATAGAAGGAGGACCAACTTGATTGCATGATCAACATGTGCATTTGGCATGATCTAATAGCACTGATCATTGCTAGCTATTATCATTGGTAGCACTGATCATTGTTAGCTCTGATCATTGGCAACACTAATCAGTGTTAGCTATGATCATTGATAGCTCTCATCACTGTTAGCACTGATCACTATTAGCATTGATCATTGCTAGCTCTGATAATTGGCATTGCACTTGTGCGGTGCTATGATCTGATCATAGCATGACTGATCTCTGTAATGATCATCTCTCATTTGCTAATTGTTCTCCACTTTACTCGCAATATAATGAAGATGGAGTGGGACACAGCCGGCGGAGGAGCGCAGATCATCGTTGGTGCAGAGGGTGCTAATGACCTCATCCCCACAAAACGGTGGCTGGAGAGGGAGGTGGTTCCTGGCAGGATGGCGTACATGAGCTTGCCGCTCGGCGCCGGCAGGAGGCCAAGGACTGGCAACAAGGAGGGCGCACAGGAACCTATCAAGTTCTATGTGCATATCCAGGACCAGGAGGACATAGTCATGCTGGTCATCCCGCCTGCCTTCAGGCTGATGATGAAGCAATGACTGGTTGTTGGCCCTCCTCGCGTCGTCAGCCTCTCTGCCAACAAGTGGTGCGAGTTCTGGGTCCAAGTGCAGATGTTCAAGGGCCACATGGTGCTCAGGCGCAGTTGGGAGTACTTCTGCCGGCAACACAAGATAGTCCCCAGCGACCTCCTATCCTGAGGCTCTCCGTCCTGGGGCTAAATGTATAGATCTTCAATGCCAACACCTCCAACATCTGCAGGGTCCAGTGCTTGAAGCACAGCTGCATCAGCGACATCACGCATGCCCTCTAGGTTGTCTTTATGTAGATTGTCTAAAGTATGAACTAAGTTAGGTCTGAACTGACGCCTCATCGTCACTTTTGCTGTAAACTTGTCCATATTTTGCCCAGGGATCAACACCCTGAGGTCCAGCAAGGGCATGGGATGCCTTGCTGTTTTAAACTTATGCCTAGTGCTACATATGATCTGCCTGTTCTTGTTGTTCTACTGTTGTTGTTCTTGTTGAAGATGACTTGTGTGTGTGGTGTGTGATGCAAAATGGATGGTAAGTCCACCACATTTGAAAGGGGTGAGCAGAACAACTACTTGTACACAGCCAAACAGTTGTGCTTTGCATCTGCTCACCCCTAAAGCACAAACACAGGCAACCAAACAACATGCCACCATCTGGGCCTTGATGCAATGCAGGCAACCAATCAACATGCAGATGTTTTTTGTTTGCCTGCATTACCTCAACCAGGCCTAGTTGGGTCAAGTATGCAAAGTAGCAAAAAAAGGTGCAGGTAACCAAACGCATCCTTAGTGTTTTTGGTTGTGGAGTGAGTAACGGGGACGCACATATTTGTTTTTTTAAGGGAGTAAAATGCACTACAGGTCGTAAAACTATTCGAGGGGTGTGATATTCTTTCAAACCTTGTTCCCAAGTAATACTTCATCCGCAGACCTAGAGTTTTTTCCTCTAGCGATGACGTTAGGGCTCCAATACTTTCCATTTCAAAACGAAGGTTCCAATACTTCCTCTAGCAGTGACGCTGGAGTTCCAAATCTATCGTTTGGATCTACCAACTAGGTACGTCAATCGTCCTTGTTGGTTCGTCTGACTAAGTGAGTTATTCTCCCCTCTGTCCAGTGAAGGGTCTGCATGGTGGAGAAGACTGCGACATTGCTGGTGATGGAAAACGCATCTGGTGGGATAGAGGTGGCACAAGAGGGGAGGATGACGTGCCACCGTTGGCGGCCAATGCATTTGGTAGTGGTGAGGCTGAAGGTAGCAACCTTGTTTCGAGGAGTGATCTGAGGATCATTTTGCGGGTTTGAATCTACATGGGGAAGAAGAGGAGGAATTGGACCTATCTGGTGAGATTGATGAATCGATGGATGGAATCTGATGGTTAGGCATCTTTTGGGTTCATACCACTAAACCCTTTAACCATGTTGCTATGTTTAAATCCATGTGCAATGCTTGGGCGTCTGCATATGGTGTTAAGTTCAAGACCATGGATACATATTTGTTCCTTGCCCAGATCATGTGTGTTGATTGGGAGTGTTATGAGCGGTGGACCATGGAAGTTCACGGATTATGTTCTTGTGATCGAGGAGTATGACGGGTTTACTAGTGTACATGACTACAAACTCAACTCCAGTTTGGGCTAGAATCATTGGTGTTCATGAAGGTTTGACGAACAAGAAAGAACTAGCTAATTTTTTTACAAAAAGGTCGAAAAAGCTCCTGTGGGGGTGATCGCTAATGATGGCAGAATTATTACCACCAAGTACATACGTGCACGGTGACGGTGTCACGGATTAGGGGGTGCTAACCTTGTCGGCCTCCTTCGGCCTCCCAACCATGGGCTGGGTCGAGGACCCCCAGACAACAGACAAGTAGGCCATGTTCGCCATGCCCCACAGTGTGCTCAAGATGGAAATCCTCCGAAGACTTGGCACACACTTCAAGACACATTTGAATCCACGACATGTTTATCCCTTGGTATAATCGACCTACATGTAACCCTAGGTACCCCTGGTGTCTATATAAGCTAAGGGGTTTAGTCCGTAGGGTTAGAGTGATTCACATACGATCTCGAGGTAGATCATCCTATACTTTGTACCCCATCCACGATCAATACAATAGAAGCAAGGCGTAGGGTTTTACCTCTTCGAGAGGGCTTGGGCCTGGGTAAACAAGTGCGTACCTCTTTGTCCCCTGTTACCATTAAGCCAAGATCACCAGCTCAGGACCCCCTACCCGAGATCCGCCGGATTCAACTCCGACATTGGTGTTCCATACATATCTCGCGGTGTGATCAAAGTGGCTTGATGGCATCATTGTTCGATGGTCATATCAGTTTCGGTGTAGTTTCTACGCTGGAGCACCTAAACCTCGGCTCAACCGATACGATGCAGAAAACGAAACCTCCAACCCTTTGTCGGGACATCGATCTCGACAACCTAACCCCTGTGGATACACCCTGTCCATGACGTTAGATCTAGCCAAGGAGCCATAAAGGATCATCACCCAAGCACGGTTTCGCACCAACAGTGGGATGGAAATTACACGTCACCAGACCAAGCATGGATCTCAGATCCGATGACTTACATTGACGTCCAGGCTAGCCAGGCCACACAGACGATCCCGAGGCCTACACTGGATCAACCTCAGGAAAACTCACCAGGGAGGCCGATGTCAGATTGGTTTGGCACAAATTTTTCTCTCCCACCCACCTCCATGTCGCATATTGTCCCGATAAATCAGGGCCAACCGACATCTGGGATCTAGCATTTGTCGTGTAGAAACTGAAATAAATAATCTGACAGTTTTGGATGCAATTTTTGTTCATAAAGAACGAAATCTCGAATTGCCCAGATGTGGAAGCCCTAGCGGCATTCTAGCACTGATGACCCATAAGTATAGGGGATCAATCATAGTCCTTTCAATAAGTAAGAGTGCCGAACCCAATGAGGAGCAAAAGGAATCAATAAGCAATTTTCAGCTAGGTATTCTCTACATGTGTTGTATAGTAGTTGTGACAGATAGTTTGATAGCAAGATAATTTGTAACAAGTAACAAGGTGCAGCAAGGTGGCTCAATCCTTTTTATTATAAAGGACAAGCCGGAAGTACTTCTTATAGTGATTAAAGCATTCTCAAGTATACACGGCAATATTGTCTAGTTACTTTCACTATGGTTCATTGACTCGCGTTGATAACCCACAAGTATAGGGGATCGCGACAGTCTTCGAGGGTAATATTTTCACCCAAATTTATTGATTCGACACAAGGGGAGCCAAAGAATATGTATGAGCCTTAGTAGTTGAGTTGTCAATTCAACCACATCTGGAATATCTTTGTGCAACAAAATATTTAGGAGCACAAAAGTTTGATAGTTTTGATAGTTTCAGTAACAGTAACAGTAGCAATAGTAACAGAAACAGTAACAGTAGCAGCTGATTGTAACAGCAGCAGCAGTAGTAACTTAGCAAAGATCAATATGCGAAAAGCATAGGCATTGGATCAACGATGGATAATTGTATTGGATGATAATCATCTTGTAACAGTCACAACCTAGAGCGACAAAGAACTAGCTCCAATTCATCAATGTAATGTAGGCATGTATTCCATATATAGTCATACATGCTTATAATAAGAAATTGCATGACATCTTTTGTCCTACCCTCCCGTGGCAGCGGGGTCCAAAGGGAAACTAAGGGATATTAAGGCCTCCGTTTAATAGAGAACCAGAACAAAGCATTAACACATGGTGAATACATGAACTCCTCGTACTAAGGTCATCACCGGAGATGATCCCAACTATTGTCACTTTGGGGTCTATGGATCATAACACATAGTAGGTGAATACAACTTGCAAGATAGGATCTAAAACACTCTCATATTCATGAAAACATAATAGGTTCAGATCTGAAATCATGGTACTCGGGCCCTAGTGACAAGCATTAGGGGTGTGCCTAGGGGGGGGGGCGCCCCCTGAGCTCGTGCCCCCCTACAGTAGGTCTCTTCGCCAATATTTTTTATATATTCTGAAAATTATCTCCGTAAATTTTTAGCCCAATCCAAGAACTTTTATTTCTGCACAAAAATAACACCATGGTAGTTCTGCTGAAAACAGCGTCAATCCGGGTTAGTTTCATTCAAATCATGCAAATTAGAGCCAAAAAAGAGAGCAAAAGTGCTTGGAAAAGTAGATATGTTTGAAACGTATCAACTCCCCCAAGCTTAAATCGTTGCTTGTCCTTAAGCAATTCAGTTGACAAACTGTAAGTGATAAAGAAAACTTTTACAAACTCTTTTGTTCTGGTTGTTGTATATATGCTTAACTAGTGTTCAAGTTTTCAGCAAAGATTATAAACTAACCGTGCGAATGATAACACTTAGGTCTCATATTTTCTCATAACAATAACATAACTAACTAGCGAGCAATAATAAGATATCTTGGATGCCAACAATTTGTCAAAACAATCATGATATAATATGATAAGATGGTATCTCGCTAGCCCTTTCTGAGACCGCAATACATAAATTTAGAGCACCTCTGAGGTTCAAGCAATGACTAAACATTGTAATTCAGGGTAGAAGAGATCCAGTCATGCTCACATCCAACATTAACTAGAGTCAATTCATAAAAATGACAATAGCGCTCTCAGGACTGGTGCTTTAATGAGAAGATGATGACTCAGCAATAAAAGTAAATGACATGAAAGTAAATAGAAAGGCCCTTCGCAGAGGGAACATGGATTTGCAGAGGTGCCAGAGCTCAAGGTTTAAAATAGAGATGAATATATTTTGAGAGGTGTGCTTTTCCTGTCAACGTCACGACAAAGGATTTCAATATCTTCCATGCCAAACACATTATTGGCGGTTCCCAAGTGGAAAGGTAAAGTTTACTCCCCCTCAACCATACAAACACAAGCCATGGCTAACCGAATTCACGGGTGCCCTCCATACAATCAACCTTCCGGGGGAGTTTGTTTTATTATATTTTTCTTTATTTTTTATTACAGGACTGGGCATCAAATACCAGCCTCTCTCATGTAATGATAGGCAAATAAACGCCCATCTTAAGAATAACCCGCATAGCATGGAAGATGTTGACCGCCCCATCGCTCCATGAGCGGTACGGGCACAGAATACAAATGTTTATTTGAATGATTTGAGGTGGCACATGCAAATTTACTTGGAACGAAAGAGTAATACCACATATAGGTAGATATGGTGGACTCATCTGGAACGACTTTGGTTTTAGGAGTTTGGATGCACAAGCAGTATTCCCGCTTAGCACAGGTGAAGGATAGCCAATACATTGACAAGCGACCAGCTAGAGAGCGACCACGGTCAAAATCATGCATTACGAATAATTAACATTGGATATGAGCATGAGTAGGATATAAACACTTTGAATATTAAATATCATGAAGGCTACATTGGTTTTTGAATCAACTACATGTTTGCACATCTGCCAAGTCAAGCCACTTGAATTACTCAGAGGAGGATACCATGCTAACATACTACATCACAGTCATTTTAATGCATGTTGACACACAAGATAAATCATTATCCACTCCTAGCTATTTAAGCATGGCATGAGCAACTATAATCTCTATTTGTCATCACAAACATGTTTACTCATAATAGGCTGAATCAAGATCGACTGAGTTAAACATATTTACAAAAACGGAAAACAAGAAGAGTTCATACCAGCTTCCTTTAACCGCAATCACTTCATCAAATCATCGTCATTATTGCCTTTCACTGGCACGACCGAATGATGTGAAAATAATAATAGTGAAAGTGTATCGTGGACTAAGCTGGGATTTGCAAAACCATTTATTCAAAGGAGAAGACAAGATAATATTGGGTCTTTGTTAGATCAACAATATCGCATGAGTGATATCTCCTTTTTATTGATCCGGTATTGGAACAAGAAAGGGTATCCCGCACCTATTTTCCCAGAGGTGACCCTGGGTATCGAACCCATGAGAGGAAGACTCCCTTGAAGCAATGGTCTCTAGCAAGCTTATGTTAAAGTCTCAATCCAGCTTTTGACCGGATCAACAAGCAAATTGTGATTCAACACTTATAATAAAAAGAAGGTATGGGGATGAGGTCTTAATGCTTACAACCATGTATTGGTGTTGGGATAAAAAATGATATGAGTTTGTGCTCGGGAAGGCACCGATCAAGTGGTGCTTGCTTCATAGCGGAGTGGGGGATGTGTCCAAATAACATCTTGACCGGCTCAAGTCCTGCATCAAGAATCCATTGTCCTACCAAAGTCCCTATCAGTCTTGCAGGGTTGCCCCGATAATTAAGATAATAATCTCAGACAAAAGCATTGGGTGTTTAATGACTACACCTCATGAATCCCCAAGGTTATGATCCATGTTACCCAACTAAACCTTACTGTCACTGGTGTTCGGTATAACACTTCAAGGTCCCCATGCTCCTAGCCTCATCGGTGCTCAATCTCCATGATCCTGGGTACCTGCAGGGATGAAGATCGCGGACAGGACAAGAGACACTTCATGAAACAATTTTATTTCACACTTACAAGACGTTATGTCAAAGGCTTCCATTGATTCCTTCACCAAATACCTGGGGTTGCAAGGCTCATGCCTTACCCCATACCTTACTGAACTACTCACACATGGAGATCAGATCGCGAGAAGAAATCATTGAAGAACACATCTTGGGATTGATTCATTGCAATATGTCTTACAATGGATGCCTTGTGCGATGCACGATTACAAGTATGAACTAGATGAGAGAACACTATGGTGGTGGAGATGGCTATGGAGATGAAAATGGCGGCGGCTAGGGTTTGTGGATGAAGATGATGATGAAGAGGTTCTTGTTGTGATCGTCGCTTGTCTACATGCTCCTCCGTTGACATTTCGACTCGGTCCCCTTTATAAAAGTTTTTCAGGTGGACGAGCCGCCTCAGAATCCATGCCAAACGACTGCTCATACGGGCACACGCGCCCATATGGAATGCCATCTTTTGCTCTGGCTCCGTTCTGGCGCCTCCTGGTGACCTGTTTCTTCTCCATTTTCCTTTCTTTCCTTTCTCCCATGTGATTTCTTCCCTTTTTAGCCCATTTCCTGTGAAAAAATATCAAAGAGAGGATTTTTGGAATCCTTTGCATTCATTAGTCATTAATGGCAATATTGGAGAAAATACCTCTCTTTTAATGAAATATCTCGCTTTAAACATGGTTGAAATGAGTGTCAAAATATCACTCATCAACTCCCCCAAGCTTAAACTTGATCGTCCTTGAGCAACATTGGGAGAAATCCGAAGCATAAGGAACTCAGTTGTTTAAACCAAAATAACGACAAGGTTTTGGTTCACTTACGATCGGTACGCCTAGATAGCCCTCCGCTTCTTGACCTGAAAACTTATCATAGATATAGCGGTGGCATGGTTATAGTGCAAGTGTTAGTGAAGCAAAGATAATCAACACAAAGTTCATGATTTACTACATAAAACAACTTTGCAACACTTCGTTTCATTTAATCTAGACAACACTTGCTTGCCGGGAATGTACGGAAGAGTTTCTTTAGATAGAGCCATGAGAACATAAATTAGGGAGTTGAAAGCATGTAGTAAAATATGATGCTCAAGTGCTCATGAGCACACCCACAATTGCCTCCTCCTCTAGGCTCTTCAACACTTTGTTTCAATCATTGTTTGTTGGAACTTTGATTGTCACGTGAAGGAGATTATGCCAAATAAGTGATCATGCGTTGGTTTTTGCTGTGGCTTAATGTTTGGGAACTATGGACCTTTAGCAATAATGTCTCTTTCGAGCTCTTTTGATCAGTCCCCTTTTATTTATCACATACACACCCACTCATGAGCACTTGTGGGTGTGCTCATGCATTCCTCGATGTCCTGGCTTTACACGCTTCTCTTCCTTACTCTTGCATTCTCGTTGTCCTGGCATAGATCAACTCCTCTGAAAATAAAATGCAAACAAACTCCAAGGGATTAAAGTGAAGAACAAGAGCAAAGCAAAGCTTATTCTATTTTTTTGGTTTTTGGGTTTTTGAAAACTAACTTGTAACCGAAAAATCATAAAGGCAAAAAGAAAAAGAAAAAGCAAAAGCAAATAAAAGAAAAGTGTTGGAACAAACCAACACGAGTGTTTTGAAGCTCCTCGAGCTTAAGTACAACCTCATTACAATTTATTGTAAATACCGCCACATCTTGATGTAGAAGTGGTGATAACCTCCCCCAAGCTTAGGCTCTTGCAAGCCCAAGCCAGCAAGATCATTGTGGCGGTTGGTCAGGAGCCCACTCCTGCCTCCTGTTGGAGAAGTCCACGTTCATGTTGGCGGTTGTGCCTCTCAAGGACGATGCGAGGTTGCTCATATCATGGATAGAGACCTGAAGTTTGTTGAGTTCCGCGTAGGTGGTGTAGTCTTGTTGGGGCTGCTCCTCCTCTTCGTCGGTGGCGAGCTCTTCTTCATCTACTTGTTCAGGTTCTGACCCTTCCTGGACAAAAGCTGCATCTCCTTCCTATGCAACATAACGCAATTGTCCATTCTCAATGGAAAAACGGTTAGGCATAGGTGTGGGTAACAAGTACGCCACTCCAGGAATTTTTATAGAATGACGGCCATTATGAACTACTACCATACCAGCTCTAGTAAGAACACGAATGTTAACAAGGGTGTTACCGACAATGGGGCGGAGGTGATTGTAGTTGAGGTCGAGGGAGCTGGCCAACATGGTGATCACTCCTCCACACACGATATTTCCTTGTGCATGATTCGCTTGATGCGTGAGGTGTAGCAAAAGTATTGCCCCTAGGTTGGGGAATAACCGATGTCCGGGTTTCGTGCTTTCCCGAGAACTAGCATGTTCTCATCATTCACCTTAGAAACTTCTCCTCTTGCCTGCAAAGAGTTAGTGATAACATAGTAGAAATAACGTATAGCAGGACATTCAATGCAACTGGCTCTCTGCTTAGAGCCATGGTGACTCATCTGGTAAAAGGATTGCCTTGGGCGCGGGTTAGTGAAATCATAAACATATCTAAAATCTTCATCATTGTTGGGGAAGCCAAAGTGGTTACACCACTCATCAAGAATGATGTCAAAGTCTTGGTCAAGGAGACGGAAAGTGATCCTCTCCTCCTCTTGTTCATTTGGCACAGGCCCAACATTATGCGAGAGAGTACTAAGAAACTCAAGTGTCAATCGTTCATAAGTTGCACATCCCTGATAAACAAAATGATGCAACCCGACATTATGACAAAGCAAATTAAAATTATGAGTGATACCTAGCTTGGCGAGAGTATTTGCACAAGCCCATTTGGTTGCTTTGATCTTCCTTGCGGTGAGCTTCTAGAACTTCTACCTTGCTCCACGATCGGTGAAGATGATCCCTGAGTGAAAGCTTGTTGCAGTTGTGCGATGGAAGAACTCGAACTACTGCATACGCGTGAAGATCTCCATGTAAACATCTACAAAAACAATTTTTCAATCCAATACAATGAAACAACAATGATCCTACAGTACTCACAACATCATACTCCTCTGAAAACATCAACAAATCCATGCCAAACTCAAGTTTGAATCATAAATATGCATATCCTAGACATGGCAATGCTAGGCATGTAGAACGTGGGTTCACGAAAAATAAGTTAGGGATCTGAGGAGAAACGTACCATACATCGATCATGGAAGGATTCGAACTGAAAACGAACAAGTAGAGAGATTGTGTGAAGTTTTGCTAGGGTTTGGAGAGGTTTGGAGAAAGAAGAAGAAGAAAAGAGAGAGATGGGGGCGATTTACCTCCTTCCTCGGGCTTATTGGAGCCGTCAGGAAGCGAAACAACCGCTCATATGGGCTCAAGCGCCCGTATGGAACGCTGTTATTCTCCCTGTTTAACTCACCTTTGCCTGCGTGTAGATGATACAACCGCTCAAACGGACGCCGGCGCCCATTTAAAATGTCGTCGTTCACTCTGTCTATTTTGTGCTCTGGTCGAAGATGCCAAACGACCGCTCGGACGGGCGCATGCGCCCGTTTGGAATGCCGTCGAACGCTCTGGACTCGGTGATAGTTTCTGCAAAGAATCAAAATGACCTATCGAACGGGCGTGTGTGCCCATTTAAAACATCATCTTTCTCTCTGTTGCCTCTGGCTGTTTTCGCTGGAACCTCCTGCAGGTCAAACGACCGCCCGTGTGACCGCTACAGTCGTAGGGAAGGCCGTCTTTTGGTCTGTTTCTTCTGAAACTTGCATTTTTCTTTGTTTTCCTGTAATGTTAGTTCCATAGCAATACATAGATATATTTCCAGGCATTCTAACATCAATTATCTAAATCATCTTGCACAAGGCTTGGCCTTCATTTGAACAACTCTTCCAAACTTACTTCTTCATATGGAACTTCAATCACTCTTTTATAAAAAACTAAAATAAAAACTTACTTGTCTTCTTTATTCGCGTGGGTTGCCTCCCACGAAGCGCTTGTTTTTGGTCAGATAGCTCGGCTGTAGTGGTGATCAAGGTGGTGCTAGAACACCAAGACCATAGCTTCTGGCATTCAAAATGTTGCCACCTCCTTTGTAGGTCTTTAATTTCTTTTTCCTGGGAAAATGCCTTTTAAAAGGACCTTTAGTTGGTAAATCAAAATGAACATTTCCCTTAAACACATTTATCACAGCTTTGATAGTCCTTAGAAAAGGTCTATTGAGAATTATAGGAGCAATTGGATCTTCAGGCATATCTACTATGACAAGATCAATAATTACAGGGCAGTCATTAATTTGAAAAATAACACCATGCTTAATGCCTACTACCTGAGTAAAAGTAGAGTTAGCCATATTCAATATAATCTCAGTATTAGCATAAGGACCAAGATTGAGACTATCATAAATAGATTTGGGGATAGTGGAAACACTTGCCCCTAGATCACATAAAGCACTAAACTTATTAAATCCTATCTCAATCTCTATAGTAGGTATAAAAGCATCCTCTTGCTTAGCTGGTAACTTACTGAATAAATTTTTTCTTTCATCATCAAGTTCCCGTACCTTAGCTGCAACTTGTTCAACAAAGACATCATATGCCTCATCATTAGTTACCTCCGGTAGTGGATACTTCATGAATATCACCTTGACAAAATTTGCAACGGTATAATTGTACTCTGGCACATGGCTTGTGTCAAGTACCTCATCTTTCTTCTCGTTGCTTCTTACTATTTTAACTTCTTCAACTGGGTTAGGCTCCGATTTACCTGCAAACTTAGCCAAAATCAAGGTTTGACTCTCTGCTATCTTTGCCACTTGTGCCTCCATATTCTTGGATCTGGCTTCAAGTATCTACACATCATTTGTTAGTCCAACAACCTTACCGGTCAATTGACCAAGTAAGTTATCATGCTTCTTCAAGATATTCTTGAAATGTTCATTCTGCTCGGTCTGGCTAGCAATAAAACTTTTAAGAGTTTCTTCAAGAGTATTTCTATTGCTACCATTAGCTCCATTAAAATTATTGGATGCTCCTCCATTACTAGGATAAGGAATTTTAGGAGCATAACCATTATTTTTTCAATTGGGATTATAGCTATTACGAGCAATAAAATTCACATCACTAGTATCTTCATTAGTGATGGCATTGAAACTTACCTCTTCTTTACCTTTCATCAAAGAGATAAGTTCTTCTAGCTTGGTTGTCAACTCTGAGCTATTTTCTTCTATGGCATTCACCTTCTTGGTGGTGGTTCTCTCAACATGCCATTGGGCATGGTTCTCTTGCATATCATCTAGTATCTTCTTGGCATCTTCTATGGGCATTCCCATGATTGTTCCTCCTGCGGCTGTATCAAGCATAGTTTTTTACATGTGATTCAAGCCATTATAAAACATATGAAGGATTAATCACTCCTCCTTTCCATGGTTGGGGCAGTTTCTTATAGCTTCTTTCATTCTATACCACTCAAGCACTAGTGGCTCATGTTCCTCTTGCTTGAAACTTGTGATCTGAGAACGCAATTGCATAATTTTTGCAAGTGGACAAAACTTAGATAAAAAGTTACTGCAACAAGCAGCCCAAGAAGTAATACTACCTTTAAGCAAAGCTAAAGGCCATTCCTTAGCTTTTCCTCTCAAAGAGAAAGGAAATAAGTGAAGTTTCAGAGCATCTGGGTCATAATCCTTTATGCGTGTCATGTTGCACAATTCAGTAAAATTATGTAAATGCATAAATGCTTCTTCAGAAGTAGAGCCTCCAAATTGGTCATGTTCAACCATGGAAACAAGTTTTGGTTTGATCTCATATTATGCAGCTACAACATCAGGTTGTGTTATTGGTTCACGCATGAAATTGTTGCTAAGAGTAGCAAAACTTCCAAGATTACGAGCCATAGTAACTTTTTGGTAGTTCAACTAAAAGACTTGCAACAAAATAAAACTTAAACTACAACTGAAAAGTAAAAACAAAACTGAAAAATAACTTTAACTCCTCCCCGTCAACGGCGCTAGAAAAAAGGCTTGATATCTCCTTTTTATTGATTCGGTATTAGAACAAGAAAGGGTATCCCACACCTATTTCCCTAGAGGTGACCCTGGTTATCGAACCCACGAGAGGAAGACTTCCTTGAAGCAATGGTCTCTAGCAAGCTTATGTTAAAGTCTCAATCCAGCTTTTGACCGGATCAGCAAGCAAATTGTGATTCAACACTTATAATAAAATGAAGGTATGAGGATGAGGTCTTAATGCTTACGACCATGTATTGGTGTTGGGATAAAAAATGATATGAGTTTGTGCTTGGGAAGTCACCCATCAAGAGGTGCTTGTTTCGTATCAGAGTGGGGGATGTGTCCAAATAACATCTTGACCGGCTCGAGTCCTGTATCAAGAATAAGTTGTCCTACAGAAGGCCCTATCTGTCTCGTGAGGTTGCCCCGATAATTAAGATAATAATATGAGATAAAAGAATTGGGTGTTTAATGACTACACCTCATGAATCCCCAAGGTTATGATCCATCTTACCCTACTAAACTTTACTGTCACTGGTGTTCGGTATAACACTTCACGGTCCCCTTGCTCCTAGCCTCACCGGTGCTCCATCTCCATGATCCTGGGTACATGCAGAGATGAAGATCCTGGACAAGACAAGAGACACTTCACTAAACAATTTTATTTCACAAATACAAGATGTTATGTCAAAGGCTTCCATTGACCCCTTCACCAAATACCTGGGTTGCAAGGCTCATGCCTCACCCATACCTTACCGAACTACCCAGACATGGAGATCAGATCGCGAGAAGAAATCATTGAAGAACACATCTTGGGATTGATTTATTGCAATATGTCTTACAATGGATGCCTTGTGTGATGCACGATTACAAGTATGAACTAGATGAGAGAGCACTATCGTGGAGGAGATGGCTATGGAGATGAAAATGGTGGCAGCTAGGGTTTCTGGATGAAGATGATGATGAAGAGGTTCTGGTTGTGCTCATTGCTCATCTACGTGCTCCTCTAATGACCTTTCGACTGGGTCCCAGATACGTCTCCAACGTATCGATAATTTTTTATTGTTCCATGCTATTATATTATCAATCTTGGATGCTTTATATGCTATTTTATATCATTTTTGGGAACTAACCTATTAACCCAGTGTCTAGTGCCAGTTGCTTTTTTTTGCCTGATTTTGGTTTTCCAGGAAATTAGTACTGAACAAAGTCCAAATGCTACGAAACTTGTCGTGGTTTTGTCACGGCAGATGTCCGAAGACTTAGGTTCGAGGCCATTGCTGAGGCGGTGGACTCAAAGGGGTCGATCGGGATGAAGGAAACGAGTTTACCCAGGTTCAGCCCCTCCATAAGAGGTAAAAGCCTATGTCCTGCTTGTGTTGTATTGATTGGTGTATCGATTACAAGGGAGCGGATTCGCTTGACCTAGTTCTCGATGGATTGGTTTCTTGTCTAACCGCCCCAGGGTCTCACCTTTATATAGGAGGTCGAGGCCCTGGGTTACACAAATCCCGAACCGACTCATATAACGTAGTCAATCCTGCCTCTAAGCCGCCTTGCTACCTTGGGCAAGCCGTCTCCGGGCAGCTTAACAGCCCGAGTCTCGCACCATCTTCCGTCTCTGGGCCTTCGTCTTAGCCCGTCTGGTAAGCCGCCATGCGGGCTGGCCTTCATCTTCCGGCCCACCTTAAGGATCTTGGCTATGAGCCGCCAGGTATAACCCGGCCCCTCCTGGGCGAGTCTTACCACGGGGTTATATCCCCAACATTAGGCCCCAGATTGATTTGAGCCTGTTCATGTCAATCTTCAAATTCACTTGGCGGCGAGTCTCACATTTTTATCACCTGAAAAAGAAAACTCATAACCCACCATGACGTCATGTCGAATATGCTAAAAAGATTCCATGACGTTCACAATAGATCTCCTCATTAAACAGTCGGCCCGAAAATCGAGGCGTCCCCTCCGGTCAATTATCACTGCACCTCTTCGATTTTCGCGCGCACTGTTGCCATCCCATCTCATAAATAGTGATACGAGGGACCCCCCTTTCCTTTCTCTGCCGCCACCGTCTTCTTCTTCCTTCCTCGGACGCCCGCACCTCCAGAGCTCCGCCGCACCGATCGGACCTCACCGTCGTCCCCAACGCCGGCCACTGCATCAACCTGACTCGGTCCAGAAACCTCGCCAGCCCGTCCGCATCCGCAAGGTACTATCCTCAATCCTCGTTGAACCCGCAATCATCTCCGAGTAAGACCCCCCGAGTTCACCGGATTTCTTTAGTGTTCGTCGCTGTTCATCAGATTTGTTCTTCGTAATGTATATTGCGAAGTATCCCCTTGAACCTTATATTGCTGTCTATCCGTTGCGGTCTTCCATTTAATGTCAATATCTGCTTGTTATAGATCTGCATATTAATCTTCTCCGCGTGTCATCCGCCTGTTCTTCCACTGCCTTTTTTAGGTTTTGAATATATTTCATTTATCTTCGCCTGTAGATCTTGCAGCCATGGTTGCAATATGTGAAACCTGTTTATCCATACTTAACACTATTTCTAGTATCGTCTTGTCTACTTAACCCGCCATTGCATTGCCGGCTCTCTGATAAAATACATCGGTGACTTAATGCCTCATCATCATGCTGACCATAGCTGCCTTGATGTTTTTCTAACCCGCCATATTCTGCACCTTCTCACAGTTCAACCCGCCACCATGTCGAGAGCACCCGCGTCTTGCGATTGGGTTGGCTCCGGAGTCACCGAGCAGCTTCTGCTTGACTTCGTAGAATCGGGTATCTTGCCGGCTCAGGACGTTATACATTGGCGGGTTCCAGGGCCATAAATAAGACCTACTCCTAAAGAAGGAGAGGTGGTTGTATTCACTGATCACCTCCTCCGTGGTTTTAGCCCGCCCGGGTCGAGATTTTTCCGGGACGTTCTTCACTCCTTCAAGCTTCACCCTCAAGATATAGGTCCAAACTCTGTCACCAATATGTGTCAGTTTCAAGTCCTATGCGAAGTTTACCTGCAAGAAGAGCCGTCTGCTGACCTCTTCCGTGACTACTTTTATGTCAACTGCCAAACTGAAGTGGCGGCTGGACCAAGTTTGGAGCTTGGCAGAATTTCTATCCAGAGACAGAGAGACTTGCCCTACCCAGCGGCTGTCTTACCAAGCCACCCCAAAGATTGGAACAAGACCTGGTTTTATTGCAAAGACACTTCTCCCAAAGAAGAGAATCCGCTGCCGGGTTACCGTCCTACCCGGCTTTGCACCTCCGGAGAACTCCCAGACCGGATGTCCGCCGCAGAGCGAGCGAAATATGCTCCGGCCTTCGCAAAGATGAGGGCCTTAATGGCGAACGGCTTGACTGGCGTCCACTTAACCCGTTGCTGGGTTTCCTGGAAAATCTTGCTGCTGAGCCGGCGTGACCGACTCATGCACGAATTTACGGGTGAACCAAATGACTCTCTCTGTTTCAATGCCACCCCTCTGACAGAACAAGACATCAACTCTTCTGTCAAATCACTTCTTGGCGAAAAACAAGAGACTTGCAACAAAATTGGGCTGAAACCTTTTTGCGTCAAGAACCCGGCTCCAGCTGTAAGAAACCCTTTTCCACAAAACTGGTCATTCTTGTCTTGACCTTTTGCCTTGCTCCTTTTAACTTTTTTGGCGGCTTATGCACAGGCCGGCTCTACTTTTTGGAAGAAGAAATATAATCCTCCTGTGAGGAAGCCTAAGGCGGGTAAAACCCGCGCCCACAAGAAGAAAGCTTCTGCTCAGGAACTGCGTGAGCTTGACGACTCGGAGGTAGAACTTGACTCCCTTGGCCGTCTCTTTATGCAACTTATTGACAAAAATTATTCACAGGAGGAAATGGAGACAAGCCATGCGGACGCCCCTGAGGTAACTTACATCTCCTCTGACTCAGAAAACTTTCCACAAGAGAAAACATGGCGGGTCATCCGGAAAGTTCCATTTTCTCATCCTCTTGCTTATTTAGACCCCAACTTTCTTTTGAAAAAGCAACAGTACAATTCCAGACGTCAGACCCGGAGCACCGGCTCTGAAGAGCTTTTGGCCGGCTTACCAAACTCTCCGGCTCCTCGGAAATGGCCTGCTGAGGTACTCTTTTAACCAAGTCCAATTTTTAACAGTTTGCATTGTAACCTTACTCTGTTTTTTATCGTCTTAACTTTTTTAGGAGTCGCCCCCTTCGTCTGGCGATTCCACTGCATCCAAGCTGCCTCCTCTGAAAATCAACCCAGAGTGCGTACCTTTTACTTGCACCATATCTTTTACCACCCTTGTTCTCTATGTAACAATCTTTTTGCTTCCAGGGCTCAAGCAAAACGAAGAAAGACAGGCGGGTCTACCGCCGCTCCTGCTGCCCAAAAGTCGGAGACTGCTAAGCCGGACTCCCCTGCAATTTACGCTGAGCCTACTGAGGCTAAAAAGGATGCGCCTGAAGATGCTCCTCAGCCTTCTGAGCCGGCTGACGATAACATGGCCACTCCAGAGAGTCCTCCAAAGGCTGATCCTAAACCGCCCAGCCCTTCAAGAGCCGCCGAGGACACAGCTCATCCAGAAGTTGTCGTCACTGGGACGGGTTATCACTCTCCTGAACCTCATGTACTGACAAAGCACACCAGCAAGGCTGAAGCATTTTCACCTAAAAAACTTGATTTTGAATTCCCCGTGTTGGAAAAGCTGACTGCGGACGAGTTACATGCTGGTTATCTGAATCGCCTCTCTGCCAGCCGCAACATGGAGTCCAAGCTTGTTGGACTAATGAAGAAAAAAATATGAGGTACTCCTATTTTCTTGTTTTTTCCCTTATACCCTTATGTAGCCCCCAAGAGCTGGTTTAATATTGCAAATAGTAGACCGGGTCTTCCGATCTTTGTCATACTCCAAATAGCTTAGTTTGTAGCCCCCAAGTATCGGGTTAATATAGATAATAAGCCGGTACTTACTTGAAAACTAGATCCAAGTGTAGCCCCCAAGTTCGGGTCATTATGATAATGATGAAACGGAACTTCAATGCTGAAAACTCGCCGAGCCTAGCCCCCAAGTCCGGCTTAACTTTACAAAGATGAGCCGGAACTTCAATGCCTCAAAGCGCCATGTGTAGCCCCCAAGTGCCGGCTTAACTTTACGAAGATGAGCCGGAACTTCAATGTAGATTTTGAGAGAAAACACAGACATTAGCCCCCAAGTGTCAAGTATATTGCTTGCAATCTGCTTGAGACTTGTATCATAATAGCTTCATCACTCTTGTCTACTAATATCTCACCCTTACGACTTAAACCTCCTGAACGTTTTTGTTTTTGTACCATACAGGAAGCTTTGGATGCGGCCGAGTCTGATCTGACCGGCCTGAGGGAAAATGTTGCGTCGCAACGAACTGCCCGGGCTGAGGCGGAAGAAAAATGGCGGGTTGCCGTTAAAGAGTTAAGAAGGTTCAAGCTGACTTTGCTGCCTTCAAAGAAACTGCTGAATCTGAACAAGCCGCCCTGACAAAATGCGCAGATGAGGCCGACCAGCGGCTCAAGCTTATGTTAGAAGAACTGCAAACCCTCAAGCGTCATATATCCAGGATGACTTCTGCTATCTTTGGTAAGTGCTGAAGACTTTAAAAATTGCCTTGCCTTGTTGAAAAAACTGTGCGAGCGGCTTATAACGCCTAATTTTCCTTGCAGGTCAGAGAAGCCACCAACTATCTTCTGATAGTTTGTTGAAGTTGAAAGCAATATATACCTTGACAGAACAGCTATACTGCGGGACCCTTTGCACCATCAAAGCAATGTTGACTGAAAAAGGCGTCCCCAAATTCATGAAGGGAGTGATAGAGGCCTTGTCCACTCTGCCCAAGCAAATTGATGAACTCAAGCGATCAGCCGCCAGGAAGGGAGCAATGGCCGCGCTAAGCCGGTCTCTGGCCTTTGCCCCTGAACTGACCGCAAAAGAGATGATGGATGGCTTTCCATCCAAGAAAGATGACGGCTCAGACTTTACCGAAGCTGATTATGCCAAATGTATGAAGGCCTCCCGAGTACTCACATCAACACTTGTTAATGAAATTGATCTGACTTCATACCAGGCAACTTATGGCGAGGACAGCAAACGAGTGCGCTGCCCAACGTTTGAAGCCAGGGACTTAACGCCTGCACATCGAAAGCCACTCTTTGCTCCTGAAATTGACCCATCTCCCCTCTTTGAAGAGACCCAGTTTGAAGCTTTAACAAACTGCACCTGGGATGTGGACAATCTTCAGATCGAAGAGATAGAAGACCCGACGCAGGGTGACCCGCCGTCGAGCTGAACACGTTGCTCCTGATTAAAGATAATCCGGCTTTCTGAGCCGCCGAGACTGGAAGTGTGTAAATTTTTTTTAAGTCTGTTGTATTTTGGGCTCCCTAAAGAGCTTTGTAATAGGCGTAGAAAAACTTGATTGCCTCAGCCGTGCCACTTGATGCACTTTTATCTGCCTTATATTCTACCCGAGATACTTTTCATCCCACCTTAACGGCGGCTCGTCTTAGGAGACAAAACCTGCAAAAATAAATAAGACAGAATATGTTCTGTATCGTTGTGAGGGCGGCTTGAAAAGCACAACCCGGAGATGTTAAATCTTTTATGACCTTGCTTTTGCTTTCTTTTTCGAAAACTCATATGCCGGCTCTCATGGCATGAACTCGTTGTTTGAACTCTTAACAGTACAGGGTCTCTAGTGAGAGTGACCGTCAACTCCTTTGAGCGGCTCAGGGTCTCTAGTCGAGATTAACTGGTAAGAGCAACAACGAACCATAGAGAGGCGCAGCAAGGCATGAGTACCCCCCGGGCCCATAAGCTACTTCTCACATGACATAAATCCATCATTTGAACTTTAAACAGTGCAGGGTCTTTTAAAAGAGTAACTGTTTAAGAGTACGAACGGGCCACATAGCGGAGAGTATGCAGCAGATGGTTGAGTTTATCCTCGCTTTCCGTAAGCCGGCCCTCACGTGACAAGAGCCGCCGGTTTAACCTTTACCAGTGCAGGGTCTCTAGCGAGAGTGACTGTCAAATACTTTGAACAGCTCAGGGTCTCTAATCGAGATTAACTGGCAAGAGTTCGGTGGGTCACCTAGCGGAGCAGCAGCAGCTTACAGGCAGATTTAACTCGAACTTGTGGTGGCTGAAGAGCCGATCAAGAGGGTGTGTAAGCTAAACCCGGCGGATTGGAAGCCCCCAAATGACCTTGTTGACGGAGTCAACTTTTTGGGTATATAACCCAGCCTTGCGGTGGCTGAAGAGCCGATCAAGAGGGTGTGTAAGCTAAACCCTGGCGGGTTGGAAGCCCCCAAATGACTTTTGTGGTTGTGTCCACTTTTGCACAGTTTGAAAAGCATAAAAGGCAGAGGCCCCGGCTTGCAGGGATGCCAACTTTATTATATATATATAAGGTATATACAATGATGATGTACAATGATGGGAGTCGATGGCTCAAGTATAGTAAGGCCGCGGATGAGCGATGTTCCACGGCCGGTGGGTCTCCTGCCCAGAAGTACGCGACTCGTCTCGTACGTCAATGAGATAATATGACCCATTGTTGAGATTTCTGCTGACCACGAAAGGCCCTTCCCATGGAGGAGATAGCTTGTGCGCATCCGTCTGATCTTGAATCAAATGCAACACCAAGTCGCCTTCCTGAAACGTCCGAGTCTGAACTCTGCGGCTATGATAGCAACGCACGTCTTGTTGATAAATCGCCGATCAAGCTGCTGCAATATCACGCTCTTCATCCAAAGCATCTAACGCGTCTTGACGCGCTGTCTCATTATCTGTTTCAACGTAAGACGCCACCCGTGGCGAGTCATGACGTATATCACTTGGTAACACGACTTCTGCACCATAAACCATAAAGAAAGGCGTATAGCCTGTTGACCTGTTGGGGGTAGTTCTGATGCTCCAGAGAACTGATGGTAACTCCTCTACCCAACAACCCGGCGTTCGATGTAGAGGAACCATAAGTCGGGGCTTGATGCCTCTCAAGATCTCCTGGTTAGCACGCTCTGCCTGACCATTGGATTGTGGATGGGCAACAGCAGAGACGTCAAGCCGGATGTGCTCACTTTCACAGAATGCCTTCATAGCCCCCTTGGATAGGTTTGTGCCATTGTCCGTGATGATACTATGAGGGTAACCAAAACGGTAGATCAATTTTTTGACAAACTGAACCGCTGTAGCCGCGTCACACTTGCTGACCGGCTCAGCCTCAACCCACTTGGTAAACTTATCCACCGCCACCAAAAGGTGGGTCTTCTTGTCTTTAGATCTCTTGAAGGGCCCGGCCATATCAAGCCCCCATACTGCAAACGGCCAGGTAATTGGAATCATCCGTAATTCCTTAGCCGGCACGTGAGCACATCGCCCGAACTTCTGACATCCATCACACTTGGTGACCAGGTCTTCTGCATCCTTATGAGCCGTCAGCCAGAAGAAACCATGCCAGAAAGCCTTTGCCACCAAAGATTTTGAGCCGGCATGATGACTGCAATCGCCGGTGTGAATTTCATTTAAGATCTCCTGACCCTCTTCAGGAGAAACGCAACGCTGAAAAACGCCAGTAACGCTACACTTATGTAACTCGCCATTGATGATGGTCATAGATTTAGATCGCCTTACGATTTGTCTCGCCAAGTTCTCGTCTTCGGGCAACTCGCCGCGAGTCAGGTATGCTAGGTAAGGCAACGTCCAATCAGGGGTAACATGCAGAGCCGCCACCAGCTGCCCCTCCGGGTCAGGTACATCTAGATCCTCCTCTAAAGGTAGCTTAAGAGACGGGTGATATAACACATCCAAGAAAACGTTAGGCGGCACCGGCTTACGCTGAGAGCCCAGCCTTGATAATGCGTCAGCCGCCTCGTTCTTGCGACGGTCAATATGATCCACCCGATAACCCTTGAAGTGACCAGCAATGATGTCCACCGCCTGACGATAAGCCGCCATCCGTGGGTCTTTGGAATCCCACGTGCCTGAAACTTGCTGAGCCACGAGGTCTGAATCGCCGAGGCATCTAACCCGGCTCAGGTTCATCTCCTTAGCCACACGGAGGACATGAAGTAATGCCTCATACTCAGCTGCATTGTTAGTACAAGGAAACATCAACCTTAGCACATAATAGAACTTGTCACCGCTAGGGGAAGTTAAGACAACTCCAGCCCCCGACCCTTCCAATTGCCTGGATCCATCAAAGTGAATTGTCCAATATGTGTTATCCGGCTTCTCCTCGAGCGATTGACACTCTGTCCAGTCATTTATAAAGTCCACCAGGGCCTGAGACTTGACAGCCGTGCGAGGCCCTTATTTCAGATTAAGAGGCCCAAGCTCCAATGCCCACTTAGCAATCCTGCCAATGGCTTCTCTGTTTTGAATTATATCTCCCAACAGGGCAGAGCTGACCACGGTGATCTGGTGTCCCAGGAAGTAATGCTTCAACTTATGATTTGCCATGAACACCCCATATATCAATTTCTGCCAATGTGGGTACCTTTGCTTGGATTCTATTAGGACTTCACTGACATAGTAAACCGGCCTCTGAACCGGGTACTCTTTCCCTGTCTCCTTACGCTCCACAACAATCGCGGCGCTGACTGCCCTATTGTTAGCCGCCACGTAGAGGAGCAAAGGTTCCTTCTCAGCCGAAGCGGCCAAGACCGGCGGCTCAACCAGCTGCTTTTTGAGCGCCTCAAGCGCCTCACCCGCCCCCTTACTCCAGACAAAGCTGTCTGTTTTCTTCATCATCTGATATAGAGGAATAGCTTTCTCACCCAGGCGGCTTATGAACCGGCTTAACGCAGCGATTCGACCCACCAGGCGCTGAACGTCATTGATGCATGCTGGCTCAGACAGGGAAGTAATAGCTTTTATCTTGTCCGGATTAGCTTCAATGCCACGTTCAGAGACAAGAATACCCAAGAGTTTGCCTGCAGGTACACCGAAAACACACTTTGCCGGGTTAAGCATCATTTTGTAGACCCGTAAGTTACCGAATGTTTCCTTCAGGTCGTTAAGCAGAGTCTCCTTTTTCCTTGACTTAACCACAATATCATCCACGTACGCATGAACATTGCGCCCAATCTGGCCGTGAAGGCAATTCTGCACACAGCATTGATAAGTCGCCTGCGCACTCTTGAGCCCGAAGGGCATGGACACATAGCAGAAAGCCCCAAAAGGTGTTATAAATGACGTCTTCTCTTGGTCTTTAACTGCCATCTTGCTATGATGATAACCTGAATAAGCGTCCAGGAAGCATAAACTCTCACAACCCGCCGTTGCGTCAATAATTTGGTCGATACGGGGAAGAGCAAACGGGTCAACTGGACAGGCCTTGTTAAGATCCGTGTAATCCACACACATACGCCACGTGCCGTTCTTCTTAAGTACTAGCACGGGGTTAGCTAACCACTCCGGGTGAAACACTTCAATGATGAACCTTGCTGCCAAGAGCTGGGCCACCTCTTCCCCAATAGCCTTGCGCCTCTCTTCATTAAACCAGCGGAGGAACTGTTTGACCGGCTTAAATTTAGGGTCCACATTAAGGTGGTGCTCAGCGAATTCTCTTGGGACACCCGGCATGTCAGAAGGTTTCCATGCAAAGATGTCCCGATTCTCACGGATGAATTCGATGAGCGCGCTTTCCTATTTGGGATCCATATTGGCCCCAATAGTGAACTGTTGTGATGAGTCACCCGGTGTAAAGTCCACCAACTTGGTATCTTCTGCCACAAACTTGAGGGGCGGCTCAGATTCCGTGTTGGGTTTCTTCAGTGGGGTCATATCTGCCGGGTCAACATTTTCCTTATAAAAATTGAGCTCTGCTTCAGCACAACTTGACTCTGCGTAAGCTGCATCACCTTCCTCACACTCAAGAGCCGTCTTCCGATCACCATGCACAGTAATCGTCCCTTTTAACCCAGGCATCTTAAGCTGCAAGTAAACGTAGCAAGGTCTAGCCATGAACTTGGCGTAAGCCGGCCGTCCAAACAGAGCATGGTATGGGCTCTTGATTTTGACCACCTCAAACGACAAAGGCTCCACCCTGTAGTTAAATTCATCACCAAAAGCTACCTCCAAAGAAATCTTTCCCACCGGATAAGCCGACTTTCCGGGCACCACACCATGAAAAACTGTTGAAGAGGGCTTAAGATCCTTGTCAAGCAAGTTCATCCGGCAGAAAGTGTCATAATACAGGATGTTGATGCTGCTGCCACCATCCATGAGTACTTTGGTGAATACATATCCTCCCACTTGAGGGGCGACTACCAAAGCCAATTGCCCCGGGTTATCAACACGCGGCGGGTGATCCTCCCTGCTCCAAGTTATGTCATACTCAGACCACTTCAGATATTGCGGGAGAGCCGACATGACCGCATTAACCGCCCGCTTGCGCACCTTCCGGTCTCGCTTGTTGAGGCTGGTTGTAAAAACATGGTATTCCCTCCATTAAGCTGCTTGGGGTTACTCTGATACCCGGACTGGTTATTTTGCTGCTGACCTCCACTGCCAGACTGTTGATTATGACCTCCATGGTTGCCTTGACCCTGGTAACCGGATCCTGAGCCGCCAGCGCCAAAGCCGGCTCCTGAACCGCCCGGCCCTGAGCCGCCTGACGGACCATTACCGTTATTACGATGCTGCTGAAGGCTGTGATCCCGAAACTGCCGCATAATACTGCAATCCCTCCATGTATGGCCTGCCGGCTTATCGGGCCGGCTGTGCTCTGGACAAGGTTTGTTGAGCATTTCTTCCAGGTTGAAAGGAGTTTTACCCTTATTAAAGGGCTGCCTGAAGTTCCCGTTACCTTTAGCACGATTGTTCCCAGCGTTGGTGTTCGCCACCAATTCCGACTCGCCGTCCGGGTTCTTCCGCTTGCCCGGGTTGCTGTTTCCAGTCACGTTTTGCTGTTGACCCTTGCCATTGTTATTTTTCTTACCCTGAGCCGATCTCTCCTCATCGGAGCCAGGGTCTTTCGTGTTGTCAGAGTCGGCATACTTGGTGAGAGCCACCATGAGCTCCCCCATGTCTTGGCATGAGCGTTTGAGCCGGCCAAGCTTCTGCTTCAAGGGCGTAAAGTGGCAATTCTTCTCTAGAATCAAAACTACTTGAGCCGCCGTAATATGTTCAGAAGAGTGGATGATGGTTGAAACCCGCCGGACCCAGTGATGAGCCGACTCGTCCTCACGCTGCACACAATGGTCCAAATACACAATCGTCATGGGCTGCTTGCATGTTCCTTGGAAATTTTTGATGAACTTCGCCTTTAATTCGTCCCAGGAATTAATGGTGTTGGGTGGCAAGCCCTTCAACCACGTGCGAGCTGGCCCTTCCAGCATCATGATGAAATATTTGGCACATACTGCATCACTGACATCTAACATCTCCATTGCCAACTCATAGCTTTCAATCCAAGCCTCTGGAGGTAAGTCAGCAGTATAATTGGGCACCTTGCGAGGACCCTTGAAATCCTTCGGCAGACGCTCATTCCGCAAACCCGGCGCCAAGCATGGCACTCCCACAGCCCTGGATGTTACTCCTGCTCCTACTGAAACGGAAGGTGCGACTGTGGGCTCCTGATAAGCCGCCACAGCCGCCGCCTCTCGCTGTGCTCTTGCCCGATCCACCAGCGCCTGGGCATCTAAAGCCGCCCGATCAACTCGTGGCAGGTTCCGGTGTCGGTCACTACTGGAAACCACCGGCGACTCATAACGCCAGCTGTAGCTGCGGCTGGGGATGGGGGTTGAATGCACGCGGCTCCGGCTGTAAGTATATTTCTCCTGCTGGGCCACCGCCGTCTGCAGGTATCCAATAGCGTTCCGCACCTCCTCTGCAAAAGGCGCCTCATCGGGGATGGGGATTGTACCAAGCCTGGTTGCCGCTGCTACCATGTTCTCCGCCGGGTTAGAATAATGACCCGGTGGCGTCGGAAAAGATTGTGGTGGGGTCTGGTTCCGGCGGGGCGGGTCTGGCTGCTGATGCTGAACCGCCGCCCGACTTCCAGGTACTTCCGCCGTCCGGGTTACGGTCAAAGGCACATTCCATCCCGTCCCTGGCGTGTTAAAAAGATTTATGGCTTCATACTAATCCGGCAAATGGGATTGATGCCTCATCCGATGAACCGCCGCCGCAGACTGCTGCTCTAGCTCAAGGCAGAAAGCATCCACCCTAAGGCGCTCCGCCTCAGCATTCATCTGAGCCTTCAGCACATTGATTTCCTGTTGGGCTCCGGCCATCTGGTTCTTCAACCTCGTGATTTCCGTATTACGGGCCGCTTGGTTTTCAGCAATGACCTCAGTTTCCATTAGGGTTGTAAGCTCGTTCATCAGATCCAGAAGAACCTGAGCCGGCGGCCTGCCTGCTCCAGATCCAGTCACATCGGCGGCTGTGCTGCTAGGGGCCGGCACTGAACCCGCCATGAAGATGGCAGCGTGGTTCGGCGGCTCATAATCCTCCGGCTCATGATATTCTGACTCGGGGTAATGCTCGACGTAGCCCCCAAGCCCACCATTGTGAAGTTGATAGATTGATTCCGTCTCTCCGCTCGAGGATCCATCCTCTGAACAGATGAGGGTTTCTTCCCGCGATATAGAACCTTCAAGTTCCATGCCCTGGGTGAAACCGACGAAGACATGCTTCCTGCTCGGGTTAACACGGGCGGGTTGCACGCGCCGGGCCGGCTCGACGATGTCGGTGCAGATGTCCGGCCCGGGTTCAGGTCCGCCGATCTTGCCGATGAAGACGTGGATTCCGCCGAAGGGGACCCGGAACCCGTACTCGATTGAGTCGGCCTCGGGGCCCCAGCCGGCGTCGTCGATGTAGAGCTTGCCGCGTCAACTCTTGGTCATCCTGCCAACAGCGTACCCCTCGATCCCTAGGAGAGAGCCCTTTGAGAACTCAACACCACCGAGCGCTAGCCCCATGGTGGGCGCCAACTGTCGTGGTTTTGTCACGGCAGATGTCCGAAGACTTAGGTTCGAGGCCATTGCTTAGGCGGTGGACTCAAAGGGGTCGATCGGGACGAAGGACACGAGTTTACCCAGGTTCAGCCCCTCCAGAAGAGGTAAAAGTCTACGTCCTGCTTGTGTTGTATTCATTGGTGTATCGATTACAAGGAAGCGGATTCGCTTGACCTAGTTCTCGATGGATTGGTTTCTTGTCTAAGCTGCCCCAGGGTCTCACCTTTATATAGGAGGTCGAGGCCCTGGGTTACACGAATCCCAGACCGACTCATATAATGTAGTCAATCCTGCCTCTAAGCCGCCTTGCAACCTTGGGCAAGCCGTCCCCGGGCAGCTTAACAGCCCGGGTCTCGCACCATCTGCCATCTCTGGGCCTTCGTCTTAGCCTGTCTGGTAAGCCGCCATGCGGGCTGGCCTTCATCTTCCGGCCCACCATAAGGATCTTGGCTATGAGCCGCCAGGTATGACCCGGCCCCTCCTAGGCGAGTCTTACCACGGGGTTATATCCCCAACAAAACTTTTTGATGATTGTTTTTCTAGACAAAAGAGACCCTTGAAGCTTCGGGAGGAGTCCAGATGTGAAGTGAGGAGACGGCAAGGCAACAGGGCATGCCTAGGGGGGTAGGTGCGCCCTATTACCTTGTGGCCCCTCATGGCTCCGTCTGACCTAATTCCACCTCCATAAATTCTCTAAAATCGAGAAACCAACAGAGACCCATTGGAAACACTTTTTCCGCCCCGCAAGTCTCTGTTACGCCACAATCCCATATGGAGACCTTTTCCGATACTCTGGCGGAGGGGGAATCGATCACGGAGGCCGTCTATGATGCTTGTGATCTGCGTTGGGTTTTCCGTGAAGAGGAACGGGTGATGCAGCACAATGCAGATAAGTATTTCCCTCAGTTAAGAACCAAGGTTTATCGAACCAATAGGCATATCGGTCATCAACCGTCTTCAGCGGCTGCAGACAAAAGAGCACACACTTGCACCCAACGTGGCAAGAGGGTTGTCAATCCCCTTGGTCTCGTTATTTGCAAGTAAATGAGATGTGTAGATAGTTATAGATAATTGTAAATTGCAAAATAAAATAAAATATAAATAATGACAGAAAGGTATTGAAAGCATTTGTAAATTTATAAGTGAATAGACCCGGGGGCCATAGTGTTCTCTAGTGGCATCTCTCATAAAGCAAGCATATGGTGGGTAAACAAATTACTGTTGGGCAATTGATAGAAAAGCAGATAGTTATGCAATCTTTATTCACGGCAATGATCATGTGTATATATGCATCATGTCCATAAGCAAATAGGCCGACTCCTGCCTGCACCTATTACTATTACTCCACTTCAAGAGCGCTTCTATGCTTGCCTCTCTACGTATTAAGTTCATGACAAACATAGTAATGCTTGGAGAACGATGACATGATGTAGACAAAGAGAGTTCAATTAATATGAACTAACCCCATCATTTTATCCTTAGTGGCAACAATACAATGACGTGTCTTCTCCCTTTCTGTCACTGGGATATAGAGCACCGCCAGATTGAACCCACTACAACGCACCCCTCTCACTAAAGAAATATCAATCTAGTTGGCCAAACTATTTCAATAGATCGGAGAGAATTACGAAGCTATAATAATCATGCAAATAAGAATCATAATAATCAGAGGTGACTCAAATACTTTTCATGAATAATCTGAACATAAACCCACAATTCGTCGGATCCCAACAAACACACCGCACATAAGGATTACATCAAATAGATCAAAGAAAAGATGCGATGATCATTGTATTGAAGATCAAAAGAGAGAGAGATAGCCATCTAGATACTAACTACGGACCCGTAGGTCTATGGTGGACTACTCAAAACTCATCACGGGGGCAGCAAGGGTGATGTAGATCCCCTCCGTTATCGATTCCCCCTCCGACAGATCGCCAGAAAAGGTCGCCAGATGGGTATACGGTGGAACAAAGACTTGCGACGGCGGAAAAAGTGTTTCGGGAGCTCCCCTAGGGTTTTTGGAATATTTGAGAATTTATAGGCCAGAGGGGGCACGAGAGGGCGGCCGAGGGGGGCATGAGCCAACAGGGCATGGCCTGGGCCCCCGGCACACCCTGTTAGCTCGTGCTTCCCTCGTGCTACCTCTCGTCTCCTCCCAAAGCTTCCAGGTCTTCATATAGTCCAGAAAAAATTATATTAAAGTTTCGTGGCAATTGGACTTCATTTGGTAGGGTAAACCTGAAAAGCAAAAAACATGTAGAAAACAACAACTGGCACTGGGCACTAGGTCAATAGGTTAGTGCTCAAAAATAATATTAATTGGTATATAAACACCCAAAAAGTATCCTAGAATGATAATATAATAGCATGGAACAATCAAAAATTATAGATGCGTTGGAGACGTATCAGCATCCCCAAGCTTAATTCCTGCTCGTCCTCGAGTAGGTAAATGATAAAAACAAGAATTTTTTATGTGACATGCTACCCAACATGTAATCTAGTGCAGGTTTGTTCATTGAGAAACGATGAATTAATAAACATCAACTTAGTAATATTCATAATCATAAGAAACATAACCATCAAGTTTCAAAGTATACGATCCAAAGAAGAATGTTCACCCCCTATTCATTTTATCATATCAAAATAGCATGGCTCCGTCTTCACCACATAAATACAAATGTCAAGCACCACGGTGTCAAGTCAGGCAATTGGATCGTACTTTTTAACACGCTTCAGCTTTTTATTACTTGCGCAATATATGAGCATGAACCATGGACATAGCATAAAGGTGGAATAGAATACGGTGATAGGTTTCAAAGGGGTGGAAGTGGAGAAGAAAGTCTCGCATCAACTAGGCGTATCAACGGGCTATGGAGATGCCCATCAATAGATATCAATGCGAGGAGTAGGGATTGCCATGCAACGGATGCACTAGAGCTATAAGTGTATGAAAGCTCAACAAAAGCTAAGTGGGTGTGCATCCAACTTGCTTGCTCATGAAGACCTCGGGCATTTGAGGAAGCCTGTCATCGGAATATACAAGCCAAGTTCTATAATGAGAAATTCCCACTAGCATATGAAAGTGATAAACAAGAGACTCTCTATATGAAGAACATGGTGCCACTTTGAGGCACAAGTGTGGAATAAGAGGTAGTAGCACTGTCCCTTCTCTCTTTTCTCTCATTTATTTCTTTTTTTCTTTTTTTTCTTTCTCTCTTTTTTTCTCCCTTTTTTTTTCTCTTTTTTTTCTTTTCTTTCTTTTTCTTTTTTTCTTTTCTTTTTCGTCCGGAGTCTCATCCCGACTTGTGGGGGAATCATTGTCTCCATCATCCTTTCCTCACTAAGACAGTGCCCTAATAATGATGATCATCACACTTTTATTTACTTACAACTCATCATGAAAAACTGTATGACTCTATATGATTTCCTCTGGCAGTGTACCAGGATGTGCAATGATCAAGCGTAACATGTATGATATTAATGATGAACGGTGGCTTTGCCACAAATACTATGTCAGCTTATATGATCATGCAAAGCAATATGACAATGGAAGTACAAGTCATATGATGTGACGGTGGAAGTTGCATGGCAATATATCTCGGAATGGCTATGAAAATGCCATGATAAGTAGGTATGGTGGCTGTTTTGAGGAAGATATAATGAGGCTTATGTGCAACAGAGCGTATCATGTCACGGGGTTTGGATGCATCGGCGAAAGTTGCACCGATCCTCGAGGTGAGAATGGGCAATGCACGGTACCGAAGAGGCTAGCAAATATGGGAAGGTGAGTGTGCGTATATCCATGGATTCACATTAGTCATGAAGAACTCACATACTTATTGCAAGATTTTATTAGCTCTCTCGAAGCAAAGCACTACTCGCATGCCCCTAGGGAGGAGGTTGGTAGGAATTAACCATCGCGCGCCCCCGACCCAAACAACACTAGGATTTCAACTCAGAATAAGTATGCTCACACATCATCACCGTGCCATAAAAATATTTGGATGAATAGCAAGTTAACAACCTCTAATTCATGATACCTTTATTAACCAATGATCATGCACTCATACTTTTTCACATTACCACATTAATATCATTAACCATGATTTCTCTTTTATGTGCTACATGTGGTTTTCATTATGCACTCATTGAATACCTATTATTTTTGGACTAGTCTTATGACCCATGAAAATTACCATCGCTGTTTATTAACTCTCAAACAAATATAAGTGAAGAACAAGAGTTAAATTATTTCTATAAAATCTATACGCCACCGTGCTCTAAAAGATATAAGTGAAGTACTAGAGCAACTGCCAAGCTCAAAAGATATAAGTGAAGCACATAGAGTATTCTAATAAATTATGATGAAATTGTGTCTCTCTCAAGTGGGTGTGTGCAGCAAACAATGATTGTGGAAACTGAAACAAAAAGCAAACTAAAGCGAATGACGCTCCAAGCAAAACTCATATCGTGTGATGAATAAAAATATAGCTCCAAGTGACATACCGATGGATTGAGACGAAATAGGGGATGCCTTCCGGGGCATCCCCAAGCTTAGACGCTTGAGTCTTCCTAGAATATTACCTTGGGGTGCCTTGGGCATCCCCAAGCTTAGGTTCTTGCATCCCCAAGCAAAAACAGAATCTGTCTAAAACAGAACAGTTATAAATTGCTTGTGATCTGCGTTGGATTTTCCATGAAGAGAAATGGGTGATGCAGCACAATGCGGATAAGTATTTCCCTCAGTTAATAACCAAGGTTTATCGAACCAGTAGGAATATCGGTCATCAACCGTCTTCAGAAGGAATAAGGAGCGGCAAGACCCTAAGGTTGGGGATGCCCAAGGCACTCCAAGGTAATATTTAAGGAAGACCCAAGCGTCTAAGCTTGGGGATGCCCCGGAAGGCATCCCCTCTTCCGTCTCCAATCTATCACTATGTCACTTGGAGCTATATTTTTATTCATCTGTAACATCCCAATTTTCCTAAATTAGGATGTTAATAGATCATTCATATGCGACTTGCCCCTTCACGAGGCCATCCTCAAGAGTGGCTGGCATCGTGTCCCCATCGCCGGGCCAGCCCAGCACTCGTCTCCTGGGCCGAAGGCAGACGGGCCATGGTACCCTGGTTTCCACTGGACCGACAGTAGCCCCTAGGCCCGCGGCGTGCATGTTCTGCCCGTTAGGGACAAAATAGCGCGGGGCCATCGAACTGCCGAGCCCAGGGGCGACGCGTGGTGGCCTGCACGGGCATGGCGCCTCCACTCCCCCCGACACCTTGGTAACCGCGGCCCTGGCTATAAAGCCGGCCAACGCGGGGTGCAGGCATGCCGTAGTCTTTTCTTCCTTGCGACCAACTCCTCGGCCTTCCGCCTTCTCCAACCGCCCAATCCCGGTTAGCAATCGCCGCAGCCACGGCTCCCAGGAGAAAGCTCCCCGCGGCCGAGAAGGGGAAGAAGGCAACATAGGAGGTGGGGCCGCCGAAGCCCGAGCCGATGAGGAACAAGGGCCGGGGCCATGCTTCAGTCGCGGCAGCAGGGGCCTCCCCCGGGGGCCGCACGCGCTCCACAGCCGCCACCGTAGAGGTCGGTCCCAGCACCTACGGGACATCTTGGAATCGAGGTCACGGGCGGCGCGGCACTCGTGGCCGCACGAGATGGACGCCCATATGGCCGAGGTCATGCACGAGTTCATCGTGGGGCTGCACCTCCGACCTCGCAGCTGGCTCCAGCTTCCGGACTCCTTCGCGAGGGTGATGAAGGAAGAGGAGCCCTTGGGCCTGTGGTTGCAGGCAGACGGCTGCTGCAATGCCCCCTCCTGGGTGATGGTGAAGTTCTCCCCCACCGAGTTCATGTTCATGGACCGGGGGTGGAAGTCGTTCGCCTGCTCCCACGACCTGAAGCGCGGGCAGGCCCTGCAGTTCCGCTACGACGGAGCTGCGACCCTCTTCGTGAAGTTCTTCGGGGTCTCTGGCGGCCGCATGGAGTGCTACGCATAGAGCGAGAGCGGGAGAGGCTCTGACTCGTCCAATGGGAGCGACATCGACGGGAGCCCCCTGAGCATCAAGAGCGAGGATTCCGACTAGGTGCGGGGGCACCTGGGGTGGACCCTAGACGGAGGACACTTTCTTTCCTTCTCGCTCCTGCGCAATCGATGTAGCCCGGTGGGGTGTGGCAGATATCTTGTATGGCAATGTTATGTTTATGCACTTGCTGCTTTTACGCGTTTTTGTTTTTCTTTCAAGGCCCTTCTACCCCCTTTGCATTGCCTTTATGCCTTGTGTCACCGGGGCCCAACCCCCGAGGCGTTCTACAACCGCCGCTGGCATGCCTGGAGCGAGGGCTCAGTAAGGCTAGAGGGTGTAGGGCTCTTAGGGCTGGTAGGAGACCCCGAGGCGCGATGCTCAGGATCCCCACTTAACACGCAGGCAACTCACGCCAAGGAAATCAGGATGCCTCGAGAGGGAAGCGAGAGGGAAAAAAATCGAGGGGTCTGCTTGGACTTAGCTCCTTCGAGGCGCGCGGCTTGGGGCGAGTCCTCCACGAGGAGCAGCTCGGGAGGCATGGTCCCTCGCGAGGCCTTCTGCACACGGGATGCAGCTCGCGGGGCCTCGCGAGGGGGGCTCCTGAGGCCTTCCATATCCCGTGCCAGGGAAATTACCAAGCAATGCAGCGGGACGCGCTCGCGAGGAGCCTATGGGTGTTACACGAGGAGATAAGAGCACCAAGGACCTGGTGAGGTGAGGTACACGGGAGCAGGCCCGCGAGCCAGAGCTCAATCGCTTGGGTTTTGCAGTGCTGCAGGGACTGACCCGAGCACAGACACCGTGCCCAGCCCCCGCTCGCGTGAAACACATGGGGGAGGCCGCGAGCGTGTGCCCTTCCTGAGGCATGGTTAGCTGCAAGCACTCAGGGATTCTGGAGGAAATAAGCTCTATTGATGCATGAAGCGAGTTCATTACATAGCAGGAAAGTACATGCCGCCGTGGTCGAAATGAGTCAACTTGAGGCTGTGGCCGAGAGGCGCCCCTCAAAAGATGACAGAAAATGCTGCCGTGACGGACACGGGTCAGCCTAAGTTTGATACCACTGAAAAGCGCTCTCATTGTCAAAAGGTCCGCCATGACTAAGCATGGGGTATCCACCAGCGCTGAGCATGGGGCTTCCGACAGCACGGAGCATGGGGCTTCCATGAAAGTGGGTAGGAGGGTCCACCAGTGCGTAGCATGGGGCTTCCACGAGAGTGGGTAGGAGGGTCCACCAGCGCGGAGCATGGGGCTTCCACGAGAGTGGGAAGGAGCTCCCGTGTGCCGAAGGCAGCGCTGGTAGAGAGAGCTTCGGAGTGTGTACAGCTCCATCTCACTCGTATCCGTGAGGTCACGGATAGAACTTGTGGAGATGTTGGATGTTCCATGCGTTTTGCACCGAAACACCCTCCGCCATTTCGAGTCATGCCGCACCGGGCCTGGAGATGTGCGTGACCCTGAAGGAGCCCTCCCACATGGGCGAGAGCTTGTGGAGTCCCTCTCTGGAGAGGATTTGACACAGTACCAGGTCGCCCACCTCGAGGGTGCAGGGGCATATGTTGCGGCTGTGATAGCGGCGCAACGCCTGCTGGTACCTTACCGCATGGAGGACTACCTGGCGATGGGCCCCTTCGAGGAAAAGCAGGTCGTCCTCCCGCAAGCCGCTTTGACGAGACTCGTCGAAGGCCAAGACCCGCAGGGACCAGTGCTTGACCTTGGCCGGGAGGACTGCTTCTACCACGTAGACAAGGAAGAAAGGCGTCTCGCTGGTTGGCTTGGTCGCCGTGGTGCGGATGGACCATAGCACCGACGGGAGCTCGTCCAGCTAGCCCTTGCCGCAGGCTACGAGCTGCTTCTTGAATCTCCTGGTTTTCAGGCCCTTGAGGACCTCTACGTTGGCATGCTCGGCTTGGCCGTTGCTTTGAGGGTGAGCCACGGAGGCGAAGTAGATCTACGTACCGATGGAGGCACAGTAGGTCTTGTAAGAGGCTGCTGGTGAACTGCGAGCCATTGTCTATGATGATGCGGTTGGGGACGGCGAAACGGCACACCAACCCTTTGATGAGCTTGACCGAGGATCCTGCCAGTATGGCCCGGACAGGCTCAACCTCCGCCCACTAGGTGAACTTGTCGATGGCGACGTAGAGGAAGCGATAGCCACCGGTCGCGCAAGGGAAAGGCCCAAGGATGTCCAGCCCCCAGACCGTGAAGGGCCATGAGAGGGGGATGGTCTGCAACCCTTGCGCTGGCTGATGAATCAGCTTGGAGTGGAATTGGCAAGCCTCGCACACCTGGACCAGCTCCGCGGTGTCCTCAAGTTCTATGGGCCAGTAGAAGCCGCTGCGGAACACCTTGCCCGCGAGGGTGCGCGAGGATGAGTGGTGGCCATAGTCACCTCCATGGATGTCGGTAAGCAGCTCGCGCCCTTGCTCCCTGGAGATGCACCGCAGCACGACTCCGTTCAAGCGGTGGCGGTACAGATCACCCTCCTTCAGGTGGTAGAGCACGGCTTGGCCGACCACATGCTCTGCTTCTGCGTCGATCTCTGGGAGGACACCACCTTCTAGGTAAGCCTTGATCTTTGTGGCCCAGCTCTCAGACTGCGGCTCAAGCGCCAGCAGCAGGCGGGCACCTGAGGATGGCCCGCAGTCTAGTGTGCCCATGGGTGGTGCGGGAGGGAGCTCCTCATGAGGCGTCACGGGGCTGGTGGCCGGAGGTGCTGCCGATGGTTTCAAGAGTCGCTCCTCGAAGACGTCAGGGCTCTGGGGCTCACAGCGGGAAGCGCGCTTGGTGATCTCGTCCACCTCGTTGTTGTCGCCGCGAGGGATGTGTTGAAGCTCCATGCTCATGAAGCGCTTCTCAAGCTTGCACACTTCCTCCAGGTAGGCTGCCATGTGCTAATCTTTGGGCTTGTACTTCTAGTTGGAGAAGTTGACGAGGAGCTGCGAGTCCCCCTTGATGACGATTCGCTTGACTCCTAGCGCAATGGCAGCCTCAAGCCGGCGATGAGTCCCACGTACTCGGCAATCTTGTTGGAGACCTTGTCGGTGCACCTGAAACAGAGCTGCACTACGTAGTAAAGCTTGTCACCTGTGGGCGTGGTGAAGACCACGCCAGCTCCCGCGCCCTGGCGCGCGAAGGCCCCACCGAAGTGCATGCTCCAGCCTCCAGAGGTGGCCTCCTCGGGCAGGGGCGACTCCTCCTGAGGCTCGTCCTGTCGCGGGTCCGTCCATTCTGCCACGAAGTCCACCAAGGCCGCGCCCTTGATGGTCCTGGTGGTGAGGAACTCCAGCTCGAAGGGCTGCAACTCGATATTCCATTCGGCGATGCGGCCTGTGGAGTTCGGGCTCTGTAGGACCTGCTCCAGTGGATAGGAGGAGATCACTCTGACCGGGTGCCCCTGGAAGTAGTGACCCAGCTTCCTGGAAGCCATGACGAGCACCAGGAGGAGCTTCTGCTGCATGGGGTACCGTTCGGGCGCATCTCGCAGCACCGTGCTGACGAAGTAGACGGGATGCTCGACAAGGCGCGTGACTGTGGTGTCCAAGTCGTGCTCTCCAGGGAGCTTGGGCAGTGGCGCCGCGGGGGCCTCCGGAGGTGGGACTCCAGAGGCCTCCTGAGGGGGTGCTGGGGCCTCCTGAGGAGATCCCCCGGTGATACGTCTCCAACGTATCTATAATTTTTGATTGTTCCATGCTATTATATTATCATTCTAGGATACTTTTTGGGTGTTTATATACCAATTAATATTATTTTTGAGCACTAATCTATTGACCTAGTGCCCAGTGCTAGTTGCTGTTTTCTGCATGTTTTTTGCTTTTCAGGTTTACCCTACCAAACGAAGTCCAATTGCCACGAAACTTTAATATAATTTTTTCTGGACTATATGAAGACCTGGAAGCTTCGGGAGGAGACGAGAGGCAGCACGAGGGAAGCACGAGGTAACAGTGCGCGCCAGAGGGGCAGGCTGCGCCCTGTTGGCTCATGCCCCCCTCGGGCGCCCTCTCGTGCCCCCCTTTGGCCTATAAATTCTCAAATATTCCAAAAACCCTAGGAGAGCTCCCGAAACACTTTTTCCGCCGCCGCAAGTCTCTGTTCCACCATATACCCATCTGGCGACCTTTTGATCACGGAGGGGCTCTACATCATCCTTGCTGCCTCCGTGATGAGTTGTGAGTAGTCCACCATAGACTTACGGGTCCATAGTTAGCATCTAGATAGCTATCTCTCTCTCTTTTGATCTTCAATACAATGATCATCGCATCTTCGCTTTGATCTATTCGATGTAATCCTTATGGGCGGTGTGTTTGTTGGGATCCGATGAATTGTGGGTTTATGTTTAGATTATTCATGAAAAGTATTTGAGTCACCTCTGATTATTATGATTCCTATTTGCATGATTATTATAGCTTTGTAATTCTCTCCGATCTATTGAAATAATTTGGCCAACTAGATTGATATTTCTTCAGTGAGAGGGGTGCGTTGTAGTGGGTTCAATCTGGCGGTGCTCTATATCCCAGTGACAGAAAGGGACAAGACACGTCTTTGTATTTCTACCACTAAGGATAAAACGATGGGGTTAGTTCATATTAATTGAATTCTCTTTGTCTACATCATGTCATCGTTCTCCAAGCATTACTCTGTTTGTCATGAACATAATACGTAGACAGGCAAGCATAGAAGCGCTCTTAAAGTGGAGTAATAGTAGTAGATGCAGGCAGGAGTCGGCCTATTTGCTTATGGACGTGATGCCTATATACACATGATCATTGCCGTGAATAAAGATTGCATAACTATCCGCTTTTCTATCAATTGCCCAACAATAATTTGTTTACCCACCGTATGCTTGCTTTATGAGAGATGCCACTAGAGAACACTATGGCCCCCGGGTCTATTCACTTATAAATTTACAAACGCTTTCAATACCTTGCTGCCATTATTTATATTTTATTTTATTTTGCAATTTACAATTATCTACAACTATCTACACATCTCATTTACTTGCAAATAACGAGACCAAGGGGATTGACAACCCTCTTGCCGCGTTGGGTGCAAGTGTGTGCTCTTTTGAGTGCAGCCACTGAAGACAGTTGATGACCGATATTCCTATTGGTTCGATAAAGGTTGGTTCTTAACTAAGGGAAATACTTACCCACATTGTGCTGCATCATCCGTTCCTCTTCACGGAAAACCCAACGCAGATCACAAGCATCACCCGGCAGGATTTCTGGCGCCGTTGCCGGGGAATATCATCATCAACTATCAAGTAACTTCACACAAATTATCATTCACTTGTTCTTATTTTATTTGCTTCTATATTTAGGTTGCATTATAAAAATTAAAAATACAAAAATATTTATCTTTGCTTGTCGCTAGTTTACTTTGTCGCTTGCTAGTTTACTTGTCCTGCTTGATACTTTGCTTGCTTGGTCACCATGTCTCAAGCTACTACTAAGTTGTGTGACTTCTTGAATACTAATAACAATGATTTTATTAGTACTCCTATACCACCCGCCACTAGTGCGGAGGCTTTTGATATTAATGCTGCATTGCTAAATCTTGTGATGAAAGATCAATTTTCGGGAAGTCCTAATGAGGATCCCGCTGCTCATCTTAATACCTTTGTTGAACTTTGTGATATGCAAAAGAAAAAGGACATGGATAATGATATTGTGAAATTAAAATTATTTCCTTTTTCACTAAGATATAAAGCTAAGGCTTGGTTTTCATCTTTACCACGTAATAGTATTGGAACATGGGACAAGTGTAAAGATGCTTTTATTGCCAAGTATTTTCCTCCTGCTAAGATCATCTCCCTTAAGAATCAAATAATGAATTTTAAACAACATGAGCAAGAACATGTTGCACAAGCTTGGGAGAGAATGAAATTAATGATTAGAAATTGCCCTACTCATGGTTTAAACTTGTGGATAATTATCCAAAATTTCTATGCTGGACTGAACTTTGTGTCTAGAAATCTTCTAGATTCTGCTGCAGGTGGTACATTTATGGATGTGATGTAACACCTTGATTTTCGCTCCTGTTTTTTTTCCTTCGCGGGATTTGACTCCCGTCTTTTTTTCTCGGTGTTCTCGGATTTCTCTAGCTCATGGGTATAAGAAGATGGTCATTTAGCCTTGCCTTCCCTATTCAACTGGAGATTCTCTCCAGATCAACCTTGCCACCCAAGATATATCCTCGGGACTTTGCCCCGAAACCCTACCTTCCGAGTTGCCTGAAGGGAAACCCTACTCCTTCCAGTTACAAAGGAACCCCAATTTCCTTTGATCTTCTGCCTCCCAAACCTTTTGCCAGTGATCATCCTATCTTTGTAAACCCTGGATATGCAAAAATATTGCCAAGTCATTTGCAATATTTTCCATTTATAATTAATTCCTTTTTCTACCATTTAAAGGAATTAAATCTAGGAAAATATCTATCCATCTCCAAAGTTCATGAAAACTTGTGGAGATATTCTTGGTGATCATATTGAGCTCCCACAAAAATATTGGCCATAATTAAATAAGGAAAATTGTCTTTTCCTATTTAATGCCAATATTGTATTTTGGGCCCTTTCTAAGGGAACTACCATTTTTGCAGCCAGGAAAAATCCCAAATAAATTGTGGAGCTTCTCCTATCCATATCTTTCCCATTTTCATCAAGAACCCAATTTCCATAGTTCAAATTTTGAGCACAACATCAATTTGCAAATTCTGTCCAGTTGGGCAAATTGCAAAGGAAGTGCTTGAACCCTTGATCTATTTGAGCTGAAATGTTTCATGGTGGTTAACATGGATAAATCACTCATGGAAACCAAAAACCAGCTCAATCTCTCTATCCATTCTCCCACAGCATTTTTCCTAAGTTTCTGTCCATTTGGAACCTCTGTGAAGGAAGTGTCACTTTGGTATTTTCAAATGAGCTGAAACTTTTCCAGTATCTTCATATGTTCATATCATCACTCTCCACCAAATTTCAACTCATTTCACTCAGCCATTTGACCCCAGCTTCAAATTCTAGTTTCTGGACCAATTTTTGGTTTGTGAAGCAAGTGTATGCAAATGGGGTCTAAATGACTTCAAATTTTTCAGGCATATACTCCTTCCTACTCTATTCCATTGTGACAAAGATCCAACTTCATTTACCCATCCATTTCTCCAGAAAACTCCAGCCAAGTTTGCGGTCAGAATCTTCTTCTGCAAGTTTCTCTCATCTCAGCTCTAACTAGATGGTTCCAGCTACCTCTATCATCTATTTGAGCAGCAAGGAGAGTGTTGGACAAAGTCCTAGAGCCACCCAGTGCCATGGACACGCGGTGCCCGTGGTGACCACATGGAGAGCACACCAAAGTGGTGCTCTGCGCTCTGTCTGCCTCGTCCGGTCATCTCTGGCCGGCCTCTGCTTGTCCAGGTGTGTCCTACGGCTCCCCTGCGTCCACGTTCTCCCTCTCCCGTGGTTTCCCCCTCCTATTTCTTCCTTTCCAGGCCGCAGCAACTCCGGCGAACTGTGCGCCCGTGACCCGCGCCGTCGTCTTCCTCTGTCCTCTTCCTCCCCGAGCTCTCGCGAAGCCACTTCTGGCTTCTTCCCTCTCCCAGAGACCCTACCGACATCTCCCTCTCCCTCCGCATGTCCCCGAGCTCCAGTGTGCGGCTAAGCTCGCAACGGCCGCCGTCCTCATCTTCCGTCGTCGTCCGCCTATAAAAGCCACGGCCTCGAGCCTCCCCGGGCACCCACACCACCCCCAGCAGTCTCTCCTCCCTCCCTAGAATCCCCAGGCTCCGGCCCGGAGCTCTCCTCCTTCCTCTCCGGCGAGAACCGCCGCCATGGCCGCCGCCATCCTCTTTCAAATTCGCGCGCCTTTGCCTTTCCCCGCCTCCGCCGAGCCCACCTCTGGACTCCCCACTCGCCGGAGGTCGCAGCCGTGCCCTCGCCCTGCCTCTTCGGCCGCCGAAGTACCTGCACCCACCGGAGCCGCCGCAGCTCTACCTCTCCTCGCTGCCCTTCCTCAGGCCGTCCCCGCCGCTCCTTCTGCCTCTCTCCTTCGTGGTGCTCCGCGGCGCACCCGCCGGTGCCGGCGCCCTCGCCGGAGGTGGCCGGAGCCATCGAGCCCACCGCCAGCCGAGCGACCCCGGCCCTCCTCTGTTATCTGTCGGGCGCGAGGTAGGAGGAGGCAGGGAGGAAAGAGAGAGAGGCGTGGGGCCTGCCTGGCAGCGTCTCGGCGCTGGCCCCGCCCAGGGCCCGCTGTCAGGTTAAGTGGGGGTGAGCGCGGGTGGGCCGGCCCAGAGGAACAGCGGCAGCCGCGGCAGTTTTGGCCCAGGAGCACAGTGCAGTTTATTCTTTTTTTTCCAAAAAAGAACTGTTGAGGACCTCTGTGTAATTTAAATATTTACAGATAGGTTCTTGGCAGTCAAACCCTCATATCTCCTTCCTCGTAAGTCCGATTCAGGTGAAACCAATGCCCACTTCTTCAGATCGTCGAGCCCGTTCTGATGGCATCATTTTCATAATGTTTTCACATTCTGAAAATGACCATTTTGCCCTTGCCTTCAAGCAGCCCTCTCCGAGAGAGAACAATTTCCGGCCATCCTTTCTGCGGACTCTCCGCACTTCGTCCCGGAGTATTCTTCGACCCCAGGCAAGCCGACCATTTGATATATGCCCTAAAGCATTGCTCTGTGATATTTATTGCATGTTTAAACTAATATGCTTATGCTTGTATGCGTAGTGGTGAGCTGTATGGGACATTACTGAACTCTTGCTTGCACTTTCTTCGATGACGGCACCACGCCTGTGTCTGAGCTGTTTTCGGCCGTCCGGGGTGGATGCCGACTTTATATTTCTCTTGTTAGCAACTGGCCGTGTTCTGAGCTGCTTTTCGGCCGTCTCGGACAGTTGTTGAATTTCTTTTCGTAGTAGTGACCCTATGCTCTGAGCTGTTTTTCGGTCGTCTTAGGGAGCTGCTACATTCTTCTTATCAACACCGTCTCATGCTCTGAGCTGCTTTCCAGCCGTCTTGAGCCGGGGTTGAGTTATTCCAGTAACGTCCCAGATTTGAGTTGTAAAGACAGTTCTGGCGGCTACTGGTTTATTTGCCGGTTTTATACAGGGGTTCAGATAGCCGTTACCCTACAGCTAGAACTGGTAACGTGATAACTTGCCATTTAAATATTGATTCACTAATGACTTGTCATGATATTGTATGGAGATAGGTTGTTATGTTTTCATCATACATGGCTATTGTTATCGAAGGTGATTGTGATAAACAACCAGGCTTGCTAAGTACTTGCCAACTAAACCTAGTCGGTTGATCTTGAGTCACCTGTCCGGGCTTATCCGTGCAACCACATTTGCCGGTATGGGACGGCCTTGACTTGGTATGACTCTGTGCTCTTTCACCGGTACCACCAGACAGGGAAGGTTATGCGTGCGTGCTACCCTGGCCCGGTAGGCGGCGATAACCTTGTGAGCCCAGTTGTTTGTTTGCGCGTGGTCCCCGTTTGCGACAGTTTAGTTTGGCCACGACGGTGGCAGGTGTCACGAGGTGACACAGGGCCACCCAGGGCTTGACTCTAGGGGAGGATGATTGCCGGTGGTACGGTGGAGGAGTCACGGGTTAGACAGGTTTCGTTGGAGCAACGCTGGTCCACCCGAATGGGATCACGAGGCCAGGTGCTCCATGGTGTGGGTAAAGTGCGCAACCTCTACAGAGTGTACAATCTATTCGAATAGCCGTGTCCACGGTATTGGACAGTCCGTCCAGACCTCACTAGGTGGTCAACCGTAATAATGATAATAATGATGGAAGAACTCGTCTTATGATGATGTTAGGGATATGATATGTTGGCCATGGGATGTCTATGAAATGAATGGTCGGATGACCACATGATTCGGATTGGATTGGATCATATTCATATTGGATCGTGAGAATGTTCGGAGTATGGAATATTTACTTAGTATGCTTTACTTTACTATATTTACTTCAGTAGTTACCTTACTAGATAATCCTGTTATGCCATGATAATTAATATTGCTCTAATAACAAATGCATGCTTGAATGCCATGGATTGCTTTGCTTGGTGTATATGTTAGTTTGGTTTGCTTGCGAGTACATTCAAAAGTACTCGGCGGCCTTTAACATGGCCAGGTTCCCATAAGGATCCGTCGTCAGTCGTCGAGGAGCCGGAGCATTCGCGGGCTAGGAGAGTAACCTAGTCAGATCCCTATGGATTGGAGCCGCACCAAGACCATGCTGCCCTAGATAGAGCCTTTCCGCTGCCATCACTCTTGTAACAGATCATGTAAGACTTATATATATCCATAAAGAGAAATGCCTGTGTTCATGATACTTGTTGTAAATGCGCACGCCAGAGTGATTTCCTGGGCTAGTATGCGTGGTGACCGTCTGGCTACATTGGTAATCAGGGGGGGCGCCACAGCGGATGGTATCAGAGCACCAAGGCTGGCTATAGGTTACCCTAGCCAGACTTCACTGTCTTGTGTTCAGTAGAAAGCCCAGATGGATTTCAGCCATCTTTGCCACCTTGCACAGCTACTATTGATCATAAGGCAACCCCATAGGTTCTCGGCTCCATCAGACCCCAACTCTCGTGGCCTTTGCCTCCGGTGTGAAATGCTCGCACCCGGCAACGACCCGTGAGCCCTGAAACCCCTAGGTAAACCAGATATCCTTATCCTGCTTGCTAGCCATGGCATTTCTCTTCTTACTCTAGTTTCCTTTGGGAAACGCTTATAAATTCTATCTCTCTTCGACAACCTTAGGCACGTTGACTAAGCCACTTTGGCTATGGTCCTCCGTCGAGTGTGATGCTCCATAAGGAAGTAGTAGGAGCTTGACCCCAATTGCTACCAGGAGCATTGTGTGGTTTCGCTTCTAAATCCTTAGAGGTGCATCGAGTACGCTATACTAGTTATACTAGTGGATCCTTGGCCACATGTGTAAGGTTCGCAAAAATTTGAGCTTTATTTGCTTTTTGGTTTTTGCGGTTCTTGTTTCTTTTGTCGTTCCGACTGGATCCATCCGCAAGAGTTGCCTAAGAAGATCAGCATGCAACTGGGATAATACCCAATAATCCCAACTCAGCAAGAGTCATGTCCAGCCAACTACCTGATATTCAGAACATTATCACCAGATCTGTCAAGAATGAAGAATGGGTCAGAAGCAGAATCCGTGTGCAACAGATAAGGCCAGAATATACCTAAGAGAGTTTGCCTCAGAACAAATCACGCCTAAGGAAGAGGCAGATGAGCTACTAAGAATAAACACCAGTAGGGACAAATGATTCCGTCCTCGGCACAAGGATTATTTCAGTCAGTGGGGTGAACCTTGAGTCTTTTCTCAGTGGACCCAAGAATCATCTATTACCCACCGAGGACATATTTCAAGAATGTGAATGTGCCAAGAGCAGCAACAAAACTCCAGTACGTTGTACAAATTTCAAGGCATAATTTGGAATTCATCGGGATATATACAAAAATTTCTGGGCATGGTGAACAAGGTTCGCAAGGAACAAGGATAAGTTCATGGTTGCCAGAATCAAGGAGCACCTAACACGCTCGGAAGCTCAGCTGAACCAAATGGAATTATCTGTCAACTGCTTATTATCGGCAACACCTGGGCTGAATGCAAAGGGCATCCCGAATTAATTGCCAACATGAGGCTTGCATCAGTTCTGCAACCTTTACAGCAGCAATGATCAGACCAGCAGAAAACAAGCAATGTGCATGAAAACGGAATATCTTCAGTCAAGGTGTGGCCTACACCAAGTTTGGCCCCGCTATGGGTAAAATTCTGGATACTTCAGAAGGAAGCCAGAATTGGCCATAGATCCGACTGCGTACACAGTAAAAGGCTTCTGGTATAAGGAACCTAGCCTTCCTTCGCAAGCTACCAAGAAAAGCTTACGACACCAGGCTGCCAATCTTCCTCGGTACGCCACTTGGTGAGAAAAATCTTCTGGGATACGGCACTCCCATCTTCCACAAGCATGCTACCGCGGAAAACTTCCGGCATAAGGCACATGACCTTCCTCAGCAAGCCACATGAAGGAAAGCTTTTAAGGCACGATACCCAGCCTTCTTCAGCGCGCTACCTTGGTAGAAGCTTCGAGCATAAGGAATTTAGTCTTCTTCAACACGCCATCGTGCCACACAACAACCCTGTCAGAAGCGCGAACTAGTCTGCGCACACATCCGCCTCAGAACTCAGTGGTTATGAAAGGATTTATCCTACATTTGCATATGTTGTGAGCATGCAGTCCAGTGGATCAGTTCATGCGAGCCACTCGCCGGGAATGGCTGTGTCCAGAGAAACAGTGGCCCCATACTTCAAGGAAGGATATGAGCACAGCAATCCCTATGAGGTATGCAAGAGTAAGTTCTGAGAACAAGCCCGACAAACCGAGAAAACAATCAAGGAGCCGTATTGGCAGGTCATTACAGGTCCGTCAAAGGAATCCTCAAGAACAAAGAAGTTGTGGACAAACAACCTCCGTGACGGTCAACAAGATACAGCTTCACGGACAGAGTGGTAATACCAATCCTTGTCAGACTCTTGCATATACGACCACAACAACGCAGCCAGTATGTCATACTGATCATGAATATGGGCCATCAACCAAGGTAAAAGGTTATGCTCCGAAAGATACACCAGATGATAGCAATACTATGCTTAGCTCAGTGGTCATAGCAAGGACTACAGAAGCTATATATAACAGAATCCTCTCCACAAGCGACGGAGTCTGAAACAGGACATTCAGATAGAATGACTCAAAGCACATCAGCATCAACAGCTCGTAGACATCATGACATCAATGGAATAAGAGATTAATGTCTACGATTACTTTGTGATCATGCCTGACATTTCGGTTGGGAACATAGCAGTAATAGCTCGGTCATGTTGTTCCTTGAATTATGGATCACCTAAGGACAAAGTCAGGATGCCGAAGACAAAAGGAAATGTCAGTACGGAACTCACAACCATACTGAGCATTCTGACACGGCAAAAAGAAAGCCACTCCCACTCACTCGAGGCCATACGAGCACGTAAGCCTGGTACCAGGAAAAGGAGGTCATGTCCATGACAGTCAAGGTACGAAGTGTCGCAATAAAACTGAAGCAGTTACTTCCAGGCCATGTAAACCGAGCCGTCTGTTGGTACTACTCGCTACCCCACCCAACAACACCACTACCAGGACAAAAGGTACACCTGACAGGAAAGAGAAGGATTCAAGGAAACTGTGTGAAAAGACAACACATGGTCCATCAGAAGAGGCAGTTAAAGGGGCAGTGAACCAACGAAGACAAGATCGCTGATGGATCCAAGTCGCACACAGGTAAGTCCCCCTTCACCGGGAGGTAAGCCCGGAAATCTCGAGGATGAGATTTTCTTAAGGGGGGTAGGTTTGTAACACCCTGATTTTCACTCCTGTTTTTTTTCCTTCGCGGGATTTGACTCCCGTCTTTTTTCTCGGTGTTCTCGGATTTCTCTAGCTCATGGGTATAAGAAGATGGTCATTTAGCCTTGCCTTCCCTATTCAACCGGAGATTCTCTCCAGATCAACCTTGCCACCCAAGATATATCCTCGGGACTTTTCCCCGAAACCCTACCTTCCGAGATGTCGGAAGGGAAACCCTAATCCTTCCAGTTACAAAGGAACCCCAATTTCCTTTGATCTTCTGCCTACCAAACCTTTTGCCAGTGATCATCCTATCTTTGTAAACCCTGGATATGCAAAAATATTGCCAAGTCATTTGCAATATTTTTCATTTATAATTAATTCCTTTTTCTGCTAGTTAAAGGAATTAAATCCAGGAAAATATCTATCCATCTCCAAAGTTCATGAAAACTTGTGGAGATATTCTTGGTGATCATATTGAGCTCCCATAAAAATATTGGCCATAATTAAATAAGGAAAATTGTCTTTTCCTATTTAATGCCAATATTGTATTTTGGGCCCTTTCTAAGGGAATTACCATTTTTGTAGCCAGGAAAAATCCCAAATAAATTGTGGAGCTTCTCCTATCCATATCTTTCCCATTTTCATCAAGAACCCAAGTTCCATAGTTCAAATTTTGAGCACAACATCAATTTGCAAATTCTGTCCAGTTGGACAAATTGCAAAGGAAGTGCTTGAACCCTTGATCTATTTGAGCTGACATGTTTCATGGTGGTTAACATGCATAAATCACTCATGGAAACCAAAAACCAGCTCAATCTCTCTATCCATTCTCCCACAGCATTTTTCCTAAGTTTCTGTCCATTTGGAACCTCTGTGAAGGAAGTGTCACTTTGGTATTTTCAAATGAGCTGAAACTTTTCCAGTATCTTCATATGTTCATATCATCACTCTCCACCAAATTTCAACTCATCTCACTCAGCCATTTGACCCCAGCTTCAAATTCTAGTTTCTGGACCAATTTTTGGTTTGTGAAGGAAGTGTATGCAAATGGGGTCTAAATGACTTCAAATTTTTCAGGCATATACTCCTTCCTACTCTATTCCATTGTGACAAAGATCCAACTTCATTTATCCATCCATTTCTCCAGAAAACTCCAGCCAAGTTTGCGGTCAGAATCTTCTTCTGCAAGTTTCTCTCATCTCAGCTCTAACTAGATGGTTCCAGCTACCTCTATCATCTATTTGAGCAGCAAGGAGAGTGTTGGACAAAGTCCTAGAGCCACCCAGTGCCATGGACACGCGGTGCCCATGGTGACCACATGGAGAGCACGCCAAACTGGTGCTCTGCGCTCTGTCTGCCTCGTCCGGTCATCTCTGGCCGGCCTCTGCTTGTCCAGGTGTGTCCTACGGCTCCCCTGCGTCCACGTTCTCCCTCTCCCGTGGTTTCCCCCTCCTATATCTTCCTTTCCACGCCGCAGCAACTTCGGCGAACTGTGCACCCGTGACCCGCGCCATCGTCTTCCTCTGTCCTCTTCCTCCCCGAGCTCTCGCGAAGCCACTTCTGGCTTCTTCCCTCTCCCAGAGACCCTGCCGACATCTCCCTCTCCCTCCGCATGTCCCCGAGCTCCAGTGTGCGGCTAAGCTCGCAACGGCGGCCGTCCTCATCTGCCGTCGTCGTCCGCCTATAAAAGCCACGGCCTCGAGCCTCCCCGGGAACCCACACCACCCCCAGCAGTCTCTCGTCCCTCCCTAGAATCCCCAGGCTCCGGCCCGGAGCTCTCCTCCTTACTCTCCGGCGAGAACCGCCGCCATGGCCGCCGCCATCCTCTTTCAAATTCGCGCGCCTTGGCCTTTCCCCGCCTCCGCTGAGCCCACCTCTGGACTCCCCACTCGCCGTAGGTCGCAACCGTGCCCTCGCCCAGCCTCTTCGGCCGCCGGAGTACCTGCACCCACCGGAGCCGCCGCGGCTCTACCTCTCCTCGCGGCCCTTCCTCAGGCCGTCCCCGCCGCTCCTTCTGCCTCTCTCCGTCGTGGTGCTCCGCGGCGCACCCGCTGGTGCCGGCGCCCTCGCCGGAGGTGGCCGGAGCCATCGAGCCCGCCGCCAGCCGAGCAACCCCGGCCCTCCTCTGTTATCTGTCGGGCGCGAGGTAGGAGGAGGCAGGGAGGAAAGAGAGAGAGGCGTGGGGCCTGCCTTGCAGCGTCTCGGCGCTGGCCCCGCCCAGGGCCCGCTGTCAGGTTAAGTGGGGGTGAGCGCGGGTGGGCCGGCCCAGAGGAACAGCGGCAGCCGCGGCAGTTTTGGCCCAGGAGCACAGTGCAGTTTATTCTTTTTTTTCAAAAAAGAACTGTTGAGGACCTCTGTGTAGTTTAAATATTTACAGATAGGTTCTTGGCAGTCAAACCCTCATATCTCCTTCCTCGTAAATCCGATTCAGGTGAAACCAACGCCCACGTCTTCAGATCGTCGAGCCCGTTCTGATGGCATCATTTTCACAATGTTTTCACATTCTGAAAATGACCATTTTGCCCTTGCCTTCAAGCAGCCCTCTCCGAGAGAGAACGATTTCCGGCGATCCTTTCCGCGAACTCTCCGCACTTCGTCCCGGAGTATTCTTCGACCCCAGGCAAGCCGACCATCTGATATATGCCTTAAAGCATTGCTCTGTGATATTTATTGCATGTTTAAATTAATATGCTTATGCTTGTATGCGTAGTGGTGAGCTGTATGGGACACTACTGAACCCTTGCTTGCACTTTCTTCGATGACGGCACTATGCCTGTGTCTGAGCTGTTTTCGGCCGTCCGGGGTGGATGCCGACTTTATATTTCTCTTGTTAGCAACTGGCCATGCTCTGAGCTGCTTTTCGGCCGTCTCGGACAGTTGTTGAATTTCTTTCCATAGTAGTGACCCTATGCTCTGAGCTGATTTTCGGCCGTCTTAGGGAGCTGCTACATTCTTCTTATCAACACCGTCTCATGCTCTGAGCTGCTTTCCAGCCGTCTTCCAGTAACGTCCAAGATTTGAGTTGTAAAGACCGTTCTGGCGGCTACTGGTTTATTTGCCGGTTTTATACAGGGGTTCAGATAGCCGTTACCCTACAGCTAGAACTGGTAACGTGATAACTTGCCATTTAAATATTGATTCACTAATGACTTGTCATGATATTGTATGGAGATAGGTTGTTATGTTTTCATCATACATGGCTATTGTTATCGAAGGTGATTGTGATAAACAACCAGGCTTGCTAAGTACTTGCCAACTAAACCTAGTCGGTTGATCTTGAGTCACCTGTCTGGGCTTATCAGTGCAACCACATTTGCCGGTATGGGACGGCCTTGACTTGGTCTGACTCTGTGCTCTTTCACCGGTACCACCAGACAGGGAAGGTTATGCGTGCGTGCTACCCTGGCCCGGTAGGCGGCGATAACCTTGTGAGCCCAGTTGTTTGTTTGTGCGCGGTCCCCGTTTGCGACAGTTTAGTTTGGCCACGACGGTGGCAGGTGTCACGAGGTGACACAGGGGCCACCCAGGGCTTGACTCCGGGGGAGGATGATTGCCGGTGGTACGGTGGAGGAGTCACGGGTTACACAGGTTTCGTTGGAGCAACGCTGGTCCACCCGAATGGGATCACGAGGCCAGGTGCTCCATGGTGCGGGTAAAGTGCGCAACCTCTACAGAGTGTAAAATCTATTCGAATAGCCATGTCCATGGCATTGGACAGTCCGTCCAGACCTCACTAGGTGGTCAACCGTAATAATGATAATAATGATGGAAGAACTCGTCTTATGATGATGTCAGGGATATGATATGTTGGCCATGGGATGGCTATGAAACGAATGGTCGAATGACCACATGATTCGGATTGGATTGGATCATATTCATATTGGATCGTGAGAATGTTCGGAGTATGGAATATTTACTTAGTATGCTTTACTTTACTGTATTTACTTCAGTAGTTACCTTACTAGATAATCCCGTTATGCCATGATAATTAATATTGCTCTAATAACAAATGCATGCTTGAATGCCATGGATTGCTTTGCTTGGTGTATATGTTAGTTTGGTTTGCTTGCGAGTACATTCAAAAGTACTCAGCGGCCTTTAACATGGCCAGGTTCACATAAGGATCCGTCGTCAGTCGTCGAGGAGCCGGAGCATTCGCGGGCTAGGAGAGTAACCTAGTCAGATCCCTATGGATTGGAGCCGCACCAAGACCATGCTGCCCTAGATAGAGCCTTTCCGCTGCCATCACTCTTGTAACAGATCATGTAAGACTTATATATCCATAAATAGAAATGCCTGTGTTCATGATACTTGTTGTAAACGCGCATGCCAGAGTGATTTCCTGGGCTGGTATGCGTGGCGACCGTCTGGCTACAGTGGTAATCAGGCGGGGCGCCACATGTGACCTTAGGAGAGGCCACCAAACTTCTAGACAACATTATGACAATCTATTCTCAATGGCATACTGAAAGAGCTCCAACTGGTAAGAAGGTAAATTCTGTTGAGGAAATCGCTACTTCTACTTTGAGTGAAAAAGTGGATGCTCTTATGAATATGGTTGCTAGCAAAAATACTAATGTTGATCCAAATGATATGCTTTTGTCTACCTTGATTGAGAAAAATGATGATGCCATTGATGTGAACTTTATCTCGCGAAACTATTACAACAATAATGCTTATAGAGGAAATTTCAATGCTCGGCCGTATCCCGGTAATTCCTCTAATAATTATGGAAACTCTTATGGAAATTCTTCTACAAATGCTAATAGGATTCCCTATGATCTTTAGAATACAATTAAATAATTTATTAGTTCTCAAAAGATTTTTAATACTATGGTAGAAGAAAAGTTGCATACGATTGATGCTTTGGCTAAAAACATAGATAGAATTGCTCTTGATGTAGAAACTCTTAAAAGTAAAGTTATGCCACCCAAGCATGATTTTAATGAGACTATTAAATCTATCCAAATATCTATTAATGAAAGTAAGGAGAGGACCGCTAAGTTGAAAGTTAAGCGGGAATTCTTAGAAAAAGCTCTTCCACCCGGTTTTTACCGGAATCATGATGAAGATATTAAAATGCTTGGCACTTCTCTTATTGAATCTTTGTTTACTCCTCTGAATTTAAATGATAAAGGGATTGGAGTTTAGTCAACTCTAGCTAGAGAGAGTCCCGTTTGCTTGGAGGGTGATGATTCTAATGCTAAAACTAAAAAAGTGGGTTTGGAGAGATTAAAACTTTGACTAGTGATGTGCCCACTATTCTAGATTACAAGGATTTTAATTATGAGAGATGCTCTTTAGTAGAATGTATTTCCTTGTTGCAATCCATTATTAGCTCACCCAATGCTTATGAACAAAATAAAGCTTTTACTAATCATATAGTGGAAGCTATGATGAAAGCTTATGATGAGAAACTTGAGCTAGAAGTTTCTATTCCTAGAAAATTGCATGATGAATGGGAACCTACTATTAAAATAAAGATTAAAGAATATGAATGCAATGCTTTGTGTGACCTTGGTGCTAGTGTTTCAACTATACCTAAATCTCTTTGTGATGTGCTTGGTCTCACGAATATTCAAGATTGTTCCCTAAACTTGCATCTTGCGGATTCTACCATCAAGAAACCTTTAGGTAGAATAAATAATGTTCTTATCCTTGCTAATAGGAATTATGTGCCTATAGATTCCATTGTGCTTGATATTGAATGCAATCCTACTTGTCCAATAATACTTGGAAGACCCTTTCTACGAACTATAGGTGCAATAATTGATATGAAAGAGGGAAACATACGATTCCAATTCCCATTAAAAAAAGGGATGGAACACTTCCCTAGAAATAGAATAAAACCACCTTATGAATCTATCATGAGGGTCACTTATGGGTGGAGTGTCAAATATGACAACACTTGATCATACGCGTTATGCCTAGCTAGGAGCATAAAACAATAGCGCTAGTTGGGAGGCAACCCAATAGTTATCTTAATTTTTGTTATTTACTTTCTGTTTTGGTGTCATAACATGATTGTTGCCTTTGTAATGATTCTGTTTTTATGTTTTAATTAGTGTTTGTGCCAAGTAAAGCCTTTGGGATAATTTGCATGATGAGTATAAATGATGCTGTGCAAAAACAGAAGCTTTCTCCTCCAGTGAAGAATTTTTAATTCTATGCTGGAGAGCGGTACATTCTTGAAATTTTTACAGAGTATTTTTATACAAATTTCTCAGGTTTTCCTAATTTTTCAGAATTTTTAGAGATACATAAATATAGTTTCTCTATAGATCTTTACAGACTATTCTGTTTTTGACAGATTCTGTTTTTGCTTGCATGTTTTGCTTGTTTTGATGATGCCATGGATTATATCGGGGGGTATAAGTCATGGAGAAGTTAGAATACAGTAACTTATGCAATAATAAAATATGAATCAATTTATAACAGTATCTAAAGTATTTGATATGTTTATTATACTAACAGATCTCACGAGCTTTCTGTTGAGTTTTGTGTGCTGAAGTTTTCAAGTTTTGGGTGTTATCACGATGGACGAAGGAATAAGGAGCAGCAAGAGCCTAAGCTTGGGGATGCCCAAGGCACCCCAAGGTAATATTCTAGGAAGACTCAAGCGTCTAAGCTTGGGGATGCCCCGGAAGGCATCCCCTCTTTCGGCTCAATCCATCGGTATGTCACTTGGAGCTATATTTTTATTCATCACATGATATGAGTTTTGCTTGGAGCGTCACTCACTTTAGTTAGCATTTTTGTTTCAGTTTCCCACAATCATTGTTTGCTACACACACCCACTTGAGAGGGACACATGATCATCATAATTTATTAGAATACTCTTTGTGCTTCACTTATATCTTTTGAGCTTGGCAGTTGCTCTAGTGCTTCACTTATATCTTTTAGAGCACGGTGGCGTATAGATTTTATAGAAATAATTGCACTCTCGTTCTTCACTTATATTTGTTTGAGAGTTAATAAACAGCGATGGTAATTTGTATGGGTCGTAAGACTAGTCCAAAAATAATAGGTATTCAATGAGTGCATAATCAAAAGCACATGTAGCACACAAAAGAGAAATCATGGTTAATGATATTAATGTGGTAATGTGAAAAAGCATGAGTGCGTAATCATTGGTTAATAAAAGTATCGTGAATTAGAGGTTGTCAACTTGCTGTTCATCCAAATATTTTTATAGCATGGTGATGATGTGTGAGCATACTTATTCCTCATTGAAATCCTAGTGCTGTTTAGGTTGGGGGCGCGCGATGGTTAAATCCTACCAACCTCCTCCCTAGGGCCATGCGAGTAGTGCTTTGCTTCGAGAGAGCTAATAAAATCTTGCAATAAGTATGTGAGTTCTTCGTGACTAATGTGAATCCATGGATACACGCACACCCACCTTCACATATTTGCTAGCCTCTTCGGTACCGTGCATTGCCCATTCTCACCTCGAGGATCAGTGCAACTTTCGCCGGTGCATCCAAACCCCGTGACATGATTCGCTCTATTGCACACAAGCCTCATTATATATTCCTCAAAACAGCCACCATACCTACCTATCATGGCATTTCCATAGCCATTCCGAGATATATTGCCATGCAACTTCCACCGTCACGTCATATGACTTGTACTTCCATTGTCATATAGCTTTGCATGATCATATAAGCTGACATAGTATTTGTGGCAAAGCCACCGTTCATCATTGATATCATACATGTTACGCTTGATCATTGCACATCCTGGTACACTGCCAGAGGCATTCATATAGAGTCATACAGTTTTTCATGATGAGTTGTAAGTAAATAAAAGTGTGACGATCATCATTATTAGGGCGCTGTCTCAGTGAGGAAAGGATGATGGAGACAATGATTCCCCCACAAGTCGGGATGAGACTCCGGACGAAAAATAAAGAAAAAGAAAGAAAGAGAAAAAAGAGAAAGAGAAAAAGAAAAAGAGAAAGAAAAATATATAAATGAGAGAAAAGAGAGAAGGGACAGTGCTACTACCTCTTATTCCACACTTGTGCCTCAAAGTGGCACTATGTTCTTCATATAGAGAGTCTCTTGTTTATCACTTTCATATGCTAGTGGGAATTTTTCATTATAGAACTTGGCTTGTATATTCCGATGACGGGCTTCCTCAAATGCCCGAGGTCTTCATGAGCAAGCAAGTTGGATGCACACCCACTTAGCTTCCGTTGAGCTTTCATACAGTTTTAGCTCTAGTGCATCTGTTGCATGGCAATCCCTACTCCTCGCATTGATATCTATTGATGTGCATCTCCATAGCCCGTTGATACGCCTAGTTGATGCGAGACTTTCTTCTCCACTTTCACCCCTTTGAAACCTACCACCATATTCTATTCCACCTTTATGCTATGTCCATGGTTCACGCTCATATATTGCGCAAGTGATAAAAAGCTAAAGCGCATTAAAAAGTACCATCCAATTGCCTGACTTGACACCATGGTGCTTGACATTTGTATTTATGTGGTGAAGACGGAGCCATGCTATTTTGATATGATAAAATGAATAGGGGGTGAACATTCTTTTTGGATCCTATACTTTGAAACTTGATGATTATGATTCATATGTTTATGATTATTACTATGTTGATGATTATTAATTCATTGTTTCTCAATGAACAAACCTGTACTAGATTACATGTTGGGTAGCATGTTACATCAAAAATTCTTGTTTTTATCATTTACCTACTCGAGGACGAGCAGGAATTAAGCTTGGGGATGCTGATACGTATCCAACGTATCTATAATTTTTGATTGTTCCATGCTATTATATTATCATTCTAGGATACTTTTTGGGTGTTTATATACCAATTAATATTATTTTTGAGCACTAACCTATTGACCTAGTGCCTAGTGCCAGTTGCTGTTTTCTGCATGTTTTTTGCTTTTCAGGTTTACCCTACCAAACGAAGTCCAATTGCCACGAAATTTTAATATGATTTTTTTGGACTATATGAAGACCTGGAAGCTTCGGGAGGAGACGAGAGGCAGCACGAGGGAAGCACGAGCTAACAGGGCGCGCCAGAGGGGCAGGCCGTGCCCTGTTGGCTTGTGCCCCCCTCGGCCGCCCTCTCGTGCCCCCCTCTGGCCTATAAATTCTCAAATATTTTAAAAACCCCAGGGGAGCTCCCAAAACACTTTTTCCGCCGCCGCAAGTCTCTGTTCCACCGTATACCCATCTGGCGACCTTTTCCGGCGATCTGCCGGAGGGGAAATCGATCACGGAGGGGCTCTACATCATCCTTGCTGCCTCCGTGATGAGTTGTGAGTAGTCCACCACAGACCTACGGGTCCGTAGTTAGTATCTAGATGACTATCTCTCTCTCTTTTGATCTTCAATACAATGATCATCGCATCTTCGCTTTGATCTATTCGATGTAATCCTTATGTGCGGTGTGTTTGTTGGGATCCGATGAATTGTGGGTTTATGTTCAGATTATTCATGAAAAGTATTTGAGTCTCCTCTGATTATTATGATTCTTATTTGCATGATTATTATAGCTTCATAATTCTCTCCGATCTATTGAAATAGTTTGGCCAACTAGATTGATATTTCTTTAGTGAGAGGGGTGCGTTGTAGTGGGTTCAATCTGGCGGTGCTCTATATCCCAGTGACAGAAAGGGACAAGACACATCTTTATATTGCTGCCACTAAGGATAAAATGATGGGGTTAGTTCATATTAATTGAATTCTCTTTGTCTACATCATGTCACCATTCTCCAAGCATTACTCTATTTGTCATGAACTTAATACGTAGAGAGGCAAGCATAGAAGCGCTCTTGAAGTGGAGTAATAGTAGTAGGTGCAGGCGGGAGTCGGCCTATTTGCTTATGGACGGTATGCCTATATACACATGATCATTGCCGTGAATAAAGATTGCATAACTATCCGCTTTTCTATCAATTGCCCAACAGTAATTTGTTTACCCACCGTATGCTTGCTTTATGAGAGATGCCACTAGAGAACACTACGGCCCCCGGGTCTATTCACTTATAAATTTACAAATGCTTTCGATACCTTGCTGCCATTATTTATATTTTATTTCATTTTGCAATTTACAATTATCTACAACTATCTACACATCTCATTTACTTGCAAATAACGAGACCAAGGGGATTGACAACCCTCTTGCCGCGTTGGGTGCAAGTGTGTGCTCTTTTGTGTGCAACCGCTGAAGACGGTTGATGACCAATATTCCTATTGGTTCGAGAAACCTTGGTTCTTAACTGAGGGAAATACTTATCTGCATTGTGCTGCATCACCTGTTCCTCTTCACGGAAAACCCAACGCAGATCACAAGCATCACCCGGCAGGCACTGGCTGGGCCTTGAGGGGCTCAAGCGACGCCTCCGCTGGGACGGCATCCGTAGGCGCGAGCCCGACAGGCTTCTTCTTGGTGCAGGCTTGCTCCTCCCGCTCTACCACAAGGGCCGCACTGGCCTTTTGGGGGGTGGCCGCCAAGTACAGCAGCAGGCGCTCGCGAGGGCGCGGGGCGACCATGACGGGAGGGCTCGTGAGGTACCTCTTGAGGTCCTCGAAGGCAGCGTCGGCCTTAGGAGTCCACTTGAAAGGGCCGGTCCTCTTCATGAGCTTGAAGAAAGGCAGAGCCCACTCGTCGAACTTGGATATGAAGCAGCCGAGCGATGCCATGCACCCTGCCAGGCACTTCATCTCCTTGAGGTTACGAGGCGGCCGCATTTGCTCGATGGCCTTAATCTTCTCAGGGTTAGCCTCGATGCCACGATGGGTGACCAAGAAGCCCAGGAGCTTGCTAGAAGGGACACCGAAGACGCACTTGGCGGGGTTGAGCTTAAGCCTGACCTTGCGCAGGTTGGCAAAAGTCTCTTCCAGGTCCTCGAGGAGCGTGCGCGCCTCGCGCGTTTTGATGATGATGTCGTCGACACAAGCCTCCGCATTTCTCCCCATATGGCACCCCAGGCAGATGCGCATTAGCCTCTAGAAGGTGGCTCCCGCACTCTTCAGGCTGAAAGGCATGCACACGTAGCAAAACACTCCGCAAGGGGTGATGAAGGCGGTTTTCTCCTCGTCCTCCTTTGCCATCTTGATCTGATGGTAGCCCAAGAAGGCGTCCAGGAAGCAGAGTAGATCGCACCCTGCGGTGGAGTCTACTATCTAGTCGATTCTTGGCAACGGGAAGTGGTCATTGGGGTAGGCCTTGTTGAGGTTGGTGAAGTCGACGCACATGCGCTTGCCGTCATGTGGCTTGGCGACGACGACGGGGTTGGCGATCCACTCTGGGTGAATCACCTCGCGGATGACTCCGGCATCTTGGAGCTTCTCGACCTCTTGGACGACGAAGTCTTGCTTTTTGGTCGCCTAGCGTTGCACCTTCTGCTTGACGGGGCACGCGTTGGGGCACACTGCCAAGTGGTGCTCGATGACTTCCCTTGGCACGTCGGGCATGTCCATGGCCATCCAAGCGAACATGTCGGCGTTCGCCTGGAGGAAGGTGATGAGCGCGCTCTCCTGCTCGGGGGTGAGGTCGCTGCCGATGGTGATGAAAGGGCCCGCATCACTCCCATCCAATGACACTTTCTTGGTCTTGGCCCGCTCTTGGGAGAACGGGAGCTTCTTCTTCGCGGGCGCCAGCTCGGCAGCCTTGGCGGAATCCTCCCTGGCCGGGGATGCGATGGTGGCCACCTTGTAGGCGTGTGCATGGGCGTGTGTCACGTCCTTCTCATCGCAGCGGACGGTGAGGGTGCCACTGCACCTGGGCATCTTGATGAGGCCGTAGGTGTGGTGTATCGCAGCCATGAACTTGGAGAGCGTCGGGTGATGGTGTCCTGGACTAGGGGTACTCACCATGTCGTCTCCTGATCAGTGGGTCGGGCCGAGGACCCCCAAAGCGATTCACCAATGGGCCACTTCGGGCAGCCCATGACATATACAAGGAAGATTCCACAAAGACTTGGTGATCAAGACAAGAACTCCTCTCCACGGACGTAGCCGAATAGGAATCTTGTTATCCTAGGCCTCTGGTACATTATATAAGTCGAGGCCAGGCTAGTTAATAGACAATCTCATATTCATTACAACAATCTCATGGTAGATCGACTCTGTAATTGTCATACACACATCAATACAATCAAGCAGGACGTAGGGTTTTACCTCCTCGAGAGGGACCGAATCTGGGTAAATACTGTCCCTGTGTTTTCTGTTCCCCATTGATCCAACATCCACAGCTCGGGACCCCCTGCCCGAAATCTACTGGTTTTGACACCGACATTGGTGCTTTCATTGAGAGTTCCGCTGTGAGATCAACATAAGGATCGATGGCTCGTTTGTAGATTGCAGATTTTTCTGGACAACAAAATCATGTTCATCGTCCCTTCCTCCTCGAGCGTCGCTTTAACGATTGCTTCGATGGAATTGTGTGGAATTGAGTCTAGAACAACCTTGTAAAATTTCATCGCGTTTCGATGGAGGAATCTTTGGCAAACTCTGATCTACCCGAGCCCTGTCGAATCTGGACGAGAATCTGGACGAGTTTAGGGCGAGGAGTCCAGCGTCCAGCTCGGACCTTGTTTGGAAGATCCCGCCATTCAACGGCTGCAGAATTCTCATATCGATCGTCCCTCAAAATTTCAGCTCGATCCGACCATTCAAAATCCGAAAAACGTCCGATGAGTGTATCAATTTTCGGATCTATTTTCTGCGCGAAAAAGAATCCGACCCGAATTCATCTTTCTTCATGAACGGGGTATTGGACATCCTTTTTGGAGGAATTTTTGTTAGGGTATTGTGTGTTGTTCTCAAACACGTGCCCATAAATTTTAAATCCTTTTTCTGAGGTAATCTTCGCCATCGCGTTGGTGTCAAACCAGCCCGACCACGTTGCTCCACGGCTGCCGACCTGCGCTTGACAGATCCTCGTTTCATCGAGCCGAGGTCAACCTCATCGGATCATCACCTCGGCGAGCTGATGAAGATTTCGGCATCGCGAGGGCCAAATAATCTTCAAGAGAACCTCGTCACCCCACGGGTTGCATGGGTCGGGCGAGTCGTTGCTTCATCAAGCCAGCATTGACCGCGTCACAAATTCTGACCTGCATCGGCATTGCCGCGCCATCGCTTCTTCCCACCACGCCGACCTGCTTCGACACATCGGCTGGCATGGGGGATCTAGCGTCACCTTACCGACCTGCTCCATCACCTCGGCTAGACCGGTGGCTTCGCCATCTCTTCATCAACCTACTCCAGGGACTTCGGCGTCACCAGCCGACCAGCTTCATCACCTCGGCTGGACCGGGGGCTTCGCCTCGTCACGTCGGCCGTGTTGCGTTGCCACTTCATAAAGCCGAGCTCTTCGCTCGGGCACCTCGGGACCGGCTTGGGGGCTGGGACCTCGGCCCGCTACAAGCTCTGGCCACGTCATCAACACCGAGCACATTAACCAGCTAAGTCGCTTTCATGCTCACCTTTTTTCAATTTTTAATTTCTGTGGGGTTCAACCAAGCATTATATTTGTGTTAAACAAACCGAGTTGTTTGTTAAAAACTTAGCTTGTTAAAAGCGTTGTTTGTTAAAAACACTTGCTTTCCCATGTTAACTGGGGGCTCTTAAATTTATATGAGCCGTTTTATAATAAATATTTTCTTCTTGGTCGTTGCAAAGTCTTTTTCTACTACTCTTTTTTCCAACACGAGTGTGTGGTCAATAGCTGGGTAGCATGGTTTCTTTTTAAAGCCGCTCGAGTTTAGTTCGCTAAACAGGCCTCGGAGAAACACTCCGCCTTCGTGATATGGAGGTTGAAGCCGAAGGCTGACCCGCTTGAACTCTGGAGATCGGAAGTATCATGTTAAAGCACGACCGAAGCACATTAATTTTAAGACCATTTTTTGGATTGGCACCAAGAAAATTGATTTAGTTCGGACGTAAAGTTTCTGCTAAAGTTTTTTGGTATTGCCGGGCTTATGGCACCTTTAATCTATTTTTACGTTTTTCTGTCAGGAGGCAGGACATCCTCTTGTTCGAGGTGTTCAGCATGGTGGATCTGCTCGGGAAATCTTTTCTGACCCGCAGTTCGGCATCTTTCCTGCCGAGCTGCACCTCGGCGTTGAGGGAGTCCCCTCTTGACTGGGGTGCCCTACATAATAATTCAGCTGGGGAAATATTTGCCGACCCGCAGTTCGGTATCTTCCCTGCCTACCTGCACCTCGGCGTCTCGGATATTGCCTTATATGCATCAGTTTCGAATTATGTCTTTGGTCAATAGTTGGGTTGCCCAGCTCCCGTGCTTGCCCCTTACGTTCCGCATTGTTTTGCCAAGGGTGTAAAGGGAGAACCACTGAGATTGTATTGAGAAGCAAGAGAGGGAGAGAGAAAGATTGAACCACCTAGCAACTGCTACGGACCCATAGTCCAAAAGAAACTACTCAGGAGCGATCATGATGGCCTTCAATTTGATGGAGATGGCCACCGTGATGGTTTCCCCCTCTGACAGAGTATGAAAGAGGCCTCTAGATTGGATCGCAAAGAAACAGAGTTGTGCGGAGGCAGAAAAATTTAGGAGATAAATTCCTGAGGGTTTTCATAAGAATATAAAGGCATGGGAACCGAGAGGCGGTGGAACAAATTCCCAAGGGGGGCACGCACCCCTAGGGTATGTGCGGGTGGCACGTGGGGCCCCTTGGTGCCCCCATGCTATGTCGGTTGCTACTAAAACTTTATGGACTTGAAACTTGCGTTGATTTGTTTTCAAATTTTTTGTGTTTGATAAATTTACTTTCTTGCAAAGTCCAAAAACAACAAAAAACAACAACTAACATTAAGCACTGGATTAATAGATTATTCCAAAATAATTATGAAAAATAATTTGAATATGTGCCAAAAGTATGCTAATTTAATATAAATCTGACATGGAACAAGCATAAATTATACATACGCTTGAGACATATAAAATACCCATAGTCAATGGGCCACTTCATACGAGCCGTCGACCCAACAAACTGACAGATGAACCCGGACGATGGCTCGACGCCAACAAACATCTTGGTGGACTAGAGAAGAATATCTATGCAGCAACACAGACAACCACAACGGACGTTACACATTCCATCCCATGCCCGTTGATACGTCTCCAACATATCTATAATTTTTTATTGTTTCATGCTATTATATTATCAATCTTAGATACTTTTTATGCAATTTTATATTATTTTGGGGGGCTAACCTATTAACTCAGTGCCTAATGCCAGCTGTTGTTTTTGCCTGTTTTTGGTTTCACGAAAATACATACCAAACGGAGTCCAAACGCTGCAAAAAAATTGATGATTTTTTCTGGACAAGAGGGACCCTAGAAGCTTCAGGAGGAGATCAGACAAGAAACGAGGAGATGGCAAGACAACAGGGCGCAACCAAGGGGGTGGCCACGCCCTGATGCCTTGTGGGCCCCATGAGGCTCTGTGTGACCTAATTCCACTTCTATAAATCCTCAAACATTCTAAAACTCGTAGAGAGCCACCCGAAACAGTTTTTCCGATGTTGCAAGTCTCCGTTCTTCTGTGATCCCATCTGGAGCCTTTTTCGGTACCCCGCCAGAGGGGGAATTGATCACGGAGGGCTTCTACATCAACCTTGATGCTCCTCTAATGATGTGTGAGAAGTCTACCATAGACCTACGGGTCCATAGTGAGTAGCTAGATGGTTTCTTATCTCTCTTTGATCTTCAATACGATGTTCTCTTAGGAGATCGATTCGATGTAATCCTTTTATGCGATGTGTTTGTTGGGATCAGATGAATTGTGGGCTTATGATCAAATTATTCATTGAAAATAATTAAATCTTTTCTGAATTCTTGATTGAGTATTCTCTGAATTCTATTCTTTGTGATTTATATAGCTATGTAATGCTTTTCGATCTATAGGTTTTGTTTGGCCAAGTTGATTTATCGATCTTCAGTGGAAGTGGTGCATAGTAGTGGGTTCAATCTTGCGGTGTCCTCACCTAGTGATAGAAGGGGTAGCAAGGCATGTATTGTGTTGTTGCTACTAAGGATAAAATGACGAGGTTTGAACATATTGCTTGTCTTACTTTGTCTATTTTATGTCATCTTGCTTAAAGTGTTACTCTATTTGTCATGAACTTAGTACCATAGATGTAGTCAGGAGTCGGTCGATTGGTGTAGTAATAGTAGTAGATGCACGCAGAAGTCGGTCTACTTGTCACGAACGTACTGCCTATGTATATGATCATGCCATGAATAATGTCATAACTATGCGCTTTTCTATCAGTTTCCCAACAGTAATTTGTTTACCCACCGTATGCCATGCTAAAAGAGAGAAGTCTCTGGTGAAAACTATGGCCCCCGGGTCTACTTTAATCATATTACAAAAACCTACAAATACCTTGCTGTTATTTATTTACTTTTATTTTACTTTGCAATATATCTATCTATCACTATCAGATTTAATCCTTGCTGGCAACAAGTACAAGGGGATTGACAACCCTCTTGCCTGTGTTGGGTGCAAGTATTTGCTCTTTTGTGTGTAGGTACTATTGACGGTTGTTTGCTTGGTTCTCCTACTGGTTCAATAAACCTTGGTTATTAACTAAGGGAAATACTTTTCGCTACTTTACTACATCACCCTTCCTCTTCGGGGAAAATCCTAACGCATCTCAAGTAGCAAAAGAATTTTTGGCGTCGTTACTTGATACGTCTCCAACGTATCTATAATTTTTTATTGTTTTGTGCTACTATATTATAAATCTTGGAGACTTTATATGCATTTGTATGCAATTTTATATCATTTTTTAGGACTAACCTATTAACCCACTGCCCAGTGCCAATTCATGCTTTTTGAGTTTTTTTACTTTTCAGAAACTTAATACCAAACGAATTCTAAACACGATGAAACTTTACGGTGATTTTTTATGGACCAAAACAGACCCTAGAACATTCGGGAGGAGGCCAGAAGATGTACAGGAGAGTCACAAGCTCACAGGGAGTGCCCTGGGGGTAGAGGGCGCCCCTGAGCTCGTGACTCCCACGCATCTCCGTTTGACCTAATTCCACGTCTATAAATTCCCAAATATTCCCAAACCAATAGAGAGACACCCAAAACACTTTTTTCGTCACCGCAAGCCTCTGTTCTTCCGAGATCCCATCTGGAGACCTTTTCCGGTACTCTGCCGAAAGGGGAATCGGTCACAGAGGCCATCTACATCAACCTTGCTGCCTCCATGATGATGTGTGAGTAGTTCACCACAGACCTACGGGTCCATAGCTAGTAGCTAGATGGCTTCTTCTCTCTCTTTGATCTTCAATATCATGTTCTCCTCGATCTTCTTGAAAATCAATCCAATGTAATCTTCTTTTAAGGTGTGTTTACTGGGATCCGATGAATTGTGGGTTTATAATCAGATTATTCATTGAAAGTAATTGAGTCTTTTTTGAACTTTATAATGCATGATTATTATAGCGTTGTATTTCTCTCAGATCTATCTATTTGGTTTGGCCAACTGATGACCCACAAGTATAGGGGATCAATTGTAGTCTTTTCGATAAGTAAGAGTGTCGAACCCAATGAGGAGCAGAAGGAAATGGAAGCAGTTTTCAGCAATGTATTCTCTGCAAGTGCTGTAAGTAACTGTGGTAGATAATTTCGTAGAAAGATAATTCTTAACAAGTAACAAGTAACAATAGTAGCAAAGGTGAAGCAAGCTGGCCCAATCCTTTTCTTAGCAAAGGACAAGCCTGAAAGTTCTCTTATATAAAGTAGAGCGCTCTCGAGGACACATGTGGATTTCGTCTAGTCATGTCTCATCATGTTTAGTTGATTCATGTTCGCTACGTTGATAATTTGATATGTGGGTGGACCGGTGCTAGGGTGCTTTATTACTTGAACAAACAACCCACTTATGATTACCCCCTCTCACAAGCATCCGCAACTACGAAAGAGGAATTAAGATAAATCAAATCATAGCATTAAACATGTGGATCAAAATCAGCCCCTGACGGAACAACTCATAAACTAGGGTTTAAGCTTCTGTCACACTCGCAACCCATCATCTACTTATCATTCCCCAATGCTTCCCTTTAGGCCCAAACATGGTGAAGTGTCATGTAGTCGACGTTCACACGACACCACTAAAGGAATAGCAACATACATATCAGCGAAATATCGAACGAATACCAACATCACATGATTAATTAAGACAAGACTTCTCCCATGTCCTTGAGAACAAAAGTGACTACTCACAAAGCATCAACATGTTCAAGATCAGAGGTGTAATGAATATGCTTAAGGATCTGAACATATAATCTTCCACCCAATAAACAAACTAGCATCAGCTACAAGATGTAATCAACACTACTAGCAACACACAGGTATCAATCTTAGATTTGGAGAGAAAGATTGAATACAAGAGATGAACTAGGGTTTGGGATGAGATGGTGTTGGTGAAGATGTTGGTCAGGATTGGTCCTCCCACGATGGATGAAGCATTGGTGATGACGATGGCTTTGATTTCCCCCTCCCAGAGGGAAGTTTCCCCGGCGGAATCGCTCCACAGGAGAGCAAAAGTGCTCCTGCCCAGGTTCCACCTCGAGACGGCTGTGCTTCGTCCTGAAAGTCTTCTTCTTATTTTTTTAGGTCAAAACCCATCATATAGCAGAAGATGGGCACCGGAGGCCACCTATGGGACCCACAAGGCATCAGGGCATGCCTGGGGGGTGGCCGCGCCCTATTGCCTTGTGGGCAGGTGGTGGCCCCCTCTGGTATTTCTTTGCTCCTGTATTTTTTATATATTCAGTAAAAAATCTTCATGAAGTTTCGGGTCATTTGGATTTCTGTAGAATAGGTATCTCTGATGTAGCTTTTCAGGTCTAGAATTCTAGCTGCCGGTAATTTCCCCCTCCATGTAAATCTTGCAAACTAAGAGAGAAAAGGCATTAGAATTGCATCATAAAGTGGAATATTGACCAAAAACAATATAAATAACTGTAGGAAATCATGATGCAAAATGGACGTATCAACTCCCCAAGCTTAGACCTCGCTTGTCCTTAAGCGAAAGCCGAAGTCAATAATCATGACACCATGCTTAGAGAGAGAGAGGTGTCGATAAAATAAAATACGGACATGAAAGCATCATGATAATTATCATAACAGCAACATAATATCATAAAACTTGTCATGAAGAAGTAACAATCTATCCACATCCTCAAGTATGAATCATAAATTTTACTTAAAACTAACAAACTATGCTCCTAGTCATTGAAACAATTGCAATCCATCATACTTTTAGAAAGAGTCTATGTCAGAGCTTTGCTTAGCAAGTTCACATACTCAACTATTATTTAGTCTTCTATGACTGTTGACACTCACGGCATATTTGTGAAGCAAAAAAGTTTCAATCAGACACATAGGAAGACAGGGGTTTATAGTTTGTCACCACCCAACAACTTATCTCAGGGATTATGTCAACAATAATAACTCACGATCACCTACATCCAACTGGATATATGTTCCTGGATATTTCCCCATCACATGATGCTTGCCAAGTAGAGAATAATAAGAATGGAATAGGAATTAACATTATTGACTCTTGCATAAAAGTAAATACAAAAAAGTAAAAGATAGGCCCTTCACATAGGGAAGTAGAGGTTGTCATGTGCTTATTATTCGGATATGCAAGCTCTTAATGGAAAGGAACGTCACTTTATATTGCCCCTTATGATAGCAAACTTTATTATGCAGTCCATCGCTTTTATTTCTTTGCCATCACAAGTTCGTACAAAGCTTATTTTCCCTTCCAATAAAAGATCATACATATTTAGGAGTAATTTTTATTTCTTTTGCACCGATGACAACTTACTTGAAGGATCTTGTTCAATCCATAGGTAGATATGGTGGACTCTTATGGCAAGGAACTGGGTTTAAAGGTTTTTTGGATGCACAGGTAGTATTTCTACTTGCTGCGAAGTTGGCTAGCAAAAGGATAGGAGCAAGCACCACATGTTAGAGGATACATGACAATATAATTTCTATGTGAATATAAGCAAACATAACTCATTACGTTGTGTTCCTTGTCCAATGTCAACTCATTGATCATGCATATAATATTTAATGGGGGCTCACAATCATAAAAGATGTCCAAGATAATATATTTATATGTGAGACCTCTCTTTTGTTATTACTTTTTCATGAATTGCATCAATGACCAATGCTATGTTTGTTAACTTCCAACAAATTTTACCAATTATACTATTTTTATGTGAAGTCATTACTCCCCATGGGATTAGCATATGATCCTTTTATTCTTTTCATTGCTAGGATTGATGCAACAAAATAAAGCAAACAAACTGAAACTACTCTTTATTATATAACTCTCACACTCGATTACATAGATATATAGATCATGAAGCAAACACTCAAAACTAAATCATACTATAACTTTATCCTTCTAAATCATATGATAAGTAAGGATCGAACTAAAATAGGAAATGATGGTAAAAGTGATGGTGATACGATACCGGGGCACCTCCCCCAAGCTTGGAACATGCTAAGGGTGGTTCCCATACCCATCTACTCAAGTTTCTTTCTTCGGTGATGGTGGCGATGAAGTGGTAGGCTTGTTTTCCATAATGGACAGCAGGGCATCCTTCAGGTCCCGCATCTCCTGGAGCAACTGCTGAATCATTGTGGTGTTCTTTTGCACCTCCACCATAACATGTTTATTCTCAGACTACCAAGAGCTTTTCCCTGCATCACTTTCACTTGGACAAGAGATGTCCCAATTGACGGTATACGCGAGCGAGAAATATTCTCAACCCCATAGTTATGAATCAAATCGTGAAAGTTATTTGCATGTAACCTGCTGAGGGGTCTCCTCGGATTAGATTCAGCTTGCACTTCTTGAACTGATTGAGCTCTCCTTCCCATTGGTGGACAAGGGTTTGGAGAGGTGGAGATGCCCGCCAGCGTGCCTCGCTCCGAGGCAGGGGGTGCACTTCCATAGAGTCCATATATTCTTCCCCCGTGATGACTTCCTCGGTTCCCTCTCTTTCGAGCTCCATATGCAGTAGCCAAGCCTCGTCCTCAATGTTGGAGGAGGAGGATGAAGACATAGCTCTCACGCCTCAAAAAATCTGACAGAAAATCAAAACAAAAACAGAGGAGAAACTTGCGATACAAATCATCACAGAGTATATATAATGAATTTTCCCGTGCAGGATAAGTCTACGAAAGGGAAATGGAGTCTGGAAAGCACACGAGGGGCCCACAAGGCAACCAGGCACGCCCTGTTGCCTTGTGACCTCCTTGTGGGTCTCCTTGACTGGTTCTTATTTGTGTAATTTTTCTAATATTCCAAAACAGACAGAAATAATTTTTATGGGATTTTTGGAGTCGGTTTACTTACCGTGTTACATACCTGCACTTTTTCAGGATTCTGGAAGGTCTCTTTTATGTGTTCCTCTGGTGTCATTGTTTGGATGATATTGGTTTCCTGTTAATGGGTGTACCTGAAATATATTATTTAATTCTTTGCCCATTAAACGCCTTAGGATTTGTTCCTTCCATGTTATTGGTCTTGATAGCTCCGGAGCGATACACTTCCTCGACAATATAGGGTCCTTCCCACTTGGAAGGGAGTTTTCCTGCAAAGAAACTTAAATGAGAATTGTATAATAGAACATGATCACCAATGTTAAATTATCATTTTTGTATTATCTTGTCATGCCATCTTTTAACCTTTTTCTTTAAACAATTTGGCATTTTCATAAGCTTATGTCCTCCATTCATCTAAAGAGCTAATATCAAATAACCTATTTTCACCGGCAAGTTTGAAATCATAATTAAGTTCTTTAATTGCCCAATAAGCTTTATGTTCTAACTCAAGAGGTAAATGAAAGGCTTTTGCATAGACCATGACGGGGTTATTACCCCCGGGTAGGCCAAAGCTATGGGGTCCTTCCCCCGCACGAAGAAAATCAACACCGCCGGCTGGGCCGCGGCCGGCTGGGCCGCGGCCGGCTGGCGGCTCTCCGGTTCCCTCAAGACCGGCTGGCGGGGAGCCGGCTGGCCCGCTGTCAGCTCTCTCAGGGCCGGCCGGGCGACGAGCCGGCCGCCTGGCTGAACAGCGGCCGCTCCTACTCTGCCTCCACAACCGACCTACGGGCGGACCAACGCCCGTCCCGTCCCTCTGCGCAAACGGTGCAGCGACAAGACAAGACCCCCTCGACCGACCTACGGGCGGACCAACGCCTGTCCCGTCGCACTGTGTGTCAGCCAGCGACCAGGCGCGACCCCCTTCATCCGCCCCGACGTGGCTACAGTGGCTGCTGACGGCGGCCGACCACGACAGGGCTTCCAACAGTACCGGCACGCCCCCGTAACCACTCCATTACCTGTCGGGCGTGGCTACAGTGCAGCCGGCCGCGCCGCTGACTTCGCCCGACAGGCGCAAGACGACGCCCCAACGGGCCGCCCGTGCCGCGATATGACCGGCGCGGGGATCCACCAAGCGGGTCCCGCCGGCTCCTGACGGACTCGACAGCCGGCGGGCCCTACCGGCGACAGGACCCCGCAGCCGGCTGCCCCCACTGCCGGCTAAGAGAGGCTGCCGGCTGGGGCCCCCCGAGACCTTCTATTTCGTATTATAACCCAGGGGGTTGGCTTATAAAACCCCCCGGGCCTCCCCCATGCAATAGGGTTCACGGTTTTTACCTAGTCACTCTCCACACAGACGTAGGGAGGCAGTAAGGGCAAGCTAGCTCCTTCTTCCTCCTCCGTCCGCAGAGCTCCAGGAGCACCATTGTAACCTCACCATTGTCTCAACTAGACCAAGCAGGACTAGGGGTATTACCTCCCACGGAGGGCCCTGAACCTGGGTACATCGTGTGTCTGCCACCGCTTGTGCCTAACCCCGCTCCCGGAGCCCGTCGGCGTCCTTCGGCCCCTCTCGATAAGCCTACCCATGGCATCTGCCGTGACAAAACCACGACAGTTGGCGCCCACCGTGGGGCCGGCTGCGGCGCCGGCCGGAGTCACGCTCCGGGGGGGCCCTTCACCACCTCCCCTGGCCGCCTCGCGTCCGGGTGAAACCGCAAGCTCGTGGGGCTTACTCCGGCAGGCCCTGCGGGCGGCGCGGCCGGCATCTCTGACGACTGCCTCGGCCACGACCTCGCGCTCAACGTCGCCGCGCTCGCTGGGCGGCTCAGCAAGCTGAGCCTCGCCGGCGAGCCGGCGGCTGACGAGTACCCCAGCGGGGTACTCGACTGCTTCGACCCTCCATCGTCCGTGGGCACGTTCGCCACGGGCGAGGGCATCGCCTCCCACGCCTGCGTGGGGGTGATGGTCGCCGCCTCCTCCACCACTTCGGGCCGTGTGCGGGCGGCTGAGGCCGACGCGGCCACCGCCCGCGCTGGTACCTCCGACCCGCTCGCCGCTACCCTCCGGGGTCTGGGCACTCCCATCGCCCAAACGGCGGACCCGGCCGCTGCTAGAACCGAGCTGGAGGCGGCCTGCCGTCTGCTGCTCGACGACGCCACCGCCCTCGCTGCCGAACGACGCCGGATGGAAGCCGCGCAGTGAGAATACATCTCTGCGTATGGTCTCACCCCGGCTGGCCCCGAGCCCAGCCGGCGTGGGGCTGTACGGGAACGCGGCCGCGTGGTTGCGGAGATCCTCGGCGGCCGCCTACCCGTCTACGACAGCCCCGCCGCCAACCTGCGCGCCGCCAAGGTTGCCTACGAGGATTTGGCAACCTTGGAGGGCAAGGAACGCGCCGCGCGCGAGCGACACATCAAGGACCTCATCGACACCGCCAACGCCCAACAAGTCGTCCTCACCCCCGGTGGGGCCGTCTCCGAACTTCCCCGGCCCGAGGGCGAGGGTGCTGGGGCTACCAACCGTCAGCCGGCCCAGCATTCCAGTACCCCTCGTCCCTCCGCCCGGCGGAGCGAGGGAAGCGATGTTCGGCGCACCCAGCTGCGCGGGAACGAGCGGCCGGCTGTAAACAGCCGGCGCAGCAACAATCCGGCTGGCAGCTACCGCCGGGACGAGGCTCCGGCTGGCGGTAGCCGGCGGGATGAGGCTCCGGCTGGCGGTAGCCGGCGCAGCCGCGGGCGCATGCCGCCCCCACGACAGGAAACGGCCCGGTCTATCCCGCCGGCCGTCCGCCCTGACCTCGCGGCCCGGCTCGGGCCGCGGGTCCCCCGCTGCGACAACGACGCCCGGCTCCGCCTCGATCAGCTGGCGCAGTCGGCTCTCCTCGAGGAGGAGGGCTCGATTGGCCCAGCCTGCTTCGGCCCTCGGATCCGCAACGAGCCATTCCCGCCCGGCTTCACGCTCCCCTGCGACACCCCGAAGTACACCAGGGCTGCCAAGCCGGAGGACTGGCTAATCGACTACACCACCGCCGTCGGCATCGCCAGGGGGAACAAGCGCGTAGCCGTCCGCTACGCCCCTCTCATGCTGATCGGCTCGGCTCGCACCTGGCTAAACAGCCTCGTGGCCGGCAGCGTCAACACCTGGACGGACTTCGAAGAGGCGTTCGTCCGCAACTTCACCGGCACTTACAAGCGGCCGGGCCGGCCCCGCGAGCTGGCCATGTGCGTTCAGGGGACGGAGGAACCCCTCCGCGACTACCTTACACGCTGGACCGAGCTCCGCAACTCCTGCGAGGGAGTACACGAGGTACAAGCCATCCAGTACTTCATCGAAGGCTGCTGCGATGGCACCCACCTCAAGCACAAGCTCTTGTGCTCCGAGCCAATCTCCCTGGCGGACCTAATGTCCAAAGTGGATAAATACGCCACAGCCGATTCCTCGATGAGGATGAAGGCTAAGGCACCAGGCAAGCCGGCTACGCCCCCCGCCGCGCCGCGGGCGGCGGCCGACAACCGGCAGCAGCAGAGCAACAAACGCAAAAACGACCAGCCCGACTCCCGCTACGGGAGCCGGCAGGTCGCCTCCATCGAGGAGGAGCGGCCGGCTGGCCAGGCTTCCTTCCAGCGTCAGCGCATCGGCAAGACCGCCTGGCAGCCCAAGCTCACGTTCGAGCAGATGCTCGACCTTCCCTGCAAGAACCATTCCGGTGCCAAACCGGCCACGCACACGCTCCGGCAGTGCAGCTTCTCACAGCGATTGGCACGGGGAGACGGCCTCCCGGCTGCCCCCGCGCCGCCAGCCCGCCCACCGGCTCCGGCTCCGGCCCCGGCTCCCGTTCCTGCCCAGGCGGACCCGGCTCCGGCCCGGAACGACGGCCGGCTACTCGATCAGTTCCCCGACCAAGACGACTGCTACGTCGTCTTCACCAGTGAAGAGACGGACAAGCACGCCCAGCGCCGGCTCCACCGTGAGGTGAATGCCACCATGCCAGCGACTCCCCAGTTCATGCACTGGTCCGAGAAGCCGGTCACCTGGAGCCGGGCCGACCACCCGGCTGTGATGCCAAACCCGGGCAGCCATGCCCTCGTCCTCGATCCCACCATCGCCTCCGAGAAGCGCACGTGCCGCTTCTCGCGGGTGTTGATCGATAGGGGCAGCAGCATCAACATCCTCTACCTCGACACAATGCTCAAATTGGGGCTCAAGGTGGAGGACCTACAATCAAGCCGGACCGTTTTCCACGGCATCGTACCGGGAAAGTCCTGCACCCCAGTCGGCAAGATCATGCTCGACGTCCTCTTCGGCGGCCACGACCACTTCCGCCGCGAGCCAGTTTGGTTCGAGGTGGTGGACCTTGACAGTCCCTACCACGCACTGCTGGGCCGACCGGCTCTTGTCAAGTTCATGGCGATCCCCCACTACGCCTACCTCAAGCTCAAAATGCCGGGCCTCAAGGGCATCATCACCATCGCCGGCAAATACCAGATGTCAATCGCGTGCGCACGAGACGGCAGCCGGCTGGCCGAGGCCCTGGAGATAGCGGAGGAGAAGCGGCAGCTCGACCAGCTGGTGGCCTTCGCCTCTGCCCAGCCGGCCCCGCCGGCCCCTCCGTCCCAATCAGTCGGAGAAGGCTCGTTTCAGCCGTCCAAGGACACCAGGCAGGTGCCGCTTGATCCGGCCAACCCCACCCAGTGCGTGACCATCGGCTCCCGCCTCGACAGCAAATAGGAAAGCGATCTCGTCGACTTCCTCCGTCAGAATCAGGACATCTTTGCATGGTCTCCCAAAGACATGCCGGGTGTTCCGAGGAAATTCGTCGAGCACAAACTTCACGTGCGACCGGACGCGAAGCCGGTCAAGCAACCCCTGCGCCGTTTCTCCGAGGAGAAGCGGCGTACAATAGGAGAAGAAATCGCCCGGCTGCTCGCGGCCGGCTTCATCATGGAAGTATTTCACCCGGACTGGCTAGCCAACCCGGTCCTGGTGCTGAAGAAGAACAAGACCTGGCGCATGTGCATCGACTACACAAGCTTGAACAAGGCGTGCCCCAAAGACCCGTTCGCCCTGCCGCGGATCGATCAAGTCATCGACTCCACGGCCGGCTGCGACCTGCTGTCTTTCCTCGACGCCTACTCCGGCTACCACCAGATAAAGCTGGACCCGGCCGACCGGCTCAAGACCTCCTTCATCACCCCCTTTGGAGCCTACTGCTACATCACCATGTCCTTCGGCCTGAAGAATGCAGGCGCTACCTTCCAGCGCTGCATGCAGAAGTGTCTCCTGCCTCAGATAGGCAGGAACGTCCACGTCTACGTCGACGACATCGTCGTCAAATCCAAGAAGCATTTCAGCCTCCTTTACAATCTCCGGGAGACATTCGCCAACTTGCGCGAATACAAGATCAAGCTCAACCCGGAGAAGTGCGTCTTCGGCGTCCCAGCCGGCCAACTCTTGGGTTTCTTCGTGTCCGCTCGTGGCATCGAAGCTAACCCCGAGAAGATCAGCGCAATCGAGCGCATGCCCAAGCCGGTCCGGCTCCGCGACATCCAGAAGTTCACCGGCTGCCTTGCCTCGCTCAGCCGGTTCATCAGCCGGCTGGGCGAGAAGGCTCTGCCCCTCTACGGCCTCCTACGCAAGATAGCTCTGGTCGAGCCGGGCCGCGACCCCTCGAAGAGGCCGGCCCTGTTCGACTGGTCCGACGAGGCGGACGAGGCGTTCCGCGGCCTCAAGCGGGCCCTCACCAGCGCGCCCATCCTGGCCGCGCCGGCTGAGAAGGAGCCCATGCTCGCCTACATCGCCGCGACCACGCGCGTCGTCAGCATCGTCCTGGTGGTGGAACGTCCGGAGGAGGGCAAGGCGCTGCCGGCTCAGCGCCCCGTCTACTACCTCAGCGAGGTCCTCTGCGCCTCCAAGCAAAACTACCCCTACTACCAGAAGATGTGCTACGGCGTGTACTTCGCCACCCAGAAGGTCAAGCAGTATTTCCAGGAGCATGTCATCACCGTCGTCAGCGCCGCGCCGCTGGGCGAAATCATGAGCGGCCGGGACGCCACCGGCCGGATCGCCAAGTGGACCATCGCCCTCGCCGACTACGAGATACGGTACGAGCCCCGCACCGCCATCAAATCCCAAGCGATGGCCGACTTCCTCGTCCACTGGGCCGAAACCCAGTTCATGCCACCTCCGCCCGACTCCTCGCACTGGCGCATGCACTACGACGGCTCGAAGATGCGAGCCGGCCTGGGAGCCGGCATCGTCTTGTCGTCTCCCAGGGGAGATCAGCTCCGGTCCGCCCTCCAGATATGCTTCTCCGCCTCCAACAACGTGGCCGAGTACGAGGCCCTCGTCCACGGCCTCCGGCTCGCCAAAGACATCGGCATCCAACGCATCATATGCTTCGGCGACTCCGACCTCGTGGTGCAGCAGGTCTCTGGCGAGTGGGACGCCAACATGGCTAGCTACCGCTTCCTCGTCCAACAGCTCACCAGCTCCTTCGAGGGCTGTGAGTTCCACCACGTCCCCCGTGCGGACAACGAGGCGGCCGACACGCTGGCCAAGATCGGCTCCACCCGGCAGGCCATCCCAGCCTGCGTCTCCCTCGAGCGGCTGCTCAAGCCTTCAATCAAGCCTTCTCCCGAGTCGGAGTCCATCTTCGTGCCGGCTAATGCGGCCGGCCCCTCGGCGGATCCGGCGGTCGAGCCGACCCTGCCGGCTGCGGCGGCTTCACCGGCTCCACCGCCACCGGCTGTCCAACCGGCGCCGCCCGTTCCGGCTATCGAGCCGGACACCTCCGCCGCGGCTGCCTCCGGGTCCGTGACCGTCATGATGGCGATTGACGTTCCTTCCGCCATTTCACTCCCGAGGGCTGGCGAGCCGGTCCCGGGGGCTGACGAGCCGGTCCCGGGGGCTGGCGAGTCGGTCTCGGGGACTGGTCTCCCGGACCCGGGGGCTGCTGCTGCTTCCGACGTCCCGCTTGGGCCCGAGCCGGCTCCCGTCTCGGCTCCCTCGTGGGCTCAGCCCATCCGGGCGTTCCTCCTACGTGGCGAGCTCCCCTCCGACGAGGCCACGGCAAGGCAAATCCAGCGCCGAGCCCCGGCCTACGGCATCATCAACCACGAGCTGGTTCATCGCAGCACCACCGGCGTTTTTCAACGCTGCGTCGAGCCGGAGAAAGGGCAAGAAATCCTCCTCGACATCCACCAGGGCGAGTGCGGGCATCACGCCGCCTCCAGGTCCCTGGTGGCCAAGGCATTCCGCCACTGTTTCTACTAGCCGACCGCTCTGGAGGCGGCCAAGAAACTGGTCGACGAGTGCGAAGGCTGCCAGCGCTTCAGCACGCAGAGCCACCTACCGGCCACCGCTCTCCAAACCATCCCCCTCTCGTGGCCCTTTGCGGTCTGGGGGTTGGACATGGTGGGACCCTTCAAGACCGCTCGAGGCGGCATGACACACCTGCTGGTCGCCGTCGACAAATTCACCAAGTGGATCGAGGCCCGGCCGATCAAGAAGCTGGACGGCCCCACGGCCGTCCGGTTCGTCGAAGACATCACAGTCCGCTACGGCGTCCCCCACAGCATCATCACCGACAACGGCACGAACTTCGCCAAGGGCGCGCTAGCGCGTTTTTGCTCCAAGCAGGGCATCCGGCTCGATTTGGCGTCCGTCGCCCATCCGCAGTCAAACGGACAGGTCGAGAGAACCAACGGCCTGCTCCTGTCCGGCATCAAGCCCCGGCTCGTAACGCCGCTGACCAGGTCGGCCGGCTGCTGGATCGAAGAGCTGCCGGCTGTCCTCTGGAGCCTAAGGACCACGCCCAACCGGTCAACCGGCTACACCCCTTTCTTTCTCGTGTATGGGTCCGAGGCAATCATCCCCACCGACATCGAGTTCGATTCGCCTCGGGTTTCCCTGTACACGGAGAAAGACGCGAAAGAAGCAAGAGAAGACGGCGTCGACCTCCTCGAGGAGGCCCGCGAGCTGGCCCTGAGCCGGACGGCCATCTACCAGCAGAAGCTCCGGCACTACCATAGCAAGCGGATCCGGCCACTCTCCTTCCGCGAGGGGGACTTGGTGCTCAGACGGATCCAGCGAACTGCCGGCCAGCACAAGCTGTCCTCCCCGTGGGAGGGCCCGTTCATCATCAGCAAAGCGTTGCACAACAACGCGTACTATCTAATAGACGCCCAGAAGCCGCAGAAGCGCAAGAGAGACGCCTCCGGCGAGGAGACGGAGCGCCCGTGGAACGCAGCGCTCCTCTGTCCATTTTACTGCTAAAAAGCCAGTGTATGTATGTATCCTTCCCTTTTGGGTTCTATGAATGCAAGGGGGACCCCAAGCCAGCACTTGGGGCATGCCCCTCCTTTTTCAATTCTTCCAAAAGGTGTCCTGTTATTTACGCACGCGCCCCCCGGGTCCGGCTCCCTGACTCGGGGGCTCGCCGGCTCCCCTCCGAGGCGGACAAACGATGTGAGCAAGCAACCTTTCGCTACCTCCCCCCAAACCAGCTACAGACCGGCTCCCGGCTGTCCGGCTGACGGGGTCGCGGGGTACGAAGGAACTTATCACACAAAAGTCAGCCAACGAGAGGCGGCCGGACTACGCTATTCCTAGCAACTGGCCACTATCGGCTCAACCTAGTCCTAGCCGGTTGACTCTAAGAGCCCGCTGATTTTCCCAAGGGGGAAGCCTCGTCCCTGTCCCAGACCGGCTCCCGGCTGGCTGGCAGGCGGGGCGGAAGCCGGAAGGAACACCGGCGCGCGACACAAGTCAAAAGGCGAAAGGCAAAAGAAGAGCCGGCACGCATAAATTTATAAATGGCATAAGTTAAAACGATAAACGGCCCACGGCCACGAGTTCATTACATATACACCCCCAGTGGGTGGAATTGCAGTCTAAACAAAATGCAGACAAATTGCAGAAGAGAAAAATCCTAAGTGGTGGCAGCTTCGGGCCGGCTCGCCTCCGGTGCCGACGCCTCCGAAGCCGGCGGTGCTGACGCCTCCGAGGCCGGCGCCCCCGGGGCAGCTGAGGTAGAAGCCCCCGCTTCCGCGTCCGGAGCCGGCTCGGACTCGGCGTAATCGTCGGAGTCGGATTCTCCATCAACCGTCTCGGCGGCGCTTCCCTCCGGGTCGTCCAGGGCGAGCGTGTACTGGTCCTCCGGGATCACGACGCCGTCCGCCCCGCTCTCCGGGACGTACTCGTCCCACATGGCGAAGGACGCTAGGTCGCTCGCCCTCACCTCCAGCGCGTCGGTCACCGCCTCCAATTCCGCGTCGGTGCCGGCACGCTGGGCCGTGAGCAAATCCAGGTTCAGCTCGGGGTACCACGACCTGGCAATGCGAAGCGCCATGCTCGCACCAGCGCGCGCCGCGGAAGCCCTCCAGGCATTTACCCGCGCGGTCCCAAACTCCAGCCACCTCGATAGCCGGCTCATGGAGACCGGCTCCACCGCGCCGGGCCAAAGAGTGCGAACCAGCGCCGTGCCGGCCGCCTGGAGCCGCTTCAGGGCCCGGACCACCTCCGACAGCCGCTCCGTGGAGGCGATCGCCACCTCGTCCAGGGTCTAGGGGGCAAGCTGTCCAACGGTTTCCCCCTGCGCCCGCCGGACCTCACGGTGGGCCTCCACGGCCTCCTGCGTACCGGGGAAAAGCCATGAGAAAAGAGGACGAGGGATGAGCAAAGAAGCAAGCCAGAAAAACCTGAGGGCAAGGCGTGAAAAGAGCAAGGCGATAGAAGCTCACCGCACAGCATTCGATCCACCTCACGCCCTTGTTCCTGCAGCTGCGCGTCTTTGGCTGACCACTCCTGGCGCTGGCGCTCGTGCTCATCCCGGGCCGCCTGCGCATCCTCGGCCGCCTTGGCTAGCGCGGCGTCCTTGGCCTCCAGCTCCTGGCAGAGGACTTTCTCCCGCTCCTCCGCCTCCCGACGAAGGGCCGCCTCTTGGTCCGCCAGCGCTTGGCGGTGGGCCGCCTCGCGCTCCTCCCGCTCCGCCTTCACCTGGTCCGTCTCCCCGCGGAGCCGGTCGCGCTCCGTCGTCAGGAGGACCCGCTCCTCGCCAAGCCGCACCACCTGGCGCCATAGGCTGACCGTCTCGGCGTGGGTGGCTTCATGAGAAGAAGTTGCCGCTGTCAGAAACCAAGTAAAGAAAGGATTCAGCCCGCCTCCGGGGCAGCCGGCCTGATTCCCGAGGGCTACACCGAGTGGGTGCGCTCGCGCGCCCCCACTGGAAGATCGCAAGAGCACCTACCTTTCAGATCCGCGGACATGACAGTGAGCCGGTTTTCGGCTCCCCGGTACAACCCCAGCAGGGTGTTGTACGCGGCCACCCGGCGGTCGTGCGCCGCCTGCAAAACAACAAGAACACCAAAGCAGCTTTAGGCTCGACCCGCCTGCGCTACAACCGGCTCGAGCCTCGGGGGCTACACCCAGTGGGTGCGCTAGCGCGCCCCACTGGAAAAAACAGAAAACGCCGAGTCAAGAGAAGAAGGAAAGAAGAGAGCTTACCGCGACAGCTTGCTCTAGGCTCACCAGCCGGTCATTGGCGGCCCGAGCGTCCTGCGACGTCTGGGCGCGACATGCGGCGAACGCGTCCACAACGGCGGCCACCGCCGTCCCAAGAGCGCTCGGCGGGTCGCCAAGGGCCGGGCGCCCGGCTGCGTCCCAGGTCTGCTGCGGTCGGCCCCTGTCCGCGGGTCCTCCCTTGTCGGAGACCACGATGGGACCAGCTCCTCCCGTCGCCGTCGCGCCGGCTGCCGCCGACGACACGCCCGCGGCGGCCGTCTCCCCGGCCGTCGCGGCCCTCGCCCCTGGCGCCCCGCCTCCGGCGGCTCCTGGCCGGCTCACCTCCGGAGCCGACGCCTCCGGAGCCGGCGCCTCCGGAACCGGCACCTCCGAAGCCGGCACGTCCGGTGCCGGGATATCAACTACGGGGGGCTCCTCCGCCCCCGGCGGTACGTCACCCGCCCCCGGCCGGGCGGCGTCGCGGTCCATCTCCGCCGCGACCTCCGCGGCCTTCGCGTCTGCCTCCGCCCGTCGCTCGGGATCATGGTGCTCCTTCGACCTCCTCTCCCGGCCGCGGGGGAACGGCTCCCACGCTCCGCCAGCGCTCCCCCCGCTGATTCCTCCCCGCTTCTCCGCCGCCTCTTCCCAAGGGCAGAGCTCCTCGACGCGCCGCTCCTGCTGGGCCGCCTCGAGGTCGAGCCACGCCTGGCGCTCCCTCTCCTCGGCGGGTGTCGGCGGCGCCGTCCTCGCCGCCTCGCCACCTGGGGTCCTCCCCAGGGCGCGCGCCTCCCTGGTCACGACGAAATGAGAGACCGGGGAGGAAACGGAACAGATCAAGGGAGAGGAGGAGATGCACTCACCCAACGACGACGGGGACCGCCCTCCTCGTGGGTCCCGCCTGGGAGACCCTCTGCTTCTTGCCCCCGCCTCCGCGGCTGCCGCCCGGCTGCGCGGTCGCCGCGCGCTTGGGCGCCGGCTTGGCGACGGCCGGCCGCTTCCCTTTGTCACCCGCGTCCGGGCCGCCCCGGCTGGAGCCGCCGCCGCCTCGATGCTGGCGCTTCCGCGGCGCCGAGACCTCGTCCTCCGAAGCTTCGGGCTCCTCCGGAGCCTCTGCAACACGCGACGCCTCCGCCTCAGCATCATCGTCGGTCCAATCCCGTAGGTGCACTTGGGGAGGAGACTCACCCGTCGATTCGGCCTCTTCGGCCCCCTCCGTCTCCGTCTCCGCCTCGCCGGCTTCAGACGCGCCGGCTCGCTCGGAGTCGGCCGGTTCCACGTCGTCGGTGTCCTCGACCTCCTCGGGGTCCGACTCCACCGTGTCGGCGGCCGGCTCCCCGTAGTTCTGCAGCAGCGGGAAAACCTGCGTGCGGGCATGGCGGCGCGTCGTCAGGCCAAAGAGGGGAGGGGCACTGCCTCGGAAGGGATGGAAGGAGACGGGCGGCTAGACACTTACCCGCGGCGCCGGGTGGCTCCGGCTATACGGGGTCTTCCCCCATTGCCACTCGCCCTCCTTCATCTTCGCCGTCGAGATGGCGTTCACCCTCCTCGCCACGTGCGCCGGCTTCAGCTCCTTGGTGGAGAGCCGGCAGGGGTCGTGGCGTCCTCCCATCTGGCAGATGAGGTGCGGCCGCCTCTGCAACGGCTGCACCCGGCGCGCCACCATCCTGGCCAGCAGATCGGTGGCCCTCAGCCCCTCCGACCCTGTCATCACGAGCAAGCGCTCGCAGAGCCGATCCGCCGTCTCGGGCGCCTGAAGCAGAGCTGCCCGCCAGTTTAACATCGCAACCGGCGGGTGGTTTACGAAGTCGGGGAGGTTGATGTAGTCCTCCTCCGGCTTCACGTTCTTCACATAGAAAAACCCCCGCTGCCAGCCCTTCACCGACTCATGCAGCGGGAGCTTCTCGAAGCCGGTCCCCTTGCGGATGTGGATCATGGCGCCTCCACAGGCGGTCATCACCTTCTGCTTCGTCGCCGGATTCACCACTGTCTGCCGTTTGAGGAAGAAGAGGCGGCTCCAGAAGTCGAGCCTCGGCTCCACCCCCAAGAACCCTTCGCAAAGGGTGACGAACGCCGCCAGCTGCAAGACGGCGTTGGGGGCGAGGTGGTGCGGCTGCAGGCCGAACCGCGTCAGAAAACGGCGGAAGAAGGCGCTCGCCGGCAGCCCGAACCCGCGAAGGAAATGATCGGCAAAGACGACCACCTCGCCCTCCCGCGGGGTCGGGGAGTTCTCCGGCCCGGCGGTGCGCACCTCCAAGTGCGCTTCCGCCGGGAGCTTGCGGCGGTAGCGAAGGTGTTCGATGAAAGTCTCCTCCACAATGCTGCCGTCCCAGGCGCCCTTGACCGCCATGGTCGTCGAAGGGGCTCGCGGTCGCGACGTTGGTAGCGGGTGCTAGACTGCGTTGCGGGCTTTCCGCGGCGGCGGACGGCGACGCAACGTGCCCGCGTGCACTGCCTCCTTGCTCTCTCTTTCTCGTAACGGGAGGAGGAGGGCGACGAAGACGATGCGACAGGGGCGAGGGGAGCGAATGCGCCGTTCTGCCCCTCTCCCCTCGCCATTTAAACCTCGTGCGGGCGATCGTGGGGGGCGGATTCATTGCGCACGACCCCCACGATTCCCGTCGCGTGCGGGGCGGACGTTATGGCGTTCGGGAACGCCAACCGTCGGCCCGCGCCGTAAAGAATCCCTGCGCACGGGCCGAGGCCGCGGTCATGGAGGGCCCCGCCCCACGGTCCGGTCTTTTCCGCCGCGTGGCCTGTCAGGCCACGGCCCGCTACGTCTTCCGTGTGGCGCGGTTTTCTCTGCCCGAGGGGGAGCCCGAGGCGGCACGCGAAACATCGGCCGGCTGCGGAGCCGGCCACCGCTTGCCCACGGCGTCCGACTCTCGCGGCACTCCGCAGCGCAAAGGCGATCTTCAAGCCGGCGAGGACCGCCGTGGCGCATCGGCGGGCCTCCCCGGCTTCGGGGACTACTGACGGGGTTATTACCCCCGGGTAGGCCAAAGCTATGGGTTCCTTCCCCCGCACGAAGAAAATCAACACCGCCGGCTGGGCCGCGGCCGGCTGGCGGCTATCCGGTTCCCTCAAGACCGGCTGGCAGGGAGCCGGCTGGCCCGCTGTCAGCTCTCTCAGGGCCGGCCGGGCGACGAGCCGGCCACCTGGCTGAACAGCCGGCCGCTCCTACTCTGCCTCCACAACCGACCTACGGGCGGACCAACGCCCGTCCCGTCCCTCTGCGCAAACGGTGCAGCGACAAGACAAGACCCCCTCGACCGACCTACGGGCGGACCAACGCCTGTCCCGTCGCACTGCGCGTCAGCCAGCGACCAGGCGCGACCCCCTTCATCCGCCCCGACGTGGCTACAGTGGCTGCTGACGGCGGCCGACCACGACAGGGCTTCCAACAGTACCGGCACGCCCCCGTAACCACTCCATTACCTATCGGGCGTGGCTACAGTGCAGCTGGCCGCGCCGCTGACTTCGCCCGACAGGCGCAAGACGACGCCCCAATGGGCCGCCCGTGCCGCGATATGACCGGCGCGGGGATCCACCAAGCGGGTCCCGCCGGCTCCTGATGGACTCGACAGCCGGCGGGCCCTACCGGCGACAGGACCCCGCAGCCGGCTGCCCCCACTGCCGGCTAAGAGAGGCTGCCGGCTGGGGCCCCCCGAGACCTTCTATTTCGTATTATAACCCGGGGGGTTGGCTTATAAAACCCCCCGGGCCTCCCCCATGCAACAGGGTTCACGGTTTTTACCTAGTCACTCTCCACACAGACGTAGGGAGGCAGTAAGGGCAAGCTAGCTCCTTCTTCCTCCTCCGTCCGCACAGCTCCAGGAGCACCATTGTAACCTCACCAATGTCTCAACTAGACCAAGCAGGACTAGGGGTATTACCTCCCACGGAGGGCCCTGAACCTGGGTACATCGTGTGTCTGCCACCGCTTGTGCCTAACCCCGCTCCCGGAGCCCGTCGGCGTCCTTCGGCCCCTCTCGATAAGCCTACCCATGGCATCTGCCGTGACAAAACCACGACAGACCATTTTATAAGGACACATACTCATAGGATTTTTATAAGCACTTCTATAAGCCCATAATGCATCATCAAGTTTCTTAGACTAATTCTTTCTAGATCTATTGACCGTCTTTTGCAAAATCAATTTTATTTCTCGGTTGCACAATTCAACTTGACCACTAGACTGAGGATGATAAGGTGATGCAATTCTATTATTAACATCATATTTAGCTAGAAGTTTACGGAAAGCACCATGAATGAAATCTGAACCACCATCAGTCATTAAATATCTAGGGACTCCAAACCTCGAAAAGATAACTTCTTTAAGCATTTTAGTAGAGGTGTTATGATCAGCACTACTGGTTGGAATAGCTTCTACCCACTTAGTAACATAATCAACAACCACTAAAATATGAGTATACCCATTAGAGGAAGGAAAAGGTCCCATATAATCAAAGCCCCAAACATCAAATGGTTCAATAACAAGTGAATAATTCATTGGCATTTCCTGATGTCTACCAATATTATCAATTCTTTGACATTCATCACAAGAAAGGACAAACTTACGTGCATCCTTGAAAAGAGTAGGCCAATAAAAACCAGACTGTAATACCTTATGTGCGGTTCTGTCTCTCGCATAGTGTCCTCCATATGCTTCGGAATGACACTTCCGTAGGATTTGTTCCTGTTCATGCTCAGGTACACAACGTCTAATAATACCATCTACTCCTTCTTTATATAAATGTGGGTCATCCCAAAAGTAATGTCTTAAATCAACGAAAAACTTCTTCTTTTGTTGGTATGTGAAACTAGGTGGTATGTATTTAGCAACAATGTAATTAGCATAGTCTGCATACCAAGGAGTATTACGGGAAGCATTTAGAACAGCTAATTTCTCATCAAGAAAACTATCATCAATAGGCAGTGGGTCATCAAGAACATTTTCCATTCTAGAAAAATTATCTGCTACAGGATTTTCAGCTCCCTTTCTATCAATAATGTGCAAATCAAACTCTTGAAGTAAAAGAACCCACCTAATTAATCTAGGTTTAGCATCTTTCTTTTCCATAAGATATTTAATAGCAACATGATTAGTGTGAATAGTGACTATAGAATCAACAACATAAGGTCTATTCTTATCACATGCAAACACGACTGCTAAGAATTCTTTCACAGTAGTAGCATAATTTGTTTGAGCATTGTCTAAAGTTTTACTAGCATAGTAAATAACATTCAATTTCTTATCAACTCTTTCTCCTAGAACAACACCAACAGCATGATCACTAGCATCACACATTATTTCAAAAGGTAGGTTACAATTAGGTGGTTGAACAATAGGTGCAGAAATCAAGGCTTGTTTAAGTATTTCAAAGGCCTCTACACAATCATCATAAAAAACAAATGAAACATCCTTTTGAAGGAGATTAGTTATTGGCCTACAAATCTTAGATAAATCTTTAATAATCCGTCTATAGAAACCAGCATGACCAAGAAAACTTCTTATACCTTTTATATCTTTAGGACATAGCATTTTCTCAATCGCGTCAACTTTAGCTTTATCTACCTCAATACCTCTTTCAAAAATCTTATGCCCAAGGACTGTACATCCATTCACCATAAAGTGGCATTTCTCCCAATTCAAGACAAGATTAGTTTCCTCACATCTCTGCAAAACTCAATCAAGGTTGCTTAAGCAATCATCAAAAGAAGTACCGTAAACGGAAAAATCATCCATGAACACCTCAACAATCTTTTCACAAAAGTCAGAGAATATAGCCATCATACATCTTTGAAAGGTAGCAGGTGCATTACATAAACCAAAAGGCATACGTCTATAAGCATAAGTTCCAAAAGGACAAGTAAAAGTAGTTTTCTCTTGATCTTATTTTCACACAGAGAAAAAACAGAATATCCATCAAGGAAACAAAAGTGTGTATGCTTAGGCAATCTTTCTAACATTTGATCAATAAAAGGCAAGGGGTAATGATCTTTTCTAGTAGCTTTGTTTAATTTTAGAAAATCAATTACCATCCTATATCCAGTTACAACTCTTTGTGGAATAAGTTTATTTTTATCATTAGGAACAACGGTTATACCTCCTTTCTTAGAAACACAATGAACATGACTTACCCATCCACTATCAGCTATGGGATAAATTATACCTGCCTCCAGAAGCTTTAATATTTCGGTCCTTACCACCTCTTTCATTTTAGGATTAAGACGACGTTGATGATCAACGACGAGTTTAGCATCCAGCTCCATATTAATCTTATGCTCGCATAAAGTGGGGCTAATGCCCTTAAGACCATCGAGAGTATATCCGATAGCAGCTCGGTGCTTCTTTAGAGTTTTAAGTAATCTCTTTTCTTCATGCTCTGAAAGATTAGCACTAATACTAACTAGATATATCTCCTTTTCATCAAGATAAGCATATTTTAATGTATCAGGTAGTTTCTTCAATTCAAACACGGGATCACCCTTAGATGGCAGAGGATCCCCTAGAGTGTCAACAGGCAAATTGTGTTTAAGGATAGGTGCTTGTTTAAAGAATATCTCATCTATTTCAAAAAAATTCATTCATATGTATATCATTTTCATGGTCTAGCAAATATTGTTCTAATGGATCAGTAGGAGGCACGGAAATAGAAGCAAGACCAATGATTTCATCTTTACTAGATAATTCTTTCTCATGTGGTTGTCTATGAAAATTAGAGAAATTAAACTCATGAGACACATCACCGAATTTGACACTGACCGTTTCCCTATTGCAATCAATTTAGCACTAACAGTATTTAGAAAAGGTCTACCAAAAATGATAGGAAAAAAGTCGTGTTGTAATGAGCCAAGAACTAGAAAATCAGTAGGGTATTTGATCTTACCACAGACTTCAACATCTCTAGCAATCCCAAGTGGTGAAATAGTTCTCTGTTTGCAAGCTTAATAGTAACATCAATATCTTCTAACTCAACGGGTGCAATATCATGCATAATTTCTTGATAGAGAGTAAAGGGAATGGCACTAATACTAGCACCCATGTCATATAAACCGTGATAACAATGATCTCCAATTTTAACAGAAACAACAGGCATGCCAATAATAGGTTTATGTTTATCCTTAGTGTCTTGTTTAGCAATACGAGATGCTTCATCACAAAAATATATAACATGACCATCAATATTATGAACTAGTAAATCTTTAATCAATGCAACTTTAGGTTCCACTTTAATTTGTTCAGAGGGTCTATGTGTTTTGATATTACTTCTATTAACCACAGTTGCAACTTTAGCATGCTCCTTAATCCTAGCAAGAAAAGGAGGTTTCTCAATGTAAGTAGTAGGTACAACTGAATCAACATTATAAAGGATTGTTTCTTCTTTAGTTATACTAGGTTCCTCATAAGTTTCTTCAATAGGCGGATGAAATTTAAACCACTTATCCTTAGGGAGATCAACATGAGTAGCAAATGATTCACAGAAAGTAGCTACTATCTCAAAGTCAAGCCCGTATTTTGCACTAAACTTATGAAAAGCTGCAGTTTCCATAATTATATCAAGTGCATATCAGGATGTATTTTTCCATCTCCTACATAAGTACTAGCTAGCAGTTTCTCTAATATACCCGAGGGAATCTCATAGTAAATATTTTCAGAGTGTTCGGTAGGTAGACGAGCGGATTTTGCCACTTTCGGACGAGGTGAAGATACCCCGAACAAGCCCCTCAAAGGATTATCCTCCATAGTAACAAGTGACGATAAATTTCAGCACGTAATAAAAGTGTTTCCTTACCAAATTCCACTTACCAAAGGCGCTTTACTCCCTGGCAACTGCACCAGAAAAGATTCTTGATGACCCAAAAGTATAGGAGATCAATCATAGTCCTTTCGATAAGTAAGAATGTCGAACCCAACGAGGAGCAGAAGGAAATGGCAAGCAATTTTTAGCAAGGTATTCTCTGCAAGTGCTGTAAGTAACAGTGGTAGATAGTTTTGTAGCAAGATAATTCATAACAAGTAACAAGTAACAATAGTATCACAGGTGCAGCAAGGTGGCCCAATCATTTTCGTAGCAAAGGACAAGCCTGAAAGTTCTCTTATATAAACTAAAGCGCTCTGGAGGACACATGGGGATTTTGTCTAGTCATGTTTCATCATGTTTAGTTGAATCACGTTTGCTACTTTGATAAATTGATATGTGGTTGGACCGGTGCTAGGGTGTTGTTCTTACTTGAACAAACAACCCACTTATGATTACCCCCTCTCGTAAGCATCCTCAACTACGAAAGAGGAATTAAGATAAATCTAACCATAGCATTAAACGTGTGGATCCAAATCAGCCCCTTGCGAAACAACTCATAAACTAGGGTTTAAGCTTCTGTCACTCTCACAATCCATCATCTACTTATCATTCCCCAGTGCTTTCCTTTAGGCCCAAACATGGTGAAATGTCATGTAGTCGACGTTCACATGACACCACTAAAGGAATAGCAACATACATATCATCAAAATATCGAACGAATACCAACATCACATGATTACTTAAGACAAGACTTCTAACATGTCCTCGAGAACAAAAGTGACTACTCACAAAGCATCAACATGTTCAATATCAGAGGTGTAATGAATATGCTTAAGGATTTGAACATATAATCTTCCACCCAATAAACCAACTAGTATCAACTACAAGATGTAATCAACACTAATAGCAACCCACAAGTACCAATCTGAGGTTTGGAGACAAGATTGAATACAAGAGATGAACTAGGGTTTGGGATGAGATGGTGCTAGTGAAGATGTTGATGAACATTGGTCCTCCCACGATGGAGGAAGCATTGGTGATGACGATGGCTTCGATTCCCCCCTCCCGGAGGGAAGTTTCCCAGCGGAATCGCTCCGTCGGAGAGCAAAAGTGTTTCTGCCTAGGTTCCGCCTCGAGACGGCGATGCTTCCTCCCGAAAGTCTTCTTCTTATTTATTTTTCTATGTCAAAACCCTTCATATAGAAAAAGATGGGCACTGAAGGCCACCTGTGGGACCCACAAGGCATCAGGGCACGCCTGGGGGTGGACGCGCCATGTTGCCTTGTGGGCAGGTTGTGGCCCCACTCTGGTATTTCTTTGCTCCAGTATTTTTATATATTCAATAAAAAAATCCGTAAAGTTTCAGGTCATTTGGAGTTTTGTAGAATAGGTATCTCTGATGTAGCTTTTCAGGTCCAGAATTCCAGGTGTCGGTAATTTCCCCCTCCATGTAAATCTTGCAAATTAAGAGAGAAAAGGCATTAGAATTGCATCATAAAGTGGAATATTGACCAAAAATAATATAAATAACAGTAGGAAATCATGATGCAAAATGGACGTATGACCAACTAGATTGATTTATTTTCAGCGGGGGGTGGTACTTTGTAATGGGTTCAATCTTGCGGTGTCCTCATCCGGTGACAGTAGGGGTAGCGAGGCACGTATTTTTATTGTTGCCATTAAGGTTAAACACGGGGTTTATTCATATTGATTGGGTTTACTTTGTCTACATCATGTCATCTTGCTTAAAGCCTTACTTTGTTTGTCATGAACTTAATACCTCGAGAGGCAAGCATAGAAGTGCTCTCGAAGTGGAGTAATAGTAGTAGATGCAGAATCGTTTCGGTCTACTTGTTTCGGATATGATGCCTATATATATGATCATTGCCATGAATAACATCATAACTATGTGTTTTTCTATCAATTGCCCAACAGTAATTTGTCTACCCACTGTATGCTATGTGTTCGAGAGAGAAGCCTCTAGTGAATAATATGGCCCCTGGATCTACTTTATCATATTACTAAAAACCAAATATACCTTTCTATAATTTATTTACTTTTGTTTTTATCTATCTATCACTATCAGAATTAATCCTTGCAAGTAACGAGTTCAAGGGGATTGACAACCATCTTGCCCGCGTTGGGTGCCAAGTGTTTGCTTTTGTGTGTGTAGGTGTTGAAGATGAGAATTTGCGTGGTTCTCCTATTGGTTTGATAACCTTGGTTCTCACTGAGTGAAATACTTATTTGCTACTATATTGCTTCGCCCTTCCTCTTCGGGGAAAATCCCAACGCAGCTCACAAGTAGCAGAAAGAATTTCTGGCGCCGTTGCCGGGGAGCATCACCAAACAATCGTAAAGACCCTTCCACACAAATTATCAATTACTTGTTCTAATTTTTACTTGTCTAGTTATAATCCTTATCTTTGACACACAGGAACAGAAATTAAAAGTAGCAAATAAGATAAATGGATCCTCATCCACTTGCTAATCTTTTTAAATTTGCTTCTTGTTGTAAACCAATAGCTAACAATGAAGAACTTATAAAAGAAAATGCTATTGGGATACACCTATTGAATGAAAAGCATGATTGTAATTGCATTAGCATAAATTCCATGAAAGTCAATTGTACTAATGATCATGATTGGGGTGATGATGTTTCTTTTGATCTTGAAAATTTATTTAAGCCTCAAGATGAATCTACTATTGATAATGAAAATTGCCATAGTATTGAAAGTGGATTTGGAAGAGTGTCAAATTTAGGTAAAAAGAATCCCACATATTTGGAGAGTGTTCAATCCTATAATTTTATTGATAAAAATGGGTTTGGAGAGGTCATGACTTTAGTTAATGTTAATCCCACTATCTTGGAAGATTGTAAAACTTGTGTGCATGTGCATCATAGAGAGAATATTTTATATGATAGTTATATTGTTGAATTTGAATATGATCCTACATGTAATTATTATGGGAGAGGCAAATATGGTTATATAAATTTTCATATTAACCCCTTACATCTCTTTGTGTTGAAATTATCAATGCTTCATTCTTCCTATTTGCATATATTAGATATTTCTTGTGTTGATCATTTGTTTTCTTATAAAATGCCTATGCATAGAATGTACTACAAGTTAATAAGGCTTGCGTGTATATCTAGGTTGATAAATAGACCAACGTAATACAAGTTATATATCACAAAAAATATATCATTAGAAACTTCAAATCGTCTACTTTCTAATGGTATAATTTTCAGATTATACAAGTCATTTTATGTTGGTCAAATTATAGGCCTAGAGATATGTGCAAGCCTTATAAACTGGAAAGGAGGTAGTACGTTAGACTTAAATGTGTTTGTCACATGTTTTATGATGCTCTCTTTGTGCTTCAATTTTTGTCTTTTATGTGAGCATTATTATTATCCCAAGCCTATCTTCATGGCTATAAAAAACGAGCTTGTTGGGAGACAAACCAATACTTTCTATTATTGTGAGTTCACACAATTATTGCTATTATAGTGATTGTGTTTTATTTTTTTAGTATTTGTGCCAAGTAAGGCCTTTGGGATGATTTTGATGATAGTAGAATTGATCCTATGCAAAAATAGAAACTTTTGCGCCCAGTATTTAATTCCTATGATTTTACTAGATTGTATTTTTGATCTGAATTTTTTACATAGTATTGCTATACAAATTGGCCAGGTCATTCTAATTTTTTAGAAATTTTGGAGTTACAGAAGTATGGTCTTACTTTTAGTACAGATCATCATAGACTGTTCTATTTTAGACAGATTCTGTTTTTGCTTGCATAGTTTGCTTGTTTTACTAATGCTATGGATTATAAAGGGGATATAAGTCATGGAGAAGTTAGAATACAGTAACTTATTATGCAATAACTAATTATGAACCTATTTACAACAGTACCTAAAGTTTATGATATGTCTATTATACTAACGGAACTCATGAGGTTTCTGCTGAGTTTTGTGTGTGAAAGCAAATATGCTCCCTTGGTGGTTTTGATAATTCATTACAATATACATTATCTCTTGGACTAATGGTTCTACCTAGTGTTTCAGATTAAGTCCAGAAGATTGCTGTGGCTAGAAGTTGTGAGGAGAATCCCCAAGGAAGGAAAGGATAGGATTGGCAAAGCATCAAGCTTCAAGACTCTAGATTTTGCATTTATGTGAGAAATCACACTTGAGTCCATAGGAAAGCCAATACTATTAAAAGGGGATGAAGTATCTATGATGATCTGGTTGCTCAAAGTGCTTAGAGTTTAGCCACCAAAAACCCTCAAGAATTCTCCCACAACATATTCTGTCCAAATCCCAAAGTCAAATTCGGTGCCACCAACTATTCCAAATCAGCCATATCGAATTTTCCTTAGACAGATTCCAGAGCCAAACCCTAGCATCTCGGTACCACCAAGAATCCATTCGATACAACCGAAAAGTAGGTGCCAATTTTTTGTTAACCAAGTATTAAAAATCGGAATCTTTGAGTTTTATATTTCGGTGTCACCGAGAGTTAAATCTGCCCTAGGTAACCCAAATCAGTCTTACCGAGATTTATATATCGGTCTCACCGAGAATCCAAAAGTTGCAACCTTTTGCACTAGTCGGTGTAACCGAGATTTATCATCGGCTCCATCAAGTTGAGCAATAATGTTGTAACGGTTGGATTTTTGGATATGCCTATATATACCCATCCACCTCCCTCTCATTCGTAGAGAGAGCACTCAGAACAAGCCAACACTTGCCCCATCCATTTTCTGAGAGAGAACCACCTACTCATGTGTTGAGATCAAGATCTATGACTCCAACCATATGAATCTTGATTTCTAGCCTCCCAAATTGCTTTCCACCCAATGAATCTCTTCTACCAAGCCAAATCCGTGAGAGAGTGATTGAGTGTTGAGGAGATTATCTTTTGAAGCACAAGAGTAAGGAGTTCATCATCCATACCACATGTATTACCTTTTGGAGAGTGGTGTCTCCTAGATTGGTTAGGTGTTGCTTGGGAGCCTCCAATTCATTGTGGAGTTGAACCAAGAAGTTTGTAATGGCAAGGAGATCACCTACTTCATGAAAATCTACCCCGAGTGAGGCTAGTCCTTCGTGGACGTAAGCCATGGTGGAATAGACAAGGTTGCTTCTTCGTGGACCCTTCGTGGGTGGAGCCCTCCGTGGACTCGCGCAGCCGTTACCCTCCGTGGGTTGAAATCTCCATCAGCGTAGATGTACGATAGCATCACCTATCGGAACCATGGGAAAAATCTTCGTGTTTCCATTGCGTTTGATCTTCCTATCTCTACTCCTTACTTTCATGTGCATATCTTTACTTTCCGCTGCCATACTCGTTGACTTGCATGTGTACGGTGTGCTAGACTTGGTAGAATTGCTAAAACTTGCCAACCAATAAAATTGAAAAAAGGTTAGGTTTTTAATTTGGCCTTGTAGTCTATTCACCCCCCCTCTAGACATACTCTTCTCGATCCCACAATTGGTATCAGAGCTTTGGTCTCCATAGCTTTGGTTTTATCACCATTGGAGGAAGATGGATATGCCTAGTTTGGAGAGTCTTAGTTGTAGAGTGCCTATTCTCAATGGGGAGTACTATAGTCAATGGAAAGACAAAATGCTTGATCTATTTGATGAATTCCATTTGAGCAAATATGTTGAAAATCCTTATATGCCTCCCATTGATCCCTTACGTCCTTCTCACGAGGAAGAAATTGATATTCTTCGTAATCTTAGAACTGTCAATCTCATCATTAGAGGATTACCAAGAATCGTGCTTGATCAAATGAAAAAAATTGAGTGTGCTTATACTTTGTGGAAAGATTTGGAGAAAATATATCCAAACTACTATTTGAAAAATCTTGATGTCATTCTCCATAAAACTATTGCCGTTCACAAAATGAAGCCTAGTGATCCAAACTTTGATAAATACTTGTTTGAGCTTCGTGACCTCATGCTTGCTAAAGGAGATGCCATAACCATCAACAACATCATTGTTGAAGCCATTCGCATTCATAATCTTGAACATTGTCATGATCACAATTCTAATGAATCTCTGGATCTTTGTGACAAGGATATCCCATTTGATGATGACGATGTGGAACATGGTTACTATGATGAGGAAGATAAGTTTGACATTGAATATGAGAAGACAATGAAGAATCTAAGTCTCATGGCAAACTTCAAAGACTACATGTCCGGAGGAAAATAGTGGATTCTCGATAGTGGATGCACCAATCATATGACCGGAGATAGAGACATGTTTCATGAGATCACACCTAATCATGGACCGCATAGGTATGTGACTTTTGGAGACAACTCCAAGGGTAAGGTACTTGGTCTTGGTAATGTGGCCATATCCCATGATAGTTCCAGTCAAAATGGCATGCTTGTAGAATCCCTTGGCTACAATCTTATTTCCGTATCTAGACTAGCCAACTTCGGTTTTAATGTGCTATTTACCAAAGTAGATTGCCAAGTGTTTCATCAAGACAATCATAACATGGTATTTACCGGTATCCGTAGAGGTGATCTATACATTGTTGATTTCACTAAAAGAGCCCAACCTCGTACTTGTCTCATTGCAAAATCTTCTAAAGATTGGCTATGGCATAGAAGGCTAGGACATGTTGGTATGCGTAATCTAGACAAGCTCATCAAAGGTGATCACATACTTGGTGTTAAAGATGTTATCTTTGACAAAGATAGACTTTGTAGCGCTTGTCAAGCTGGAAAACAAGTGGGCGGAATTCATCCCGTAAAGAACATCACTACTAGGAGACCATTCAAGTTGCTTCACATGGATCTTTTTGGTCCCAATGCTTACAAGAGCCTCAGTGGAAATTCCTTTGGTCTGGTTATAGTTGATGATTTTTCTAGATTTATGTGGGTATTCTTTCTTGATGACAAGTCACAGGTACAAAAGATCTTCAAGAACTTCGCTCGCAAAGCCCAAAATCAGTTTGAAGTGAAGATCAAGAAAGTTCGAGGTGACAACGGATCGGAGTTCAAGAACACTAATGTGGATACCTTTCTTGACGAAGAAGGTATCTCACATGAGTTCTCGGCTATGTAGACACCTCAACAAAATGGAGTTGTTGAGAGGAAGAACCAGAATCTCATAGAGATGGCTAGAACGATGCTCGACGAATACAAGACGCCAAGACAGTTTTGGGCGGAAGCCGTGGAAACAGCTTGTCATTCTACAAACCGACTCTACCTACACAAGCTTCTCGGTAAAACGGCATACGAGCTACTCACCGGTAACAAACCCCAAGTTGGATACTTTCAGGTATTCGGCTCAAAGTGCTACATTCTTGATAAGCATCGTCATTCTAAATTTGCTCCTAAATCTCATGAAGGCTTTCTACTTGGTTACGGATCAAACTCTCACAATTACCGTGTCTACAACAACTTCACTCGAAAAGTTGAAGAGACGGTAGATGTGAAGTTTGATGAGTCTAATGGTTCTCAAGTTGAACAATTGCCAAATGATGTAGGAGATAAGGAACCTTCGGAAGCCATTCAAAACTTGTCCATCGGCAAGATACGTCCCAAGGAGGTGAAGGAAAGTACTTCATCAACACATGTGGAAGCTCCTACCTCGCGTCAAGGCGAAGCACAAAACGACATGGAGGCATCCGCAAGCGGTACACGGCAAGATGAAGAGGAGGAAGAAGTACATCAAGATGATCCACCTCAACCTCCTTCACCACCACCTCAAGGAAATGACACCTTCAACAACAACGAAGAAGAAGATGATGATGAGGAAGCTCCATCATCCAACAAGCAAAATCTACCACGAGTTCGAGCAAGAGTTAACAAGAATCATCCCCTAGAGCAAATTTTCGGCGACATACAAACCGGGAGAATTACTCGCTCTAAAACTCGTCTAGCTAACTTTTGTGAGCATTACTCATTTATCTCTAGTATTGAGCCTATGAAGGTAGAAAAATCACTTGAGGACCCGGATTGGGTGAATGCCATGCACGAGGAGCTACACAACTTTGAGAGGAATGAAGTGTGGACACTAGTGGAGAAGCCAAAGGACGAGTACATCACCATTGGTACGAAATGGGTGTTTCGGAACTAGCAAGATGAAGTTGGCCAAATGGTATGCAACAAGGCACATCTCGTAGCTCAAGGTTACACTCAAGTCGAAGGTATGGACTACGGTGAGACTTACGCCCCGTTGCTAGACTTGAGGCCATTCGCATACTTCTTGCTTATGCCAATCACCATGATATTACTCTCTACCAAATGGATATCAAAAGTGCTTTTCTAAATGGTGAAATTGAGGAGGAAGTTTATGTTAAACAACCTCCTGGCTTCGTGAACCCTAAGAAACCTAATCATGTTTATAAACTTTGTAAAGCTCTCTATGGTATTAAACAAGCCCCACGAGCTTGATACAAATGCTTAACAAAGTTCCTCATTGAAAAGGATTTTGAGATTGGTAAAATTGACGCAACCTTGTTCACTAAAAGAGTTAATGGTGAATTATTTGTGTGCCAAATTTATGTGGATGATATTATCTTTGGATATACTAACCCACATTTTAGTAAGAAATTAGGAAGGTTGATGTCCGAGAAATACGAGATGTCTATGATGTGTGAGCTGAAATTTTTTCTTGGTTTGCAAATCAAGCAAACGAGAGAAGGTACGTTTATCTCTCAAACTAAGTACACCAAGGACTTGTTCAAGAAGTTCAAGATGCAAGAGTGTAAAGGTATGAAAACTCCCATGCCTACTAGTGGACATGTTGACCTCACCAAGGAGGACAAACCGGTTGATCAAAAGGTTTATCGATCAATGATCGGTTCATTGTGATATCTATGTGCCTCCCATCCCGATATCATGCTAAGTGTGTGCATGTGTGCCCGATATCAATAGGCACCCAAAGAGTGTCATCTTAAGGTCGTGAAAAGAATTGTGAGGTACTTGATACATACACCAAACTTTGGCATTTGGTATCCCAAGGGATCTTCTTTTAATCTTATGGGCTATTCCGACTCAGACTATGCCGGAGATAAGGTTGATAGAAAATCCACCTTGGGTACTTGTCAATTTCTTGGGAGATCTCTTGTGTCTTGGTCATCCAAGAAACAAAACTCGGTATATCTATCCACCGCCGAAGCGGAATACATTGCCGCCGGATCATGTTGTGCGCAATTGCTATGGATGACACAAACTCTTAAGGACTATGGAATACATGTCAGACATGTTTCATTGTTTTGTGACAATGAGAGTGCTATTAAAATTGCTCATAATCTCGTGCAACATTCTCGAACTAAACATATTCAAGTTCGACATCGTTTCATTCGTGATCATGTTGCCAAAGGAGATATTAATCTCAAACATGTTTGGACCGACAAACAATTGGCGGATATCTTTACTAAGCCACTTGATGAGAAAGTGTTTTGTCACTTAAGGAGTGAGTTGAACATCATTGATGCTTCAAACTTGAGCTAGACTCACTCAGTTGCATGCAAGTGCATGAGCTTACTTGACTATTCCTTGATACTATTGATATGACACTATTTCTACCGTGGAAATGTATGCTCCCTTGTATTGCATCTAACCTTTGTAGGTACTTGGATGGACCTCATTCCACAAGATTGTTAACAACTCAAATTAAGAGCAATCTTGTCATGGCCAAGTATCAACAACCTCACTTTGAAAATGGAGGAAGGAGACAACACAAATCATATCCTTGACAAAAATTTGATAAATCATGTCATTTGGATATATCACGTTCTTCCTTGCATGACTAACCCATGTAGGTGAGAAGTGAATGTATCAATCAAGGATTGCTCCAAATTCAAGATGATCTTCATCAACCTTGAGCATCCACAACAAGTTCACCAACATGCCACGTCATCAACATCATTCAAAGGTATGTACTCATATCCTTGAAAAGGCTTTACTCCAAGTCATGAGATAAAAACAACTCAAGTGATATGAAGACATTAAATATGCTTAAACAAAAAATGGTAACCCCATTTTGAGCTTAACGATGAGTATGACCTATGATCAAGCATTCTTGCTTGGCTCCTTAAGTCAATATACTCTCATATAGGTGACCTAGTCAACGCCCAACATTTAGATGTGGAACTTGAATGGAGAATTTCTCTTTTGTTGCCTATTTTGTTGCTTCCATTCAATCCTAACCTAGATGAAAATTCCTTGCAAATCTTTTGAAAATTCCTTGCAAATATTTTGAAAATTCCTTGAAAATTCCTTGCAAATCTTTTGAAAAATTCCTTGCAAATCTTTTGAAAATTCCTTGCAAATCTATTGAGAATTCCTTGCAAAATGTGTCAAGTCCTCCTGAAAAGTTTTCTTTGACAAATGGCCAAAATCAACTTTGCCAAGTTTCAGTTTGCTACTCAGATCTCCGAATTAGGAAAATCGACTTCACTGATGCAGCAGATAAACTGTTCAGAGTTACTTCGGTACAACTAACATGAAACTCTTCGGCGTCACCGATTTGTCCCAGAACCCTAAACTCATATCGGTTGAACCGATCTATATCAACTCGGAGCCTCCGACATTTGCTACTACTTGTGTTCTTTGCCATACTCTCAACTATTTTCAGAAGAAGTTCTCTATGACCCGTAAATCTCAAGGATCCTTATCCTCTGACCCTTCTTGGTAATTTATGCCAAAGGGGGAGAAAGATCAAAGCTTAAATTCAAAGCTTCGGGGGGGGGATCATTAATGCTCTTAGCAAATCATCAAGGGGGAGAGATCAATTCATTTTTATCATTCCTAAAAGGAGAGAGAAAAGACTAAGTGATCTGGATTCATGGTTTTGCATTGCTATATGCTTCTTGATAGACTTATCTCACCCTACCTACTCCCAATAGGGGAGAGAAAAAACTAAAATCTACATTCAGGGGAGAAAGCGCTAAGAGTACTTTTGGATACATGTTAATCTTGAGAAAGTACTATCTTCTACATGTCTCCCAAACCTTGGTGAAGTTGAAGTTCCTTGCATTTGTATGAGAGAAATATTCTTGTGTTATCTAACCTTGTTTTCTCAAGTATGTTTTCCTAGTAGAAATGCTCCATAACTTCAAGGTAAGTATATGCATCATATCCTTGGTCAGGATGATCTCTTGCTTCTTGCACATATTATTTTGCAAGAGTGAGTCCTGAACATGGAAACACTTCATTCTTATTTGTCTGATGCATATAGCCAAGGTACATATGACGTATCATGTCCTGTCTACCATGTGTGCACTCATGCATTCCAAAGCAGTTATTTCTTAAAAGGGATTGCACACATTTAGGGGGAGCTTGTCTTAGTCATATGTCTCTCAAAGCTATTATATACTACTACTTATCTTTAAATTGAAGCTTTGATTGTATGTTGTCATCAATTACCAAAAAGGGGAGATTGAAAGCACATATGCTCCCTTGGTGGTTTTGATAATTCATGACAACATACATTATCTCTTGGACTAATGGTTCTACCTAGTGTTTCAGATTAACTCCAGAAGATTGTTGTGGCTAAAAGTTGTGAGGATAATCCCCAAGGAAGGAAAGGATAGGATTGCCAAAGCATCAAGCTTCAAGACTCTACATTCTGCATTTATGTGAGAAATCACACTTGAGTCCATAGGAATGCCAATACTATTAAAAGGGGGTGAAGTATCTATGATGATCTGGTTGCTCAAAGTGCTTAGAGTTTAGCCACCAAAAACCCTCAAGAATTCTCCCACAACATATTATGTCCAAATCCCAAAGTCAAATTCGGTGCCACCAACTATTCCAAATCAGCCATACCGAGTTTTCCTTATACAGATTCCAGAGCCAAACCCTAGCATCTTGGTACCACCGAGAATCCATTTGGTACAATCAAAAAGTAGTTGTCAACTTTCTGTTAACCAAGTATTAAAAATTGGAATCTTCGAGTTTTATATTTCGGTCTCACCGAGAGTTGAATTTGCCCTAGGTCACCCGAATCGGTCTCGTAGAGATTTATATATCGGTCTCACCGAGAACCCGAAAGTTGTAATCTTTTGCACTAGTCGGTGTAACCGAGATTTATCTTCGGTTCCACCGAGTTGGGCAATAATGTTGTAACGGTTGGATTTTTGGAGATGCCTGTATATACCCATCCACCTCCCTCTCATTCGTAGAGAGAGCACTCAGAATAAGCCAACACTTGCCCCGTCCATTTTCTGAGAGAGAACCACCTACTCATGTGTTGAGATCAAGATCTACCACTCCAACCATATGAATCTTGATTTCTAGCCTCCCCAAGTTGCTTTCCACCCAATCAATCTCTTCTACCAAGCCAAATCTATGAGAGAATGATTGAGTGTTGAGGAGACTACCTTTTGAAGCACAAGAGCATGGAGTTCATCATCCATACCACATCTATTACCTTTTGGAGAGTGGTGTCTCCTAGATTGGTTAGGTGCCGCTTGGGAGCCTCCAATTCGTTGTGGAGTTGAACTAAGAAGTTTTTAAGGGCAAGGAGATCGCCTACCTCATGAAGATCTACCCCGAGTGAGGCTAGTCCTTCATGGATGTAAGCCATGGTGGAATAGACAAGGTTGCTTCTTCATGGACCCTTCGTGGGTGGAGTCCTCCGTGGACTCGCGCAACCGTTACCCTCCATGGGTTGAAGTCTCCATCAGTGTGGATGTACGATAGCACCATCTATCAGAACCACGGGAAAAATCTTTGTGTTCCCATTGCGGTTGTGATACGTCTCCATCGTATCTATAATTTTTGATTGTTTCATGCCAATATTCTACAACTTTCATATACTTTTGGCAACATTTTATATTATTTTTGGGACTAACTTGCTTATCCAGTGCCCAGTGCCAGTTCCTGTTTTTTGTGTATTTTTCATTTCACAAAAATTCCATATCAAACGAAGTCCAAACACGATAAAAATTTATGGAGATTTTTTTCGAATATATGTGAATGTTAGGAAGAATAATCAACGCAATATGATGCCTGAGGGCCCCACGACCCAACAGGGCGTGGCCAGGGGCTTGGTCATGCCATGTTAGCTCGTGGTCAACCCTTAAGGCGGTTGGGGCCCTTCTTTTGCCGTAAGAAAGATAATTTTCCGATAAAAATCCCCTTAAAATTTATGAAACGGTGAAGGGCCAGAAATCAGGAGCGGAAAACAGGAGAGAAACAGAGAGAGAGATCCAATCTTGGAGGGGCTCTTGGCCTCCGGGAGCCATGGCGGCCATGGACCAGAGGAGAAACTCTCCTCCCATCTAGGGAGGAGGCCAAGGAAGAATAAGAAGGAGGGGGATCTCTCCCCCTCTCTCCCGGTGGCGCCGGAGTGCCGCCGGGGCAACCATCGTGACCGCGATCTACACCAACAACTTCGCTGTCGTCACCACCAACTCTCTCCCCCTCTATGCAGCGGTGTAAAACCTCTATTCCCCGCTGTAATCTCTACTTAAACATGGTGCTTAGTGCTATATATTATTATCCAATGATGTGTGGCTATCCTATGATGTTTGAGTAGATCTCTTTTGTCCTATGGGTTAATTGTGGTATGATGTTATTGATATGAGTTGTATGTTGATATGGTGCTGTCCTAAGGTGCCTTCCATAAGGCGCACATGTGAAGGAATCCCGCTGGAGGGTTTGCAATATGTTCATGATTCGCTTATAGTGGGTGACTAGAGTGACAGAAGCTTACACCCGAGTAAGGAGATTGTTTGCGTATGGGAGTAAAGAGGACTTGATGTTTAATGATATGGTTGGGTTTACCTTAATGATTTCTAGTAGTTGCGGATGCTTGCTAGAGGTCCAATCATAAGTGCATATGATCCAAGTACGGAAAGTGTGTTAGCGTATGCCTCTCCCTCATTGCATATGACAAGTATCTATCATGTTATATTCAATTGCCTATGGACAATCTTTCTCTTGCGCTACAAAAAGCTTTCTACTAAACAACTAACTTAATTAATATTTATTAAAACAGCACCTAATTTTTATTTCCACGTTCTTTATTACCTTGCAAAACTATCTATTACACCTACTAAGTACTTCTAGTTTCCTTCCCGCAAAGTAGTTTCATACTTGTTCTAGGTAAAGTAAGCGTTAGTGTGCGTAGAGTTGTATCAGTGGTCTATAGAACTTGAGAGAATATTAATTTTACCTTTAGCTCCTTGTTGGGTTTGACACTCTTACTTATCGAAAAAGGCTACAAACGATCCCCTACGCTTGTGGGTTATCAAGACCTTTTTCTGGCGCCGTTGCCGGGTAGCAATAGCGTAGCGGTTGATATTCTCGTGTGTGCTTGTTTGCTTTATCACTAAGTAATTTTATTTTCTGTTCTAAGTTGTTTTCTATCTTTAGTTATGGGTAGGAAATGCAAAATACCAAAAAAATTAGTTGTACTTGCTAACCCAGTGGTTGAGGAACCACCCAAAATCTACCATACTGCTGAAGCTTATTACTTGGATCATCTTCGATCCCTTTGTGCTCGTGCTGAAAACCCAACTAGCTTAGTTGAGGGGAAATCATTAAATGAGGATGCTTATTATGTGCGACACCGCTTATCTCAAAAAGGGAAACTCTTGTGGCATCAAATTAATACTTTGTGTTGCTATGCTTGGAATTTATGTGAAATACATGATTTTACTTGTTGTTCTGAAGACACTAAAAAACACCTTCCCTATCAATGTGTGTTTAATGATAATGAAATATTATCTTCTTATGCCAAGGATGCCTATTGTTATTATGATGTTGAACAAATTGAAGAATTTGTTGCTTTTAAGGGTGCTTATGAAATTGCTACGTTGATTGAAAAGTATGATGCTACTCTTTACAAATCTGAAAAATTTGCCGTACTTAAATATTGCTATGAAAACTATGCTTCTAATGCTTATGTTAAAGGATTCATTGAAAGAATGTCCGCTGCCTTGGAAGAGACTAATATTTCGCAGGAATCTATGGAAGAAGAAATTGCTGAAACTGTGAGCTCATTAGATGAAAAAGATGAGAAGGAGAGCGAAGAACAAAAGGAGGAAGAGCGGATTAGCTAACCGTGCCCACCTTCTAATGAGAGTAACTCTTCAACTCATACATTGTTTAATTTCCCTTCGCACGTACTGAAGGATGAATGCTATGATGATTGCTATGATCCCTTGGATTCGTTTGAAATATCCCTTTTTGATGAACTTGATGCTTGCTATGCTTGTGGCCATGATGCCAATATGAATTATGCTTATAGAGATGAACTTGATATAGTTCCTTATGTTAAGCATGAAATTGTTGCTATTGCACCCACACATGATAGTCCTATTATCTTTTTGAATTCTCCCAACTACACCATATCGGAGAAGTTTTCACTTATTGAGGATTATATTGATGGGTTGCATTTTACTATTGCACATGATGATTTTGATGAATATAATATGCATGTGCTTGCTGCTCCTACTTGCAATTATTATGAGTGAGGAACCAAATCTTCACCTCTCTATATTTCCAATACAATAAAATTGCAAGAAACCACTTATGCTATGTATTGGCCTTTACTTTGTGTGAATGAATTGTTCTTTTATAACAGGACAATGCATAGGAAGAGAGTTAGACTTTGTTGTCACATGATATCTATCACTTTGTGCTCACTACTAAATTACAAATCATTGTTAATTAAAATTGGCTTTGATATACCTTGGGATCCGGGTGGATAAATTACTTGAGCACTATATGCCCAGCTTAATGGCTTTAAAGAAAGCGCTGCCAGGGAGACAACCCGGAAGTTTTAGAGAGTCATTTATTTCTGTTGTGTCATTTTAAAATAATAAAAAATAAAAATAATAAAGTGGGGAACCTAAAACTTTTTCAAAAAGAAAAGTGAAAGTGATAAAGACGAGCAACGTTGAAGTGGGGGCTAGCCTTGAACTTTGTTCATGCCCATGGAAACTTTGTGAATCTTGATTACAGAAACTTTTCAACAAAAATAATTATCCCCTTGTACAAATCCATTGTATTATAAAAATAATGTGCCAAGATTTACCTTTGGGATAACTTGCATGATGAGTATAATTGATGTTGTGCAAAAACAGAAACTTTCGCCTCCAGTGCAGAATTTTTTGTTCTCTGCTGGAGCGTGGTAAATTCTTGAAATTTTTACAAAATATTTATATACAAATTTCCCAGATTTTCCCAATTTTTTAGAATTTTCTAGGATACAAAAGTATGGTAACTAAACAGATCTTTACAGATTGTCCTGTTTTTCATAGATTGCTGTTATATTTGCTTTGTCTGCTTATGTTTGAGTTCTTGTTGAGCCCCTTTGACTTGGGAGCCATAGAATTGTGATAGCATACAGTCGGTAATGTTAGATTATAATTATACAATAATGTGATGGCATGACATGATGAGATTTGATGTTATATGTACTAACCCTTCTAATGAGAGTTCTGTTAAGTTTTGTGTGGATGAAGTGTTCGAAGATCGAGGAGGTATCGATATGAGAAGAATAAGGAGAGGCAAGAGTTCAAGCTTGGGGATTCCCAAGGCACCCCAAGTAAATATTCAAGGATACTCAAGCGTCTAAGCTTGGGGATGCCCCGGAAGGCATCCCATCTTTCTTCTTCAACAATTATCGGTATGTCTCGATTTTTGTTTTGTTCACATGATATGCGTAAATTCTTGGAGCATCGTGTGCCTTTTATTTTCCTTTTAGCAATGCACCATGCTGGCATGGGAAAGTCCATGGTTGATTTATAGAATGCTCTTTGCACTTCACTTATATCTTTTGAGTATGGCTTTATAGAATGCTTCATGTGGTTCACTTATATCATTTGAAGTTGGATGCCTGTTTCTCAACATATAGAAAACCGTTATTTGTAGAATGCTCTTTTGCTTCACTTATATTTATTAGAGCATGGTCTTTTGTAGAAAGAAATTAAACTCTCATGCTTCACTTATACCTATTTAGAGAGTCAACAGGAATTGGTCATTCACATGGTTAGTCATAAAATACTACATAAAACTTGTAGATCACTGAATATGATATGTTTGATTCCTTGCAATAGTTTTGCGATATTAGGATGGTAATATGTGGGGGTACTACTGAATGATTGTGGTCTAGTAAGAATATTGGTGTTAAGGTTTGTGATTCCCGAAGCATGCACGTATGGTCTCTAGTTTTGCGATGAATTGGAGTATAATTTATCCTTGATTGAAATCCTTTGTGCTGTTATAATCGGGGGGCGCGATGGTTAATTCCTCCCAACCTCCTCCCTAAGAGCATGCGAGTAGTACTTTGCTTCGAGAGAGCTAATAAAACATTGCAATAAGTATGTGAGTTCTTTATGACTAATGTGAATCCATGGATGTACGCACACTCACCTCCTCATATTTGCTAGCCTCTTCGGTACCGTGCATTGCCCATTCTCACCTCGAGGATCGGTGCAACCTTTGCCGGTGCATCCAAACCCCGTGACATGATACGCTCTATTGCACATAAGCCTCATTATATCTTCCTCAAAACAGCCACCATACCTACCTATCATAGCATTTCCATAGCCATTCTGAGATATATTGCCATGCAACTTCCACCGTTATATCATATGACTTGTACACCTATTGTCATATTGCTTTGCATGACCGTAAGATAGCTAGCATGATATTTCCATGGCTTGTCCATTTTGGATATCTTTTGCTACGCTAGATCATTGCACATCCTGGTACACTGCCAGAGGCATTCATATAGAGTCATACTATAGTTCTTCATATTGAGTTGTAAGTAAATAAAAGTGTGATGATTATCATTATTAGGGCACTGTCTCAGTGAGGAAAGGATGATGGAGACAATGATTCCCCCACAAGTCGGTATGAGACTCCGGACGAAAAATAAAAAAAGAAAAAAAAGAAAAAAAAGAAAGGAAAAAAAAGAAAAAGGAAAAGAAAAAAAAGAAATAAATGAGAGAAAAGAGAGAAGGGACAGTGCTACTACCTCTTTTTCCACACTTGTGCCTCAAAGTGGCACCATGTTTTCATATAGAGAGTCTCATGTTTTGTCACTTTCATATGCTAGTGGGAATTTTTCATTATAGAACTTGGCTTGTATATTCCGATGACGGGCTTCCTCAAATGCACGAGGTCTTCATGAGCAAGCAAGTTGGATGCACACCCACTTAGCTTCATTCGAGCTTTCATACACTTATAGCTCTAGTGCATTCGTTGCATGGCAATCCCTACTCCTCGCATTGATATCTATTGATGGGCATCTCCATAGCCCGTTGATACGCCAAGTTGATGCGAGACTTTCTTCTCCACTTTTTACTCCTTTGATACCTACCACCATATTCTATTCCACCCATATGCTATATCCATGGTTCACGCTCATGTATTGCGTGAGTAATAAAAAGCTAAAGCGCGTTAAAAAGTACGATCCAATTGCTTGGTTTGACACCGGGGTGCTCATGATTTATACTTTATGCTAGGAAGACCAAGCATGACAGACTATATGATTTTGTAGGGATAACGTTCTTTAGCACTGTTATTTTGAAAGGTCGTGATTGTTGGCTAGTAAACCTGAGTATTGATGTCTTTATGTCAAATGATAGACTATTGCCTTGAATCATTTGTATCTTAATATTCATGCCATGATTAGACATTTGTTCAAGATTATGTTAGGTAGCATTCCACATCAAAAATTATATTTTTATTATTTACCTACTCGAGGACGAGCAGGAATTAAGCTTAGGGATGCTGATACATCTCCGTCATGTCTATAATTTTTGATTGTTTCATGCCAATATTCTACAACTTTCATATACTTTTGGCAACATTTTATATTATTTTTGGGACTAACTTACTTATACAGTGCCCAGTGCCAGTTCCTGTTTTTTTGTGTGTTTTTTGTTTCGTAGAAATTCCATATTAAACAAAGTCCAAACGCGATAAAAATTTACGGATATTTTTTTTGAAAAAAAGAGGATTTTAGGAAGAATAATCAACGCAATACAATGCCCGAGGGCCCCACGACCCAACATGGCGCGGCTAGGGGCTTGGCCGCACCCTGTTAGCTCGTCATCAACCCTTAATGCGGTTGGGGCCATTCTTTTGCCGCAAGAAAGATAATTTTTTGATAAAAACCCCTCAAAATTTTAGCCCGATCGGTGTTACGGATCTCCGGATATTTAAGAAATGGTGAAGGGCCAGAAACCAGGAGCGGAAAACAAGAGAGAAACAGAGAGAGAGAGATCCAATCTCGGAGGGGCTCTTGCCCTCCGGGAGCCATGGCGGCCATGGACCAGAGGAGAAACCCTCCTCCCATCTAGGGAGGAGGCCAAGGAAGAAGAAGAAGGAGGGGGGATCTCTCCCCCTCTATCCCGGTGGCGCCGGAGTGCCGCCGGGGCAACCATCGTGACCGCGATCTACACCAACAACTTCGCCGCCGTCACCACCAACTCTCTCCCCCTCTATGCAGTGGTGTAAAACCTCTCTTCCCCGCTGTAATCTCTACTTAAACATGATGCTTAATGCTATATATTATTATCCAATGATGTGTGGCTATCCTATGATGTTTGAGTAGATCTGTTTTGTTCTATGGGTTAATTGTGGTATGATGTTATTGATATGAGTTGCATGTTGATATGGTGCTGTCCTAAGGTGCCTTCGGTGAGGCGCGCACGTGAAGAAATCCCGCTGGAGGGTTTGCAATATGTTCATGATTCGCTTATAGTGGGTGGCTAGAGAGACAGAAGCTTACACCCGAGTAAGGGGATTGTTTGCGTATGGGAGTAAAGAGGACTTGATGTTTAATGCTATGGTTGGGTTTACCTTAATGATTTCTAGTAGTTGCGGATGCTTGCTAGAGGTCCAATCATAAGTGCATATGATCCAGGTACGGAAAGTGTGTTAGCGTATGCCTCTCCCTCATTGCATATGACAAGTATCTATCATGTTATATTCAATTGTCTATGGACAATCTTTCTCTTGCGCTACAAAAAGCTTTCTACTAAACAACTAAATTAATTAATATTTATTAAAACATCACCTAATTTTTATTTCCACGTTCTTTATTACCTTGCAAAACTATCTATTACACCTACTAAGTACTTCTAGTTTCCTTCCCGCAAAGTAGTTTCATACTTGTTCTAGGTAAAGTAAGCGTTAGCGTGCGTAGAGTTGTATCGGTGGTCGATAGAACTTGAGAGAATATTAATTCTACCTTTAGCTCCTCGTTGGGTTCGACACTCTTACTTATCGAAAAAGGCTACAAACGATCCCCTACACTTGTGGGTTATCACTTTGATCTTCCTATCTCTACTCCTTACTTTCATGTGCATGTCTTTACTTTCCGCTACCATACTCGTTGACTTGCATGTGTAGGGTGTGCTAGACTTGGTAGAATTGCTAAAACTTGCCAACCAATAAAATTGGGAAAAGGTTAGGTTTTTAATTTGGCCTTGTAGTCTATTCACCCCCCCCCCCCCTTCTAGACATACTCTTCTCGATCCCACAGTGTGCTGAAGTTTTTAAGTTCTGGTTAGACAACGATGTATAAGGAATAAGGAGCGGCAAGACCCTCAGCTTGGGGATGCCCAAGGCACCCCAATGTAATATTCAAGGAATACCCAAGCATCTAAGCTTGGGGATGCCTCTGATGGCATCCCCTCTTTCGTTACAATCCATCGGTATGTCACTTAGAGCTACATTTTTATTCATCACAAGATATGAGTTTTGCCTGGCAATCACTGTTTGCTGGACACACATTTTTGAGAGGGATATGTATTTATCATGATTTACTAGAATACTCTTTGTGCTTGACTTATATCTTTTGAGCTAGGCAGTTGCTCTAGTGCTTCACTTATATCTTTTAGAGCACGGCGGTGGTTATATTTTATAGAAATGATTGCACTCTCATGCTTCACTTAAATCTTTTTAAGAGTCTAATAAATAGTAGTGGCAATATGCACGTGTTATAAGATTAGTGCAAAAAGGATAGGTATTCAAGGGGGATATAATAAAAAAAACTTTCATGTAGATCACTAAATATGAAACGTATGGTTTAATAATATTGATGTAATAACATGAAAGGATATTGGTTTATGATCATTAGTTAGTAGAAATATCGGTATTAAAGTTTATTATTAACTTCTCATCTAAGTATTGGTCATGGCATGATGATGAGATGTGAGCATTTTTATGTCTGAATGAAATCCTTGAATGTTGTTATAATCGGATGCGCGCGATAATTAACTCCTACCAAGCAATTTTTTAGGGGCATGCGAGTAGTACTTTGCTTCGAAGGCTAATAGGCTTTCACATGGAGCAGGAAAAATAACTGACAGGTGAAAACATGCATTGAATATCCGATGGCACAAATTACTCGGTTCACCAAAAACTGCCTGATCGGACGGTCGACAACGCGGGAAATTGGGGCAGCATTATGGGAGGGAGTCGCCCAGCCACCTTGCGGGTTAGAATATCATCAATGAAGAGCAGTGAGCTGCATGTCCTCTGTAGCTGGTACCAAATACTGTTCTAGAGAGTCAAGAACCAATATTGTCTGCTGCTGTTTCTTTGTTGATTGCACGTTTATTAGACAGTGGAACTCTGTACTGAATTTGGATGTGATGTAGCTGGATCAGAAGGTGCTCCTTTGCTGTACTTGGGTTGTGAGGACCATTCTATGTTCATGTTCATGTCCATATCATTTTTTCGGTCATCATGAAAGTTTCTAGTCGCCCTTCCGTGTTTTTTTTTTTGGGGTGTGTGTTGTGAGTGATCTCGTCATTTTTTGTCGGTACTTTAGTACTGGATCCTAAGTTTTTGGTCGACCATAAGTTTATTAAGGAGCACAATTTTGTATTGGGTCAGGAGTGCTGCTTTGCGATACAGTTTTTGAGATTGAACAATTCAAACTTGAACGAGTAGGGCATCAGTAACATAGATGCACGCATGGCATGACCTCCAACTTCAGTGCCTGCAGTTTCTTCACCTGTTCACACAGCCACTTTCTCTTCGGCAAGCAACAAGCTAGACTGTCATTTCCCGTGCTATTCTCATCGCCGTCGCCACAAGCAAAGTCCAAACCTGAAATTCCTACTAACAAGAATAGTTTTCTTACAAAAACCATTTTCTTTGCATGCACAAAATTCCATAATACTCCCACCGTTTCTAAATATAAGCCTTTTTAGAGATTTTAATACGGACTACGTACCGATGTATATAGACGTATTTTAGTGTAAATTCACTCGTTTTGCTCCATATGTAGTCCGTATTGGATCACTAAAAGGACTTATATTTAGGAACGGAGGGAGTATATGTTACACTCTGTCTCACCAACCTAGCTTGGAAAGTGGAAGAAAATTGAAGCATTACCAATAATATTATACAAGTACCGGAAGCTAGATTAATACTCCAGATGGACCACTTTATATATGCTGTAAATGGTTATCAGCATATACACAGTCTAATCTTGAACAATACAACATATAGCACGAGCAGCCGACACAAAATTAAGTAAATTATGCCTTCAAAGAAAAGGTTTGGAGAATATATAATGGTTCACATAGAAGTCTGGAGAATTAATAACATTGGTACAAGTGATAAAACCAATGAATGGAAATGTTCATGACGGTAATACGAAAACATGTATATTACCATCTTATTAAGTGAACACATGGGTGGTCTCTCCTCCTTTTTCCAGGCTTGAGACCGGCTATGCGATTATAAGTGTTACCTTAAAATGGCATAGGCGGAGTTCCCCACCCGCCCTCCCAAAAATAAGAAAAGAAGCACACTAAAAGAAGACAATGAAGACCCTTTTTTTCTTTTTCTCTTTTTCTCCAGGATACTTTCCCCGATAGCTTGTGATTCAACGGAGATGACCGTTGGAGGGGGCTCTCGCGACGGGGCTGGCGATCCAGCTCTTGCCGCGCCGGAATCGCCTACCGCGGGCAGCGCTGCCGATGGATCGGCGTCGTGGGTCGCTGGGAGTAGGTTCTACCTACTCGCCGGAAATCCCACCGGCGATTCGGACGACGAGGGCACCGACGGAACGGCGTCGCCGTTGTCGTTGAGATATATCTGTCGCTCGCCGTCTCCGGTGAGCAGCAGAGATCTCCCCGAGGACGGATCTGATGCTTCTCGTCGCGTGGCAAAACGTCTTGCGAATCGGCAACGTCAGAGAGAGGCGGCGATCGCTCCCTTGTCGCCGTCTTTTTCCGCATCCACATCGTCAGACAAGGTACGTGCATGTCCAGAAGTTTCAATTCAAAAATCTTTGGCAAGGGCCAAACCACTTTCTCTTCCACCGATTGAACCATCATCTTTTGCTGATGATGGCGGCGGGGAGTGTACGTTAGTTCGCCGGCATGGCCGTGCTCGTGAGATCCGGACCGGAGTGCTGGCTCCGGCGGATCCAAAAGTGTCGGCAAATTCAAAATCATATGTTCGTCGATCCAAACCCAGAGGCCCACAGGCTCATCGTGGGCCATTGGTTCCTGAACCAAAAAGGGATGGTTTCGACGACCGTCAGGCCCGCAGAGCGAGGCGCGTACAGAATCGATCTGCACCGTCCGCAAAAACACATCCTGGAGACCTAAACTCTGTCGCTGGACAGGTTTTTAGGTATCCCCTAGGGTTTTCCTGGCAAAGAAAACAACCAACATCAACCGATCTGCGGCGGCCATCTCCTGCCGTGATGAACAGAGGCGGCAGGCGTGCTCCTGGTGGTGACGGCGGCGGCCCCAACCGAGGTCGTTTCGGCGGCAATGGAAGGGGAGGTGGCCGCAACCAGGGCTTTACTTTTGGCCGGAATTTCGTTCAAGGAGAGGGCAGTGGCTATAACGGCAACTGCGACGATTTCGTCCAAAACCGACAAAACCAGAATCAGCGCCGGGGGGGGGGGGGGGGCTACCAGAACCGGTACCAAGGTGGAAACAATGGTGGCCGCGGCGGTTTTGGTTACAGGAACGGTGGTTCTACACGGAGAGATGATGGTGGCATCGATCAAGATCTTCTTCAGAAGACTGTCGAGGCGGTAGTGGCTGCCGTGACAGCGGCATCTGGAGGATCTCTTATCAAACCACCGCCGGTGGCGGCCACAGTTGTTCCAGTGGGGCTCCTATTCCGGTGGCAGGCGTGGGGCCTATGGTTGTTGATCAACCTCAGCCGATGAAGCAAGCGGATGTGCCTGTCGTTGCTGCTGCCGATGAGAACAATCAGGCTAAGAAGAAGAAAACCGACGTTTGCTTTAGATGCAAACAAGCAGGGCACTTCATTGATGATTGCACTGTTCCAATATGTGATATCTGTGAGTCCATTCACCATGCTACACCTGTATGTAATTTGTTGCAAGCTCCAAAACCAACTGTGACGATGTATGGTTATGCCAATGAGGCACTAATGTTTTTTGAACTCCCTCTCTCGGGTTCATTTCGGCCCAAGGTGGAAAACGCCAAAATGGCAAAGGTCACGGTGGAAGGGGATGCCATGACAATCCCAGAGATTATTGAACAGCTCAAATGGATTGTGCCGTCTGAGAATTTCCAATGGGAGGTTATGCATTATCATGGCAATGTGTTCAAGGTCAGGTTTCCGAGCAAAACTGAAGTACAGCGGATGAAACACTTCAAAACATACCCTGTGCCCCAAAGAGCTTCTGATCTTATTTTTGATGAGTGGGAAGTGATGGAGGAGCCTGAATACATGTTACCTGAGGTTTGGGTGCGTGTAGAAGGCCTCCCCGCTGATGTTAGAAAGGACTTCCTAGCTCTTTGGGCGATGGGATCTCTTTTTGGGAAGACTCTAGAAGTGGACATGTCTTTTACTAGGAAGCATAAAATTCTGAGGTTACGAATAGGTTGTATGGATCATACTCTCATCCCAGCCACAATGGATGTCATGATCAAGGGTGGTTTCTACAGACTTCATTTTGAAGTAGAAAATGTGATTCCTAACGTTCAGGGGCACAGAACTATGAGAGATGTTGATAATGACAATGGTGGAGGAGGTAATGGACATGATGACAAGGGAGACAAGGGTAAGGATGCTGCCACTGATATGGAGGTGGAGAATAATAAAGCAACAGCCGTGGCTCGAAACCCCAATGTTCTGACGGAGGGGAATGGGAGCGCCGGCAATGGTTCAACTACTCAACGTGTTTCCATCATCTTTGGAGATTTCCCTCCTTCTCCTGTGAAAATGGTTCAAGGGCTAGTTGTCGGCGGTGGGCAGACAAATGAAGAGGACAAAAGTGACGCGGTCGTCGAAATTGATTCGGCACGCGATCCCGCCCAAGCGCTCGTTCCCACGCCAATGACTGCTGCTCGGGAATCTGCCCCGGGATGTGACGCGATCCTCGCCGGCGGAAACCTGCTGGTGGCGCGCCAGGGAGAGCTACTCCCGCCCTCCACCGCCCAATACCGGACTGCCGTGTGTGGGCGTGGTGATGGTGCGCTGGTGAGGTCGGCTGTCGAGGTTGGCCCGGCGGTGAGCAGCGTCATGCTAACAGGACGCCAGGCCAAGGAAGCCGGCGAATCTGGCTGCGACACGGGGCTGACGGCACTGCAGCCTATGGCGGGATCGGGTGTGGTTACAGAGACCGGACTTCCTACAAAGCGCGATGGTGTGGAGGTTCATATGCCACAATCGTCGGAGCGGCTCACTGGAGCTTTTTCTGCAGCACGTCATGACGAGGTGCCTGTTGTCTCCGAGAAGTTGAAGAATGTAACAAGGCCCTCGCTGGAGGAGGTTATTACCTTTGGAGGAATCCCTCAAGCGGCTAATGTTGAGGTGCGATCGAGCTCACGCCTTCGTGCTCAAGCAAATGCTGATGACACTCAGATGGCAAGGGCGATGCATCAAGCTCAGCAACGCGTTGAGGCAACCCTTTCAGGTACTAAACAAACATCCCAACTTTCTTTTATTCACATGCCACATGCTGAAATTATTGGTAGAGCCTCTCGTATAGGAGTTTGTCTAGGGAAGGATTTTGATGAAGTGGTCCAAACAATTGAAAACATTAAAGGGGTTGAGGAGATTCGAAATTTGCATTTTCTGAAAAAGAATTTACATGAAACTACGGAAAAGGATGAGGGTCCTTCAAATCTAATGATGCCTAGTGTCTCACATTTGTGTGAGGATCTTGTAGCTGATGAGTCAGATGATCTTGAGTTAAATGAATTAATGAACAATCCATTGCCTCCGATTAAAGTAAAAAAAAACTAGACAGAGAAAGGTCTATGATACTATGAATATCCGGAAAAGCAACCGGAAGAGAACTAAAAAAATCTATTAATAATGCAGAATCTAATGGGCATGACATGGAATAGTGAAGGTTTTGGTGACCCTTCTAAGCACATTTTTGTTAAAGAATCGATTCGTGAGTATAGATTGGATTTTATTGCCTTGTTGGAGACAGGAAGATCTAATTTCACGGTTGCTTTTTTAACTCAACTTGCGGCCGGTTTCAATTTTACGTGGTTTTGCTTACCACCTCATGGTCGATCGGGTGGTATTTTAGTTGGCATTAATTCAGACACATTGGATGTGCTGAATGTGACAACTGGGGACTACTCGGTGCGCATGCACATGAAATGCAAGAGGGACGGTTTTGAATGGCTTTTTGTGCCGGTCTATGGGGCTGCCCAAGAGGCACACAAGCGAGATTTTTTACTTGAGCTAGTCCGCATGTGTGAGTTGCAGTCGCTTCCTATGTTGGTAGGAGGGGATTTCAATATTATGAGAAATCAAAATGAAAAGAACAAAGAAAATTTTAATGCGCACTGGCCTTTTGTTTTCAATGCTATCATTCAAGAGCTAAATTTGAGAGAGATTGCTCTCTCAGGCAGACAATTTACTTGGGCAAATAGAACAGACAACCCAACCTTCGAGAAGTTGGATAGAATTCTTGCAAGTGTGGACTGGGAACAAAAGTTCCCACTCGTTACTGTACGAGCTCTTTCTCGCACCGGGGCTGGGTCAGACCACACCCCTCTCTTAATTGATTCCGGGATCAAAGCCCATAATGGAACTCAGCCACGATTTTCCTTTGAACTTTTTTGGCTTAGACAAGAAGGTTTCGATGAGATGGTCGCGGCTGAATGGGCTAAGGTAACGGAAGGTAGGAATCCTATGGAGCGATGGCAAAATAAAATTCGCCATCTGCGTCATTTTTTGAAAGGTTGGGCAAAAAACATGAGTGGAAAATATAAGAAAGAAAAAGAAAGACTTTTGTTAATCATTGATGAGTTAGATATTAAAGCTGAGACTAATCCCTTAAGTGAAGCTGAGAGAGCTGTTTTAAAAAATGCTAATGAGCAGATTTCTAAGTTACGAAGGGATGAAGAGACTAAATGGGCACAACGAGCAAAAGTTAAATATATTCAGGAAGGGGGAAATAACACCAAATACTTTCATTTAATTGCTAATGGAAAGAAGAGGAAAAAGAAAATCTTCCAATTAGAACAAGAAGAAGGAACTATAACTGGAGAGGTAAATCTACGGGTGTATATCACCGAATTTTATAAAAAAGCTTTTCGGGAAGCCTGCGCCATCTAATGTTTCAATGATGGAAGAGGTAAATCATGATATACCTCAGCTATCTGATGTGGAAAACAGTATCCTCACAGCTCCTTTTACTGAGAAGGAGGTGCATGAAGCTATTTCACAGATGGAACATAATAAGGCACCAGGCCCGGATGGTTTCCCTGCTGAATTTTACCAGAAGTTCTGGGAAATTCTAAAGGGCGACCTCATGGCATTGTTTGATCAATTACATAAGGGAGAGTTGCCCCTCTTCAAATTAAATTTCGGTATTATCACCCTCCTGCCTAAGAAGGAAAACGCAGTTCAAATCCAACAGTACAGACCGATCTGTCTGTTAAATGTTAGCTTCAAGATATTCACCAAGGTTGGAACTAATCGCATAACGGGTTTTGCTCCGAATGTGATTAAGCCCACCCAGTCGGCATTCATGCCTGGGCGAAATATTCTTGAAGGGGTAGTCATTCTACATGAGATTATTCATGAGCTTCAGTCTAAAAAAATGGACGGCGTTTTATTTAAAATCGATTTTGAAAAGGCATACGACAAGGTCAAATGGTCGTTTCTCCAGCAAACTTTGCGTATGAAGGGTTTTGCACCTGAGTGGTGCCGCTTTATAAAAGATTTTGTGCAAGATGGGAGTGTAGGGGTCAAAGTTAATGAGGATATTGGACGTTTTTTTCAGACACTAAAAGGTTTGAGACAAGGCGACCCCCTGTCGCCGATGCTTTTCAATATTGTAGTCGACATGCTTGCTATTCTTATTGAGCGTGCAAAACAGGATGGTCAAGTTGGTGGGCTCATACCTCATTTGGTTGAGGGAGGCTTATCAATATTACAATATGCTGATGACACCATTTTATTTCTGGAACATGACTTTCAGAAGGCACTTAATATGAAACTAATCCTATGCATTTTCGAACAACTCTCGGGTTTGAAAATTAATTTTCATAAGAGCGAGATCTTCTGTTTTGGAAAGGCAAAGGAGGATGAACAGCAATACAAACACATTTTTGGCTGTGAGGCTGGTTCACTTCCTTTCCGGTATCTTGGGATACCCATTCATTATAGAAAGCTTAGAAACTCAGATTGGTACCCAGTTGAAACCCGCCTTGAAGGCAAATTGGGCTGCTGAAAGGGCAAAATGTTGTCATATGGTGATAGACTGGTCCTTGTAAATTCTGTGTTAACTAGCTTGCCCATGTTTATGCTATCCTTTTTACAAATACCAAAGGGTATTTTAAAACGGCTAGACTATTATAGATCTCATTTTTTCTGGCAAAGTGATGAAGAAAAAAGAAAATACAGATTAACCAAGTGGAATATTATTTGCCGTCCTAAAGATCGAGGAGGCCTTGGAATAGAAGTTTTGGAAATAAAAAACAAATGTTTATTGAGTAAATGGTTATTCAAACTTATTAATGAGGACGGTGTATGGCAAGAACTCCTTCAAATAAATACCTAAGCCAAAAAACTTTATCTGAGGTTCATGTAAAACCAACAGACTCTCCTTTCTGGAAGGGACTCATGAATGTGAAACATGAGTTCTTTGCTAGGGGGCATTTTCGAGTGGGAGATGGTACTAGTGTTAGGTTCTGGGAAGACGTTTGGTTGGGTGACACTAGTCTAGCCCGGCAGTATCCGGCCCTCTATAACATTGTGCAGCATAAGAATGTTACTGTTGCAAGTGTGTTGTCTCAACCGCCCCTGAATATTGTTTTCAGACGGTTACTAAATGGGGATAAATGGACGGCTTGGTTGAATCTTTGTACGCGCTTAATGACAATCTCTCTTGATAGTGAACAAGATAAGTTTGTCTGGAATCTCACTACCTCGGGTATTTTCACGGTCAAATCAATGTATGAAGACCTAATGAATGGCCACACACCTTATTTGAGAAAGTATCTTTGGAAACTTAAAATCCCTTTGAAGATAAAGATTTTTATGTGGTTCTTAAGCAACAAAGTCCTTCTGACCAAGGATAATCTAGTTAAGAGGAAGTGGAAAGGCTGTACAAAATGTGTCTTTTGTGGGGAACATGAGACGGTAGAGCATCTTTTCATTCAATGCCCTTTTGCTAAGATTTTATGGCGCATCGTTTATTTCTCTTATGATCTCCCTCCTCCAACGAATATTACTAATATGTTTGGCAATTGGTTGAATGGAGTTGACAAAAATTCTAAGGATCGAATTCGCATAGGTGTTTCGGCCTTATTTTGGTCAATATGGAGATGCAGAAATAATCTAGTGTTTAACAAACAAAAAACTTTTAATATCTTGCAGGTTATCCATATGGTGGTTCATTGGGTACAGCTATGGGTACTCCTTTCTCCTCAGGTGCAGAGGGATGTTATGGTTTCTGGATGCACCCATCTCCTGACGGTTGCTCAGGATATCTTGTCCCGGGCTGGATGGCGGCATATTAGTCGACTACAGGATGCTTAGTTTGCTTTATGTCTACTTAGCCCTTTTGTTCCGCTGGTTGATTTTGGTCTCAACTTTGAGCGACCCTTGATTTGTAATACTTTTTAATATGTTACTCTGAGACTTTTTTAATAAAAGGCTGTGTGCATCGTCATGATGAAGAGGCCGGGGTCTCTCCCCTTTTCGAAAAAAAAAACCAATGACCAGCTGCTTATTTCGAGGTTGGGACAGTTGGGATGCGTTTCTGCGGCATGCCTCAGCGCTGCCTTGGTTGCCTTCACATCTTCTTTCCTCCATTTCTTGCAGTCCCAGATGAAATATTCAATTTCCTGGAGCAAAGGCATGTTCCCCACCAATCCAACGTCCATTCCCACGATGACACCGCAACCCAAATTTTCAAGCTTCGGCAAAGCTCCATCTCCACACACGATGACCACATTTGTGTGGAGATGTCTCAGGTTCTGGAACTCATTGCTACCAACAGTATACGACATGCAATTGTCATCACCAGTATACAACAAGAGGAAGTAGAGCGACGGCAATCTCCCCAGGATTTGCAGATCACGTGCTTCTACCACCACCATGTCTAACCACAGGTAGGATAGATGCGAAACACGCGAGGAATCCATCCACGACGGACACCTGGGTAACTTTATACAATGTAGTGCCAGCTTGCGGAACTCTGAAGTGGGTGCCCACTCGTCCCAGCTCCAAACTTTGCTCTCCTCCCCATATGAAATCTGCAGTCTCTGGATTTTGAGCAGCTTGCTTAGCGACTCCACCAGAGCTTTGTGTGTGTTTTCATCCATGTTGCTGAAACTAATTTCGAGTATCCTTATCTCCGTCAGCTTCCGAAGCTCCTTGACAAAGTCTGGTGACTTGTCCATTGAATGTAGCCGCAGCTCTTCCAGGGACGTCAGTTTCCCTATCCTGGCCATCATCATTGTTCCTGTTAGATGTGTATAGTCCCTTTTCTGTATATCCCCGTATATAAGGGGTTTCCTGCAGTTCTACCTCACATGTATATGTACTGGCCTTTGGCCCCTATGAATGTTAGTTACTCATTCCTAACATGGTATCAGATGCTTAGGTTCCTCTCCCCGCTCCCGCACGCTCGCAGCTCCGTGCCTTGCTCCCCGTCGCCGGCCATCTCCGCCCCCGTCTCCGGCCATCTCCTCCCCCGCCGCCGGCCATCTCTTCCGCGGCCGCCGCCGGCTGTCTGCGCCTCGTCTGAGCCTCCCCCACGCCTGGCCGAGGCCGCTGCTGCTGCTCCCCGTAGCTGCAGCTCGAGCAGGCCCGGCGAGGCCGGCCACGCCCAGCCCGTGCCCGCAGGCTCCTCCGCGCGCCGCCCCGAGCCGCCTCCGCCCGCTGGCTGCCTCGCCCGCGGCTGCTGCGGCCGGCCGCGCCTGGCCTCTTCTCCGGCCGCCGCCGGCTCGCCCGGCTTGTGCCCCGCCCGCCCGCCGCCGCCCCCGGCGCTGCCCTGCCTCGCCCGGCCGCCTGCTGGCCCCGGCGCTGCCTCCAGCCAGCGCCCGATCCAAATCGGGCCCTGTAGCAGGGCACTGTAGCAGTTGACCAAAAAAAAAATAGAGAGTTCCTCATGTCTTCTTCGGGCTACGTCGTTGTTCCTCGGTGCTCGGTGATCTTCGATGGCACCAACTATGCTGAGTTTGCGGGCTTCATGCGTATCCACATGCGCGGTCTTCTCCTGTGGGGTGTTCTCTCTGGCGAGGTCCCCTGTCCGCCATGCCCTGTTGCGCCCGTGGCCCCAATACCCCCGGTGCCACCGGTCCTTGCTGCTGATGCTTCTCAGGCTGACCGGGATGCAGCCAAGGCTCTCGATGATGCCGCGGTTGATGCCTATGACCAGCAGGTATCCGCTTATTCACATGCTCTCTCTGTGTACCGTGATGATCTGTCTGCTTACACTCAGTGGTGCAATGATGATGCTCGTGCTGCTGCTGTTCTCACAGCGAGTGTCCTCCCTCAGTTTGCTTCGGAGTTCATGGGACTTGGCACAGTTGCTGCCATGTGGTCTTACCTCTGTCAGCGCTATCAGCCCTCTGGTGATGCGCTCTACCTATCTGTGGTGCGTCAGGAGCACGCTCTTCAGCAGGGTGACTCTTCTGTTGATGAGTTTTACACACAGAGTTCTGCCATCTGGCGCCAGCTTGACTCTCTTCGGACAGTTGTTTGTGGAACTTGCCGTTGCTGCCAGACTATGAGGTCCGACTTGGAGTTTCAGCGTGTCCATGAGTTCTTATCTCGCCTCCGTTCCGAGTTTGAGCCTCGACGCGCTCACTTGCTTGCTCGTGGTCGTGTTCCTATCTCGGAGGTGCTTGCTGAGCTTCGTGCTGAGGAGACCCGCCTCCGCTCTGCTGGGTTGCTTGCTGTTCCCTCTGTGTTGGCTGCTCGAGCTCCTGTGTCGTCTGCTCGTCTCACCGCTCCACCGCTTCTGCCCACACCTTCAGGGGGGGTGGGTCGCCCTCCTTCTGCTGAGAAGGGCCGATCGCGCCGTGACACTTTCTGTGGCTACTGCTCCAAGCAAGGTCACCCAGAGTCTGATTGCCGCCAGAAACAGCGAGACCAGAGGCGCTCTTCTTCCAGTGGGACTCATGCGTCTCCCTCGACTCCGTCACTCACTGACCAGGATATTATGCGACTCAAGCGCATGCTGGCTTTCTTTGGTTCTTCCTCGACGGGTTCTGTTGCTGCTGTGACTGCCACCACCACTCCGCCCTCGCCGGAGCCTACTCAGTCAGGTACATCCTCGTGGGTCCTGGATTCTGGAGCTTCCTTTCATATGTCCTCTGATTCTTCTGCTTTATCTTCCCTTCGACCTCTTGATTTTCCTCTTAATGTTCTCACTGCCGATGGCACACCTCTTCCTGTTGCTAGTCGTGGCATTCTTTCTACTCCATCTTTTTCTGTTCCTAGTGTTTCTCATGTTCCTCGTCTTACCATGAATCTTTTTTCCGCTGCCCAACTTACTGATTCTGGTTGTTGTGTCATTCTTGATACCGACTCTTGCTCCATTCAGGATCGTCGCACCAAGGCTTTGGTTGGTGCTGGCCCCCGGCGCCGTGAGTCAGAGGGCCTTTGGGAGGTTGACTGGCTTTGTGTTCCTTCCGCTGCCACCACTTCTGCCAGCTCTCATGCTATTGCTGCCTCTTCGTCTGCGTCCTTCCAACAGTGGCATCATCGCCTTGGTCACATCTGTGGCTCTCGCTTGTCTTCTTTAGTTCGTCAGGGCCTCTTAGGGTCTGTATCTGGAGATGTCTCCTTACATTGTAATGGTTGCAGACTTGGCAAACAGACCCAGTTACCTTATCCTACCAGTGAGTCCGTATCTCAGCATCCTTTTGACTTAGTTCATTCTGATGTCTGGGGTCCTGCTCCCTTTGATTCGAAAGGTGGTCATCGCTACTATGTTTTGTTTATTGATGATTTCTCTCGCTACACTTGGCTCTACTTCATGAAATCTCGTAGCGAGGTTCTCTCTATATACAAACGATTTGCTGCCATGGTTCACACCCAGTTTTCCACGCCCATTCGTACTTTTCGTGCTGACTCCGCTGGAGAGTATATCTCCCAGCTGTTGCGTGGTTTTCTCGCGGAACAGGGTACTCTTGCCCAGTTCTCATGTCCTGGTGCTCATGCTCAGAATGGCGTTGCTGAACGTAAGCATCGTCATCTGATTGAGACGGCTCGTGCGCTGATGATTGCCGCTTCTCTTCCACCCCACTTTTGGGCTGAGGCTGTTTCTGCATCCACCTATCTCATCAACATTCAGCCCTCGACTGCTCTGCAGGGTGGTATTCCTATGGAGTGTCTCACTGGTCGATCTCCTGACTACTCAGCTCTTCGTATGTTTGGATGTGTGTGCTATGTCCTGCTTGCCCCGCGAGAACGCACCAAACTGACTGCTCAGTCGGTTGAGTGTGTTTTCCTTGGCTACAGTGATGAGCACAAGGGCTATCGCTGTTGGGACCCTGTTGGTCGTCGCTTGCGCATCTCGCGTGATGTGACCTTTGATGAGTCTCGCTCTTACTACCCCCGCCCTTCCTCCTCGAGTTTCTCTATGGACGATATTTCTTTCCTTCTCCTTCCTGATACATCCTCCTCGGCTCCTCAGGTCTCTCCCCTTCCTCAGACCCGTCTCACTCTTCCTCACATGCCACCGACACCACAATCCCCTCCATCCTCCTCTCCACCATCCTCTCCGATCCGTCGGCCTCTCTCTCCTTTTCCTCTCCACTACACTCGTCGCCCTCGTGTTGAGGATGATTATCCTGACACATCTTCCACTTCCGATGTTCCTCCTTCCACGCCTCCACCAGTTCATAATCTCCGTGCTCGACCTCGACCCCCTCTTGATCGCTACTCTCCTACCAAGTACGGCCTCTCTGTTGTTGCTGAGCCGACTTCCTATCAGGCTGCCCTGACTCAGCCTGAATGGCAGCTTGCGATGGCCCAGGAGCTTGCTGCCCTGAGCGTTCTGGCACGTGGGATCTGGTCTCCCTTCCTTCTGGTGTTCGTCCCATCACATGCAAGTGGGTCTATAAGATTAAGACTCGCTCTGATGGCTCTCTTGAGCGCTACAAAGCTCGTCTTGTGGCTCGTGGTTTTCAGCAGGAACAGGGACGCGATTATGATGAGACATTCGCTCCTGTGGCCCACATGACCACTGTCCGCACTTTCCTTGCTGTCGCTTCTGTTTGTCATTGGTCTGTCTCTCAGCTTGACGTTCAGAACGCCTTTCTCAATGGTGAGTTGCGTGAGGAGGTCTATATGCAGCCACCCCCAGGGTACTCTGTTCCTGATGGTATGGTCTGCCGACTTCGCCGCTCTCTCTATGGTCTTAAACAGGCCCCTCGTGCCTGGTTCGAGCGGTTCGCCTCTGTCGTGACTGCCGCGGGTTTCTCGCCCAGTGATCATGATCCCGCCTTGTTCGTTCACACGTCTCCTCGTGGTCGGACTCTTCTCCTTCTCTATGTTGATGACATGATCATCACTGGTGACGACTCTGACTACATTGCCTTTGTTAAGGCTCGCCTTCGCGACCAGTTCCTCATGACTGATCTTGGTCCTCTTCGCTATTTTCTTGGGATTGAGATCTCCTCGACCTCTGATGGCTTCTATATCTCCCAAGAAAAATATATTCAGGATCTTCTTTCTCGCGCTGCTCTTGGTGATGAGCGCACTGTTGTGACTCCTATGGAGCTCAACGTTCAGCTTCGTGCCTCTGATGGTGACCCTCTTCCTAATCCCACTCACTATCGTCACCTCGTTGGCAGTCTTGTCTATCTTGCTGTTACGCGTCCTGACATCTCCTATCCTGTCCACATTCTGAGTCAGTTTGTTTCAGCCCCCACCTCTGTCCACTATAGTCATCTCCTCCGTGTTCTACGATATCTTCGTGGCACGATCTCTCAGCGCCTTTTCTTTCCCCGCTCCAGCTCTCTTGAGCTCCAGGCCTACTCTGATGCTACCTGGGCTAGTGATCCCTCTGATCGACGCTCGCTGTCTGCTTACTGTGTCTTTCTTGGTGGCTCTCTTATTGCCTGGAAGACAAAGAAGCAGACTGCTGTTTCCCGCTCGAGTACAGAGGCTGAGTTACGAGCCATGGCTATGTTGACGGCTGAGGTGATCTGGTTACGGTGGTTACTTGAGGATTTTGGTGTGTCTGCTACCACCTCGACTCCCTTACTGTCAGACAGTACCGGTGCTATCAGTATTGCGCGTGACCCGGTGAAGCATGAGCTCACCAAGCACATCGGTGTGGATGCCCACTTCGTACGTGCCGCTGTGCAGGATGAGGTTCTCGCTCTTCACTATGTGCCCTCTGAGTTACAGCTCGCGGACTTCTTCACGAAGGCACAGACTCGAGCGCAGCATGGGTTCTTTCTCTCCAAACTCAGTGTTGTTGACCCACCATGAGTTTGCGGCGGGGGGGGGGGGGGGGGGGTGTTAGATGTGTATAGTCCATTTTCTGTATATCCCCAGTGTATAAGGGGTTTCCTGCAGTTCTACCTCACATGTATATGTACTGGCCTTTGGCCCCTGTGAATGTTAGTTGCTCATTCCTAACAGTTCCCTCATCAGCGCACAGGCACATCAGTTTGCTTAGCTCACCAACTGACGATGGCAATTCTTTTATGCCACTCCCCCTTACATCTAATGTCTGCAGGAACTTGAGCTCATATCCTATTCCTTCCGGGAGCTTGGCAACATGTGTATTCACCAGCCCTAGGTACCTCAGCTGAACCAACTTCACCAGATGCTTAAGGTGATAACCTCCCCTGGAAAAATGACATCCCTCTAGAACTAGTACACGTAGTACTTTAAAGCTCGAAATCGGAGGCATCCAGCTATCAGTACACAAGCTAGCACTAAATGACCTCAGGTGTCCCATTTCCATGCTAGTGTTGTGTCGAACACTTCTTTTGTGAAGTGCCAACCTATGCAAGTTGCTGCTTGTGCTTGGTGAAGGTATGATGTTTTGCTGTGTGTCCACAATTGTAACAAAGTTCACTTGGCTTGACAAGGTGCGGATAAGATCAAGCACCATATCATGAAAGACGACAACCACTATCTCTTGCATGAGCAGGCTCCACCCACCGGATCAAGCTTCTATTTATCAGCATGTTCAAATAGTTTTCTGCGACTTGGAACAAACTTATCCCTTGTTTATCAGGGATAAAGCCTTCTGCTATCCACTTCCATACCAACATATTTTTCTCAATCCAGTCATCTTCTGCAAATATGCTAAGATGCAGCAAGCAAGTCTTCAGACAAAGAGGTAAATCATAATAGCTATTAGCTAAAAGACAATATCTTTCTTGTGTTTTGAACAAGTTCGTTGTCTTCATGCCCAAAAGACATAAGAATCATACACCTTAGGCCAGTCTTCCACATGCTTACCAACAAGCAAACTAGCTATCGTAATGATAGATAATGGTACACCGGCGCATTTTTTTAAGAACTTCTCGGATACTTCAACAGACTTATCATCAGAACTGCCCACATCACCAAATATTCTGGTATTAAATAGCCCTTTGGAGTCGTCATCAGAAAGTGGCTTTATATTGTAAATACCACCAACTTCTCTTGCAACATCATGTTTACGAGTAGTTGTGATTACTCTACTTCCAGGGTTACTATCCACCAAAGCACACTTAATTGTTTTCCATGTAGATATACCCCATATGTCATCAATAACTAGCAAATACCTATTTGCATGAAAAAAAGGAAAATGGCTTGAATTAGCAAATCTATCTAGAGTAGTAAAAAAGGAAGCATGCCATACCACAATATTATCCAAAAAGGCAATGGAAAAGTAACTCTCCTGATGAAACATTTAGGATTAAATGTAAAGGGAGCAAAACTATAGGAAGGACAAAACCTAGCTATGTACAAAAGTGCAAGATTGAACAATGGTTTAGCATGTTTAGTATGATTATAAGTTTTAGACCCCTTAAGGTGTAGTTCAGGCTGTTCGTTTAATTGTTTATACACACGCGCATGTACATACACGTGCACATATAAACAGTCCTAGGAAGCCTAAGTTCAGCAAGTTGTGCCTTAAAGACATATGTATTGCCTGCTCATGACAGGACAATCTATCCTCGTGCATCAGTGTGCCTATGTAATTCTTCAAGTGTAACAAGTTGGCATTTGTGAAATATCTATTCAGTATAAAAATAATTATGAAGAGAAAACTATGGGAACAGCAATCCCGTTCATATTTAATGTACAGTTACGACAAGTTCATCTGGAAACAAAATATAAATATATATCACAATGTGTTATCACTCGTCTTAATCTGACCAAACCTTCAACCACAGTTCTCTTAGGTTTGGCATTATGTCCTGTTCGCATAAGGGCCTATAACAACAATGCCTATATATCCGGTTGTTACAGAATATTTTCAGTGAACGTGTCACCAAAAATATCTATATAAAGTAGATGGGCCTAGAACTGACGTCTGGTTGGATTGTAAGCCGTGTAGTTTGCATGCTAGCCCGCCCGGATTCTAGTCTCAGCACTTGCAATCCGGCTGCCTCACCCTCGTTCAAAACAATTTCTGAGGAGCTTCTCCCACTGTTTTTGAGTAAAAAAAATTCAAAGTAGATGGGCATAGGTAACTCAAAGATGTGTTAACTAGCACACATTAAGGGTAATACGTACCTCTTGCCCACAAGGAACTCTCTTAGCTCGTCAATGAGTTGCCTTTCATCCATGTTTGATGCAGCGATGTCCTTATACGTGTCCTTGTCAAGTTCATAGAGGATGTCCTTGAAAACTTTCTTCATGTCAGGATTCTGGCCCACGGGAACAATACCTCCATGATGAAATGCCCTCCTAATCTTGTCATGCACTGCTTTAGCAAGAGTTGTCTTGCCCAGTCCACCAAATCCAACAATCGAGACGGTTTTGAGCGTGTTCTCAGGCGCATCATCGTCCACAGACAACATCTTCATTACCTCATCCATTGCTTTGCCAATGCCAACAAGGTTAGATGCCTTGTTGTACAAATCCGTGAGACGAGGGTCGAGGGACCTCGTTGTTGCAAGATTATCAACAACATTGTCGAACTTGTACCTATCATACCTTTCCTTCACCTTCTTCACTTGAATCTTGATGTCTTTGATGCCATTTCCTATTTTATGCCGAACCTTGAGCTCGGTGATTTTATTCTTGGTTTTCTCGAAGAAGCCCACGATGTCTGGCTTTGTCGGGCCAAGACCGACCATGGAGGAGTCGAGGATGTCTTCGATGGCATAAGATAGCTCCCTGACTTCATCTGACCAGATCTTGACTTGTGGGTCAAGCTGGTCCAGCTGCACGCTGGACACCTTCACAAGAGCAGCTTCCATGCTCTTGAGCTCCTCTTTGAGTTCCCTAATCCCATCCTTGACTGTATCCTTCAGGTTGTACTCATTCAGAAGCAGCTTGCCCAGCTTGGGGATGAGGGAGCCCATCGCCCCCGTGGCGAAATCCATGGCCGACTCTCAAGAGGCTTCCGCTTGTTAGCTTCTTTCTTGCCGCCTTACAACTGTGTATCACGATGCAATGAAGAAGAGGATTATTAGAGTAGTAGCTATGGATAGGAAGGATTAACAGTGTGCGTGGTGGATAGTTAAACCTGCGAAATTCAAGGATCTGGGGACTTGGAGTCAAGCGTAGATCCGGATTTCAAACTTACTGTAGTACAGCCGGATCCAACGAGAACGCGGAGATTACTGTGGTCGGGGGCAGCCAGATGGCCGCCGCGACCGCGGCCGCTGCCTGGAGCACGGCGGCGATGAGGCACCGCCGGATTTTGCTCCCACTGCTTGGAGCTCGGCACGAGCGTACTGCGGGCGCTGAGAGACGCTTCCGCCTGCGGCTCGAGCTTCGAGGGGGGCGGAGGCGGGCGTCAAGACGGCTGGCGAGGAAGGATTCGGCCTCGTCGATCTGTCACGGGGGCGAAGGGTGGAGGAGCGGCGGATCCAGCAGACAGCAGAGCAGAGGAGGACTGACTGCATGACTGCAGTGGTTAGAGCATATCTATAAGAGCAGAGCATCTACAACCGGACCCGTTATACCCGTCTCAAACGTCTTGTCCGGTCACCGCTCACGAAAATACGACTCAGAACGTCTTAAACGGGCCTCAAACGCCCGAGCTGACCGGCACCCCTCATATCCACCTCATATATGAAATGAGTATGACGAGTGCCCGGGCGTGCCCGATCAGTGCGTTCGTCATATAGAATTGGGTCCATATTTTCTCTTTGTTTATTATTTCTTACTTCTTCTCCACCAATTGCATGCATGTGACCGGGCGTATATGGTAAAGTAAGGGACATGGTTGTGAAAGTGAAAATTTGAGAGGTGACCGGTCATTGTCTGAAGACGCGCTTGGTCGCGTCCGCGGGCGTTTGAGGGGTCGGATTTGTCAAGTCCGACTGTAGATGCTCTAATAACCGCCGGTTTACAGGATCCATCTCTTATTCTCGTCCCGAATAGATACCCTAAATCCGGTTGTCCCTGTTTTTTTTGTGGGATTCCGAGTCCGCGAGTCCAATTCCTTCATATCTGCGGGAATCCGACCGTTTTTGCAGTGTCCCCTTTTCGCTGGCGCGAACCCACTTCTACCGGCTTAAGTTCCCGCCTCAACTCCCCGCCGTCGGCGCCACGACACATCCCCGCCCCTTCTTGCTGCCCGTGGCTGCCCCGCGTCGCCCGAAAGTTCCTCCGCCGCTCGTCGCATCCATTCCACAGCGGGGATGACCATTTGTCCCCGCTACTCGCGGTCGTCGCCGGCGCCGTGGATCCACCCGGGAGCTCGGCGCGCGGGCTTGTAGCTTGCGGATTCAGGTCGTTCCGGCCCCTGTGAACGGCGCGCGTCAGAGGAAGCGGTGCGACGCGGGTTTGCTTCGACCGCCGGGAAGAAGAAAGAGGGCAGCACGGGGTTGCTTCGGCCGCCGGGGAGAAGAAAGGGGCGCCGCGGCGCGGGTTTGCTTTGGCCCCCGGGGAGGTATGTCCAACACCCGCCGTTTCGTACATGATTTGGTCCCGAGTGGGTCCGGGTGATTCATGGTGTTTTGTGTGCATTTTTAGATGGATTGGAGTTCGTCCTCATCGTCTTCATCCGATGATTCAGACATTGAAGATTTGATGCTCGACGACGATGACAACAACCTAGTGTTGTTGCATATCGTCGACGAATTTGAGGAGGGGCCGAAGAAAAAGCTGCGCGGCTCCACGGTCGGCCGGTTGTGCATTCCCCGCAACCGAGCTGTCGACGACAAGATGCTCATGAAGGTACCGACATATCTGACTCGCCTATTTCGTAGGCGATATCGAATGCGTAGGTCACTTTTCGTCCCCATTGTCAAGGATTGCGAGCAAAATTGTCATTTCTTCACTCGACGTAGGAATGCCGCCGGTTTGATTGGCTTTAGTGCATATCAAAAAATATCGGCGACGATGAGTGTGATTGCATATGGTGTTCCCGCCGACTACACGGATGAATATCTTCGCATTGGCGAAGATACCACCATCAAATGTGTTCGTGTCTTTGCGAAGACAATGATCTGACTTTTTGGCCCGGAGTACCTTCGAGCTCCAAATGAAGAAGACACAAAGAAGCTCATGGAGATGAACGAAGCAAGGGGAAGGCCGGGCATGCTAGGTAGTATCGATTGCATGAATTGGAGTTGGAAGAACTGCCATGTAGCTTGGGCAGGGCAATACACTGGTCACAAACGTAAACCCACCATCCTGCTTGAAGCCGTGGCACATGACCTATGGATATGACATTGCTTCTTTGGTTTGCGAGGGTCTCTCAATGATATAAATGTTTTGCAATGATTTCATTTGTTTGCTCAGCTAGCTAGTGACAAAGCTCCAGCTTGCAACTATACCGTCAATGGCTAGGATGATGCCATAAAGGATGCTGGGGTGCTAGGCACAACCGCTGGCTCCACGTCTGCTATGAATAGTGTCGCACGAGAAAAAAACAGCGAGCGGCGAGATAAGAATGGGCGAAGAGCGAGCGGCCAGCGATTCCGAGCGAGACCTAGCCCGCGTCTTCCACGCGACCCTAATTCCTCTTTCCGCCGCCGCCGCCCCCGCCCACAGTGAGAGGAAAGAGAGGGAGGTGAGGCAGCAGACAGGAGGGGGCGACAGAGCCCCCAGCCCAACGCCGGAGTTCAGCGGTACGGGCGACGACGCCCGGGTTCGGCCCCGGCCCCCAGGGGAGTTGGCGACTCCCAGCCTCGCGCTGGAGTTCAGCGGTAGGGGCGACGACGATCGGGTTTGGCCCCGGGCCCTAGAGGAGTTGGCAACCCCCAGCCCCGCGCCGGAATTCAGCGACAGGGCGACGACGCCCGGGTTCGGCCCCGGGCCCCAGGGGAGTTGGCGACTCTCAGCCCCGCGCGGGAGTTCAGCGACAGGGGCGACGCCGACCGGGTTCGGCCCCGGGCCCCAGGGGAGTTGGCAACCCCTAGCCCCGCGCCGGAGTTCAGCGGCAGGGGCGACAACGCCCGGGTTCGGCCCCGGGCCCCAGGGGAGCTGGCGACTCCCAGCCCCGTGCTGGAGTTCAGCGGCAGGGGCGACGACAATCGGGTTCGGCCCCGGGCCCCAGGGGAGTTGGCGAGCCCCAGCGCCGTGCCGGAGTTCAGCGGCAGGGGCGAGACGACGCCCGGGTTCGGCCCCGGGCCCCAGGGGAGCTGGCGACGGCGGCGTGAGAGGCCCGGGCTCCTCCTCGTAAAAGGAGGCATCGCTTGTGCTAGGCGGCGGCGATCTAAGCGCCGGTCTAGGGTGATTTACCTCCTCCAGCCACTTCCAGTTTGTTCCAATTCAGTCCCCTCTCAGCTTGTGCTAAAAGAAAGTTCATGTTAGGGATTTGAGTTTTCCTTTTAATGTGTGCTCGTGCTAGGGCAGCGGCGTTCCCTCGGCTGCGCCTGGGTCTTCAACCTGCCAGTGTGGTACAGGAGCAGCAGCGACCACCGATGCCAAGGAGCTCCAGCAATCACGTGCTCACTCTTGCTTCACAGACTATATATTATGGTAAGTTCTGGTGATTAAAAATTGTCCTCATGCTCTTTTTTCAGTTTCCTTGGTGATTATTGTTGGCACCCAGGATGTTACAATCTGTTTCTTGATCTGATAAAAGCTAGGAATTTTCGGAATAGGATTTTAATCAGTTAATGTTTCTTCATTTGGTCTAGAAAATTGGAGGTTTTAGGATCTTTGGAAGTTTTGGGAGACATCGCCCGTCTTGTCTGCTGTTGAAAGGTGTGTGTGAGTCTGAGAAAAATGCTATTTCTTTACTTGTGTTTCAACTCTTGTGAGGCATGTTTGTACACCTGGTAAAAATGTGGTGCTTATGTTTCTTTTTGCTAATTGGGGATTTTGATAGTAGAATGTTATTTTGGGCTGGTGCTACGGTTCATTCAGTTTCAAGGAAAAAGATATATGTGTGGTTTCTTTGCTTTACAGAAGATGCATTATATGATGTTTTCATCTTGGCAAACATAAGAAATTTTACATTCGATGGTGAATTTAAAATTATTTGTTTGGATTCTGAATCATGCTAGGCAATGGTCGTATTTGCAACAATTTGTTATATTGTATGCATGAGTTCTCTAAAATTCTCTGGTGGTTTGTTCTATTATAAAGCAAGAAAAAGAAGCTGGGAAAGGGAATTGTACAAGGACAGAGAAAAGCCATGAGTTGTTTTGCTGAGAAAAGAAACAAGTAATATCACATTCTGAAGGTTCATTTCCTTATATATGGGCGAGTAGTCCTTAAAATCCTAAGTAATGCAGTTTTCTAACCATGTACATAAGTGGTACGCAGGTAAGCACTCGAGCTATGATAATTTTTATGTATGGATTAATAGTGGTATAATCACTGTTTGGCTAACTCAAATGTATACGCTCTGTCAAAGTTACTGTTGTTTATGGTTCTGAAAATGATTGATGTGGAACGAGGACCATTAATTCGTAATTAACATTTTTGGTTATGCCTAGGCCTAGAGTTTTTTGTGGTGATGTATCTACAGAGGCAGATGACTATTTATAGAGAAATGTCATGGAAATTGCAAGTAGATGGTCGCAGATGTTTACTAATCTGTAACAATAAAATCCAGTTGCATGTCATATGTCGATTTTCTTACATATTAAATTGTGAGCATACTTCGAGACATATGTCGCTCTGGTGAGCATATTATACGGTTTTCACCGGATGCATTTGTGTTTTGTAAAAAGACATTGGTGCTATGTAGAGATTACTCTTGCACTGTTTTTCTACTATCTTGTTGTTTCTCTGTTTTTGCGTTTTAAGTTCCCAAATGCCTAGATAGTTAATGCAGCATTTTAAGTTCTCATTTTAAGTTTCTCTGTTTTTGCATTTTAAATTCAGAATGACACTTCAATGGCTCATTGCGTTGAAAGTGCCAACGAATGATTCCCAGGGGAAGAACCATTTGCCGAACAAGGATGCTCAGGTATCCTTGCTAGGATGCTGCCATAAAGGATGCTGGGGTGCTAGGCGCAACCGCTGGCTCCACGTCCGCTATGAATAGTGTCGCGCGAGAAAAAAAACAGCGAGCGGCGAGATAAGAAGGGGCGATGAGCGAGCGGCCAGCGATTTCGAGCGAGACCTAGCCCGCGTCTTCCATGCGACCCTCATTCCTCTTTCCGCCGCCGCCGCCCCCGCCCACAGTGAGAGGAAAGAGAAGGAAGTGAGGCAGCAGACACGAGGGGGTGACAGAGCCTCTAGCCCAACGCCGGAGTTCAGCGGCAGGGGCGACGACGCCCGGGTTCGGCCCCGGCCCCCAGAGGAGTTGGCGACTCCCAGCCTCGCGCTGGAGTTCAGCGGCAGGGGCGACAACGGCCTGGTTCGGCCCCGGGCCACAGAAGAGTTGGCAACCCCCAGCCCCGCGCCGGAGTTCAGCGACAAGGGCGACGACGCCCGGGTTCGGGCCCGGGCCCCAGGGGAGTTGGCGACTCCCAGCCCCGCGCGGGAGTTCAGCGGCAGGGGTGACGCCGACCGGGTTCGGCCCCGGGCCCCTGGGGAGTTGGCCACCCCCAGCCCCGCGTCGGAGTTCAGCGGCAGGGGCGACAACGCCCGGGTTCGGCCCCGGGCCCCAGGGGAACTGGCGACTCCCAGCCCCGCGCTGGAGTTCAGCGGCAGGGGCGACGACGATCGGGTTCGGGCCCGGGCCCCAGGGGAGTTGGCAACCCCCAGCCCCGCGCCGGAGTTCAGCGGCAGGGGCGAGACGACGCCCGGGTTCGGCCCCGGGCCCCAGGGGAGCTAGCGACGGCGGCGTGAGAGGCTCGGGCTCCTCCTCGTAAAAGGAGGCATCGCTTGTGCTAGGCGGCGGCGATCTAAGCGCCGGTCTAGGGTGATTTACCTCCTCCAGCCACTTCCAATTTTGTTCCAATTCAGTCCCCTCTCAGCTTGTGCTAAAAGAAAGTTCCTGTTAGGGATTTGAGTTTTCCTTTTAATGTGTGCTCGTGCTAGGGCAGCGGCGTTCCCTCGGTTGCGCCTGGGTCTTCAACCTGCTAGTGTGGTACAGGAGCAGCAGCGACCACCGATCCCAAGGAGCTCCAGCAATCACGTGCTCACTCTTGCTTCACAGACTATGTATTATGGTCAGTTCTGGTGATTAAAATTGTCCTCATGCTCTTTTTTCAGTTTCCTTGGTGATTATTGTTGGCACCCAGGATGTTACAATCTGTTTCTTGATCTAATAAAAAGCTAGGAATTTTCGGAATAGGATTTTAATCAGTTAATGTTTCTTCATTTGGTCTAGAAAATTGGAGGTTTTAGGATCTTTGGAAGTTTTAGGAGACATCGCCCGTCTTGTCTGCTGTTGAAAGGTGTGTGTGAGTCTGAGAAAAATGATATTTCTTTACTTGTGTTTCAACTCTTGTGAGGCATGTTTGTACACCTGGTAAAAATGTGGTGCTTATGTTTCTTTTTGCTAATTTGGGGATTTTGATAGTAGAATGTTATTTTGGGCTGGTGCTACGGTTCATTCAGTTTCAAGGAAAAAGATATATGTGTGGTTTCTTTGCTTTACAGAAGATGCATTATATGATGTTTTCATCTTGGCAAACATAAGAAATTTTACATTCGATGGTGAATTTAAAATTATTTGTTTGGATTCTGAATCATGATAGGCAATGGTCGTATTTGCAACAATTTGTTATATTGTATGCATGAGTTCTCTAAAATTCTCTGGTGGTTTGTTCTATTATAAAGCAAGAAAAAGAAGCTGGGAAAGGGAATTGTACAAGGACAGAGAAAAGCCATGAGTTGTTTTGCTGAGAAAAGAAACAAGCAATATCACATTCTGAAGGTTCATTTCTTTATATATGGGCGAGTAGTCCTTAAAATCCTAAGTAATGCAGTTTTCTAACCATGTACATAGGTGGTACGCAGCTAAGCACTCGAGCTATGATTATTTTTATGTATGGATTAATAGTGGTATAATCACTGTTTGGCTAACTCAAATGTATACACTCTGTCAAAGTTACTGTTGTTTATGGTTCTGAAAATGATTGATGTGGAACGAGGACCATTCGTAATTTGGCCTCCAGGACATGCTCTGCTCCAGCTTGCAGGTTGTGACCTTCCTTCCCTCCTCTTACTGGTTTGCTTTTAGTATTATTAAACTGCACAACACAGATGAACATTTTTGGTTATGCCTAGGCCTAGATTTTTTTGTGGTGATGCATCTACACTGGCAGATGACTATTTATAGAGAAATGTCATGGAAATTGCAAGTAGATGGTCGCAGATGCTTACTAATCTGTAACAATAAAATCCAGTTGCATGTCATATGTCGATTTTCTTACATATTAAATTGTGAGCATACTTAGAGACATATGTCGCTCTGGTGAGCATATTATACGGTCTTCACCGGATGCATTTGTGTTTTGTAAAAATGCATTGGTGCTATGTAGAGATTACCCTTGCACCGTTTTTCTACTATCTTGTTGTTTCTCTGTTTTTGCGTTTTAAGTTCCCAAATGCCTAGATAGTTAATGCAGCATTTTAAGTTCTCATTTTAAGTTTCTCTGTTTTTGCATTTTAAATTCAGAATGACACTTCAATGGCTCATTGCGGTGAAAGTGCCAACGAATGATTCCCAGGGGAAGAACCATTTTCCGAACAAGGAAGGTTAGTTTAATTTGCTCAGGTATCCTTGCTAGGATGCTGCCATAAAGGATGCTGGGGTGCTAGGCGCAACCGTTGGCTCCACGTTCGCTATGAATAGTGTCGCACGAGAAAAAAAAACGGCGAGCGGCGAGATAAGAAGGGGCGAAGAGCGAGCGGCCAGCGATTCCGTGCGTGACCTAGCCCGCGTCTTCCACGTGACCCTAATTCCTCTTTCCGCCGCCCCCGCCCACAGTGAGAGGAAAGAGAGGGAGGTGAGGCAGCAGACAGGAGGGGGCGACAGAGCCCCCAGCCCAACGCCGGAGTTCAGCGGCAGGGGCGACGACGCCCGGGTTCGGCCCCGGCCCCTTGGGGAGTTGGCGACTCCCAGCCTCGCGCTGGAGTTCAGCGGCAGGGGCGACGACGACCGGGTTCGGCCCCTGGCCCCAGAGGAGTTGGCAACCCCCAGCCCCGCGCCGGAGTTCAGCGACAGGGGCGACGACGCCCTGTTTCGGCCCCGGGCCTCAGGGGAGTTGGCGACTCCCAGCCCCGCGCTCGAGTTCAACGGCAGGGGCGACGCCGACCGGGTTCGGTCCCGGGCCCCAGGGGAGTTGGCAACCCCCAGCCCCGCGCCGGAGTTCAGCGGCAGGGGCGACGACGCCCGGGTTCGTCCCCGGGCCCCAGGGGAGCTGGCGACTCCCAGCCCCGCGCTGGAGTTCAGCGGCAGGGGCGACGACGATCGGGTTCGGCCCCGGGCCCCAGGGGAGTTGGCGACCCCCAGCCCCGCGCCGGAGTTCAGTGGCAGGGGCGAGACGATGCCCGGGTTCGGCCCCGGGCCCCAGGGGAGCTGGCGATGGCGGCGTGAGAGGCCCGGGCTCCTCCTCGTAAAAGGAGGCATCGCTTGTGCTAGGCGGTGGCGATCTAAGCGCTGGTCTAGGGTGATTTACCTCCTCCAGCCACTTCCAGTTCTGTTCCAATTCAGTCCCCTCTCAGCTTGTGCTAAAAGAAAGTTCCTGTTAGGGATTTGAGTTTTCCTTTTAATGTGTGCTCGTGCTAGGGCAGCGGCGTTCCCTCGGCTACGCCTGGGTCTTCAACCTGCCAGTGTGGTACAGGAGCAGCAGCGACCACCGATGCCAAGGAGCTCCAGCAATCACGTGCTCACTCTTGCTTCACAGACTATGTATTATGGTCAGTTCTGGTGATTAGAAATTGTCTTCATGCTCTTTTTTCAGTTTCCTTGGTGATTATTGTTGGCACCCAGGATGTTACAATCTGTTTCTTGATCTGATAAAAAGCTAGGAATTTGCGGAATAGGATTTTAATCAGTTAATGTTTCTTCATTTGGTCTAGAAAATTGGAGGTTTTAGGATCTTTGGAAGTTTTGGGAGACATCGCCCGTCTTGTCTGCTGTTGAAAGGTGTGTGTGAGTCTGAGAAAAATGCTATTTCTTTACTTGTGTTTCAACTCTTGTGAGGCATGTTTATACACCTGGTAAAAATGTGATGCTTATGTTTCTTTTTGCTAATTTGGGGATTTTGATAGTAGAATGTTATTTTAGGCTGGTGCCACGGTTCATTCAGTTTCAAGGAAAAAGATATATGTGTGGTTTCTTTGCTTTACAGAATATGCATCATATGATGTTTTCATCTTGGCAAACATAAGAAATTTTACATTCGATGGTGAATTTAAAATTATTTGTTTGGATTCTGAATCATGCTAGGCAATGGTCGTATTTGCAACAATTTGTTATATTGTATGCATGAGTTCTCTAAAATTCTCTGGTGGTTTGTTCTATTATAAAGCAAGAAAAAGAAGCTGGGAAAGGGAATTGTACAAGGACAGAGAAAAGCCATGAGTTGTTTTGCTGAGAAAAGAAACAAGTAATATCACATTCTGAAGGTTCATTTCCTTATATATGGGCGAGTAGTCCTTAAAATCCTAAGAAATGCAGTTTTCTAACCATGTACATAGGTGGTACGCAGCTAAGCACTCGAGTTATGATTATTTTTATGTATGGATTAATAGTGGTATAATCACTGTTTGGCTAACTCAAATGTATACGCTCTGTCAAAGTTACTGTTGTTTATGGTTCTGAAAATGATTGATGTGGAACGAGGACCATTCGTAATTTGGCCTCCAGGACATGCTCTGCTTCAGCTTGCAGGTTGTGACCTTCCTTCCCTCCTCTTACTGGTTTGCTTTTAGTATTATTAAACTGCACGACACAGATGAACATTTTTGGTTATGCCTAGGCCTAGATTTTTTTGTGGTGATGCATTGACAGAGGCAGATGACTATTTATAGAGAAATGTCATGGAAATTGCAAGTAGATGGTCGCAGATGCTTACTAATCTGTAACAATAAAATCCAATTGCATGTCATATGTCGATTTTCTTACATATTAAATTGTGAGCATACTTCGGGACATATCTCGCTCTGGTGAGCATATTATACGGCCTTCACCGGATGCATTTGTGTTTTGTAAAAATGCATTGGTGCTATGTAGAGATTACTCTTGCACTGTTTTTCTACTATCTTGTTGTTTCTCTGTTTTTGCGTTTTAAGTTCCCAAATGCCTAGATAGTTAATGCAGCATTTTAAGTTCTCATTTTAAGTTTCTCTGTTTTTGCATTTTAAATTCAGAATGACACTTCAATGGCTCATTGCGGTGAAAGTGCCAACGAATGATTCCCAAGGGAAGAACCATTTTCCGAACAAGGAAGGTTAGTTTAATTTGCTCAAGTATCCTTGCTAGGATGCTGCCATGAAGATGGGAGAAACATCCTGGTCTATGAGTCCATGATGAATGAGATTCTGGAAAGAGCGAAGAAGATGACGCTATGCAAAATGCATAAGCTTGGATGGCATGGCAGTGCATGGTTATGCCACGGGTCGAGAAGTACTGTCCCGGTGAGTATCCAGACCTGTAAAATAGATATGCTTTGTAACCTTGATATAATAGTACATAACTGAAGGAGCGGACATCGTCGTCGTCGTGAAATTCCTTTATCCCGTTCACAAAGCTCAGTTTCCTTTCGGAACTTGCATGACCCTTCCTATTATGTTCTTCCATTTAGTATATCTTGAAAAATTATCCTCTGGCCATATTGGCTTCTACCCATCCTGTTGTTTGTCTAGATTTGAAAAATAATTTATGGGATGTTTGGTTGATCTAGACGAGGGTTTCTTTGTAGTGCTTGGTTTATTGGAATCGGTTTTGTTTGCACGACCTGGCGGTTGGTTGCGGCTCGATCCGCTCCTAGATCGGGATCTACGAGGCGACTGCGACTGGTGGTGGAGAGCCATGGTTGGCGGAGAGGAGGAAGGGAGGTAGGGGCCCGACCGTCTCTGTGCCTCCTCTCGCCGAGCTGCGGCTGCCCCGTGCACGCTCTTTCTCTCTCTCTCTCTCTCAGGTACTCTCTCTCCTACATATCGCACGAAGCCGTCCTGCTGTTGGATTGAGCAATGCAGGCAGCGGCGAGCGCCGGTGTGTGCAGGAGCCTGGCAACGAGAGCGTTGGCGTGACGACCGCCGTGTCGCAGGTCAAGAGTTGGGAGTACATCTGGCATCTTGGTTGCCACGTAGCTTCTCTCATCGCCGGGGAGGGCTTAATCCTAGTTCTCGACAAGAGGGAAGAAGATGACGCTACGCAAAATGCATAAGCTTGGATGGCGTGGCAGTGCATGGTGATGCCACGGGTTGAGAAGTACTGTCCCGGTGAGTACTTCCTCTATCTCGCCTCTTCGATTTGCTCTTGTTGAACGGGAAATTTATGCTGGGCTAGGGTCGGATTGATGGTTAGTGAGTGATAATGTCTGTATGAGTGTTTCATCGGTGTAGCAAGTGATCAACAATAGACATCTCTTACTTTTGCATTGGAATGCAGATCTTGCTAAAGAGTTAACTATGGACTCATTTATGTATGCTCATGTCCCAATGCTTCATTAGGTATTCTTATTCTGCAATATTTTTTTGTTACCGTCTTCTATTGTTTCCCCTGTTTTTCTCAGTTATTATTCAGAGAACACGACATGTCATATGAATTTTAGACTACTTGTAATTGTTAGAATCAACTTCTTGAGTTTGCTTGATTAGCATGTAATTTTTCACACTCACCAATTGTAATGTTTCACGCTTGCCAATTGTTAGAATCAGGTTCTTGAGTTGCTTGCTTAATCATGTCCTTGTGTAATTGCTCACCAAGCTCGCCAATTGTGAGTTTGTCCCTCATAGATGTCATGCAATTGTACTTTGACAGGAGTCGTAAAACCAATGGTAAAAGATTGTTTCATAGTGAAAGAATTTATGTTTGTGGTGACTACCTCAAGTGAGGCAAAGCAAGAATTTGTCACAATTCACCTTAAGAAGACTATATTGTTGTTCTGCAATATTATGTGCTTATTACATAAAAAGGACCCGTTTGGCAACGCTTAAATCATTTTATGGCGTCTTTGTTTCTGATCTACAAAACAAAAACTTTTACCCTGGCTTGTTATTTATAATTCATTCCTTTTTCTTGCTTGCTTATTAGAATACAAGCCACCATGACTCCACTATCAATCATACACCTTCTTTATATATGTTGTTCTTTTGTAAAGAAAGCCAGACCTGATTATTTTATTTTAGATCAACATCGTTTTTTTTTTGTTTGTCTGAAGCTAAAATTGAATATGTTGGCCTTTAGCCGCCTTTAACCTTAGAAATAATTTATGATAGCTTTTTACATACAACGGTTATATCTATTACCAGGTGTCCATCATTATAACTGTTGATCTCCTATGTACGCACGGCTGTGCTCAGATGCCGGAGAAGCATGACAAAAATATATCTGATTGAATTTTATGCATGTAATTGATTTATGTGGGTGCTGAAAACAGAAAAGTTGGTTCTCATATGGACATGTAATCGCTAAGCGAGATCTTTATTACAGGAAAGCACCTATTTAGATAACATGATTACCTCGGTGCATTAAGGATAAGGATACCGGTTCTCAATATCACTCTCCAGAAATTTACACTCTACTAGCAAGGTCTGCTTCCATTATTGATTGCTCCATGGTGGTGAAATTCAATTTGGATATTTAGTTTCCATTATCGTTGCTCCTTCATCTGTATGATGGAAGCATCATGATGTGGTTGATATTTTTCTTCCAATTTATGTAATATTGTCTTATCACCACCCCTAGCAAGCAGCGATACGTTTTCCTTTTACTGACCATTTGGTTGATGCTTCTCCGATCATTTGGTTGATGCTTCTCCTATGACTTGTGTAGCCAAATTGAGCTTAGAATTCAATATTCTCACAAACCTGATGCTTTGTTTTGTCGTATGTATTGTTTGAAATGAAAGATCTTAGCATTTTCATTTTGTTCGATTGTGAATTCCTGTGTGCGGACTTACGTTGACTCACTCTTTTTGAAACCTTTATTTATGTTCAATAATTATCTCAGTTTGAAAAATGAGACTTAAAACTTTGACTGATTAACTCTGTTTGTTGTACGCATCTTTTGTTTATGGTTTTCCTCAACATCACTACATGCTTAAGATGACATGTTATTGGCCTATAGTATATGTGAACTACACATTCGATCACTTACCATTACAATTATTTATCAACAATCTTTTTGTCACAAAAATTATAGATATATAGACACATGTAGAATCATACTCCCTCTGTCCCAAAATAAGTGACGCAAATTTAGTACTAAGCTAGTACAAATTTTATACTAAAGCAGCGACACTTATTTTGGGACGGAGGGAGTATGTTGTAAAGCTTCCAACACATGCTTTAGGCAATGACAACCCACCGATAACGCCCACTACGAAGAGTTGTTTAGATGAAGAAGTCATTTTTTATACCGATGGCACCTGCAGTGAAGGCTCTACCTGATGATCATCGCTTCATAACCACAACCATCTATATGATGCATCTCTGGCTATATACTTTGCTCAAAGTAAATAATCAATCGTAAACTTCTTAGAGCACTATGTAACAGTAGTAAGTTCTCTTAGAACACTATGTATCAGCACTAAGTTTCTATATGCTTATGCTCATCATAAACTTCTTAGAGCACTATGTATCAGCACTAAGTTTCTATTTGCTTATGCTCTAATCAGTGTTGAAATATTTTTATGTGTCTAAACTGATCCTACTACAACTTGTTTTGTGAAATCAATGTATGCTATTATCAAGCAATGTCATTACTTCCTTTTGATCTATCATGATACGATATAATGAGATAAAAGTATATCTATTAAACTGTCACATGCACATGGTTTGAATACTTGGCTGGCCGATGCTTTTTGCGCCATCGGCGCAACGGGTCATCTAGTATCTATAAGAGCAGAGCATCTACAACCGACCCGTTATACCCGTCTCAAACGCCCTGTCCGGTCACCGCTCACGAAAATACGACCCAGACGAACGTCTTAAACATGCCTCAAACGCCCGAGCTGACCGGCACCCCTCATATCCACCACATATATGAAATGAGTATGACGAGTGCCCGGGCATGCCCGATCAGTGCGTTCGTCATATAGAATTGGGTCCATATTTTCTCTTTGTTTATTCTTTCTTACTTCTTCTCCACCAATTGCATGCATGTGACCGGGCGTATATGGGTAAAGTGAGGGACATGGTTGTGAAAGTGAAAATTTGAGAGGTGACCGGTCACTGTCTGCGGACGCGCCTGGTCGCGTCCGCGGGCGTTTGAGGGGTCGGATTTGTCAAGTCCGACTGTAGATGCTCTGATAACCGCTGGTTTACGGGATCCATCCCGTATTCTCGTCCCGAATAGATACCCGAAATCCGGTTGTCCCGGATTTTTTTGTGGGATTCCGAGTTCGCGAGTCCAATTCCTTCATATCTGCGGGAATCCGACGGTTTTTTCAGTGTCCCCTTTTCGCTGGCGCGAACTGAAAGCACATTTGCTCCCTTGGTGGTTTTGGTAATTAATAACAACATATATCTCATTGTACTAATGTTTCCACTAAGTATATTTTAGGAAAAGTTCAATGATGGGAAGGCAAAAGGATTGTGGAGAAACCCCTTGATGCAAGGAATAATATTGGCCAAGCTTCAAGCTACAAGACTCTTCATTTTACTTTGTGAGAAATCACTTTGAGTCATAGGAAAGCCAATACTATTAAAAGGGGGTGTGGTAAATGTTGGTGAACAAAATGCTCCACGTCCAGAAGTGCTAGCCACGAAAAGCACCCACAAACTCTTCCACAAAAGTCTGTCAAAGCCAAACATCAAAATCGGTGCCACCAACAAATTTCATTCAGCCCTACCGATTTTCCATCTTAGACAGAACCCAGCCAACCCTAGTATTTTGGTGCCATCGAGATTTCCATATCGGTGCAACCGATTATGTTGCCAACTTTCTGTTACCCAAATACACAAAGTCGGTACCACCGAGTTTGTTCTATCGGTACCACCGAGTTTGCAATATAGCCTTTGCCCATCCTATCGGTACCACCAAAATTTCTATATCGGCTCCACCGAGATTCAAAAGTTGCCACCTTTGGTGCAACTCGGTACCACCGAGATTTACACATCGGTGTCACCGAGTTGGTCACTTTAGGTGTAACGGTTGGATTTTTGGAGATGCCTATATATACCCATCCACCATCACCTACTCGAAAGTGAAGCACTCAGAACAGTTCCCCACTTATCTTATCTGATTTTCTGAGAGAGAGCCACCTACTCATGTGTTGAGATCAAGCCATTCCAGTCCAACCATATGAAACTTGATTTCTAGCCTCCCCAACTTGCTTTCCACCCAATCAATCTCTTCCACCATAGCCAAATCTGTGAGAGAGTGATTGAGTGTTGAGGAGACTATCATTTGAAGCACAAGAGCAAGGAGTTCATCATCACTACCACATCTATTACCTTTTGGAGGGTGGTGACTCCTAGATTGGTTAGGTGTCGCTTGGGAGCCTCCTACTTCGTGTTGTGGAGTTGAATCAAGAAGTTTGTAAGGGCAAGGAGATCGCCTACTTCGTGAAGATCTACCCCGAGTAATGCTAGTCCTCCGTGGACGTAGGCCATCATGGAATAGACAAGGTTGCTTCTTCGTGGAACCCTCTGTGGGTAGAGCCCTCCGTGGACTCTCGTGACCGTTACCCTCCGTGGGTTGAAGTCTCCATAAATGTGGACGTACGATAGCACCACCTATCGGAACCACGGGAAAAATCTTCGTGTCTCCAAATTGCGTTTGATCTTCCTTCCCTTCCTCTATTACATATGCTTGTTTTTATTTTCCGCTGCTACACTCTTAGACATGCATGTCTAGGGTGTACTTGACTTGCTACAATTGCTAAAATCTGTCAACACTTAAAATTGGGAAAAGGCTAGATTTTTATTTGGTCAAGTAGTCTAATCACCCCCCTCTAGACATACTTTCGATCCTACAAGTGGTATCAGAGCTTTGGTCTCCATTGCATTGGTTTCACAACCTAGGAGAGTATGTCGTCTAGCGAGGGAAATTATCACCATAGAGGTCCATACTTTGATGGTACAAAATTTGCTAGTTGGAAGCACAAAATGAAAATGCATACTCTTGGTTATAACCCCGCCGTTTGGGCTGTTGTTCGTGTTGGAATGCAAGGTGAATTCTTTGCGGATGGAAGGGAACCGGATCGTGAAGCGACCGCGGAAGAATTGAAGATGTTGCAATACAACGCTCAAGCATGTGAGATCATCTTCAATTGCTTATGCCCCGAAGAATTCAACAAAATCAGCCGTCTTGAGAATGCCAAGGAAATTTGGGATACTTTGGTTGATATGCACGAAGGTACCGAATCCGTGAGATAATCCAAGTTGGATGTTCTTCAAAGTCAGCTTGACAAGTTCAAGATGAAGGATGGTGAAGGAGTTGCTGAAATGTACTCTAGGCTTGCTCTCATTACCAATGAGATTGCCGGCTTAGGAAGTGACGAGATGACTGACAAATTCGTCATCAAGAAGATACTTAGAGCCTTGGATGAGAGATACAACACCGTGTGCACATTGATCCAAATGATGCCCAACTACAAGGATCGCAAGCCTACGGAAGTCATTGGAAGGATTGTTGCTCATGAGATGACACTCAAAGACAAAGAAGAGCTTCGCAACAAGTCTAGCGGTGCTTACAAAGCCACAAGTGATGCTCCCGCAACTTCAAGCGACAACCTTGTCACCAATGAAGAGATAAGCCTCATGGTCAAGAAATTCAACAAGTTCTACAAGAATAGATGCAAAGATCGAAGCTCCAACTCAAGATATGAAGAGAAGCGTTTGTCAAGTCATGACCGAAACTGCTACAATTGTGGGAAGCCCAGTCACTACTCAAATGAGTGCTCGGCTCCCTACAAACGAAGAGAAGAGTCACCGAGAAGACGAAGCTCAAGAGATGAATCACCTCGAAGAGAGAGAAGGAGTAGAGATGATCGTTATGAACGAAGACCCTCAAGGAGAAGTAGGGACTCGGAGAAGAAGGACAAGTACACCAAGAGCCACTCAAGAAGAAGACGTCAAGCTCATGTTGGTGAATGGGTTTTCGGCTCCGAATCCGACAACCACTCCGAGAGAAGCTATCACTCCAACTCCGACTATAGTCAAGATGAAGGTGTTGCCGGAATTGCACTAGTGACTACCGACTCCTACGACATATTTGATTCACCAAATGAAGGGAGTGGAAGTTGCTTCATGGCTAAAGGCCCCAAGGTATCACACCCCGAGTATCTTGATTTTAATAGTGATGAGGATGATTTACTAGGAGATGATGACTTGCTCTTTGATAAAACTAGTAATGTTAGTCAAAATGAACTTGATAATCTTCATGCTAGTCAAGAGGAATCGTGTGATGATGATAAGATGGAAATAGAGCGACTAACTAAAGAATTAAACACTCTTAAGTTAGCCCATGAAACTACTCTAGAAGATCATAGAGAGCTTGTAAGGACTCATGAGAAGCTACGCTTCGAGAAGCTCAATTTGGAGCAAGAACATGAGTTTCTTAAAGCTATCAATGATGATCTCCGAAAGAAGACTTCATCTTATCTAGCCAAATGCTTACTCTTGTCTACATTGATGCCACAAGTTAAACCTAGACAAACTAGTAACAAAGGCAAGAAAGGTTCTTCATCTAGTAGCAACATTAAAAATGCTAAATCAAATGATGTTGTTTCTAGTAGCTCTATTGATTCCACTAATGATTCTCTTAGCCAAGTTACACTTGAGCAAGAAAACGATTTATTGAAAGGAATTATAGAGAAAGGTGTCTTCAAGAGTCTTGCCGGATGCAAACAATTCGAGGAGATTGTACGCAAGCATGGAGGTTACCGGAAGAACCATGGCATTGGCTACTTCAATGCAAATGGTGTTGAATGGGAAGAAGATCAATACCCCAAGCCAAAGTTTGTTCCTCAAAAGGAGAAGTATGAACATACTCTCCCCAAGGGAACAACTCAAGATGACCTTCCACCACAAGGACAAGACCTCAAGGGCAAGGGAAAGCTTCAAGATGACATTGACACATTTGAAGATGAATCCCAAGCTATTGTCAAGTGGGTTCCCAAAGCTACTTCAAGCTCTACTTCAACAAGCGCTACTACAACACCAAGGATTCCCATCAACTTGATGTGGGTCCCCAAGAAGAAGAACTAGAGAAGTTCTTGAGGGGTGACTCCGCCAATGAAATTCACTCACATTCATTATTGGCAAGAACTAGTTGCAATCAACATCAACACTATGCATTAGTTCGAGGAGTCACACATTCCCTCAAAGGTAAGCAAGGGACAAGGTAATCAACAAATCAATGGACATCATCATGTATGCATTGCACTCCATGTCCATAGATATCCTTGTATTTGTTTCTTGTGTGTTGGGACTAACCCATGTAGGTGAGAAGAGTAAGAAACAACAAGGATGCTCCCAACTCATGGTGATCTTCATCAACATTGAGCATCCACCACTACTTCACCTACATGAAGTCTTCATCGACGAAACCCAAGGTTAGTTTATCCCTCTTTTGGGGGGATGTCACATCAAGGGGGAGCTTTACTCTAAGACTTGAGTTAAAGCATCTCATAGCATGTGACAACATTAACAATGCTTTATGAAAAAGTGGTAACCCCACTTGTGCTTAAACGATGAGTATGACCTATGATCAAGTATTCTTACTTGGCTCCTAAGTCAATATACTCATATATAGATGACTACGTCATCGCCAAAGTGCTTGATAGATGCTAGAATGTTTGTGCATGTTTGCCATGATTTCATTTGATATCTTAATGTGTGAGCATGTTGGTCTGCATTTATTTATCCATTCGAGGACATCCAATTGTTGCTATTTGGTTCTTGAATTAACTTTTGCCAATTGGATGGAAAAGAATGCCTAGGACCCTCCTCTAGCTATCTATGCTTTCTCGTCTCATATTCTATTCATGCTACATCACAAAACTTGAACAAGTACTTTTCGATCTCTCTGTGTGAGGAGCACTCGGAGTTCCGTATCGACAAAGGACTGACCATTAAAACCTCCCAAGTGCAACTCGGTGGAACCATAACAAAAATCTCGGTCTCGCTGATTGCCTAGGGTTGATCTGTTTCTCCATCTCAGTAGAACCGATTTCACTTTCTCGGTTACACCGAGTTTCTCTGTCAGCTGACAGTTGAGACTCGATGGCACCGAAAACTTAGAATCGGTACCTGTCGGTGTACTAAAGTTTGGGTCTTTTAGTACCCCATCCTTGTGCACGGACGGTTGTAGCCACACCAGCGGCAAGGCCTGCCGGGGGACAGCGGAATGCGAGCACAAGAATGTCAAGAAAGCATTCAAGTCAATAATCAGAAGACAGAAGACCAAAGGCTGGGGCCCCGGCAAGATCCTTGCCGGGATGGCTTGCGGAGCCCCGGCAAGATTCGCACCCGGCAAGACCTCGCCAGCCTGTCGCTGCTCCAGCACGGCGACCAGCCTGTCAGACAGGTTTTGTCCTCCTGGATGCGTGTCAAGGAGCTAACAGTGGATGGGATTAAGCGGTGCTGATGGGACGGGCTCTTTTTCCGTCCCCATGAAAGTTAGGGACACCTAAACGGAGCATTTAATGCGTTTGTCCTAAGTCGTCAGTGATAAGCATGTAAACACTGTAGTAACTTTACACCTCTTGTATGCATTGTGCGCCACTGTTGGTGACCCCCTTGGACATATAAAAGGAGACCCAAGGCGTAGCTACAGGGGGAGGACCTTCTAGCCCATTCTGCATGCGTAGCTGCTGCTCGAACGTACTGTTCATTGCAAGCGATCCTAGAGTTTGGGCTTAAACACATACAATACAACTAAAGCAGGAGTAGGGTTTTACGCTTCTTAGCAGCCCGAACCTGGGTAGAAAATCTCTCGTGTTGATCGTTGGATCTGCTCTTTGTGCAAGCCTTTTTCCCTGCCGAACCGTAAAGGGATCCACGCAATCCCATAGGTGTCGTACGCCGACATCTTTGGCGCGCCAGGTAGGGGGTCAAGGTTGCGCGAACCTGATCGAGCGATCAGCGTGCCAGTTTCTTCATCATCTTCATCGCCATGGCTCCCAAGAAGAAGGGCTTTACGGTGGTTAATCCATCCGCATCCGGTATGCCCATAGCTGCACGGACGGGCGACGGTGTGGACGCTGGCGGAGGAGGCGGAGATCCAGAGCTTCCACGACGTTCTGGTGATCAAGGCCAAGCGACCGACGTCATTCGCAGCGGCGACGGCAACGCGCGCGCCGCTAGATCTAAGGACGTAGCTGTGCTGCCTACGGGCGGTGCAGTGAACTCCAAGGACGGAAGGGCGCCTTCTAAGACATCCACGCCGGCGCATGCGCCGCGGCATTCTCAGGTCGCGTGCCATGAACAGCGCCGTGACGTTGGTGGTTCTAAGCGTCCCGAAGGAAAGACCCCTGAGCATCACTCTCAAGATGCGCGGGGCCAGCATGCACGCCGAAATGCTGGTGGAAGCAGCGCGCGGTCACGGGACCGTGATGGAGCTCCTTCTAACACGGTTAGGAGTCAGAGCACCTCACGTTCCTCGCATCTTTCGCCGCCGCCTACACCAGCAGAAGCATTGGCACAAGCACGACTGCTCCTGAATTTTCCTCCTGTTGCGGAGAAGCTCGAAGAATGGAGGGCTGCTCTTCAGAGCCTCATTGGCCTCGCTGATGCAGATGGGCCGCAGCGGGCGGAGCCTTCGCGGCGGCAGTCTATCGAGCCGGCGTGCGCCGATGGTGAAAAGAATGGAGGCGGTACGACCACAATGCACTCTCCTCCACGGCGGCAACAGCGGTCGCTGACTCGACGGATCGATGCATGTGATGACGATTCAACGGCGTCGTCTGATCTGCGAACTCGCCGCGATCAACGTCAAGTTCTTCGGGAATGAAGCAAAGAAGACGCTCGGACTACCATCGAGCGGCGGCGGGAAGCGCGCCATCAATCTGATAGGCGCGCAGGACCCACTGTAGACAAGCCTGCGCCACGGTATCCTGGGGACCTACCTTACGAGGTGGGTTGTCCAGCTTTTACCCGTGAGCTGCGGCGAGTCCAGTGGCCCAATTCCCGAATGTTCAAATCGGAGGTCCCGGAGAAATACGACGGCAAGACTCACCCGTCGGAGTTCTTGAGCATCTACACCATTGCGGTGCAGGCTGCCGGGGCTCGTGACGACAAGATACTCGCCAACTACTTCCCGTTGGTACTTAAGCCAAACGTCAGGTCATGGTTGATGCATCTGCCGGAAAATTCCATTACTTCCTGGGCAGATCTGTGTCATGAGTTTGTTGGCGCCTTTACCGGAGGCCACCAAGCTCCTGGCCAGGAAAGCGATTTACATCTCATCCCCCAGAAAGAGGGCGAAACCTTGCGCAAGTACATACAAAGATTCAGCCGTGTACACCACAACATCCCAGACATTCATCCTGCCGCTGTTGTCAGCACGTTCCATCAGAACGTGTGCAACCGCAAGATGCGCGAAGAGCTGGCGATGAGCAAAGTCAGGGATGTTGCCGAGCTCTATGCTCTAGCTGACAAGTGTGCTCGAGCTAAAGAAGGGAGGAGATTCCCCAGCGAGGATGCTGGCGCAGGAATCGACTCTGAAGACGAAGACGCCGCCGCCCCGGCAAAGAAAGGCCGACGGCGTAACAGGAAACGCAAGGGCAAGGCCATGCTTGCTGTCGAGGAATCCGGAAGCCTCAACACCGCCAAGAAGGTCAAGGTTGACTGCCCCGGCAAGGAGGTTGCCGGGTGCGCCTCCTGTCAAGCCTTGGCGGCTGCCGACAAGCCGGAGGGCTCCGACAAGCAGTATTGCAAGATCCATCGCACCAAGGGCCATGATCTTCAAGACTGCCGGCAAGTTGAGCAGCTTGTAGAAAAGCAGAAAGCTGAGTATGAGAGGCGAGATAAGGAGAAGGCCCAAGATGGTGCAGAGGGGTCCGGCAAGAAACGCGGTGGCCGAGGAGGTCACCGCGGCAAGGCCAAGCAACAGAAGGAGAGGCCCGCTCGAGGCCGCGGCAAGGAAGAGGGGGGTGACAATGACAATGAGGAGGACGATGAGTCCAGCGAGCATGAGTTTCAAAAAGCTACAGAAATCATGTGCATTGACGGGGGTGCCTCGTTGCATTCTTCTCACCGCCAACTTAAACAGTGGGCGCGCGAGATTAATGCGACAGAGCCATCTGTCGATGCCCGGAAACCATTGAAATGGTCCAACACGCCTATCATTTTTGACGCTGAGGATCACCCTGATCACACAACTGTGGTCGGATGTCTGCCATTGTTGGTTTCACCAACAATTCGCAACCTCAGAGTGACGAAAATGTTAGTTGACGGTGGGGCCGGTTTGAACTTGATCTCACCTGATGTGATCAAAAGGTTGCAAATTCCTGATGAAAATCTCAAGGAAACGGGCACGTTTCAAGGGATCAATCCAGGAAGGAGCCAGCCGAAGGGTAAGATCACACTACCAGTAACATTTGGTAATGACCTGAACTACAGAACAGAGAAGATTGTTTTCGATGTCGCCAAGATTCCATTGCGATATAATGGGATCCTTGGCCGTCCAGCGCTGGCCAAGTTCATGGCGGCATCGCACTATGCTTATAATACATTGAAGATGCCCGGGCTGATGAGCGTCATCACTGTCAACTCCGACAAGAAGGATGCGCTTATATGTACCGACCAACTCTACTTGGAGGCAGTTGCAGCATCTGCCGCCAAGGCACTTGGTCCTGCCGCTGAAGCTCCTGGGGGGAAGAAGACCGGCAAGACCTCTGGCACACACTCCGACAAATGCACCTCCTCGGAGTGCTGCGCTCCTGTTGAGGATGTGCCAAAGAGCTCCACCGGCAAGAGCAAGAAATCCAAGGCAGCTCCGCCAGAAACTAAGAAGGTGCCCGTCAAGGAGGACGGTACGGGAGGAACTTTCACCATAAGTTCCACCCTCGATGACAAATAGGAAAGCGCGCTCATTGCCTTCCTGTGGGCGAATGTCGATGTGTTCGCATGGCAACCATCTGATATCCCCGGTGTTCCCAGGGAGGTAATTGAGCACCATCTTGCTGTCTGTCCTCATGCACGGCCCGTCAAGCAGAAAGTTAGGAAGCAAGCCTTGGAACGGCAAGAATTTATTGCTGAGGAAATCAGGAAACTGGAAGCGGCAGGTTTGGTTAGAGGAGTGCTCCATCCAACATGGTTGGCCAATCCAGTTGTAGTGCGCAAGGCGAATGGAAAATGGAGGCTGTGTATTGATTATACAGATATCAATAAAGCCTGTCCAAAAGATCCTTTTCCCTTGCCGCGCATCGACCAGATTGTGGACTCCACTGCTGAGGGAGTCCTGGACTAAGGGGTCCTCGGGAGGCCGGCCTATGTCTTGTGGGCCGGACTGTATGGGCCACTTGCCGAATACTGGAAGGATTAAAGATCTCATCTCCAAGAGGGAAGCTTCGGGAATCGTGGATTGTTCTCCACGTTTGGAATAGCGAATAGGCATGTTTATCCCTTCGACGTGTAACCGACCATGTGTAAACCCTAGGGACCCCGGCGTCTATATAAGCCGAAGGATTTTAGGATGTAGGGAGAGAACTCATCTAGGGTTTTAGTCATACGATCTCGTGGTAGATCAACTCTGTAAACTCCTTACACTCAATATAATCAAGCAGGACGTAGGGTATTACCTCCATAGGAGGGCCCGAACCTGGGTAAAACCTTGTCCCCTTTGTCTCCTGTTACCATCGATCCAAGTATCACAGTTCGGGACCCCCTACCCGAGATCTGCCGGTTTTGACACCGACATTAGTGCTTTCATTGAGAGGGCCACTGTGATCGCCAGAAGGAATCGATGGCTCGCCTAATCGTCAACGACGAGGTCTGCAACACGGGTACTTTTGTCCACGGACAGATCTTCGCCTTCGGCAGCAGAGTGCTGCACGCCGACCACGCCGGCCATCTAGGTCGCGTCGGAAGCTTCGCCCCTGATCAAGAGGTCAGATTCGGGAACTTAGAGTTCTCCGTAGACTCTCGAGGCGATCTATCACTGTCTGGGCTCGCGGTCTCGCCCGCCATGCCCGAAGGCTCTGAGGCTTTAACCCCAGACCCACTATTCGGCCCCTCCCTTGGGATTAACCCGGTCGAGGGCCCGACGCCCAGTCCGGATCCGGTCATAGCGCCCGATGCCCGGACACCAGTTCTTGCCGAACACTTCCCCCGCACGGACGCATCAGAGGTTCACTCCGGAAACCCTGTGCAGGCCGACCCGACCGAGCTCTCGATACTCAATGAGGCTCTGGACCGGATCTCGTCGATGAAGATCACCGACGATCTAACTCCGATCTGTTCTCAGACCGGATTTCAGACGGGTCAGGACAAATTTTCCGGCCCACCCACCACCCACTTCATAGCCACTGTCGAAGATTTAACCGACATGCTTGACTATGCTTCCGAGGAAGCAGAGCATATGGATGAGGAGGATTACGCCCTCACCCCGGCTAAGACCGGGCAGTGGACTTCCACGTCTACATACGACGTCTACATGGTGGACACCCCGAAAGACAACGGCGATAAATCGGATGAAGCGCCGTCAAGACGCCGCAGGCCGCCTAAACGGTCAAAAGGGAAAAAGGGGCGAAAATCTACCGATGGCACCGGGGATGGTGATACCCCGGAAGATATCGGCGGCCCAAATATCCCCGAACACCCGTTAGAGGGTCAGGAGAGACCCGAAGACCGTCGTGACCCAGATGATCCAGATGATCCCGAGGACGACGACTACCTCCGCTCTATCGAGGGGGAGGATAACGCGGATGCCGAAGACTTTGCCATCCCCGACAATCCTGCTGACCAGGAACTATTCAGACAACAGCTCATATCCATGGCTCGAAGCCTGAAAGCAAAAGAGCGGCAGCTCAAAGCCGAACAAGACGACCTCAACGACCGATGGACGAGAGTCCTCTCAGCCGAGGAAGGATACGGCACCTGTCTATCGGACCAGCCTAAGAGCTATCCTCGCCGACGGCTGCTGCCACAATTCGACGACGAGCTCACTGATACGCCGTCACCCAAGCATACCTCATATGACAAGCCAGACCGCCCCCCTCGAGGACGAGACCGGACGGCTGATGATACCCCATCGACGGGGAAAGGAGCCACTAGAGCCCGATGACAGGTTCGACCTTCGACACGATCTGGACTATAGAGCAGGCCGCACGCGATCCATTTACGGATCCAGAGGATACTCACCCGATAGACGGGACGGGTACAGGCCTCGTTTCGACCGCGACAATCAAGATCGGGAACAGCACCGAACTAGGGTAGACGCCGGCCATCGGCGCACCATAGCCCTGGTTAGAGGAGCTGCACACCCACTGTGTTTCACAGATGAGGTAATGCGGCATCAGTTCCTGGAAGGGTTTAAGCCCGTAAACATCGAGCAATACGATGGGACAACTGACCCAACAGTATGGATTGAGGATTTCCTCCTCCACATCCACATGGCACGGGGAGATGACCTCCACGCCATCAAGTACTTACCGTTGAAGCTCAAGGGGCCAGCTCGGCACTGGTTAAATAGCCTCCCCGAAAACTCCATTGGGTGTTGGGAGGACCTAGAAGAGGCATTCCGATCTAACTTCCAGGGCACTTATGTTCGGCCACCAGACTCATCTGATCTCAGCAACGTCGTTCAGAAGCCCGGAGAGTCCGCACGGCTATTCTGGAACCGCTTCCTGACCAAGAAGAATCAGATCGTAGACTGCCCGGATGCCGAAGCTATAGCCTCCTTCAGGCATAACATTCGGGATGAATGGCTGGCACGACAGCTCGGCCAGGACAAACCAAGGACAATGTCCGCCCTCACGTCACTCATGACCCGCTTTTGCGCGGGTGAGGATAACTGGCTCACTCGACGTAGCCATAACCCCGAAGACCCCGGAACCTCTGAAGTTCGGGATGGGAACGGGAAACCGAAGCGCAACAAGAACAAGCGCCGGCACAATAATAGTGATGCCGATGATACGGCCGTCAACGCCGGCTTCCGCAATTCCCGCTTTGGGCAGCGGAAGAAGCCCCCTAAAGGCAAACATGACGGACCCACCCCGCTGGACAAAATTCTGGAGCGACCTTGCCAGATCCATGGCACTCAGGAGAAGCCCGCCAATCACACCAACCGTAACTGTTGGGTCTTTAAGCAGGCCGGCAAACTCGCAACTAAGGACCAAGGCAAGAGCCCACGCAGCGAGGACGAGGATGAGCCTCGTGGTCCGATCGGTGGCAGTCAAAAGGAATTCCCTCCAGAGGTGAAAACAGTAAACATGATCTACGCCACTCATATACCCAAAAAGGAGAGGAAGCGCGCCCTTCGAGACATCTACGCCATAGAGCCTGTAGCCCCGAAGTATAACCCATGGTCGGCATATCCGATCACTTTTGATCGGGGCGACCATCCAACCAGTATCCGTCACGGGGGTTCGGCCGCACTCGTCCTAGACCCGATCGTAGATGGGTACCACCTTACTAAAGTCCTCATGGACGGTGGAAGTAGCCTTAACCTGATTTACTCAGATACGGTGAAAAAGATGGGCATAGATCCTTCGAGGATCAAGCCCAGCAACACTACCTTCAAAGGAGTGATCCCAGGCGTTGAAGCCCGGTGCACAGGCTCTGTAAGCCTGGAGGTTGTGTTCGGCTCGCCCGATAACTTCCGAAGTGAGGACTTGATCTTCGACATAGTACCTTTCCGCAGCGGCTATCACGCCCTGCTCGGCCGTACAGCGTTCGCTCGCTTTAGCGCCGTCCCGCACTATGCATACCTCAAGCTCAAGATGCCTGGCCCTAGGGGGGTCATTACTGTAAACGGCAACACAGAGCGCTCCCTCCGAACTGAGGAACATGCGTTGGCCCTGGCGGCCGAATTCCACTACACCGATGATTGGCAATCGCCGACATCTGCCGTCAAGGCACCCAAGGCTGGGAAAAGAGCTCAGTCTCAATCCGAGGTTCCAGAACCTTCCACTCCCTGTAAATAGGGACTCGCCCCCCATCGCACTGCCCTATTACCGGCAAAGTACGTGCCAAAGAGGCACAACTTTGCGCTTAAAATTCCATGGACAGCGGTGGGGACAAACTATTACAGGGTAGGTGTTCGGCTGGACCGAACTGTTACCGTCAACACGTCTTCGGACACTCTACAGGTACCATAAAGTGCCTGCCACAAGGTGTCAAGCCCATCCATACCTCGGCAACTTCTCAAGACCTTTTTTCTTCCAGGTCCGTTAGCCGAACTAACAAAGCCCATAAAGGTATACACCTCCTTAGGAGATGCAGGAGCAGATATGCGACATGGCGCGCCAAGGACGTCAGGTCATCTATCGAAGGCCCTTGGTACAACCTCTCCTGTAAAATTTATATTTCATTTATCAAATACCTGTAAACAGTTGCATCGGCAATTTGAATAAATAAGAGTTGTTGAGTAAAATACAGATATATCATTTTTTCTTTGCTGTCCCTTTTCGGAACACCTTCTGTTTTCTCCCTCTTGCGAACCTATTTCGGTATACTATATGATGCAACCGGCTAATAGACCGGGGGCTCGACTTTAAAAATCGCCCTAATCACAATTTCTTTAAGTGTTCGGTGTCTTGGAATTCCGCTTTATATGCATTGGTTCTGAACTATGTCTTGGGTCAATAGTTGGGTTGCCCGGCTCCTGTGCTTGCCCCTTTATGTTCCACTCGTTCGGCTAAAAGGGCAAAGGGAGCACCGTTGCGATTGTGCTTCCGGCTAGCCTGGTCAAGCGCTTCAGCGAAGAAAGTCAAAAACTGACTGTCATGGTATGCGAGAACCGGTCTGCGAATCCGAGCTTAACTAAATCTCGTCAGAGGTTATTCCGTGTCATACGATGGGTTTGGTGTTCGTGCAAACCAGTGATATAGGCTTCGGCCACGGTTCATCCGCACATCACAAACACCTGGGGACTCGTTGTTAGCTCCCTCACTCCTTTCTCGCGCCCCTATGGCTAAGTGAAAGCAATAAAGCATTATGGTCCGATTGCCTTGTCTGCCCCACACTACCACCTTCGGGTGCCGATAGTTCGGCTAAGGGTTATAGTGCGGTTGGAAAAGACACCTTGTGTAGTATCTGCACGGGGGCTGAAGCCGACGACTCGCAGCTTTCAGTATTAATGGCCACACAGAAGTTATAAAGGATGCAAAACATACAGGACATGATAAAAAACCATGCATTTTAAATTTATACACGCTGACAAGTCTTTAGATATATTACAGCAACCTACTCATACTCATTCTCTCTCGTACATTGTGATTCTATGGCCCGAGCACCCTCCATAACTCCGGAGAAGTACAGCTCGGGGCGCCTATGACCCTTCCCAGGAGGCGGAGGAGCTGTGGCTACCTTCAGTGGATCCAGCCCTGGCCAGTGCACCTTGGCCCTCGCAAAGGTCATCCTTGCTCCTTCTATGCAGGAAGACCGCCTCAATGCGTCGATCCGAGGGGTGGCGTCGCTCAACTTCTGCACTAAGCCGAAGTAGCTACCTGGCAATGGCTCATTGGGCCACAGCCGGATCCAGTGATCCTTCAGGGCCGGTTCCGCCATCCGATGTAGCTCCATTAGCTGCTTTAGCTGCTCCACAAGGTGAGGAGAACGCTCGGGGGCTTCGAATTGCGCCCAGAATAGACAAGCTTCATCTTCTTCTCCCCGCGAAGCATAGAACTGCTTCGCATCCTCTAAGCCCTTCTGGATGTCCGAGCAGGCGCCTGAGGAATGCCACACCTGGTTAAGCAACTCGAACTTGCTGTCCCCGAAGATACACTGCAAGGAATACGGCTTACCATCCATGATAGCTTTGGCTTGGCGTAGCTCCTCTTCAAATGAACGCCTCTCCACCCGCTCCTTCTGGAGATCGGTTTTCAGGGTGGATAGTTCGGCGGCTTGCTCTTTCCCTTTCATCTCAAGGACCTCGCACTTCTTGCTGGCGTCCTGGAGCTCCTGTTGAATCTCTTCCACTCGAGCCTCATGCTTGTCGCTTGTGGCTCTCTGGGCGGATAGAGCGGTGGCCGCTTCTTTGGCCGCCGACTTCTCAACCAAAGCTTCTTGCTTCGCTTTCTCAAGCTCGGCTTTGAGCTTTTCTATCTCTTTCACCGAGGCCGCGCACGTATTGACTTATGTTCAGAAACCGTGTTGATAGAGCGGTAAAATAGAGTTTTGATACTCTAATTTCGGCTTACCTTGCGCCTTGTCGAATCTCTTGTTTAGAGCATCAAGCTCGTCTTCGGAGCTCTTGAGCTTTCGATTCAGCTCCTCTAGCTCGGCGGCGTTAGTAGCCGCTGCTGTCGACGAAGCCTGTGTCATAGAGTTGTATAACCATTAAAGAGGTTTAGAAACTCCGAACTGTTAATAAAGCTGACTCTGTGTCCGGACCACTAATGGGCTGTTAGACCTATCCGAACACATATTGTCCGGCGCTCAGCTCGGATATAAGGCTATGATGGACCCCCAGGTAAGTTTTTTCAAACTTACCTAGGGCTCGGGGGCTGCTATGTGTATAAACAATCACTTAACTAAATCAATTTTTCACAAAGTAGGGCATTACTTGGTTTACCTGAAAGCCCGTCAGGAGACTGTTGAAGGCCTCCTTCAGTCCGGAATCCACGGACTGAATGATCTGCAATACCGCACCCATAAGGATGCGGTGTTCCCTGGAGATGGAGGCGCTGGACAGAGCCTCCCCCATGGCCGGCCACCCAGTGGTCGGCGGGGCCGGTGGGGATCGGGTAACCCGATCTCCAGTCGGAGATTGAATGGGTACCTCCGGAGGCATTGTGTGCTCTGGAGATGGCCTTGGAGGAGACTGGGCACTTCCATGTCCGGCCTCCTCGATGTCCGGGAGAGTCTTCTCCCCCGGGTCTTCGGTGGTCGAGGTATTAGCCTCGACCATGATGTCGTCACCTTCACCTCCAGTATTCGGCTCCAGGGAAGCCTGCTGGGATGACACCTCCGTGGCATCCTTCGTAGTGCCCGGAGGAGAAGGGCGCGACGCAGACCCGCTCTCCACAAGTTCGGCGGGCTGGGTCTCCCCGTCCGAAACTTGATCGGTGGGGAGAACGCGTGGTGGGCTGCAAATTGATGTGTGCTCACAGGTTAATAAGCATTCAAAATTAAGTACCGATGGCTCGGTAGGTCTTCGGATCCTTACCTTCGAGGTGGGGGCTTGACCCTGAGGTTCCTCCGCGGAACCCTCTCGAAATCCTCGGACTCGGTGTTTGAGTCCGAACTGTCGTCGGACGAGATCACATGTGTCTGGCGCGGTTTCTTCTGGGCGGGAGGAGCTACCTCCTCCGAGGCGTCCGATGACGCCGCCCTCTTTCCTGTGAGGGGGGAATCGCCTCCCCCCTCAGCCTCATGTTCCTCCTCTTGATTTGAGGAGGCATGAGTCTCTTCGGATGCAGCCCCTGGCTGGTCCCTGTTGCGCAGGCCAGTTCGGCCTGGCTTTTTCTTCTCTTTCTTCTCTGGCGCCTTATAGGGCGCCACTACGAGCATCTCCAGCAGCAGCGGAGACTTGGGGTCTTCGGGCTGTGGAGCCGGACACTTGATGCCCATGGCCTTGCTCGACCATTCCTATAAAAGGTAATCGGAAAATGCTTAGAATATCTCTGAGTAGATGAACCGATGAAATAACACAACGCTATACCTCGGGTGCAGGCTTGATGGCGCTCAAGCCCTTGTCCTCCTTCCTGCTTGGCCAGTTCTCCTGTGCCTTGAACAACGCCTTCCATAGTTTGTCCCGCATAGTGCGGAAGAGTTGACGAACTGTAGGGTCGTCGTCCATCCGGTAATCCCACATGGGAGAGCTCCGGCGCTGGCAGGGGAGGATGTGCCGCCGAAGCATGACCTGGACCACGTTGGTCAGGCCAACTCCTTCCCTGATTAGGGAGGCGATGCCCCTTTGCAGGTCCTCCACCTCTGTTTCCGACCCCCAGTTGAGACCCTTCTTGACCCATGAGGTCAATCTGGTTGGGGGGCCGGACCTGAATTCGGCAGGAACAGTTCCACATTCTGCAGGAACAGTTCTGCCTTCCTCTTCCTTGGGCTCGGTGATGTAGAACCACTCCCTCTGCCAGGTTTTGATGGTGTCGATGAAGGTGCCGGATGGCCACACTGCGCGCGGAAGCTTGCCGATGACTGCCCCACCACAGTCCGCATGTGCTCCGGCGACACACTTCGGCTTGATGTTGAAGATTTTGAGCCACAGTCCGAAGTGTGGCTTGACCCGCAGGAATGCCTCGCAGATAATGATAAAGGCAGATATATGCATGAAAGAGTTCGGCGGGAGATCGTGGAAGTTGAGCCCATAGAAGAACATAAGGCCCCTCACGAAGGGGTGAAGTGGGAAGCCTAATCCCCGGATGAAGTGGGGGACGAAGACCACCCTCTCGCCTGATTTGGGGGTGGGGATCACCTGGCCCTCCTCAGCAGCTCGGTGGAAGACATTGGCGGGGAGATAGCCGGCGTGCTTGAGATCTCGGATGTCCTGGTCTTTGACCGTGGAAGCTTCCCATTTGCCGCTGGCCATGGCTGAGCTCGGAAGGAGGATGGAAGATTTAGATCTGGGCTCAGGAAGCTCGGAAATACGGGGGAGCAGGAGGTGAATGGGGACATGGATAAGACTTGGGGTTTCTTTCCCCTTTTATTAAAGATTATCGCCGGTTAGCCTCCCTTTGCGGCGCCGTGAATCCCTCCGCTTCCCGAGACATGCGTGCCATTGAGCGCGATTAAGCATATCCCGTGTAAAACGGGACACAATCTGTGCATTGATAAACCGTGCTGGTGGAAACGGCCTCGAACCGCGAATCGAGTCTTCGCGACGGGTTCAGAGGTCGTGGTGGGTCGTGGCCTTTCGTCTGAAAAGTTGTCAGAAGACACTATTGGTTTTCTGACGTTTGGCCTTCGAAGCCGAACTACTCATGGTGTACGGACGGTCTATGATCGGAAACATTACACGTCGACGAAGGCCGAACTATAGCTCGAGCCGGACACTGTTTAGAGAAAGGAACTCGCCTCGCAAGCCGAAGACTCTGATCACTCGAAGCTGCTGGAGCCTGGACCCTTGGCGTTGGAGGATAGTTCGGGGGCTACTGAGGGAGTCCTGGACTAAGGGGTCCTCGGGAGGCCGGCCTATGTCTTGTGGGCCGGACTATATGGGCCACTTGCCGAATACTGGAAGGATTGAAGATCTCATCTCCAAGAGGGAAGCTGCGGGAATCGTGGATTGTTCTCCACGTTTGGAATAGCGAATAGGCATGTTTATCCCTTCGACGTGTAACCGACCATGTGTAAACCCTAGGGACCCCGGCGTCTATATAAGCCGAAGGGTTTTAGGATGTAGGGAGAGAACTCATCTAGGGTTTTAGTCATACGATCTCGTGGTAGATCAACTCTGTAAACTCCTTACACTCAATATAATCAAGTAGGACGTTGGGTATTACCTCCATAGGAGGGCCCGAACCTGGGTAAAACCTTGTCCCCTTTGTCTCCTGTTACCATCGATCCAAGTATCACAGTTCAGGACCCCGTACCCGAGATCCGCCGGTTTTGACACCGATAACTGCCGGCTATGATTTGCTTTCATTTCTTGACGCATATTCAGGGTATCATCAGATCTTCATGGCTAAGGAAGACGGAGAGAAAATCGCATTTATCACCCCATGTGGTACGTATTGCTTCATACGTATGCCTTTTTGGCTGAAAAGTGCTGGTTCGACGTTTGCAAGAGCGGTTCAGATCGGTTTTGAGTCCCAGCTACATAGAAATATGGAAGCATATATGGATGACATAGTGGTCAAAACCAAGGACAAAACAACACTCATAAAAGATCTAGAAGAGACATTTGCAAATCTGCGCAAGATCAATTTGATGCTCAATCCTGAGAAGTGTGTGTTTGGCGTTCCGTCCGGCAAGCTTCTCGGGTTCTTTGTGTCTCAGCGTGGGATCGAGGCGAATCCCGACAAGATCAAGGCAATTGAGCAGATTGAAGCACCAAGATGCGTCAAAGATGTGCGTCGTCTCGCCGGCTGCGTTGCCGCTCTGAGTAGGTTCATCTCCAAATCTGCTGAGCGCACCCTGCCCTTTTTCAAAATCTTGAAAAAGGCAGGTCCAATGAAGTGGACTCCAGAAGCGGAGGCAGCGCTGCAGGATTTGAAGAGGTACCTCTCCTCTCCTCCAACACTAGTCGCGCCTAAACCACAAGAGCCGTTGCTGCTATATCTAGCGGCAACGAATCAAGTGGTGAGTTCTGCGTTAGTGGCGGAGAGAGAAGTCGACGAAAAAGCAGCGGCAGCGACGAGACCGCCAAGCGACGAGCCAGGACCTTCCCCGGTAGAGCCTGGTGCCGACAAGGCAGGATCTGCGCAGTTAAATGAGTCGACACCGAATAAGAAGATGGTGCAGCGCCCGGTTTATTTTGTCAGCTCCCTTTTGCAGGGGGCTAGGTCAAGATACTCTGGCGTGCAAAAGTTGCTCTTCGGCCTCCTTATGGCCTCGAGGAAGCTGCGCCATTACTTTCAGGCACATGAGATCACCATCGTCACTCGCTTTCCGTTGCAGCGGATTTTGTGAAATCCAGATGCAACCGGCAGGATTGTGGAGTGGGCTTTGGAACTGTCAAGTTTTGGTCTCAAGTTTGAAAGTACTTCAACCGTTCAGAGCAGAGCTTTGGCGGAGTTCATTGTGGAATGGACCCTAACACCAGACGAAGAGATTCCAGAGACAACTCTCCCCGGCAAGAAAACGAATCAAGAGTGGGTTATGTATTTTGATGGGGCTTTCTCGCTGCAAGGCGCCGGTGCTGGCGTGCTGCTTGTCGCACCCACCGGAGAGCACCTCAAATACATAATTCAGATGCACTTTCCCCGGGAGAGATCGACAAATAACACTGCAGAGTATGAAGGGTTGCTTGCCGGTCTCAGGATCGCGGCGGACCTTGGAATTAAGAAGCTCATCGTCAGAGGTGATTCACAGCTTGTCGTCAAGCAATTCAACAAAGATTATCAGAGCCCGTTGATGGAAGCTTACATAGATGAAGTGAGAAAGTTGGAAGAGCGCTTTGACGGTCTGCAAACAGAGCACGTTCCTCATGCGGAAAACAGCATTGCTGATGACTTGTCAAAGCACGCTGCCCTTAAGTTACCTGTGGAACCAAGAACTTTTGTGCTCCGACTGACTCAACCATCCGTAACACCATCGATGAGACAAGAAAAAAGGAGGAATTTGAGTTCCGGCAAGTATTTTCCGGCAGAGCTCCCGGAGGCCACCGGCAAAGAAGTTGCCGGGAACGACACCAAGCTTGCCGGTGAGCGACAGGCTCTGGCAGGACCTCGAGCCCTTGCCGTAGAGACAAACGCTCCCGCCGAGCTTGCCGGGGGCAATAGGCTCCGGCAGGGCCTCGAGCCCTTGCCATAGAGACAAACGCTCCCACGGCAGAGGACATGCCTTTAGTCCTTGTTGTCGAGCCCCAGGCTCCAGCATGGGCGCAGCACATCGTCCATTTCCTTCAAACAGGAGAACTCCCTGAAGAACAGGAAGAAGCGAAGAAAGTAGCCCGTCGGTCTAATATGTACCAGTTTGTGGACAATGTCCTATACACAAAGAGACCAAACGGTGTGAAATTGAAGTGCATTCCTCGGGAGGATGGACTGGAGCTGTTGGCACAGATACATGGAGGCATATGTGGCTCCCACATAGGATCAAGAGCTCTTGTTGGTAAGGCATTCCGGCAAGGTTTCTTTTGGCCCACTGCTCTCCAGGATGCGACTGCACTAGTAACCAAGTGAGAAGCGTGCCAGTTCCATTCAAAGAAATTGCATCAGCCAGCTCAAGCTCTTCAGACAATCCCTCTTTCCTGGCCATTTTTGGTCTGGGGGCTCGACAAATTGGGCCCTTTTCCCCGTGCTACCGGGGGCTTTGAGTACTTGTACGTTGCAATCGACAAGTTCACAAAGTGGCCGGAAGTGGAGGCGGTGAGAAAGGTGACAGCACAGTCGGCCGTCAAGTTCTTCAAGGGACTAGTTTGCCGTTTTGGTGTGCCGAACAGGATCATCACTGACAACGGCACACAGTTCACGAGCCGCACCTTCATGCAATATGTCCAAGACCTTGGCAGCAAGATCTGTTTTGCTTCTGTTGCTCATCCAAGGAGCAATGGCCAGGCGGAAAGGGCAAATGCTGAAGTGTTGCGAGGTCTCAAGACAAGAACTTTCGACAGGCTGCGCAAGTGCGGAAGACACTGGATTGATGAGCTGCCGGCGGTTCTTTGGTCAATCAGAACGACACCAAATCGAGCCACCGGCCAGACACCCTTCTCCCTAGTGTACGGGGCGGAAGCAGTTCTCCCTACAGAACTCATCTACGGGTCACCTCGAGTGCTCGCTTATGATGAGCTTGAGCAAGAGCAGTTACGGCAAGATGGCATTACGCTCCTTGAGGAAGATCGTCTTCAGGCTGCTGTGCGAGCTGCACGCTACCAGCAAGCCTTGCGCCGCTACCATAGCTGCAAGGTTCATGCCCGAAGTCTTGAGGAAGGCGACCTTGTTCTTCGGCGCGTTCAGTCGGCCAAGAATTCCAACAAGTTGACGCCGAAGTGGGAAGGCCCTTATCGGGTAGTTCGAGTCACCAGGCCTGGCGCAGTCCGCCTAGACACCGAAGATGGCATTCCAGTGAGCAATTCTTGGAATATCAAACATCTTCGTAAGTTCTATCCATAAGGCGCAGTTGCCGGGTCTCCCGGCAACCATCTTTTGTGCAAGTTTTGCCGGCAAGGCATGTAATCCTTTGTACAAATCCAGGCACAGACCCTGTGCGTAGTTAAATAAGCTTAAGCGTTTTACAGTTCTTGTCGATTTCCATGTTAATCTATATGCATGCTTGTCTGAGATATTGTATTACACTTGCTCCCGGTAAGCATTAACGAACCGCCAAGGTTCTATATCTCTATTTTCTCTTCTTTCTTTTTCTCAAAGGACAGAAGGTTCCCTCGCATGCAAGTTTGCCGGGGAGGGAAAGATGGTATGGATACCGATAGGCGACGTTCAAGGTTGACATCTTGCCGGAAGGAGTACAGCGACGAAGAGCTAAGTTGCAGAAACTTTAAACAAAATTTTTGTTTTGTAAGGTTATTCTCCTTGAACGATTCCGACCTACGTATGGGAAACCTGCACGCAAAGGAACCTTGTCATGATCGGTTGCGCCCTTATTTTGTTTTGAGTCCGCTCAATAGTTTAAGTGGCTGCACTGAAAACGTCAAGGTTTCTTGCCGGTAGCGGCACCTCCAGCAGGCTGCTAAAGTCCCGCACCTAGCGCTCGCGGCAAGGGTGCGCGCGCCGGCAAGTTCCCAATAAGCGTAGGGTTCTTCCCATACAGAAAGAAATCAGACAAGGGAAATAGCATACATTCATCCAGAGCATAGCAAGTTATATTACGTCAATAGCTGCCGCAATTCTAACATAAGACAAAATTGTCTTTGGCATGGAATGGTGACGGCGACAAGGAGTGAAGCGGCTAGTCCCTGTGCTGTCCTTCGACCCTCTTGACTTGGTTCACCTTGTCGACGATGGGCGCGACAAGTTCTTCGAGCGCCTTAAGGTCCACGTCCTTCGGCAAGCGGTCAAGAACGTTGGTGAGGTTGATGCCGGGGTTCTTGTGCGCCACTTTGACGAGCACCTTGAGGAGGACGGCCCAGCAGAGTTTGCGGGATTCGTTGGCCAGACGGGTTGCTCTGTCAGAATGGAGCTGCTTCAAGGCGTCAATCATGCCATCAAAGAAAATGGTCAGCTTGGCGCTCGGAGACACCCTATCGTCGGAAGAATAGTTGAAGCCCTGCAGCCCCATGGTGGATAGCTGAGCTTTGAGCCTCTCTGTAACGTCGACAAGGCGCTCAGTCCAGATCCGCACACCTGCCGTATAGTCATTATAATTGGCGGCGACGCTCTTGAGTAGCTCCTTCTCATTCTGGAGATCTTTGCTCAGGACCTTCTCATGAGCCCTGCCGGCCTCAAGGGACTGCTCCAGCGTGGTCAACTTCAGCTCCAGATCGGCGATGGATTCGTTGGCTGAGGAGAGCTGTTTGATCTTGTCAGACATGGAGGTTTGCATCTCCATCAGGCTGTGGAGAGTTTTCTCTCTGTCGGCTTTGAGCGTCGAGAGCTCCTTGCCATGACCCTCAAGGTCCGCCTCCAGCCTCTTCACCTTATCGTCAAGCTTGCTCTTGGCGGCCTCTGCAGCTTCGGCAGCATTGATGGCTTCCTTCAGCTTGCCGGCGTGATCTACAGTCAGAGCTTCGAGCATCTCCATGTGTTTTTGCTCCAGCTCCTGGGTCTGCTGCGTGACAAGCTTCTCGATCTCCTCATCCTTGCTGCGGAGCTTGGCGGCAAGCGCCTCCTCGCGAGCGGCGAGGTCCTCTTCATATGCATCAAGCCCGACGTGGCGTTCCGTTAGGCGAGCTTCCTCTGCAACAGCCTGTTGCGAGGCCTCCTCTTGCGCCTTCTCGATGTCAGACTGCTTTAAGAGGAGTTCGTTCCAGCTTTCGCCCAGCTGTTCCCGACCAGTTTTCAACTCTTGAAAAGCTTCGGTGTACCAGACTTGCGTCTCCTCGACGCGCTTCTGGAAATCCGCCTCCGCTGCATCGACAACTGCTGCCCTGGAATCTAGCTTATCTTTCTTCTGAAGGTTGTCGCTCATGGCCTGGAGGAGCTTTTCTTCTTCGGATTTGCTGCTGCTGGTGCGTGGCTCGTCGACAATCTTGAGCCCAGCAGCGGCGATGACGTCTTCATCGAAGATTTCCCCTTCAGTTGGCACCCCAATGCTTGCCGTTCCTGGTATGCTGACGAACATGTTGTCGCCAACCTTGAGGTATTTGCTTGGCGGGGGGTTGCCAGATGTTGACGGTTGGTCCTCAACAGTAGCCTCACCGGCAACTGGGGGCTCCATGGCCGGCGTAGCGCCTGGCGCTCCTGCGGCAGGGATGCCATCAGTATGGTCACCGGTCTCCTTGCCGGCCTTCTCAGCAGACTCCTTAGTGGCCTTTTCCTGTGCGTTCTTTGCGGCCTCGGCGGCAGCATTCTTGGCGGCCTCGTCGGCGGCAACCCTGTCGGCCTCGGCGACAGCATCCCTGGCGGTCTCCTCGATAATGGCATCAACATCCATGTGTTTTGTCGAGGGAAGATCTGAGGGCCAAGAAAACAAATGAGATAGGGCTGAGGTGGAAGTTCAAGAAGACAAAAAATAACGACAGAGTGACAAGTACTCTGAGGCAAATGGTTTACCCGCGTCAAGCTGTTGAGAGGTGGTTTCTCCTTTCCCGGCAACATTGGTTGCCGATGTAGGACCGCCAGTGCCTGTGCTTGCTGGCACCTCCTCAACAAGAATGGGCTCGTCAGTAGAAGCCCCTGCCAAAGATCCGTCTCTGGGCGGCGAAGTTGACAGAGGCGGCACGTCAGGGGCGGCCTCTGATGTCTCTCCTTGTTACCGCTCCCCTCCTACAAGCCCGGTGATGTCAGCAGAGAAGATACACACCCCGACACTTGCCAGCGGAAAGTGAGTAATGGGCTCACGCTAGGGGCTGCCTCGGGGGCTGCGTTGAGGGCTTGACTCCGGACTGATGGTGATCAGCTCTGGCGCACCTGTGGTGCTTGCCGGCGGCTCATCGCCCGTTGAAGTCTTCACCCTCTTCGCTATCCTTTGGGCCAACGTTTCTGTATCTCTGCGGGGACAGGCCAGAGCGAGACAAATTAGTTAAGCAAAACCAGAAATTCAGAAGTTAGAAGATGTGACAGGACCCTTACTCTTCTTCTTCCGAGCTGAACGCGGAGAGATCGAAGTCAACTTCCGCCACGGTGTCCGGATGAGGAGGTGAAGGAGTGGTCCTGGTTCGCTTGGCTGCGGTAGAAGAGGAAGGTTGATGGGCTGAGGCACCAGAGGTGGTTTTCCGAAGAACACGCTTCTTCTTCTCGGGAGCTGGGGGCTCCTCGTGTAGCTGCTCCTCGGTTGTATCTTCGGCAGAAGGGCCCCCGGCAGCTATGCCACTCTGCTCTTCGGCAACCTCGCCCTGCCCAGCAAGTTTTTCCTCTGACATCACTTCTTCTTCACTGGCCTCCCCTTCCGTGAAGCCGACGCTGCCGGCCTCCGCGGCAAGATTCGCCTCTTCCGCCCTGCTGGCGATATACGCCACTTCTTCCTCAGTGGTGGGGCGGAGGAGGTTCGTTTCTTTCCGGATGGCCTTCTCCGACAAGTTGTCGAAGAACTCTTGTGCCTGTTCTGCGGATGGCTCTTCCCAAGTTCCGTCAAGGCCGTGAGTGTTACACACCGGCATTATGGCGATGATTGAGGCCAAGGCAGAGTTGTTACACAGGGGAATCACCCTAGCCGGCAACTTGTATCTCGCGTCGGGCCTGAACAGTTTGTGGCAGAGAGTTGTGTGCTGCATGACTGTCAAGTTGTTATTCAAACCAGGGCGCAGCCTCATGATATCTGCCGCATTCTGGAACTCCCAGGCTAGTCTCCCTTTGTTCTGCAGGGGGGCGATGCGCCGGCGAAGGAAATCAGCGCCAATCATCTCGATTGTGAGCCCGGCAACTCTGAGGCGGTGGATCCTGGTAATTGCGATTGTGAGCTTCTCATCTTGAGGATCGAGGGCGGTCCAGTCGTTGCCGCACACCATCTTTGTTTGTCGAGGTGAAAAGAAGGGCTGGGGGTCTTTCTCCTGAATCCAGCACCACTTGGCCCGCCATTCATCCCACTTCTCACGGAAGACCCCGCCTGGGTATATCTCCTTGTTCCATGTCCTTGGAATCCAGGTGATAGAACCGGAAAGGGTCTCTCCCTTTTGAATGCGGGGAATGAAATAGTGGCGGAAGAGGGCTGTGTTAGGGACTACCCCGGCAAAATTTTCACAGAGACGGGCAAAGACTGACATGCATGTCACGACATTCGGCGTAAAATCCAGGAGATGGAAGCCGTATGTGTACATGATGTCGACGAAGAAATCAGAAAATGGGGGACAAAGCCCGCAGTAAAAATAGTCGACAAAGAAGGGGAATTTATCTGGGCCACCCTTGGAGGAACCTAGGCTCACGCGAGTAGCAGGATGAGCCTTCGTCTCCCTCGCCCACATGCACAAGTATCGGTCCTTCAGCGTGCTCGCATCGAGCGCCGAAGTGAAGACGACGTGCTTCCTCCGCATCTTCGCCAGTTCGCTTTCCGAGACGGCGGCTTTCCCCTCCTTGCCCTTGCTCGCCTTGGGAGGCATGGCGACTGTGGGAGCAGAGGCCGAGGATGGTGAGGGCGAGGAGGCGGCGGATGAGTGGGAGAGGCTCTGTTTCGGGCTCGAGGAAGGAGATGATGGCGGTTTCCAGATTGGAAAGGACAGGAGGTAAATGAGCAAGCGCCTCTGCGGATTCCTTTTTATGGGGAAGGCGAGGCTGCCTCTTTACTAGTCAATGTGAAAACACTTTTGCGAGCGTGCTATTATTACGGCCGCTCCGTGCACATATCCCACGTCGCGCATTCAATGTGCATCGTGGGGGGGCGCAGTAAGCAGAATGATTACAACGGCTGACTCCTGCCACGCGTGCCCGTGCACTGTTTGGGCCTAGCCCAACAACGCCTCGCACCCGTGTATGGCCTAGGCCCGGGGGCTCCTGTCGGTGTACTAAAGTTTGGCTCTTTTAGTACCCCATCCTTGTGCACGGACGGTTGTAGCCACACCAGTGCCAAGGCCTGCCGGGGGACAGCTGAATGCGAGCACAAGAATGTCAAGAAAGCATTCAAGTTAATAATCAGAATACAGAAGACCAAAGGCTGGGGCCCCGGCAAGATCCTTGCCGGGATGGCTTGCGGAGCCCCGGCAAGATTCGCACCCGGCAAGAGCTCGCCAGCCTGTCGCTGCTCCAGCACAGCGACCAGCCTGTCAGACAGGTTTTGTCCTCCTGGATGCGTGTCAAGGAGCTAACGGTGGATGGGGTTAAGCGGTGCTGAAGGGACGGGCTCTTTTTCCGTCCCCAAGAAAGTTAGGGACACCTAAACGGAGTATTTAATGCGTTTGTCCTAAGTCGTCAGTGATAAGCATGTAAACATTGTAGTAACTTTACACCTCTTGTATGCACTGTGCGCCACTGTTGGTGACCCCTTGGACATATAAAAGGAGGCCCAAGGCGTAGCTATAGGGGGAGGACCTTCTGGCCCATTCTACATGCGTAGCTACTGCTCAAACGTACTGTTCATTGCAAGTGCTCCTAGAGTTTGGGCTTAAACACATCCAATACAACTAAAGCAGGAGTAGGGTTTTACGCTTCTTAGCGTCCCGAACCTGGGTAAAAATCTCTCGTGTTGATCGTTGGATCTGCTCTTTGTGCAAGCCTTTTTCCCTACCGAACCGTAAAGGGATCCACGCGATCCCATAGGTGTCGTACGCCGACAGTACCACCGACAGCCGCGGGTATATATAGGAGCGGACCCGATCTTTGAAATTTCTCAAACGTCGTCCCGTTCTAAAACCCTAGCTGCCGAAAAACAAGGGCCCCTGGTCATCGCCTCTTGCCTCCCTGTGCATCTTCACCGTCGGGAGTCCTCGCTGCCGACGGGCATCTTCGCCGCCGTCGCCGCCGTCGGGTTTCGTCACCGATATAGGGTACGGATCCATCCCCTGTGCGTTCCTCCACTGATTCATGCGCATTAGGAAATTTACATCTATAAGCCACGAATGAGATTGATCTATCCATGAAACAAATCCCATAGATTAGTGAACTTAGGATTTTCTAGGGTTTGCCGTCCGCCAGATGATTCTCGCACTACTAGAAAAAAGGCTGTTAGTGGCGCACCAGTTTTTGCTATTAATGGCGCACTATAGGTGCGCCACTATTAACATGCCACTAGTAACAAATAGTAATGGCACACCTCTGGTGCGCCATTAGTATCCCAGATAATAGTGGCGCACCACATAGTGCGCCATTACAATCTCAGGTAGTAATGGCGCACCACATGTGCGCCATTACTACCTTTTCAGGTGCGCCACTGGTAACTTTTTATTATTATTTTTTGTCGATTTTTTTTTGAATTTGGAAGCGGGAAAATAGTAATGGCGCACATTCTAACCCCCACGGTGCGCCATTACTATTTTGAATTTTGAATCTGGATCTGGATCGCGATTTTTTTGCCCTTTTTTTTGCTCATTTTTTTTGCTCGTTTTTTTGCACGATATTTTTTCAAATTTTGTTCTCGTTTTTGGATCTTGTACGTTCTTTTGCCGGAGAGGAGTTCGCCGGAGAGGAGGGCCGAGGAGAGACCGTGAGGAGGAGAGGTGGGAGGAGGAGGAGGTCACCGGAGAGGAGCTCGCCTACATCGTCGGAGAGGAGGAGGAGGAGGTCACCGGAGAGGAGCTCGCCTACATCGCCGGAGAGGAGGTCGCCGGAGAGGAGTTCACCGGAGAGGAGGGAGGAGGAGCTCACCGGAGAGGAGGGAGGAGGAGATCACCGGAGAGGAGGGAGGAGAAACCGTGAGGGGAGGGGAGGAGAGGAGGGAGGAGGAGGTCGCCGGAGAGGAGGAGGAGGTCGCCGGAGAGGAGTGGGAGGAGGTCACCGGAGAGGAGGAGGAGGAGGGGAGTATGGTGGAGGAGAGGAGGGGAGATGGAGTGGAGGAGAGGTGGAGTGGAGGAGAAAATGAAGAGGTAAGCAGGAGAGGACCCCGCCCAGCCATATATACGGCATAGTAATGGCGCACCGTGGGCAGGTGCGCCATTACTAACTTTTTTTTTATTTTTTTGATTTATTTTGAATTTTAAAGGCGGGAAGATAGTAATGGCGCACCTTGGGCAGGTGCGCCATTACTAACTTTTTTTTATTTTTTTGATATAGTTTGAATTTTGAAGGAAGATAGTAATGGCGCACCATGGGCAGGTGCGCCATTACTGAGTTTGATTTTTTTTGAATTTTTTGCCTCTCCAGATCTTGAAAGCCCCGTAACTTTTTTTCTGTTAGGTTTTTGAGGATTCTAAAAATCTTCAACGGGGTTCCCCCGGTTGAATTCGGATATAACTTTTCAAGTAGATGATTTTTCATATAAAAAACTTTTTCATCGGAGTTCGTATGCAAAAGTTATGCCCATTTTACAAATTCTTGAGAGATTTTGCAAAAAAGTCGAAAATTCATGTTTGTAAATTTTGCTAACAACTAGACCACATATCACATGGGAATCTTTTTTTTTTGACATTTCTATCATTTTTTTTTTGAAACTGAAAAGGCGGTCCACGGGGGGGGGGGGGTGCATTTGGTGAATTTTTTGGCCACCTCAGAAAGTTAGTAATGGCGCACCTTTACAAAGTGCGCCATTACTATGTCTATGACTGGGTCAACCCTTGGTCAAACCTTGGTCAAACATAGTAATGGCGCACTTTTCACCAGGTGCGCCATTACTATGTCAACTTACTAATGGCGCACCTATACAAAGTGCGCCATTACTATGTCCAGGATTGGGTCAAACTTTGGTCAAACATAGTAATGGCGCACTTTTCTCCTGGTGCGCCATTACTGTTTAGGTTACTAATGGCGCACCCAGACATGGTGCGCCATTACTATTTTGTAATGGCGCACCACGTGTACTGTGCGCCATTAGTATCCATATTATCTATAGCCGTTTTTCTAGTAGTGTCGGTGGAACCAAAGCAAAACAAATCGGTGTCACCGATTTGCCCTCTATGCTGCTGAGAACGATCTCGGTGAAACCGAGTGCCTATTTTCGGTCTCACCGAAAATGGTGCCAAGTTTCTGTTAAAGAGATCGTCAGTCTCGGTAGCTCCGAGAATTTTGCTTCGGCTGTACCGATATTCATGTGACAGAATGCAAACTGTGAAAATCTTTTGTTCAAATTTTCAAAAACTTTGTGTTTTGTGATGCTCAACCTATCCACTCTTCTATGCTCTATTCACTGGGTCAGAGATGTCAGGTTCTGAAGATAGTCAGGGTGAATTCAGAGAACCCAGTGTTGAGATGGATGCAGGCACTAGTCCTAATCCCAGTTCCTATTCAGATGACAACCCCAGCTATCATGACCTGCCCAAGGCTGCTACTAGGGCAAGGAAGAAGAGGAATTCTGATGAGGAGGATTCAGACTTTGTTCCTGAAGCTGTGAAGACTCATGGAGTATGCCAGCTCCACTTCTCAGAGAGCTCCAGAGTCAGAACCTGCTGGCAGCAAGCTTTCTCTTGAGAGGCCACACACTCTTACCAAGAGGCCTGCTCAGAGGAAGAGGATTGTTCATGTTGTTGGGAGACCCACCTCTATGTATGAAGACCCAGCTGAGGCTGAGGAAGAGGAAGAGGAAGAGCCGGTTGCTGAGGCTCCTCCCAAGAAGAGGAAGAAGTTGCTTGCTGATGCCATGCCAAGCAAGGCTCCATCTAAGAGCAAGCCAGCTGGTTCCAAGAAGCCAGCTGCCTCTAAGCCTAAGAGGTTAGCCAAGGACATCCCAGCTGGAGAGAAGAGGAAAGCCCCGGTCTCCAGAGAAGCTGAAGATGCAGAGCTGTCAGTCCTGATGAAGCTTAGACCACATCTTCCTAAGCACGATGCCAGTCATCCAGTGGCTGAGGACATGAAGAAGAGAAAGGACTCCGGTCTGAGAGAATGGAGAGCGATTGATCCCTATTCTCAAAGGAGAAGGACTGCAGTTGACTACAGGTTCTACACAAAAGAACAGCAGGATTTCTACGAGACCATCTTGCTTGACAAGAGCCCTGCTGTGAGTGATATGCGATATGTTGACTGGAAGTACATCAAGGAGAACAAGGACTTCTTTCCTTGTGTTCAGGACAACTTTCACTGTGTCGGCATCGATGAGTTCGTTGGCAGAGAGATGACTGCTTGGAATGACGAAATGATCATGCAATTCTACTCCACTGCTCATTTCTATGGAGATGGTAGGATTGTATGGATGACTGAAGGCACCAGATATGAATCCACCGTTGATGAGTGGGCTGCCATCTTAGGAGCCCCACAGGTGCAGGATGGTGACTTGGATGTGTATTCTGAGCAGAAGGCAAATCACAATCAGATGGTCACCATGTACAAGGAGGTCCCTGCTGCCAACAAGCCTTCACATAAGCTAGGATCTATCTACTTCCTCCAGGCTGGTCTTCGAACCACCAACACTATTCTGAGGCACACTTTGATGCCTAAGTCTGGGGAGGAGAAGATGATCCGTGGCTACTCTATCAACATGCTGATACACATTGATGATCACACCAGATTCAGGGTCATGGACTTGATTGTTGAGACTGTCATAAGAACTGCTGCTGACCAGAAGAGATCATGTGGCTATGCACCATACATCCAAATGCTTATCAACTCTCAGTTAGAGAAGCACGTGTATGCCCTTGATCGTCCCCACTTGCCACTTCGCCCAGAGCTCGAGGACAACATAGTGGTGATGGACCCATCTCATCCCACTTCAGCTACGGCACATGCAGAGGCTGAGGCAGCCAGAGACACTAGTGCTTCCTTGCCTAAGTCCAGGAGTGAGCAGATGGATCTTCTTCTGAGCACTGTTCTTGGCATGCAGAAGGACATTTCCAAAGTCTTGAAGCACCAGGAGAGCCTGGAGAGGATTGTTGAGACCAAGTTTCATGATCTCAACAACAAGGTGGATGAACTGACCGTGACTGTGACTGAGCTCAAGCGAGAGGTTGACGGCGTGCCTAGCCCCAACACTACTGATGATGATGATGAGGACGTCTCACCTCCCAGGCCCAGTGGTCAGGTTCCTAAACAGACCAAGACAGCTACAGTGCCTGCTCCACAGTTGAGGCCTTCTACATCAGCTCCTGCCGTAGCTCCTTCAGTTTCTTCAGCTCCATCAGCACCTCCAGTGTCTACACCAACTCCATCCATGACGTCTGCAGAAGTCTTCGCCGAAGCTGTTCTCTCGACTCCGACATCAGCTACCGGAGAAGCTCAGCCCCAGAGAGACGATTAGCTCTATATACTTTGAACTTTTTGGTAACTTGTTGCCAAAGGGGGAGAAGTTGTATAGATCATTAGGGCTTCGAGAGAGGAAGAGTGTTGCTTTTTATCTGCTCTTCAAAAAAATTATTGCTTTTGGTTTACTTTTGTGTTTAAACCTCGTTTGTGTTTGATCATACACTTGATTGTGCTGCTACTATGTCCCATCAATGTGATGCTTATGAGATGATCATTCAATTTTGCTTGTCGTGTTATGCTATGATGTTCATTCATATTATTCTCGCACACCACCAAGTTGTATGTGACATGGATGAGTACCCCATATACCTAATCGATTGTGCATTTGCATTGAAACGCAAATTCAAAATAATGCACAAATTTAGGGGAAGCTCTTGCTTATCACATACTTCTCAAAGCGACGATTATATTCATTGATTATATCATATGTCGAAGCTTTGATCTATATGTTGTCATCAATTACCAAAAAGGGGGAGATTGAAAGCACATTTGCTCCCTTGGTGGTTTTGGTAATTAATAACAACATATATCTCATTGGACTAATGTTTCCACTAAGTATATTTCAGGAAAAGTTCAATGATGGGAAGGCAAAAGGATTGTGGAGAAACCCCTTGATGCAATGAATAATATTGGCCAAGCTTCAAGCTACAAGACTCTTCATTTTACTCTGTGAGAAATCACTTTGAGTCATAGGAAAGCCAATACTATTAAAAGGGGGTGTGGTAAATGTTGGTGAACAAAATGCTCCACGTGCACAAGTGCTAGCCACCAAAAACACCCACAAACTTTTCCACAAAAGTCTGTCAAAGCCAAACATCAAAATCGGTGCCACCAACAAATTTCATTCGGCCCTACCGATTTTCCATCTTAGACAGAACCCATCCAACCCTAGTATTTCAGTGCCACCGAGATTTCCATATCGGTGCAAACGATTATGTTGCCAACTTTCTGTTACTCAAATACTTGAAGTCGGTACCACCGAGTTTGTTGTATCGGTACCACCGAGTTTGCAATATAGCCGTTGCCCATCCTATCGGTACCACCGAAATTTCTATATCGGCTCCACCGAGATTCAAAAGTTGCTACCTTTGGTGCAACTCGGTACCACCGAGATTTACACATCGATGTCACCGAGTTGGTCACTTTAGGTGTAACGGTTGGATTTTTGGAGATGCCTATATATACCCATCCACCATCACCTACTCGAAAGAGAAGCACACAGAACAGTTCCCCACTTATCCTCTCTGATTTTCTGAGAGAGAGCCACCTACTCATGTGTTGAGATCAAGCCATTCCACTCCAACCATATGAAACTTGATTTCTAGCCTCCCCAACTTGCTTTCCACCCAATCAATCTCTTCCACCATAGCCAAATCTATGAGAGAGTGATTGAGTGTTGAGGAGACTATCATTTGAAGCACAAGAGCAAGGAGTTCATCATCACTACCACATCTATTACCTTTTGGAGGGTGGTGCCTCCTAGATTGGTTAGGTGTCGCTTGGGAGCCTCCTACTTCATGTTGTGGAGTTGAACCAAGAAGTTTGTAAGGGCAAGGAGATCGCCTACTTCGTGAAGATCTACCCCGAGTAAGGCTAGTACTCCGTGGACATAGGCCATCATGGAATAGACAAGGTTGCTTCTTCGTGGAACCCTCCGTGGGTAGAGCCCTCCGTGGACTCTCGCGACCGTTACCCTTCGTGGATTGAAGTCTCCATAAACGTGGACGTACGATAGCACCACCTATCGGAACCACGGGAAAACTCTTCGTGTCTCCAAATTGCGTTTGATCTTCCTTCCCTTCCTCTATTACATATGCTTGTCTTTATTTTCCGCTGCTATACTCTTAGACATGCATGTGTAGGGTGTACTTGACTTGCTACAATTGCTAAAATCTGTCAACATTTAAAATTGGGAAAAGGCTAGATTTTTATTTGGTCAAGTAGTCTAATCACCACCCCTCTAGACATACTTTTGATCCTACACGAACCCACTTCTACCGGCTTAAGGTCCCGCCTCAACTCCATGCCGTCGGCGCCACGACACATCCCCGCCCCTTCTGCTGCCCGTGGCTGCCCCACGTCACCCGAAAGTTTCTCCGCCGCTCGTCGCATCCATTCCACGGCGGGGGTGACCATTTGTCCCCGCTACTAGGGGTCGTCGCCGGCGCCATGGATCCACCCGAGAGCTCGGCGCGCGGGCTTGTAGCTTGCGGATTCAGGTCCTTTCGGCGCCTGTGAACGGCGCGCGTCAGATGAAGGGGCACGACGCGGGTTTGCTTCGGCCGCTGAGAAGAAGAAAGAGGACAGCGCGGGTTTGCTTCGGCCGCCGGGGAGAAGAAAGGGGCGCCGCGGCGCGGGTTTGCTTCGGCCCCCGGGGAGGTATGTCCAACACCCGCCGTTTCGTACATGATTTGGTCCCGAGTGGGTCCGGGTGATTCATGGTGTTTTGTGTGCATTTTTAGATGGATTGGAGTTCGTCCTCATCGTCTTCATCTGATGATTCAGACATTGAAGATTTGATGCTCGACGACGATGATAACAACCTAGTGTTGTTGCATCTCATCGACGAAAGAAAAAGCTACGCGGCTCCACGGTCGGCCGGTTGTGCATTCCCCGCAACCGAGCTGTCGACGACAAGATGCTCATGAAGGTACCGACATATCTGACTCACCTATTTCGTAGGCGATATCGAATGCGTAGGTCACTTTTCGTCCGCATTGTCAAGGATTGCGAGCAAAATTGTCATTTCTTCACTCGATGTAGGAATGCCGCCGGTTTGATTGGCTTTAGTGCATATCAAAAAATATCGGCGACGATGAGTGTGATTGCATATGGTGTTCCCGCCGACTACACGGATGAATATCTTCGCATTGGCGAAGATACCACCATCAAATGTGTTCGTGTCTTTGCGAAGACAATGATCCGACTTTTTGGCCCGGAGTACCTTCGAGCTCCAAATGAAGAAGACACAAAGAAGCTCATTGTCACGCCCAAGATGCGGTCCTATCCCTGTTAAGGCTTGTGGCCTCGACGGGGATAGAAGCGCATCTCGTCGTTCGCAAGTACAGTAAAACATTGCAATACATGTAGGAAGAGATGAGTATATGAGTTGGCTTACACTCGCCACAAGCTATCTTACAAGTTCACACAAATTTATTCATACATCATTCAGAAGGCAGGGTCCGGCTACGGACGAAAGCAAACGATAAAAGAAGCAATGTAAAACTGTCTCGCTATCCCAGGATCACCACCATGAAGCTCCCTACTCATCTGGATACGTAACATACATCCGACCACGTTCCTCGTCATACTCCCACTGGAGCTGAGTCACATCGTCTGGCACGTTCTCATCAACACCTACACCTGTATTGTTGTAATCTGTGAGCCACAGGGACTCATCAATCTCATAACCCGGGTACCGAAACTATGTAAGCCATTGGGTAAGGAATTGGTTAAGTGGTGAGGCTGCAGCAAGCGCTAAGCATATATTTGGTGGCTAACTTACGAGAACATGAATTTAAATATGGTGGCATACGAGAGCAGACGTGAACTAGCATGATCACTAAGTGATCCTGAACACCTACTTACGTCAATCATAACCCCACCGTGTTCTCTCTCGGTTCATGTTCACGAGCAGAGACAGTCACGGTTACGCACACGATTACTGTATTTTATTGGAGTTTACTTCAAGTTAACTAAAACCGGGTGTTAAACAAATTTCCAAGTTGCCACATAACCGCGGGCACGGCTTTCTGAAAAGATTAAACCCTGCAGGGGTGCTCCAACTCATCCATCACAAACTAACCACACGCCGCGGGAATAACCTCGACCACGAATCTCGTGATCTTCCTAGGCAATTCCACTGGAAAACCGCAACCTCGAGATAGCCCGAAGAAAAACCGGAATTCCTCGCGCAAAACATTCGATAAAGGTAAAACAAGTCCAGCAAGACCGCCCGACGTGTCGACGAACCCGATAAGAGCCGCGTATCTCGTTCTCAGGACACGACGGATTGTCCAAACTTCCGGTAGGCCAATCGCAGAGTTGCCCCTGGCGGCCACCGGCGGTTGACAGGTTGGACCAACACTCATGAGGAGCACTGGCCCGGGTTGTTGATTAATTATCCACGGGGTAGCTATGCCCTATGCAATTTTTAAGTTGTTTAGCAAATGTAGTACCAAAGTTGGGTCTTGCCAGACAAGTTTTACTCTAAAACGAATGGTCAAGGGGGTCCCCATAACAACCCCGAGCATGTTAGGAGCGCAAAATATGGAATATAACACCGGTACTCGGAACTAGTGCGGCAAAAGCGGAACAAAACACTGAGCAAAAGGCCAAGCCTTCCACCGTTGCCAGATATATATGTGCATTAATTTAAATAACAATAGATTGAGTGATATAAACAAAATCCATGTTGACACATGGAAAGCTGGCACCTGCAACTAGCAACGCTATAAGATAAGGGCTGAGCAGCAGTAACATAGCCAATCAATGTTTGCTAGGTAGTGGAGGGGTTAGAAGGTTTTCATGGCAATTTAGGAGGCTGACAGTTTAAGTGGTAGGTAACGTAACATAACGGTAAAAGCGAGACATCTAGCAAGGCAAAAATAGTGTCGGGATCCGAGTATGATCATCTTGCCTGTTGGTTCTTCAGAGGGACAAAGAGCTGGGTCCTCGTAGTTGTACTCTCTGGAATCCTCGTACTCAGGCTCAACACTCGCGTCTACCCAAACAGAACAGCACCAAATAAACAAACAGCGGGGTGCAATGCACAAACAAGATGAACCATGGTCATGTTAAGAAATATAGCATGGCAAGCCTATGCTAGTCATGTTTCACATGCATTTATTAAGTTGTTTAGTGTTCTGGACAGAACCTCAATATTACTTATTTGGACATGCATGATCATGGAAAATATGGATGCTTCATGCAAAAACGATGCAAATGCATATGTAGAACGTTGCAAACGGAGTAACGTAGCTCACGGTACGCTCACGGCAAGGTACGAATGTTAACGGAGACAAAACACAACATGAGGCAATCTCTGGGCTATACCTTGGTGTTCCAAGGATGCCACTGGATAGGAAATGAAAATCTAGTAAGAATAGAGCTAAAGATCAAGCAAAACAATGGAGTATAGCTCCCACAAGACACAAAACAATCAGACACCCAATCTGCCCACAAACAGCAACATGGCATCTTGTCGCACACATAGCCAGAGCTACAGCAGGTTTTAAATCGAAACCAAGGCATGTACAGAAACTATACAGCATTCTTATCAAATCATCCATCTACACAAACTTGAAAGGAAGTATGGATCAATAGCAAATATGCTCACAAGATGGCATGTTGAAACAGATTTCAGGGACTCAGTGAAAATTCCAGTTTTTCTGGAATCTGAGTTAACCAGATGGCATATTGACAGCATGATTTAAATATGCTAGAGGGCATTTCATGGCATGAAAATTAACAGAATGGTAGAGGGAAACATCTACAACAAAACACTAGCACTGAGCATGAGCTAGAACACAACCTATCACTTGGTAGCATCCTCTAAACATGGCATAAAAATAACAACAGATTCTTAGACTCAGACAAATTAGCAAGGGCAAAACTGGGCACATGTTAACAGAATAGCCACTTGACAGCAGGTTTAAACTATGATGCAACGGCTTAATGCTCAGGTTCTTAGCACCATTTAGAAGAGTATGATGAGCACAACAAAACATGTTAATGCCCCAAACTCAAAGGAACAACACATCCATGGGAACCATCTTCTAAACATAGCAAGAAAATAACAGCTTCTAACACTTAGCAAAATCTGAGGCATGCAACCAGTGTTATATTCTTAGCATGTTAACAGCAAGAAACCCACTTATCCACAAGTTTATCATGCCAAACAAAAATACCAGGGCCTAGTACCCACAAAACACTAGCATATTCATGTTGACAAGTTTCACATATATTGCATAGATTAAATCATATGAAAAAGACAAAATGGCATGTTGGGACAAAATGACATTTTGCAAACTTGCTCAAATGACAAAACACATTGCACCATTGTATTCCTTGGGAAATTCTACCCCAAAATCATATATCATACTCATATATCTGCATTTGTAAATTGCCCAAAATCTAGCTCGAAAATGCACACTAACACTTATAAGTCAAAACTTACCCAAATTGGATCTATCCTAAAATGGCAGTGTGCTGATCTGGCAGGCTACCAGAATAGGATAAAAACAAACCAGAGAGGACAAAAATAAAACAACAAATAAAAGGGAGGGTCCCACTGGCATAGACACCAGGCCCCTCCTGAGTATGACTGGGTGGACCCACTGGCCCACCTGTCACACACACATACAAAGGAGCACACACACACATACACAGCCACACGGGATCCACCTGTAGCCACACTGGATCCACATACACGCACACACAGCACAGTGCCACGAAAAAAAGAAAAGGGCAGGGGGGATTCAAACCCCTGACCTCTCGGTTACACCGCGAGCGGTCGACCACTGCGCTACTGCCTCGACTCTGCTAGGAGAGGGGGCTCGGCTCAGATAACACATGAAAGGTCCCTGCTTCCTCTGCCCAGAGACAGAGAAGGGAAGCGACAGCGCCGGCGGCGTCAGTGGTGGCCTCCGACGATGGCGACCACCGGCGGGAGCTGCGGGATCTGTGGCGGATCCATTCCCACGGTCATCTAATGGCTACGCGCGCGGCAGCGAGGAGCTCGAGCATGAGCTCATGCTCGGCTCGGGCATGGCGGCAACGGCGACAGCTACGCGATGCAGGGCAGGGAGCGAGCAAGCAAGCAGTTGCGGGCATGCGGAAACGATGCAGCGCGCGACGGGGCAAGCGAGAGCGCGGAGGGGCGACGCACGACGCGGCAGCACTAGCTGCACCCTCTCTGAAGATAATTCAGATACGGGCACGGGGCGAGGGGAGCACGGCAAGGACATGGCGCGGGCGAGAGCTACGGCCGGTAAACTACGGAAACTAAGGCATGAAGCAGGAGCTGGATATACCTCGACTTCCTTGGACAAGAATAAGTGGTCGGGGACGCAGCGAAGAGACGGCGATGAGGCGAAGAACGACGGCGAATTCCTGACCCGAAGCGTAGAGGAAGAAGGCGACGAAGAACTGGGCCTTGGCGTCTCCCTGGTCGACAAGGAAGAAGATGGCGTGACTAGGAACCCTTCCCGCGACACCACAGGACCGGAGGCGCGACGGAGAGGCTACCCCGAGCACAAGCAGAAGCTCGGCCGGAGCATCGCGGGCGCGTCGACGGCTATGGCGAGGGAGGCTCACCTGAGCGGCGGCGCGGCAAGGATAGGGAAGGAATGGAGAGAGGGGTCGAGCTAGGGCACGGTGGACACCTTATATAGGAGCAGGGGGTTGCCGTCGGCCGTCAAATCACTCGGAAAGGCGATGTGGAGCTGCTGGATGGGCGCCGTACAGAGGAGGACGAACGTGCAGCGCTGGGAGGCCGGCTGGGCTGCGCGCTGCGCTGGCTACCGCTGCTATTGGGCCAGCTGGGATGGAGGAGGCCCAAGTGAACACTGCTCTCTCTCTCCCTCTCACAAACAGAAACAACAGCTTTTATTTAAAAACCCAGAGAAACAAAAAGCCCATGTTTAAGAGAGAGATGTTTAAAAAGGAAAGAAATACATTTTTGAGTTCACAAAAATGCATGCTATTTGATAAAAGTTAAAAAGGCATTTTTAGAGCAACAAAATAAATTCATGTTTTAAATCATATGCAATCTGTTTTGAGGAATGTGGGTGGATGAACTTCAAACATGACTAGGAGCTGGTTTAGAATTCATATTGGAATATTTGGAAGATGTCCAACATTTAATATATAGGAAAACATCAAGCAAATATTTAACATGTGGCATTATTTGAATAAAGAGAGAATAGGGAAAGGATGCTTATGGAAATGAAATAAAACCTTAACCACACACCATCACACCACAACACAAACACTCACATCACAACAATCACAAGCACAAGCAAGACAATAATTAATATGCACTTGGTATGATGAGCATGATGGCATGATGCATGATGCATGAAATGACAATGGCAAGTAGAACTCAAACTCATGATGGCATGATAACGTCCATAGAAGGTCACACATGGAAATATATTACAAATAAGGCAAGGGATGCTCTTGGGCTGTTACATTCATGGAGATGAACGAAGCAAGGGGATGGCCGGGCATGCTAGGTAGTATCGATAGCATGAATTGGAGCTGGAAGAACTGCCATGTAGCTTGGGCAGGGCAATACACTGGTCACAAACGTAAACCCACCATCGTGCTTGAAGCCGTGGCACATGACCTATGGATATGACATTGCTTCTTTGGTTTGCCAGGGTCTCTCAATGATATAAATGTTTTGCAATGATCTCATTTGTTTGCTTAGCTAGCTAGTGACAAAGCTCCGGCTTGCAACTATACCGTCAATGGCCATGACTATATCATGGGGTACTATCTTGCCAATGGTATTTATCCTTCATGGTCAACATTTGTGAAGACCATTAGTGACCCCAAAATCAAGAAGCACAAATTTTGTACCGAGGCACAAGAAGCTTGCCAAAAGGATATTAAGAGGGCATTTGGTGTGTTGTAAGCTCGGTTTGCCATTGTTCGAGGTCCTGCTCGCTTCTGGGATAAAAATCCCTCAAAACGTCATGACTGCTTGTGTAATTTTACACAACATGATCATCGAGGATGGGAGGGATTTGAACTTGCAGTACAACTATGACAATGTTGGTAGCCGAGTGAAGCCTGCCCGGGACGCAGACAAGGTCAGTGCATTTCTTGAGACCTACCAGAAGATCAAGAACCGTGATTCGCACAACCAACTCCAGCATGATCTTATCGTGCCTCGGTGGCAACTCTATGGGGGGAGATAGATCCCCATTTTTATGCATTTCTATTTGTGTGTGATTTGAACAATTTGGTGTTGTAATAATTATTCGAATTTGAACATTTGTTGTAACGAACTGTTGTTGTATTGTTAACTGAAATCTGTAATTTGTTTGATGCTATGCAAAATTTACGGTGCCGCGAGTGCTCCGTGCAGGATGAAATATGCCTGTTTGGTTGCCCGGGCTGTATCCATTTCCTGGCCCGCACGGACCTCAAAGCGGCTCTGGGGCTGGCTTTGGAGAAATGCCCGAATTGGTAGTTTTTTACGAGCCAGGCTCGCTCGAGCCACGCGTGATGAACGCCTGCACGCATGAGGAAGCGCGAAAGATGATGTGACGTCTTATAACTCCCCACGCTCCCTCCTGTCACTCCCTCGCCAGTTCACACCCCCCCCTCTCTCTCCCCTCACCGCCCGTCCGTCGTCTCACTGCGCCCCACCCACTCACATCATCGTCGGTAGCAACCCCATCCAGGAGAGGTGGATTGCTAGGCTCTCATCCTCCGGACGGGATCTCGGTGCGCCGCTCAGCGCGTCGTCACCATTCTACACCATGCCGCCTCCCCGGGCCAATGCAGCACTGCCACCATGCGCTCCCGCAGCACCACTTGAACCGGACCTTGTCATCGTGGGCTCGACGACGATGGGTTACAAACCCCACCGCCTGCGGCTTTGACCGGCCCCATGTATGGGGGTATTTTTACCCCCATTTGAGGGTTTTCTCCCTTGTGTCCGGTGCAAGGGGAGGGGAGCTCGAGCATGTGGCGCTCTTCTTCCAGCTGACGTGTGACAAGGACCATGGCCGCGGCCCTCGGAATGGCCGGCTCTTCTTCTTCGGCGGTGACACCCCTATTCCTGCCGGGGTTTTCTCCATGGCCAGCGTACGCTCCATTGGCAATCCCCATCGTAAGCTTCCAATCTCCCCTTGCTTCCTAGTTAGGGTTCTTAGGGTAGTTCAAACAATGATAGATTAGTTTGTTCATAGTGGATTCGATTGGATTCGATCCGATTTAACTCGATTCGACCAGATTCGATCCGAATCCACTGATTTTGGGTTGAATCAGATTGCATGCTAGTGTTCGTACTGCTAAGATGACAATGCTTCTGCCTTAAGCATGCTATATGATGTCAATGTAGGCACAATGTTACTACCTAGGGTAGATTCAATTGTTCACTCCACATTTATATTGCCCAAGATGCTATTTAATTGTTGTTCTTGCTGTTTTGATGTTGTTCTTGCTGTTGTTATTAGCATTCTTGGTGCTGTTAGTGGTGTTCTTGCTGCTGTTAGTGTTGTTGTAGGTGTGTAAGTTTGTATGCTACTACATTCATAGTGCCTAGGCTATGTGACTACATGATCAGCATAGGCCAGTGCATGTGCATGCTAGTAGGACAAACCTGAATGCCCAAAATAGAAGGAGGACCAACTTGATTGCATGATCAACATGTGCATTTGGCATGATCTAATAGCACTGATTGTTGCTAGCTATTATCATTGGTAGCACTGATCATTGTTAGCTCTGATCATTGGCAACACTAATCAGTGTTAGCTATGATCATTGATAGCTCTCATCACTTTTAGCACTCATCACTTTTAGCATTGATCATTGCTAGCTCTGATAATTGGCATTGCACTTGTGCGGTGCTATGATCTGATCATAGCATGACTGATCTCTGTAATGATCATCTCTCATTTGCTAATTGTTCTCCACTTTACTCGCAATATAATGAAGATGGAGTGGGACACAGCCGGCGGAGGAGCGCAGGTCGTCGTCGGTGCAGAGGGTGCTGATGACCTCATCCCCACAAACCGGTGGCTGGAGAGGGAGGTGGTTCCTGGCAGGATGGCGTACATGAGCTTGCCGCTCGGCGCCGGCAGGAGGCCAAGGACTGGCAACGAGGTGGGCGCACAGGAACCTATCAGGTTCTATGTGCATATCCAGGACCAGGAGGACATAGTCATGCTGGTCATCCCGCCTGCCTTCAGGCTCATGATGAAGCAATGACTGGTTGTCGGCCCTCCTCGTGTCGTCAGCCTCTCTGCCAACAAGTGGTGCGAGTTCTGGGTCCAAGTGCAGATGTTCAAGGGCCACATGGTGCTCAGGTGCAGTTGGGAGTACTTCTGCCGGCAGCACAAGATAGTCCACAGCGACCTCCTATCCTGAGGCTCTCCGTCCTGGGGCTAAATGTGTAGATCTTCAATGCCAACACCTCCAACATCTGCAGGGTCCAGTGCTTGAAGCACAACTGCGTCAGCGACATCACGCATGCCCTCTAGGTTGTCTTTATGTAGTTTGTCTGAAGTATGAAGTAAGTTAGGTCTGAACTAACGCTTCATCGTCACTTTTGCTGTAAACTTGTCCATATTTTGCCCAGGGATCAACACCCTGGGGTCCAGCAGGGGCATGGGATGCCCTGCTGTTTTAAACTTATGCCTAGTGCTACATATGATCTGCCTGTTCTTGTTGTTCTACTGTTGTTGTTCTTGTTGAAGATGCCTTGTGTGTGTGGTGTGTGATGCAAAATGGGTGGTCGTAAGTCCACCACATTTGAAAGGGGTGAGCAGAACAACTACTTGTACATAGCGAAACAGTTGTGCTTTGCATCTGCTCACCCCTAAAGCACAAACACAGGCAACCAAACAACATGCCACCATCTGGGCCTTGATGCAATGCAGGCAACCAATGAACATGCAGATGTTTTTTGTTTGCCTGCATTACCTCAACCAGGCCCAGTTGGGTCAAGTATGCAAAGTAGCAAAAAAAGGTGCAGGTAACCAAACGCATCCTTAGTGTTTTTGGTGGTGGAGTGAGTAACGGGGACGCACAAATTTGTTTTTTTAAGGGAGTAAAATGCACTATAGGTCGTAAAACTATTCGAGGGGTGTGATATTCTTTCAAACCTTGTTTCCAAGTAATACTTCATCCGCAGACCTAGAGTTTTTTCCTCTAGCGGTGACGTTAGGGCTCCAATACTTTCCATTTCAAAAAGAAGGTTCCAATACCTCCTCTAGCAGTGACGCTAGAGTTCCAAATCTATCGTTCGGATCTACCAACTAGGTACATCAATCGTCCTTGTTGGTTCGTCTGACTAAGTGAGGTATTCTCACCGTTCAAAAAAAGTGAGGTATTCTCCCCTCTGTCCAGTGGAGGGTCTGCATGGTGGAGAAGACTGCGACATTGCTGGTGATGGAAAACGCATCTGGTGGGATATAGGTGGCACAAGAGGGGAGGATGACGTGCCACCGGTGGCGGCCAGTGCATCTGGTAGTGGTGAGGCTGAAGGTAGCAACCTTGTTTCGAGGAGTGATCTGAGGATCATTTTGCGGGTTTGAATCTACATGGGGAAGAAGAGGAGGAATTGGACCTATCTGGTGAGATTGATGAATCGATGGATGGAATCTGATGGTTAGGCATCTTTTGGGTTCATACCACTAAACCCTTTAACCATGTTGCTATGTTTAAATCCCTGTGCAATGCTTGGGCGTCTGCATATGGTGTTAAGTTCAAGACCATGGATACATATTTGTTCCTTGCCCAGTTCATGTGTGTTGATTGGGAGTGTTATGAGCGGTGGACCATGGAAGTTCATGGATTATGTTGTTGTGATCGAGGAGTATGACGGGATTACTAGTGTACATGACTACAAACTCAACTCCAGTTTGGGCTAGAATCATTGGTGTTCATGAAGGTTTGACGAACAAGAAAGAACTAGCTATTTTTTTTACAAAAAAGGTCGAAAAAGCTCCTGTGAGGGTGATCACTAAGGATGGCAGAATTATTACCACCAAGTACCTACGTGCACGGTGACGGTGTCACGGATTAGGGGGTGCTAACCTTGTCGGCCTCCTTCGGCCTCCCAACCATGGGCTGGGTCAAGTACCCCCAGACAATAGACAAGTAGGCCATGTTCGCCATGCCCCACAGTGTGCTCAAGATGGAAATCCTTCGAAGACTTGGCGCACACTTCAAGACACATTTGAATCCACGGCATGTTTATCCCTTGGTATAACCGGCCTACATGTAACCCTAGGTACCCCTGGTGTTTATATAAGCTAAGGGGTTTAGTCCGTAGGGTTAGAGTGATTCACATACGATCTCGAGGTAGATCATCCTATACTTTATACCCCCATCCACAATCAATACAATAGAAGCAAGGCGTAGGGTTTTACCTCTTCGAGAGGGCTTGGGCCTGGGTAAACAAGTGCGTACCTCTTTGTCCCCTGTTACCATTAAGCCAAGATCACCAGCTCAGGACCCCCTACCCAAGATCCGCCGGATTCAACTCCGACATTGGTGTTCCATACATATCTCGCGGTGTGATCAAAGTGGATTGATGGCATCATTGTTCGATGGTCATATCGGTTTCGGTGTAGTTTCTACGCTGGAGCACCTAAACCTCGGCTCAACCGATACGATGCAGAAAACGAAAGCTCCAACCCTTTGTCGGGACATCGATCTCGATGAGCTAAACCCTGTGGATACACCATGTCCATGACGTTAGATCTAGCCAAGGAGCCATAAAGGATCATCACCCAAGCACGGTTTCGCACCAACAGTGGGATGGAAATTACACGTCACCAGACCAAGCATGGATCTTAGATCCGATGACTTACATTGACGTCCAGGCTAGCCAGGCCACACAGACGATCTCGAGGCCTACACTGGATAAACCTAAGGAAAACTCACCAGGGAGGCCGATGTCAGATTGGTTTGGCACAAATTTTTCTCTCCCACCCACCTCCATGTCGCATATTGTCCCGATAAATCAGGGCCAACTGACATCTGGGATCTAGCGTTTGTCGTGTAGAAACCGAAATAAATAATCTGACAGTTTTGGATGCAATTTTTGTTCATAAAGAACGAAATCTCGAATTGCCCAGATGTGGAAGCCCTAGCGGCATTCTAGCACTGATGACCCATAAGTATAGGGGATCAATCATAGTCCTTTCAATAAGTAAGAGTGCCGAACCCAACGAGGAGCAAAAGGAATCAATAAGCAATTTTCAGCTAGGTATTCTCTACATGTTTTGTATAGTAGTTGTGACAGATAGTTTGATAGCAAGATAATTTGTAACAAGTAACAAGGTGCAACAAGGTGGCTCAATCCTTTTTATTATAAAGGACAAGCCGGAAGTACTTCTTATAGTGATTAAAGCATTCTTGAGGATACACGGCAATATTGTCTAGTTACTTTCACCATGGTTCATTGACTCATGTTGATAACCCACAAGTATAGGGGATCGCGACAGTCTTCGAGGGTAATATTTTCACCCAAATTTATTGATTCGACACAAGGGGAGCCAAAGAATATGTATGAGCCTTAGCAGTTGAGTTGTCAATTCAACCACATCTGGAATATCTTTGTGCAGCAAAATATTTAGGAGCACAGAAGTTTGATAGTTTTGATAGTTTCAGTAACAATAGCAATAGTAACAGAAACAGTAACAGTAGCAGCTGATTGTAATAGCAGCAGCTGTAGTAACTTAGCAAAGATCAATATGCGAAAATCATAGGCATTGGATCAATGATGGATAATTGTATTGGATGATAATCATCTTGTAACAGTCACAACCTAGAGCAACAAAGAACTAGCTCCAATTCATCAATGTAATGTAGGCATGTATTCCATATATAGTCATACATGCTTATAATAAGAAATTGCATGACATCTTTTGTCCTACCCTCCCGTGGCAGCGGCCTCCTTTTAATAGAGAACTAGAACAAAGCATTAACACATGGTGAATACATGAACTCCTCGTACTAAGGTCATCACCGGAGATGATCCCAACTATTGTCACTTTGGGGTCTATGGATCATAACACATAATAGGTGAATACAACTTGCAAGATAGGATCTAAAACACTCTCATATTCATGAAAACATAATAGGTTCAGATCTGAAATCATGGTACTCGGGCCCTAGTGACAAGCATTTGGGGTGTGCCTAGGGGGGTGGGCGCGCCCCCTGAGCTCGTGCCCCCCCTACAGTAGGTCTCTTCGCCAATATTTTTTATATATTCTGAAAATTATCTCCGTAAATTTTTAGCCCAATCCAAGAACTTTTATTTCTGCATAACAATAACACCATGGCAGTTCTGCTGAAAACAGCGTCAATCCGGGTTAGTTTCATTCAAATCATGCAAATTAGAGCCAAAAAAAGAGCAAAAGTGCTTGGAAAAGTAGATATGTTTGGGACGTATCAACTCCCCCAAGCTTAAATCGTTGCTTGTCCTTAAGCAATTCAGTTGACAAACTAAAAGTGATAAAGAAAACTTTTACAAACTCTTTTGTTCTGGTTGTTGTATATATGCTTAACTAGTGTTCAAGTTTTCAGCAAAGATTATAAACTAACTGTGCGAATGATAACACTTAGGTCGCATATTTTCTCATAACAATAACATAACTAACTAGCGAGCAATAATAAGATATCTTGGATGCCAACAATTTGTCAAAACAATCATGATATAATATGATAAGATGGTATCTCGCTAGCCCTTTCTGAGACCGCAATACATAAATGTAGAGCACCTCTGAGGTTCAAGCAATGACTAAACATTGTAATTCAGGGTAGAAGAGATCCAGTCATGCTCACATCCAACATTAACTAGACTCAATTCATAAAAATGACAATAGCGCTCTCAGGACTGGTGCTTTAACGAGAAGATGATGACTCAGCAATAAAAGTAAATGACATGAAAGTAAATAGAAAGGCCCTTCGCAGAGGGAACATGGATTTGCAGAGGTGCCAGAGCTCAAGGTTTAAAATAGAGATGAATATATTTTGAGAGGTGTGCTTTTCCTGTCAACGTCACGACAAAGGATTTCAATATCTTCCATGCCAAACACATTATTGGCGGTTCCCAAGTGGAAAGGTAAAGTTTACTCCCCCTCAACCATACAAACACAAGCCATGGCTAACCGAATTCACGGGTGCCCTCCATACAATCAACCTTCCGGGGGAGTTTGTTTTATTATATTTTTCTTTATTTTTTATTACAGGGCTGGGCATCAAATACTAGCCTCTCTTGTGTAATGACAGACAAATAAACGCCCATCTTAAGAATAACCCGCTTAGCATGGAAGATGTTGACCGCCCCGTCGCTCCATGAGCGGCACCGGCACAGAATACAAATGTTTATTTGAATGATTTGAGGTGGCACATGCAAATTTACTTGGAACGAAAGAGTAATACCGCATATAGGTAGATATGGTGGACTCATATGGAACGACTTTGGTTTTAGGAGTTTGGATGCACAAGCAGTATTCCCGCTTAGCACAGGTGAAGGATAGCCAATACATTGACAAGCGACCAGCTAGAGAGCGACCACGGTCAAAATCATGCATTACGAATAATTAACATTGGATATGAGCATGAGTAGGATATAAACACTTTGAATATTAAATATCATGAAGGCTGCATTGGTTTTTGAATCAACTATATGTTTGCACATCTTCCAAGTCAAGCCACTTGAATTACTCAGATGAGGATACCATGCTAACATACTACATCACAGTCATTTTAATGCATGTTGACACACAAGATAAATCATTATCCACTCCTAGCTATTTAAGCATGGCATGAGCAACTATAATCTCTATTTGTCATCACAAACATGTTTACTCATAATAGGCTGAATCAAGATCGACTGAGTTAAACATATTTACAAAAACGGAAAACAAGAAGAGTTCATACCAGCTTCCTTTAACCGCAATCACTTCATCAAATCATCGTCATTATTGCCTTTCACTTGCACGACCGAATGATGTGAAAATAATAATAGTGAAAGTGTATCGTGGACTAAGCTGGGATTTGCAAAACCATTTATTCAAAGGAGAAGACAAGATAATATTGGATCTTTGTTAGATCAACAATATCGCATGAGTGATATATCCTTTTTATTGATCCGGTATTGGAACAAGAAAGGGTATCCCACACCTATTTTCCTAGAGGTGACCCTGGGTATCGAACCCACGAGAGGAAGACTCCCTTGAAGCAATGGTATCTAGCAAGCTTAGGTTAAAGTCTCAATCCAGCTTTTGACCGGATCAACAAGCAAATTGTGATTCAACACTTATAATAAAAAGAAGGTATGGGGATGAGGTCTTAATGCTTACAACCATGTATTGGTGTTGGGATAAAAAATGATATGAGTTTGTGCTCGGGAAGTCACCCATCAAGTGGTGCTTGCTTCGTAGCGGAGTGGGGGATGTGTCCAAATAACATCTTGACCGGCTCAAGTCCTGCATCAAGAATCCGTTGTCCTTCCAAAGGCCCTATCAGTCTCGCAGGGTTGCCCCGATAATTAAGATAATAATCTCAGACAAAAGCATTGGGTGTTTAATGACTACACCTCATGAATCCCCAAGGTTATGATCCATGTTACCATACTAAACCTTACTGTCACTGGTGTTCGGTATAACACTTCAAGGTCCCCATGCTCGTAGCCTCACCGGTGCTCAATCTCCATGATCCTGGGTACCTGCAGGGATGAAGATCGCGGACAGGACAAGAGACACTTCATGAAACAATTTTATTTCACACTTACAAGACGTTATGTCAAAGGCTTCCATTGATTCCTTCACCAAATACCTGGGGTTGCAAGGCTCATGCCTTACCCCATACCTTACTGAACTACTCACACATGGAGATCAGATCGCGAGAAGAAATCATTGAAGAACACATCTTGGGATTGATTCATTGCAATATGTCTTACAATGGATGCCTTGTGCGATGCACGATTACAAGTATGAACTAGATGAGAGAACACTATGGTGGTGGAGATGGCTATGGAGATGAAAATGGCGGCGGCTAGGGTTTGTGGATGAAGATGATGATGAAGAGGTTCTTGTTGTGATCGTCGCTTTTCTACATGCTCCTCCATTAACATTTCGACTCGGTCCCCTTTATAAAAGTTTTTCAGGTGGACGAGCCACCTCAGAATCCATGCCAAATGACCGCTCATATGGAATGCCATCTTTTGCTCTGGCTTCGTTCTGGCGCCTCCTGGTGACCTGTTTCTTCTCCATTTTCCTTTCTTTCCTTTCTCCCATGTGATTTCTTCCCTTTTTAGCCCATTTCCTGTGAAAAAATATCAAAGAGAGGATTTTTGGAATCCTTTGCATTCATTAGTCATTAATGGCAATATTGGAGCAAATACATCTCTTTTAATGAAATATCTCGCTTTAAACATGGTTGAATTGAGTGTCAAAATATCACTCATCAACTCCCCCAAGCTTAAACTTGATCGTCCTTGAGCAACATTGGGAGAAATCCAAAGCATAAGGAACTCAGTTGTTTAAACCAAAATAACGAGAAAGTTTTGGTTCACTTACGATCGGTACGCCTAGATAGCCCTCCGCTTCTTGACCTGAAAACTTGTCATAGATATAGCAGTGGCATGGTTATAGTGCAAGTGTTAGTGAAGCAAAGATAATCAACACAAAGTTCATGATTTACTAGATAAAACAACTTTGCAACACTTCATTTCATTTAATCTAGACAACACTTGCTTGCCGGGAATGTACGGAAGAGTTTCTTTAGATAGAGCCATGAGAACATAAATTAGGGAGTTGAAAGCATGTAGTAAAATATGATGCTCTAGTGGTCATGAGCACACCCACAATTGCCTCCTCCTCTAGGCTCTTCAACACTTTGTTTCAATCATTGTTTGTTGGAACTTTGATTGTCACGTGAAGGAGATTATGCCAAATAAGTGATCATGCGTTGGTTTTTGCTGTGGCTTAATGTTTGGGAACTATGGACCTTTAGCAATAATGTCTTTTTCGAGCTCTTTTGATCAGTCCCCTTTTATTTACCACATACACACCCACTCATGAGCACTTGTGGGTGTGCTCATGCATTCCTCGCTGTCCTGGCTTTACACGCTTCTCTTACTTACTCTTGCATTCTCGTTGTCCTGGTATAGATCAACTCCTCTGAAATTAAAATGCAAACGAACTCCAAGGGTCTAAAGTGAAGAACAAGAGCAAAGCAAAGCTTATTCTATTTTTTTGGTTTTTGGGTTTTTGAAAACTAACTTGTAACCGAAAAATCGTAAAGGCAAAAAGAAAAAGAAAAAGCAAAAGCAAATAAAAGAAAAGTGTTGGAACAAACCAACACGAGTGTTTTGAAGCTCCTCGAGCTTAAGTACAACCTCATTACAATTTATTGTAAATACCGCCACATCTTGATGTAGAAGTGGTGATAACCTCCCCCAAGCTTAGGCTCTTGCAAGCCCAAACCAGCAAGATCATTGTGGCGGTTGGTCAGGAGCCCACTCCTGCCTCCTGTTGGAGAAGTCCACGTTCATGTTGGCGGTTGTGCCTCTCAGGGACGATGCGAGGTTGCTCATATCATGGATAGAGACCTGAAGTTTGCTGAGTTCCGCGTAGGTGGTGTAGTCTTGTTGGGGCTGCTCCTCCTCTTTGTCGGTGGCGAGTTCTTCTTCATCTACATGTTTAGGTTCTGACCCTTCTTGGACAAAAGATGCATCTCCTTCCTGTGCAACATAACGCAATTGTCCATTCTCAATGGAAAAACAGTTAGGCATAGGTGTGGGTAACAAGTACACCACTCCAGGAATTTTTATAGAATGACGGCCATTACGAACTACTACCATACCAGCTCTAGTAAGAACACGAATGTTAACAAGGGTGTTACCGACAATGGGGCGGAGGTGATTGTAGTTGAGGTCGAGGGAGCTGGCCAACATGGTGGTCACTCCTCCACACACAATATTTCCTTGTGCATGATTTGCTTGATGCGTGAGGTGTAGCAAAAGTATTGCCCCTAGGTTGGGGAATAACCGATGTCCGGGTTTCGTGCTTTCCCGAGAACTAGCATGTTCTCATCATTCACCTTAGAAACTTCTCCTCTTGCCTGCAAAGAGTTAGTGATAACATAGTAGAAATAACGTATAGCAGGACATTCAATGCAACTGGCTCTCTGCTTATTGGAGCCTTAGAAACTTCTCATCATTCACCTTAGAAACTTATAGAAGAAGAAGAAAAGAGAGAGATGGGGGCGATTTACCTCCTTCCTCGGGCTTATTGGAGCCGTCAGGAAGCGAAACGCCCGTATGGAACGCTGTTGTTCTCCCTGTTTAACTCACCTTTGCCTGCATGTAGATGATACAACTGCTCAAACGGACGCCGGCGCCCATTTAAAATGTCGTCGTTCACTCTGTCTATTTTGTGCTCTGGTCGAAGATGCCAAACGACCGCTCGGACGGGCGCATGCGCCCGTTTGGAATGCCGTCGAACGCTCTGGACTCGGTGATAGTTTCTGCAAAGAATCAAAATGACCTATCAAATGGGCGTGTGCGCCCATTTGAAACATCATCTTTCTCTCTGTTGCCTCTGGCTGTTTTCGCTGGAACCTCCTGCAGGTCAAACGACCGCCCGTGTGACCGCTACAGTCATAGGGAAGGCCGTCTTTTGGTCCGTTTCTTCTGAAACTTGCAATTTTCTTTGTTTTCCTGTAATGTTAGTTCCATAGCAATACATAGATATATTTCCAGGCATTCTAACATCAATTATGTAAATCATCTTGCACAAGGCTTGGCCTTCATTTGAACAACTCTTCCAAACATACTTCTTCATATGGAACTTCAATCACTCTTTTATAAAAAACTAAAATAAAAACTTACTTGTCTTCTTTATTCGCGTGGGTTGCCTCCCACGAAGCGCTTGTTTTTGGTAGGATAGCTCGGCTGTAGTGGTGATCAAGGTGGTGCTAGAACACCAAGACCATAGCTTCTGGCAATCAAAATGTTGCCACCTCCTTTGTAGGTCTTTAATTTCTTTTTCCTGGGAAAATGCCTTATAAAAGGACCTTTTGTTGGTAAATCAAAATAAACATTTCCCTTAAACACATTTATCACAGCTTTGATAGTCCTTAGAAAAGGTCTATTGAGAATTATAGGAGCAATTGGATCTTCAGGCATATCTACTATGACAAGATCAATAATTACAGGGCAGTCATTAATTTGAAAAATAACACCATGCTTAATGCCTACTACCTGAGTAAAAGTAGAGTTAGCCATATTCAATATAATCTCAGTATTAGCATAAGGACCAAGATTGAGACTATCATAAACAGATTTGAGGATAGTGGAAACACTTGCCCCTAGATCACATAAAGCACTAAACTTATTAAATCCTTTCTCAATCTCTATAGTAGGTTTAAAAGCATCCTCTTGCTTAGCTGGTAACTTACTGAATAACTTTTTTATTTCATCATCAAGTTCCCGTACCTTAGCTGCAACTTGTTCAACAAAGACATCATATGCCTCATCATCAGTTACCTCCGGTAGTGGATACTTCATGAATATCATCTTGACAAAATTTGCAACGGTATAATTGTACTCTGGCACATGGCTTGTGTCAAGTACCTCACCTTTCTTCTCGTTGCTTCTTACCATTTTAACTTCTTCAACTGGGTTAGGCTCCGATTTACCTGCAAACTTAGCCAAAATCAAGGTTTGACTCTCTGTTATCTTTGCCACTTGTGCCTCCATATTATTGGATCTGGCTTCAAGTATCTACACATCATTTGTTAGTCCAACAACCTTACCGGTCAATTGACCAAGTAAGTTATCATGCTTCTTCAAGATATTCTTGAAATGTTCATTCTGCTCGGTCTGGCTACCAATAAAACTTTTAAGAGTTTCTTCAAGAGTATTTCTATTGCTACCATTAGCTCCATTAAAATTATTGGATGCTCCTCCATTACTAGGAGAAGGAATTTTAGCAACATAACCATTATTTTTTCAATTGGGATTATAGCTATTACGAGCAATAAAATTCATATCACTAGTATCTTCATTAGTGATGGCATTGAAACTTACCTCTTCTTTACCTTTCATCAAAGAGATAAGTTCTTCTAGCTTGGTTGTCAACTCTGAGCTATTTTCTTCTATGGCATTCACCTTCTTGGTGGTGGTTCTCTCAACATGCCATTGGGCATGGTTATCTTGCATATCATCTAGTATCTTCTTGGCATCTTCTATGGGCATTCCCATGATTGTTCCTCTTGCGGCTGTATCAAGCATAGTTTTTTACATGTGATTCAAGCCATTATAAAACATATGAAGGATTAATCAATCCTCCATTCCATGATTGGGGCAGTTTCTTATAGCTTTTTTCATTCTATACCACTCAAGCGCTAGTGGCTCATGTTCCTCTTGCTTGAAACTTGTGATCTGAGAACGCAATTGCATAATTTTTGCAAGTGGACAAAACTTAGATAAAAAGTTACTGCAACAAGCAGCCCAAGAAGTAATACTACCTTTAAGCAAAGCTAAAGGCCATTCCTTAGCTTTTCCTCTCAAAGAGAAAGGAAATAAGTGAAGTTTCAGAGCATCTGAGTCATAATCCTTTATGCGTGTCATGTTGCACAATTCAGTAAAATTATGTAAATGCATACATGCATCTTCAGAAGTAGAGCCTCCAAATTGGTCATGTTCAACCATGGAAACAAGGTTCGGTTTGATCTCATATTCTGCAGCTACAACATCAGGTTGTGTTATTGGTTCACGCATGATATTGTTGCTAAGAGTAGCAAAACTCCCAAGATTACGAGCTTTTTGGTAGTTCAACTAAAAGACTTGCAACAAAATAAAACTAGAAAGGGTATCCCACACCTATTTCCCCAGAGGTGACCCTGATTATCGAACCCACGAGAGGAAGACTTCCTTGAAGCAATGGTCTCTAGCAAGCTTATGTTAAAGTCTCAATCCAGCTTTTGACCGGATCAGCAAGAAAATTGTGATTCAACACTTATAATAAAATGAAGGTACAAGGATGAGGTCTTAATGCTTACGACCATGTATTGGTGTTGGGATAAAAAATTATATGAGTTTGTGCTTGGGAAGTCACCCATCAAGAGGTGCTTGTTTCGTATCAGAGTGGGGGATGTGTCCAAATAACATCTTGACCGGCTCGAGTCCTGCATCAAGAATAAGTTGTCCTACACCTCTGTCTCGTGGGGTTGCCCCGATAATTAAGATAATAATATGAGATAAAAGCATTGGGTGTTTAATGACTACACCTCATGAATCCCCAAGGTTATGATCCATGTTACCCTACTAAACCTTACTGTCACTGGTGTTCGGCATAACACTTCACAGTCCCCTTGCTCCTAGCCTCACCGGTGCTCCATCTCCATGATCATGGGTACCTGCAGAGATGAAGATCCTGGACAAGACAAGAGACACTTCACTAAACAATTTTATTTCACAAATACAAGATGTGATGTCAAAGGCTTCCATTGATCCCTTCACCAAATACCTGGGTTGCAAGGCTCATGCCTCACCCAAACCTTACCGAACTACTCAGACATGGAGATCAGATCGTGAGAAGAAATCATTGAAGAACACATCTTGGGATTGATTTATTGCAATATGTCTTACAATGGATGCCTTGTGTGATGCACGATTACAAGTATGAACTAGATGAGAGAGCACTATTGTGGAGGAGATGGCTATGGAGATGAAAATGGCGGCAGCTAGGGTTTCTGGATGAAGATGATGATGAAGAGGTTCTGGTTGTGCTCATCGCTCGTCTACGTGCTCCTCGAATGACCTTTCGACTGGGTCCCAGATACGTCTCCAACGTATCGATAATTTTTTATTGTTCCATGCTATTATATTATCAATCTTGGATGCTTTATACTCTATTTTATATCATTTTTGGGAACTAACCTATTAACCCAGTGTCTAGTGCCAGTTGCTTTTTTTCCTTGATTTTGGTTTTCCAGGAAATTAGTACTGAACAAAGTCCAAATGCTACGAAACTTTTTGATGATTTTTTTCTAGAGAAAAGAGATCCTTGAAGCTTCGGGAGGAGTCCATATGTGAAGTGAGGAGACGTCAAGGCAACAGGGCATGCCTAGGGGGGTAGGTGCACCCTATTACCTTGTGGGCCCCTCATGGCTCCGTCTGACCTAATTCCACCTCCATAAATTCTCTAAAATCGAGAAACCAACAGAGACCCATTGGAAACACTTTTTTCACCGCCGCAAGTCTCTGTTATGCCACAATCCCATATGGAGACCTTTTCCGATACTCTGGCGGAGGGGGAATCGATCACGGAGGCCGTCTATGATGCTTGTGATCTGCGTTGGGTTTTCCGTGAAGAGGAACGGGTGATGCAGCACAATGTGGATAAGTATTTCCCTCAGTTCAGAACCAAGGTTTATCGAACCAATAGGAATATCGGTCATCAACCGTCTTCGGCGGCTACACACAAAAGAGCAGACACTTGCACCCAACAGGGGGCACGAGAGGGCGGCCGAGGGGGGCATGAGCCAACAGGGCACGGCCTGGGCCCCTAGCACACCCTGTTAGCTCGTGCTTCCCTCGTGCTACCTCTCATCTCCTCCCAAAGCTTCCAGGTCTTCATATAGTCCAGAAAAAATCATATTAAAGTTTCGTTGCAATTGGACTTCATTTGATTGGGTAAACCTGAAAAGCAAAAAACATGTAGAAAACAACATCTGGCACTGGGCACTAGGTCAATAGGTTACTGCTAAAAAATAATATTAATTGGTATATAAACACCCAAAAAGTATCCTAGAATGATAATATAATAGCATGGAACAATAAAAAATTATAGATACATTGGAGACGTATCAGCATCCCCAAGCTTAATTCCTGCTCGTCCTCGAGTAGGTAAATGATAAAAACAAGAATTTTTTATGTGACATGCTACCCAACATGTAATCTAGTGCAGGTTTGTTCATTGAGAAACGTTGAATTAATAAACATCAACTTAGTAATATGCATAATCATAAGAAACATAACCATCAAGTTTCAAAGTATACGATCCAAACAAGAATGTTCACCCCCTATTCATTTTATCATATCAAAATAGCATGGCTCCGTCTTCACCACATAAATACAAATGTCAAGCACCACGGTGTCAAGTCAGGCAATTGGATCGTACTTTTTTAACACGCTTCAGCTTTTTATTACTTGCGCAATATATGAGCATGAACCATGGACATAGCATAAAGGTGGAATAGAATATGGTGATAGGTTTCAAAGGGGTGGAAGTGGAGAAGAAAGTCTCGCATCAACTAGGCGTATCAACGGGCTATGGAGATGCCCATCAATAGATATCAATGCGAGGAGTAGGGATTGCCATGCAACGGATGCACTAGAGCTATAAGTGTATGAAAGCTCAACATAAGCTAAGTGGGTGTGCATCCAACTTGCTTGCTCATGAAGACCTCGGGCATTTGAGGAAGCCTGTCATCAGAATATACAAGCCAAGTTCTATAATGAAAAATTCCCACTAGCATATGAAAGTGATAAACAAGAGACTCTCTATATGAAGAACATGGTGCCACTTTGAGGCACAAGTGTGGAATAAGAGGTAGTAGCACTGTCCCTTCTCTCTTTTCTCTCATTTATTTCTTTTTTTCTTTTTTTTCTTTCTCTCCTTTTTTTCTCCCTTTTTTTCTTTTTCTCTTTTTTTCTTTTCTTTCTTTTTCTTTTTTTATTTTATTTTTCGTCCGGAGTCTCATCCCGACTTGTGGGGGAATCATTGTCTCCATCATCCTTTCCTCACTGAGACAGTGCCCTAATAATGATGATCATCACACTTTTATTTACTTACAACTCATCATGAAAAACTGTATGACTCTATATGATTGCCTCTGGCAGTGTACCAGGATGTGCAATGATCAAGCGTAACATGTATGATATTAATGATGAACGGTGGCTTTGCCACAAATACTATGTCAGCTTATATGATCATGCAAAGCAATATGACAATGGAAGTACAAGTCATATAATGTGACGGTGGAAGTTGCATGGCAATATATCTCGGAATGGCTATGAAAATGCCATGATAGGTAGGTATGGTGGCTGTTTTGAGGATGATATAATGAGGCTTAATTATAGCAGAGCATATCATGTCACGGGGTTTGGATGCACCGGCGAAAGTTGCACCGATCCTCGAGGTGAGAATGGGCAATGCACGGTACCGAAGAGGCTAGCAAATATGGGAAGGTGAGTGTGCGTATATCCATGGATTCACATTAGTCATGAAGAACTCACATACTTATTGCAAGATTTTATTAGCTCTCTCGAAGCAAAGCACTACTCGCATGCCCCTAGGGACGAGGTTGGTAGGAATTAACCATCGCGCGCCCCCGACCCAAACAACACTAGGATTTCAACTCAGAATAAGTATGCTCACACATCATCACCGTGCCATAAAAATATTTGGATGAACAGCAAGTTAACAACCTCTAATTCATGATACCTTTATTAACCAACGATCATGCACTCATACTTTTTCACATTACCACATTAATATCATTAACCATGATTTCTCTTTTATGTGCTACATGTGGTTTTGATTATGCACTCATTGAATACCTATTATTTTTGGACTAGTATTATGACCCATGCAAATTACCATCGCTGTTTATTAACTCTCAAACAAATATAAGTGAAGAACAAGAGTGAAATTATTTCTATAAAATCTATATGCCACCGTGCTCTAAAAGATATAAGTGAAGTACTATAGCAACTACCAAGCTCAAAAGATATAAGTGAAGCACATAGAGTATTCTAATAAATTATGATGAAATTGTGTCTCTCTCAAGTGGCTGTGTGCAGCAAACAATGATTGTGGAAACTGAAACAAAAAGCAAACTAAAGCGAATGACGCTCCAAGCAAAACTCATATCGTGTGATGAATAAAAATATAGCTCCAAGTGACATACCGATGGATTGAGACAAAAGAGGGTATGCCTTCCAGGGCATCCCCAAGCTTAGACGCTTGAGTCTTCCTAGAATATTACCTTGGGGTGCCTTGGGCATCCCCAAGCTTAGGTTCTTGCATCCCCAAGCGAAAACAGAATCTGTCTAAAACAGAACAGTTATAAATTGCTTGTGATCTGCGTTGGGTTTTCTGTGAAGAGAAACGGGTGATGCAGCACAATGCGGATAAGTATTTCCCTCAGTTAATAACCAAGGTTTATCGAACCAATAGGAATATCGGTCATCAACCGTCTTCAGCGGCTGCACACAAAAGAGCACACACTTGCACCCCACGCGGCAAGAGGGTTGTCAATCCCCTTGGTCTCGTTATTTGCTAGTAAATGAGATGTGTAGATAGTTGTAGATAATTGTAAATTGCAAAATAAAATAAAATAAAAATAATGGCAGCAAAGTATTGAAAGCATTTGTAAATTTATAAGTGAATAGACCCAGGGGCCGTAGTGTTCTCTAGTGGCATCTCTCATAAAGCAAGCATACGGTGGGTAAACAAATTACTGTTGGGCAATTGATAGAAAAGCGGATAGTTATGCAATCTTTATTCATGGCAATGATCATGTATATATAGGCATCACGTCCATAAGCAAACAAGCCGACTCCTGCTTGCACCTATTACTATTACTCCACTTCAAGAGCGCTTCTATGCTTGCCTCTCTACGTATTAAGTTCATGACAAACAGAGTAATGCTTGGAGAACGATGTCATGATGTAGACAAAGAGAGTTCAATTAATATGAACTAACCCCATCGTTTTATCCTTAGGGGCAACAATACAATGACGTGTCTTGTCCCTTTCTGTCACTGGGATATAGAGCACCGCCAGATTGAACCCACTACAACGCACCCCTCTCACTGAAGAAATATCAATCTAGTTGGCCAAACTATTTCAATAGATCGGAGAGAATTACGAAGCTATAATAATCATGCAAATAAGAATCATAATAATTAGAGGTGACTCAAATATTTTTCATGAATAATCTGAACATAAACCCACAATTCATCGGATCCCAACAAACACACCGCACATAAGGATTACATCGAATAGATCAAAGCGAAGATGCGATGATCATTGTATTGAAGATCAAAAGAGGGAGAGATAGCCATCTAGATACTAACTACGGACCCGTAGGTCTGTGGTGGACTACTCAGAAGTTATCACGGGGGCAGCAAGGGTGATGTAGAGCCCCTCCGTGATTGATTCCCCCTCCGACAGATCATCAAAAAAGGTCGCCAGATGGGTATACGGTGGAACAGAGATTTGCGGCAGCTTAAAAAGTGTTTCAGGAGCTCCCCTATGGTTTTTGGAATATTTGAGAATTTATAGGCCAGAGGGGGGCACGAGAGGGCGGCCGAGGGGGCACGAGCCAACAGGGCACGGCCTGGTCCCCCGGCGCGCCCTGTTAGCTCGTGCTTCCCTTGTGCTGCCTCTCGTCTCCTCCTGAAGCTTCCAGGTCTTCATATAGTCCAGGAAAAATCATATTAAAGTTTCGTGGCAATTGGACTTCGTTTGGTAGGGTAAACCTGAAAAGCAAAAAACATGCAGAAAACAGCAACTGGCACTGGGCACTAGGTCAATAGGTTAGTGCTCAAAAATAATATTAATTGGTATATAAACACCCAAAAAGTATACTAGAATGATAATATAATAGCATGGAACAATCAAAAATTATAGATACGTTGGAGACGTATCAGTCTACATCAACCTTGTTGCCTCCACAATGATGTGTGAGTAGTCCACCACAGACCTACGGGTCCATAGCTAGTACCTAGATGGCTTCTTCTCTCTCTTTGATCTTAAATACCATGTTCAACGCGATTCTCATGATGATCTATCTGATGTAATCTTCTTTTGCGGTGTGTTTGTTGGGATCCAATGAATTGTGGGTTTATGATCATATTATTCATTGAAAGTAATTGAGTTTCTTCTGAATTCTATTATGCATGATTGTTATAGATTTGTATTTCTCTCTGATCTATCAGTTTGGTTTCGTCAACTAGTGGGAGTGGTGCGTTGTAATGGGTTCAATCTTGTGGTGCTCTATATCCCAGTGACAGAAAGGGACAAGACACATATTTGTATTGTTGTCATTAAGGATAAAATGACGGGGTCTGAACATATTGCTTGTCTTACTTTGTCTACATCATGTCACCTTGCTTCAAGCATTAATGTGTTTGTCATGAACTTAATACCTAGAGAGGCAAGCATAGAAGCGCTCTCAAAGTGGAGTAATAGTAGTAGATGCAGAATCGTTTTGGTCTACTTGTTTATGGATGCGATGCCTATATGCATGACCATTGCCATGAATAACATGTCATAACTATGCGCAATTCTGTCAATTGACCAACAGTAATTTGTGTACCCACCGTATGCTATGTTCGAGAGAGAAGCCTCTAGCGAAAACTATGGCCCCCAGGTTTACTTAATCATAAATACTAAAACCCTAAAATTACCTTGCTGCCTTTTATTATTTGTTTTTACTTTTATTATTTATATTATCTATCTATCAAGATTTAATCCTTGCAAGTAACGAGTTCAAGGGGCTTGACAACCCTCCTGCCCGCGTTGGGTGCAAGTGTTTGGTTTTGTGTGTGCAGGTACTATCAACGGGGGTTTGCTTGGTTCTCCTATTGGTTTGATAACCTTGGTTCTCACTGAGGGAAATACTTATCTCTACTGTACTGCATCTCCCCTCCTCTTCGGGGAAAATCCCAACGCAGTTTTCAAGTAGCAGGAAGAATTTCTGGTGCCGTTGCCGAGGAGGAGGTACGAAAGTAGTCTCCCGTCAACTTGCCAGTTTGTGGCGCCGTTGCCGGTGAGACATCATCAAACTCTTATGAGGTTCATTCACACAAATTATCATTCACTTGTTCTACTTTTTATTTGCCTTTATATTTGCTTTATAAAAAAATCAAAAAACACAAAAATATTTTTGTTTGCTTAGTTCTCTAGTTACCTTGCTTGCTTGCAATAATCATGTCATCTCACTAAAATATAAAATAAAGGCATAGATCCTCATCCACTTGCTAATCTTTTCAAAAGACCTGATTATGTTGAACCACTTGCTAGTGAGTTGAGTGCACTTGATTATCTTTATGAAGTTTTACTTTAAAATCGTGAATCTGAAAACTGTGATGAAGTGTTAAAAGAGATTTATAAAGTGATTCATAATAGTTCCTTGAATGAAAAGCATGATTGCAATGATGTTAGTATAAATTCTATTAATGATATGCAAAACTACAAGCTTGGGGATGCTGATTTTGTTAGGTCTACTATCATGATTGGGGCGATGATGTTTCTTTTAATCTTGAAAATTTATTTAAGCCTCATAATGAATCTACTATTGATAATGAAAATTGCCATAGTATTGAAAGTGGGTTTGGAAGAGTGCTAACTTTAGGTAAAAAGAATCCCACGTATTTGGAGAATGTTCAATCTTACGATTTTATTGATAAAAGTGGGGTTGGATAGGTCACGACTTTAGTTAATGATAATCCCACTATCTTGGAAGATTGTAAAACTTTTGTGCATGTGGATCATGGAGAAACTATTTTATATGATAGTTATATTGTTGAATTTGAATATGATTCTACATGTAATTATTAGGAGAGAGGCAAATATGGTTATAGAAATTTTCATGTTACTCACTTCCCTCTTTTGATGTTCAAATTGTTAATGCTTCATTCTTCCTACTTGCATATGCTAGACACGTCTTGTCTTGATAATTTGTTTGCTTATAAAATGCCTATCCATAGGAAGTATGTTAGACTTAAATGTGTTTTCACATACTACATGATGCTCTCTTTGTGTTTCGATTATTATCTTTCATGTGAGCATCATTAAAATTTCAATCCTATCTTAATGGCTATAAAGAAAGAGCATGTTGGGAGACAACCCAATAGTTATCTTTTCTCTTAGTTCATGTTATTTTGAGTTTACATGATTATTTCTACTGTAATGATTGTGTATTTAGGTTTTAATTAGCGTTTTTACCAAGTAAAGCCTTTAGGATTGATTTGGATGATAGTAGAATTGATGTTGTGCATAATCATAAACTTTTATGCCCAGTATATGAATTTATTATCTCGGCTTGAATGTGTTAAATTTCTGAAATTTTTGCACACTATTTGTATACAAAATTTTCAGGTTGTCCTAATTTTTCAGAATTTTCAGAGTTACATAAGTATGGTTTTAGTACAGATTATTACAAACTGTTTTGTTTTAGACGGATTCTGTTTTTGATTGCATAGTTTGCTTGTTTTGATGATGCTATGGATTGTATCGGGGGGTATAAACCATGGATAAGTTCGAATACAGTACCTATTATGCAATAATAAAATATGAATCAATTTATAACTTTACCTAAACTATTTGATATGTCTATTATACTAACGGATCTCACGGGGTTTTGTTGAGTTTTGTGTGCTAAAGTTTTCAAGTTTTGGGCGAGACAATGATGGATGAAGGAATAAGGAGCGGCAAGACCCTAAGGTTGGGGATGCCCAAGGCACTCCAAGGTAATATTTAAGGAAGACCCAAGCATCTAAGTTTGGGGATGCCCCGGAAGGCATCCCCTCTTCCGTCTCCAATCTATCGCTATGTCACTTGGAGCTATATTTTTATTCATCTCTAACATCCCAATTTTACTAAATTAGGATGTTAATAGATCATTCATATGCGACTTGCCCCTTCACGAGGCCATCCTCAGGAGTGGCTAGCATCGTGTCCCCATCGCCGGGCCAGCCCAACACTCGTCTCCTGGGCCGAAGGCAGACGGGGCATGGTACCCTGGTTTCCACTGGACCGACAGTACCCCCAGGCCCGCGGCGTGCATGTTCTGCCCGTTAGGGACGAAACAACGCGGGGCCATCGAACTGCCGAGCCCAGGGGCGACGCGTGGTGGCCTGCACGGGCATGGCGCCTTCACTCCCCCTGGTGCCTTGGTAACCGCGGCCCTGGCTATAAAGCCGGCCCACGCGGGGTGCAGGCATGCCGTAGTCCTTTCTTCCTTGCGACCAACTCCTCGGCCTTCCGCCTTCTCCAACCGCCCAATCCCGGTTAGCAATCGCCGCAGCCACGGCTCCCAAGAGAAAGCTCCCCGCGACCGAGAAGGGGAAGAAGGCGACGTAGGAGGTGGGGCCGCCAAAGCCCGAGCCGACGAGGAACAGGGGCCGGGGCCGTGCTTCAGTCGCGGCAGCAGGGGCCTCCCCCGAGGGCCGCACGCACTCCATAGCCGCCACCGTAGAGGTCGGTCCCACCACCCACGGGACATCTTGGACTCGAGGTCGCGGGCGGCGCGGTGCTCGTGGCCGCGGGGGATGTGGCAGAGCGTGCGCCCCTTATCCCGCGATGGACGCCCATACGGTCGAGGTCGTGCACGAGTTCATCGTGGGGCTGCACCGCCGACCTCGCAGCTGGCTCCAGCTTCCGGACTCCTTCACGAGGGTGATGAAGGACGAGGAGCCCTTGGGCCTGTGGTTGCAGGAAGACGGCTACTGCAACGCCCCCTAATGGGTGACGGTGAAGTTCTCCCCCACCGAGTTCATGTTCATTGACCGGGGGTGGAAGTCGTTCGCCTGCTCCCATGACCTGAAGCGCGGGCAGGTCCTGTAGTTCCGCTACGACGGAGCTACGACCCTCTTCGTGAAGCTCTTCAGCAAGGCCAGACGGTGTAGGGCTCTTAGGGCTAGTAGGAGACCCCGAGGCGCGATGCTCAGGATCCCCCCTTAACATGTAGGCAGCTCATGCCAAGGAAATCAAGATGCCTTGAGAGGGAAGCGAGATGGGAAAAAATCGAGGGGTTTGCTTGGACTTAGCTCCTTCGAGGCGCGCGGCTTGGGGCGAGTCCTCCACGGGGAGCAGCTCGGGAGGCATGGTCCCTCGCGAGGCCTTCTGCCCACGGGATGCAGCTCGCGGGGCCTCCTGAGGGGGGCTCCTAAGGCCTTCCATATCCCGCGCCAGGGAAATTACCAAGCAATGCAGTGGGACGCGCTCGCGAGGAGCCTATGGGTGTCACACGAGGAGATAACAGCACCAAGGACCTGGTGAGGTGACGTACACGGGAGCAGGCCCGCGAGCCAGAGCTCAATCGCTTGGGTTTTGCAGTGCTGCAGGGACTGACCCGAGCACAAACACCGTGCCTAGCCCCCGCTCGCGTGAAACACATGGGGGAGGCCGCGAGCACGTGCCCTTCCTGAGGCATGGTTAGCTGCAAGCACTCAGGGATTCTGGAGGAAATAACCTCTATTGATGCATGAAACGAGTTCATTACATAGCTGGAAAGTACATGCCGCCGTGGTCGAAACGAGTCAACTTGAGGCTATGGCCGAGAGGCGCCCCTCAAAAGATGACAGAAAATGCTGCCGTGATGGACACGGGTCAGCCTAAGGTTGATACCACTGAAAAGCGCCCTCATTGTCAAAAGGTCTGCCATGACTGAGCATGGGGTATCCACCAGCACTGAGCATGGGGCTTCCGCCAGCACGGAGCATGGAGCTTCCATGAAAGTGGGTAGAAGGGTCCGCCAGTGCGTAGCATGGGGCTTCCACGAGAGTGGGTAGGAGGGTTCGCCAGCGCGGAGCATGGGGCTTCCACAAGAGTGGGAAGGAGCTCCCGTGTGCCGAAGGCAGCGCTGGTAGAGAGAGCTTCGGAGTGTGTACAACTCCATCTCGCTCGTATCCGTGAGGTCACAGATAGAACTTGTGGAGATGTTGGATGTTCCATGCGTTTTGCTCCGAAACACCCTCCGTCGTTTTGAGTCGTGCCGCGCCGGGCCTGGAGATGTGCGTGACCCTGAAGGAGCCCTCCCACATGGGTGAGAGCTTGTGGAGTCCCTCTCTGGAGAGGATTCGACACAGTACCAGGTCACCCACCTCGAGGGTGCGGGGGCGTATGTTGTGGCTATGATAGCGGCGCAACGCCTGCTGGTACCTTACTGCACGGAGGACTGCCTGGCGATGGGCCCCTTCGAGGAAAAGCAGGTCGTCCTCCCGCAGGCCGCTTTGACGAGACTCGTCGAAGGCCAAGACCCGCGGGGACCGGTGCTTGACCTTGGCCGGGAGGACAGCTTCTACCACATAGACAAGAAAGAAAGGCATCTCGCTGGTTGGCTTGGTCTCCATGGTGCGGATGGACCATAGCACCGACGGGAGCTCGTCCAGCCAGCCCTTGCCGCAGGCCGCGAGCTGCTTCTTGAAGCTCCTGGTTTTGAGGCCCTTGAGGACCTCCGCATTGGCATGCTCGGCCTGGCCGTTGCTTCGAGGGTGAGCCACGGAGGCGAAGCAGATCTACGTGCCGATGGAGTCACAGTAGGTCTTGTAAGAGGCTGCTGGTGAACTGCGAGCCATTGTCTATGATGATGCGGTTGGGGACGCCGAAACGGCACACCAACCCTTTGATGAGCTTGACCGCTGATCCTGCCGGTATGGCCCGGACAGGCTCAACCTCCGCCCACTTGGTGAATTTGTCGATGGTGACGTAGAGGAAGCGATAGCCACTGGCCGCGCAAGGGAAAGGCCCGAGGATGTCTAGCCCCCGGACTGTGAAGGGCCCTGAGAGGGGGATCGTCTGCAGCCCTTGCGCTGGCTGATGAATCAGCTTGGAGTGGAATTGGCAAGCCTCGCACGCCTGGACCAGCTCCGTGGTGTCCTCGAGTTCTATGGGCCAGTAGAAGCCGCTGCGGAACACCTTGCCCGCGAGGGTGCGTTAGGACGAGTGGTGGCCACAGTCACCTCCATGGATGTCGGTAAGCAGCTCGCGCCCTTGCTCCCTGGAGATGCACCGCAACACGACTCCGTTCAAGCGGTGGCGGTACAGATCACCCTCCTTCAGGTGGTAGAGCATGGCTTGGCCGACCACACGCTCTGCTTCTGCGGCGATCTCTGGGAGGACACCGCCTTCCAGGTAAGCCTTGATCTTCGTGGCCCAGCTCTCAGACTGCGGCTCAAGCGCCAGCAGCAGGTGGGCACCTGAGGATGGCCCGCAGTCTGGTGTGCCCATGGGTGGCGCGGGAGTTAGCTCCTCATGAGGCGCCGCCGGGCTGGCGGCCGGAGGTGCTGCCGATAGTTTCAAGAGTCGCTCCTCGAAGATGTCAGGGCTCTGGGGCTCGCGGCGGGAAGCATGCTTGGCTATCTCGTCCACCTCGCTGTTGTCGCCGCGAGGGATGTGTTGAAGCTCCATGCCCATGAAGCACTTCTCAAGCTTGCGCACTTCCTCCAGGTAGGCTGCCATGTGCTCATCTTTGGGCTTGTACTTCTAGTTGGAGAAGTTGACGAGGAGCTGCGAGTCCCCCTTGATGATGATTCGCTTGACTCCCAGCGCAATGGCAGCCTCAAGCCCGGCGATGAGTCCCGCGTACTCGGCAATGTTGTTGGAGACCTTGTCGGTGCACCTGAAACAGAGCTGCACTACGTAGTAAAGCTTGTCACCTGTGGGCGTGGTGAGGACCACGCCAGCCCCCATGCCCTGGCGCGCGAAGGCCCCGCCGAAGTGCATGCTCCAGCCTCCAGAGGTGGCCTCCTCGGGCAGGGGCGACTCCTCCTGAGGCTCGTCCTGCCGCGGGTCCGTCCATTCTGCCACGAAGTCCACCAAGGCCGCGCCCTTGATGGTCCTGGTGGTGAGGAACTCAAGCTCGAAGGGCAGCAACTCGATATTCCATTAGCCATGGGGCATGTGGAGTTCGGGCTCCGTAGGACCTGCTCCAGCGGATAGGAGGAGATCACTCTGATCGGGTGCCCCTGGAAGTAGTGACCCAGCTTCCTAGAGGCCATGACGAGCGCTAGGAGGAGCTTCTGCTGCATGGGGTACCGTTCGCGCGCATCTCGCAGCACCGTGCTGACGAAGTAGACGGGATGCTCGATAAGGCGCGTGACTGGGGTGTCCAAGTCGTGCTCTCCAGGGAGCTTGGGCAGTGGCGCCGCGGGGGCCTCCGGAGGTGGGACTCCAGAGGCCACCTGAGGGGGTGCTGGGGCCTCCTGAGGAGATCCCCCGGTGATACGTCTCCAACGTATCTATAATTTTTTATTGTTCCATGCTATTATATTATCATTCTAGGATACTTTTTGGGTGTTTATATACCAATTAATATTATTTTTGAGCACTAATCTATTGACCTAGTGCCCAGTGCCAGTTGCTGTTTTCTGCATGTTTTTTGCTTTTCAGGTTTACCCTACCAAACGAAGTCCAATTGCCACGAAACTTTAATATATTTTTTTCTGGACTATATGAAGACCAGGAAGCTTTGGGAGGAGACGAGAGGCAACACGAGGGAAGCACGAGCTAACAGTGCGCGCCAGAGGGGCAGGCCGCGCCCTGTTGGCTCATGCCCCCCTCGGGCGCCCTCTCGTGCCCCCCTCTGGCCTATAAATTCTCAAATATTCCAAAAACCCTAGGAGAGCTCCTGAAACACTTTTTCCGGTGCCACAAGTCTCTGTTCCACCATATACCCATCTGGCGACCTTTTCCGGCGATCTGCCGGAGGGGGAATCGATCACGGAGGGGCTCTACATCATCCTTGCTGCCTCCGTGATGAGTTGTGAGTAGTCCACCACAGACTTACGAGTCCATAGTTAGCATCTAGATAGCTATCTCTCTCTCTTTTGATCTTCAATACAATGATCATCGCATCTTCGCTTTGATCTATTCGATGTAATCCTTATGTGCGGTGTGTTTGTTGGGATCCGATGAATTGTGGGTTTATGTTTAGATTATTCATGAAAAATATTTGAGTCACCTCTGATTATTATGATTCTTATTTGCATGATTATTATAGCTTTGTAATTCTCTCTGATCTATTGAAATAGTTTGGCCAACTAGATTGATATTTCTTCAGTGAGAGGGGTGCGTTGTAGTGGGTTCAATTTGGCGGTGCTCTATATCCCAGTGACAGAAAGGGATAAGACACGTCTTTGTATTTCTGCCACTAAGGATAAAATGATGGGGTTAGTTCATATTAATTGAATTCTCTTTGTCTACATCATGTCATCGTTCTCCAAGCATTACTCTGTTTGTCATGAACTTAATACGTAGACATGCAAGCATAGAAGCGCTCTTAAAGTGGAGTAATAGTAGTAGGTGCAGGCAGGAGTTGGCCTATTTGCTTATGGACGTGATGCCTATATACACATGATCATTGCCGTGAATAAAGATTGCATAACTATCCGCTTTTCTATCAATTGCCCAACAGTAATTTGTTTACCCACCGTATCCTTGCTTTATGAGAGATGCCACTAGAGAACACTATGGCCCCCGGGTCTATTCACTTATAAATTTACAAACGCTTTCAATACCTTACTGCCATTATTTTTATTTTATTTTATTTTGCAATTTACAATTATCTACAACTATCTACACATCTCATTTACTTGCAAATAACGAGACCAAGGGGATTGACAACCCTCTTGCCGCGTTGGCTGCAAGTGTGTGCTCTTTTGTGTGCAGCCGCTGAAGATGGTTGATGACCGATATTCCTATTGGTTCGATAAATGTTGGTTCTTAACTGAGGGAAATACTTACCCGCATTGTGCTGCATCACCCGTTCCTCTTCACGGAAAACCCAACACAGATCACAAGCATCACCCAGCAGGATTTCTGGCGCCGTTGCCGGGGAATATCATCATCAACTATCAAGTAACTTCACACAAATTATCATTCACTTGTTCTTATTTTTATTTGCTGCTATATTTAGGTTGCATTGTAAAAATAAAAAATACAAAAATATTTATCTTTGCTTGTCGCTAGTTTACTTTGTCGCTTGCTAGTTTACTTGTCCTGCTTGATACTTTGCTTGCTTGGTCACCATGTCTCAAGATACTACTAAGTTGTGTTACTTCTTGAATATTAATAACAATGATTTTATTAGTACTCCTATACCACCCGCCACTAGTGCGAAGGCTTTTGATATTAATGCTGCATTGCTAAATCTTGTGATGAAAGATCAATTTTCGGGAAGTCCTAATGAGGATCCCGCTGCTCATCTTAATACCTTTGTTGAACTTTGTGATATGCAAAAGAAAAAGGACATGGATAATGATATTGTGAAATTAAAATTATTTCCTTTTTCACTAAGAGATAAAGCTAAGGCTTAGTTTTCATCTTTACCACGTAATAGTATTGTAACATGGGACAAGTGTAAAGATGCTTTTATTGCCAAGTATTTTCCTCCTGCTAAGATCATCTCCCTTAAGAATCAAATAATGAATTTTAAACAACATGAGCAAGAACATGTTGCACAAGCTTGGGAGAGAATGAAATTAATGATTAAAAATTGCCCTACTCATGGTTTAAACTTGTGGATGATTATCCAAAATTTCTATGCTAGACTGAACTTTGTGTCTAGAAATCTTCTAGATTCTGCTGCAGGTGGTACCTTTATGGATGTGATGTAACACCCTGATTTTCGCTCCTGTTTTTTTTCCTTCGCGGGATTTGACTCCCGTCTTTTTTTCTCGGTGTTCTCGGATTTCTCTAGCTCATGGGTATAAGAAGATGGTCATTTAGCCTTGCCTTCCCTATTCAACCGGAGATTCTCTCCAGATCAACCTTGCCACCTAAGATATATCCTGGGGACTTTGCCCCGAAACCCTACCTTCCGAGTTGCCGGAAGGGAAACCCTAATCCTTCCAGTTACAAAGGAACCCCAATTTCCTTTGATCTTCTACCTCCCAAACCTTTTGCCAGTGATCATCCTATCTTTGTAAACTCTGGATATGCAAAAATATTGCCAAGTCATTTGCAATATTTTTCATTTATAACTAATTCCTTTTTCTGTCAGTTAAAGGAATTAAGTCCAGGAAAATATCTATCCATCTCCAAAGTTCATGCAAACTTGTGGAGATATTCTTGGTGATCATATTGAGATCCCACAAAAATATTGGCCATAATTAAATAAGGAAAATTGTCTTTTCCCATTTAATGCCAATATTGTATTTTGGGCCCTTTCTAAGGGAACTACCATTTTTGTAGCCAGGAAAAATCCCAAATAAATTGTGGAGCTTCTCCTATCCATATCTTTCCCATTTTCATTAAGAACCCAAGTTCCATAGTTCAAATTTTGAGCACAACATCAATTTGCAAATTCTGTCCAGTTGGGCAAATTGCAAAGGAAGTGCTTGAACCCTTGATCTATTTGAGCTGAAATTTTTCATGGTGGTTAACATGGATAAATAACTCATGGAAACCAAAAACCAGCTCAATCTATCTATCCATTCTCCCACAGCATTTTTCCTAAGTTTCTGTCCATTTGGAACCTCTGTGAAGGAAGTGTCACTTTGGTATTTTCAAATGAGCTGAAACTTTTCCAGTATCTTCATATGTTCATATCATCACTCTCCACCAAATTTCAACTCATCTCACTCAGCCATTTGAGCCCAGCTTCAAATTCTAGTTTCTGGACCAATTTTTGGTTTGTGAAGGAAGTGTATGCAAATGGGGTCTAAATGACTTTAAATTTTTCAGGCATATCCTCCTTCCTACTCTATTCCATTGTGACAAAGATCCAAATTCATTTATCCATCCATTTCTCTAGAAAACTCCAGCCAATTTTGCCGTCAGAATCTTCTTCTGCAAGTTTCTCTCATCTCAGCTCTACCTAGATGGTTCCAGCTACCTCTATCATCTATTTAAGCAGCAAGGAGAGTGTTGGACAAAGTCCTAGAGCCACCCAGTGCCATGGACATGCGGTGCCCGTGGTGACCACACGGAGAGCACGCCAAAGTGGTGCTCTGCGCTCTGTCAGCCTCGTCTGGTCATCTCCGGCCGGCCTCTGCTTGTCCAGGTGTGTCCTATGGCTCCCCTGCGTCCACGTTCTTCCTCTCCCGGGGTTTCCCCCTCCTATTTCTTCCTTTCCACGCCACAGCAACTCCGGTGAACTGTGCGCCCGTAACCCGCGCCATCGTCTTCCTCTGTCCTCTTCCTCCCCGAGCTCTCGCGAAGCCACTTCTGGCTTCATCCCTCTCCCAGAGACCCTGCCGACATCTCCCTCTCCCTCCGCGTGTCCCCGAGCTCCAGTGTGCGGCTAAGCTTGCCTTGGCGGCCGTCCTCATCCGCCGTCGTCGGCCGCCTATAAAAGCCACGGCCTCGAGCCTCCCCGGGCATCCACACCACCCCCAGCTGTCTCTCCTCCCTCCCTAGAATCCCCAGGCTCCCGCCCAGAGCTCTCCTCCTTCCTTTCCGGCGAGAACCACCGCCATGGCCGCCGCCATCCTCTTTCAAATTCGCGCGCCTTGGCCTTTCCCCGCCTCCGCCGAGCCCACCTCTAGACTCCCCACTCGCCGGAGGTCGCAGCCGTGCCCTCGCCCAGCCTCTTCGGCCGCCGGAGTACCGGAACCCACTGGAGCCACCGCGGCTCTGCCTCTCCTCGCCGCCCTTCCTCAGGCCGTCCCCGCCGCTCCTTCTGCCTCTCTCCGTCGCGGTGCTCCGCGGCGGACCCGCCGGTGCCGACACCCTCGCCGAAGGTGGCCGGAGCCACCGAGCCCGCCGCCGGCTGAGCGACCCCGGCCCTCCTCTGTTATCTATCGGGCGCGAGGTAGGAGGAGGCAGGGAGGAAAGAGAGAGAGGCGTGGGGCCCGCCTGGCAGCGTCTCGGCATTGGCCCCGCTGAGGGCCCGCTGTCAGGTTAAGTGGGGGTGAGCGTGGGTGGGCCGGCCCAGAGGAACAGCGGCAGCCGCGGCAGTTTTGGCCCAGGAGCACAGTGCAGTTAATTCTTTTTTTTCCAGAAAAGAAATGTTGAGGACCTCTGTGTAATTTAAATATTTACAGATAGGTCCTTGGTAGTCAAACCCTCATATCTCCTTCCTCGTAAGTCCGATTCAGGTGAAACCAACGCCCACGTCTTCAGATCGTCGAGCCCGTTCCGATGGCATCATTTTCATAATGTTTTCACATTCTGAAAATGACCATTTTGCCCTTGCCTTCAAGCAGCCCTCTCCGAGAGAGAACGATTTCCGGCGATCCTTTCCGCGGACTCTCCGCACTTCGTCCCGGAGTATTCTTCGACCCCAGGCAAGCCGACCATCTGATATATGCCCTAAAGCATTGATCTGTGATATTTATTGCATGTTTAAACTAATATGCTTATGCTTGTATGCGTAGTGGTGAGCTGTATGGGACACTACTGAACCCTTGCTTGCACTTTCTTCGATGACGGCACCACGCCTGTGTCTAAGCTATTCTCGGCCGTCCGGGGTGGATGCCGACTTTATATTTCTCTTCTCAGCAACGAGCCGTGTTCTGAGCTGCTTTTCGGCCGTCTCGGACAGTTGTTGAATTTCTTTCCGTAGTAGTGACCCTATGCTCTGAGCTGTTTTTCGGCCGTCTTAGGGAGCTGCTACATTCTTCTCATCAACACCGTCTCATGCTCTGAGCTGCTTTCCAGCCGTCTTGAGTTGGGGTTGAGTTATTCTAGTAACGTCCTAGATTTGAGTTGTAAAGACCGTTCTGGCGGCTACTGGTTTATTTGCCGGTCTTATACAGGGGTTCAGATAGCCGTTACCCTACATCTAGAACTGGTAAGGTGATAACTTGCCATTTAAATATTGATTCACTAATGACTTGTCATGATATTGTATGGAGATAGGTTGTTATGTTTTCATCATACATGGCTATTGTTATCGAAGGTGATTGTGATAAACAACCAGGCTTGCTAAGTACTTGCCAACTAAACCTAGCCGGTTGATCTTGAGTCACCTGTCCGGGCTTATCTGTGCAACCACATTTGCCGATATGGGACGGCCTTTACTTGGTCTGACTCTGTGCTCTTTCACCGGTACCACCAGACAGGGAAGGTTATGCGTGTGCGCTACCCTGGCCCGGTAGGCGGCGATAACCTTGTGAGCCCAGTTGTTTGTTTGCACGCGGTCCCCGTTTGGGACAGTTTAGTTTGGCCACGATGATGGCAGGTGTCACGAGGTGACACAGGGGCCACCCAGGGCTTGACTTCGGGGGAGGATGATTGCCAGTGGTACGGTGGAGGAGTTAGGGGTTAGACAGGTTTCGGTGGAGCAACGCTGGTCCACCCGAATGGGATCACGAGGCCAGGTGCTCCATGGTGTGGGTAAAGTGCACAACCTCTACTGAGTGTAAAATCTATTCGAATAGCCGTGTCCACGGTATTGGACAGTCCGTCCAGACCTCACTAGGTGGTCAACCGTAATAATGATAATAATGATGGAAGAACTCGTCTTATGATGATGTCAGGGATATGATATGTTGGCCATGGGATGGCTATGAAATGAATGGTCGGATGACCACATGATTCGGATTGGATCGGATCAGATTCAGATTGGATCGTGAGAATGTTTGGAGTATGGAATATTTACTTAGTATGCTTTACTTTACTGTATTTACTTCAGTAGTTACCTTACTAGATAATCTTGTTATGCCATGATAATTAATATTGCTCTAATAACAAATGCATGCTTGAATGCCATGGATTGCTTTGTTTGGTGTATATGTTAGTTTGGTTTGCTTGCGAGTACATTCAAAAGTACTCAGCGGCCTTTAACATGGCCAGCTTCACATAAGGATCCGTCGTCAGTCGTCGAGGAGCCGGAGCATTCGCGGGCTAGGAGAATAACCTAGTCAGATCCCTATGGATTGGAGCCACACCAAGACCATGCTGCCCTAGATAGAGCCTTTCCGCTGCCATCACTCTTGTAACAGATCATGTAAGACTTATATATCCATAAATAGAAATGCCTGTGTTCATGATACTTGTTGTAAACGTGCATGCCAGAGTGATTTCCTAGGCTGGTATGCGTGGCGACCGTCTGGCTACAGTGGTAATCAGGCGGGGCGCCACAGCGGATGGTATCAGCGTAGCCAGGCTGGCTATAGGTTACCCTAGCCAGACTTCACTGTCTTGTGTTCAGTAGAAAGCCCAGATGGATTTCAGCCATCTTTGCCACCTGGCACGGCTACTATTGATCATAAGGCAACCCCATAGGTTCTCGGCTCCATCAGACCCCAACTCTCGTGGCCTTTGCCTCCGGTGTGAAATGCTTGCACCCGGCAACGACCCGTGAGCCCTGAAACCCCTAGGTAAACCAGATATCCTTACCCTGCTTGCTAGCCATGGCATTTCTCTTCTTACTCTAGTTTCCTTTGGGAAACGCTTATAAATTCTATCTCTCTTCGACAACCTTAGGCACGTTGACTAAGCCACTTTGGCTATGGTCCTGCGTCGAGTGTGATGCTCCCTAAGGAAGTAGTAGGAGCTTGACCCCAATTGCTACCAGGAGCATTGTGTGGTTTCGCTTCTAAATCCTTAGAGGTGCATCGAGTGCGCTATACTAGTTATACTAGTGGATCCTTGGCCACATGTGTAAGGTCCGCAAAAATTTGAGCTTTATTTTCTTTTTGGTTTTCGCGGTTCTTGTTTCTTTTGTCGGTTCCGTTTCTTCGCTCCGACTGGATCCATCCGCAAGAGTTGCCTAAGAAGATCAGCATGCAACTAGGATAATACCCAATAATCCCAACTCAGCAAGAGTCATGTCCAGCCAACTACCTAATATTCAGAACATTATCACCGGATCTGTCAAGAATGAAGAATGGGTCAGAAGCAGAATCCGTGTGCAACAGACAAGGCCAGAATATACCTAAGAGAGTTTGCCTCAAAACAAATCACGCCTAAGGAACAGGCAGATGAGCTACTAAGAATAAACACCAGTAGGGACAAATGATTCCGTCCTCGACACAAGGATTATTTCAGTCAGTGGGGTGAACCTTGAGTCTTTTCTCAGTGGACCCAAGAATCATCTATTACCCACCGAGGACATCTTTCAAGAATGTGAATGTGCCAAGAGCAGCAACAAAACTCCGGTACGTTGGTACAAATTTCAAGGCATAATTTGGAATTCATCGGGATATATACAAAATTTTCTGGCCACGGTGAACAAGGTTCGCAAGGAACAAGGATAAGTTCACGGTTGCCAGAATCAAGGAGCACCTAACACGCTTGCAAGCTCAGCTAAACCAAATGGAATTATCTGTCAACTGCTTATTATCGGCAACACCTGGGCTAAATGCAAAGGGCATCCCGAATTAATTGCCAACATGAGGCTTGCATCAGTTCTGCAACCTTTACAGCAGCAATGATCAGACCAGCAGAAAACAAGCAATGTGCATGACAACGGAATATCTTCAGTCAAGGTGTGGCCTATACCAAGTTTGGCCCCACTATGGGTAAAATTCCGGATACTTCAGAAGGAAGCCAGAATTGGACATAGATCCGACTACGTACATAGTAAAAGGCTTCTGGTATAAGGAACCCAGCCTTCCTCCGCAAGCTACCGAGAAGAGCTTATGACACCAGGCTGCCAATCTTCCTCGGTACGCCAATTTGTGAGAAAAATCTTCTGGGATACGGCACTCCCATCTTCCACAAGCATGCTACCGCGGAAAACTTCCGGCATAAGGCACATGACCTTCCTCAGCAAGCCACATGAAGGAAAGCTTTTAAGGCACGATACCCAGCCTTCTTCAGCGCACTACCTTGGCAGAAACTTCGAGCATAAGGAATTCAGTCTTCTTCAACACGCCATCGTGCCACACAACAACCCTGTCAGAAGCGCGAACTAGTCTGGGCACACATCCGCCTCAGAACTCAGTGGTTATGAAAGGATTTATCCTACATCTGCATATGTTGTGAGCATGCAGTCCAGTGGATCAGTTCATGCGAGCCACTCGCCGGGAATGACTGTGTCTAGAGAAACAGTGGCCCCATACTTCAAGGAAGGATATGAGCACAACAATCCGTACGAGGTATGCAAGAGTAAGTTCTGAGAACAAGCCCGACAACCCGGGAAAACAATCAAGGAGCCGTATTGGCAGGTCATTACAGGTCCGTCAAAGGAATCCTGAAGAACAAAGAAGTTGTGGACAAACAACCTCCGTGACGGTCAACAAGATACAGCTTCACGGACAGTGGTAATACCAATCCTTGTCAGACACTTGCATATACGACCACAACAACGCAGCCAGTATGTCATACTCATCATGAATATGGGCCATCAACCAAGGTAAAAGGTTATGCTCCGAAAGATACACCAGATGATAGAAATACTATGCTTAGCTCAGTGGTCATAGCAAGGACTACAGAAGCTATATATAACAGAATCCTCTCCACAAGCGACGGAGTCTGAAACAGGACATTCAGATAGAACGACTCAAAGCACATCAGCATCAACAGCTCGTAGACATCATGACATCAATGGAATAAGAGATTACTGTCTACGATTACTTTGTGATCATGCCTGACATTTCGGTTGGGAACATAGCAGTAATAGCTCGGTCATGTTGTTCCTTGAATTATGGATCACCCAAGGACAAAGTGAGGATGCCGAAGACAAAAGGAAATGTCAGTACGGAACTCACAACCATACTGAGCATTCTGACACGGAAAAAAGAAAGCCACTCCCACTCACTCGAGGCCATACGAGCATGTAAGCCTGGTACCAGGAAAAGGAGGTCCTGCCCATGACAGTCAAGGTACGAAGTGTCGCAATAAAACCGAAGCAGTTACTTCCAGGCCATGGAAAGCGAGCCGTCTGTTGGTACTACTCGCTACCCCACCCAACAACACCACTACCAAGAGAAAAGGTACACCTGACAGGAAAGAGAAGGATTCAAGGAAACTGTGTGAAAAGACATCACATGGTCCATCAGAAGAGGCAGTTAAAGGGGCAGTGAACCAACGAAGACAAGATCGCTGATGGATCCAAGTCACACACAGGTAAGTCCCCCTTCACCGGGAGGTAAGCCCGGAAATCTCGAGGACGAGATTTTCTTAAGGGGGGTAGGTTTGTAACACCCTGATTTTCGCTCCTGTTTTTTTTCCTTCGCGGGAGTTGACTCCCGTCTTTTTTTCTCGGTGTTCTCGGATTTCTCTAGCTCATGGGTATAAGAAGATGGTCATTTAGCCCTGCCTTCCCTATTCAACTAGAGATTCTCTCCAGATCAACCTTGCCACCCAAGATATATCCTCGGGACTTTGCCCCGAAACCCTACCTTCCGAGTTGCCGGAAGGGAAACCCTAATCCTTCCAGTTACAAAGGAACCCCAATTTCCTTAGATCTTCTGCCTCCCAAACCTTTTGCCAGTGATCATCCTATCTTTGTAAACCCTGGATATGCAAAAATATTGCCAAGTCATTTGCAATATTTTTCATTTATAATTAATTCCTTTTTCTGCCAGTTAAAGGAATTAAATCTAGGAAAATATCTATCCATCTCCAAAGTTCATGAAAACTTGTGGAGATATTCTTGGTGATCATATTGAGCTCCCACAAAAATATTGGCCATAATTAAATAAGGAAAATTGTATTTTCCTATTTAATGCCAATATTGTATTTTGGGCCCTTTCTAAGGGAACTACCATTTTTGTAGCCAAGAAAAATCCCAAATAAATTGTGGAGCTTCTCCTATCCATATCTTTCCCATTTTCATCAAGAACCCAAGTTCCATAGTTCAAATTTTGAGCACAACATCAATTTGCAAATTCTGTCCAGTTGGGCAAATTGCAAAGGAAGTGCTTGAAACCTTGATCTATTTGAGCTGAAATTTTTCATGGTGGTTAACATGGATAAATCACTCATGGAAACCAAAAACCAGCTCAATCTCTCTATCCATTCCCCCACAGCATTTTTCCTAAGTTTCTGTCCATTTGGAACCTCTGTGAAGGAACTGTCACTTTGGTATATTCAAATGAGCTGAAACTTTTCCAGTATCTTCATATTTTCATATCATCACTCTCCACCAAATGTCAACTCATCTCACTCAGCCATTTGAGCCCAGCTTCAAATTCTAGTTTCTGGACCAATTTTTGGTTTGTGAAGGAAGTGTACGCAAATGGGGTCTAAATGAATTCAAATTTTTCAGGCATATACTCCTTCCTACTCTATTCCATTGTGACAAAGATCCAACTTCATTTATCCATCCATTTCTCCAGAAAACTCTAGCCAAGTTTGCTGTCAGAATCTTCTTCTGCAAGTTTCTCTCATCTCAGCTCTACCTAGATGGTTCCAGCTACCTCTATCATCTATTTGAGCAGCAAGGAGAGTGTTGGACAAAGTCCTAGAGCCACCCAGTGCCATGGACACGTGGTGCCCGTGGTGACCACACGGAGAGCATGCCAAAGTGCCGCTCTGCGCTCTGTCAGCCTCGTCCGGTCATCTCCGGCCGGCCTCTGCTTGTCCAGGTGTGTCCTATGGCTCCCCTGCGTCCACGTTCTCCCTCTCCCGGGGTTTCCCCCTCCTATTTCTTCCTTTCCAAGCCGCAGCAACTCCGGCGAACTGTGTGCCCGTGACCCGCGCCATCGTCTTCCTCTGTCCTCTTCCACCCCGAGCTCTCGTGAAGCCACTTCTGGCTTCTTCCCTCTCCCAGAGACCCTGCCGACATCTCCTTCTCCCTCCGTGTGTCCCCGAGCTCCAGTGTGCAACTAAGCTCGCCACGGCGGCCATCCTCATCCGCCGTCGTCGGCCGCCTATAAAAGCCACGGCCTCGAGCCTCCCCGGGCACCCACACCACCCCCAGCAGTCTCTCCTCCCTCCCTAGAATCCCCAGGCTCCGGACCGGAGCTCTCCTCCTTCCTCTCCGGCAAGAACCGCCGCCATGGCCGCCGCCATCCTCTTTCAAATTCGCGCTCCTTGGCCTTTCCCCGTCTCCACCGAGCCCACCTCTGGACTCCCCACTCGCCGGAGGTCGCAGTCGTGCCCTCGCCCAGCCTCTTCGGCCGCCGGAGTACCTGCACCCACCGGATCCACCGCGGCTCTGCCTCTCCTCGCCGCCCTTCCTCAGGCCGTCTCCGCCGCTCCTTCTGCCTCTCTCTGTCGCGGTGCTCCGCGGCGCACCCGCCGGTGCCGGCGCCCTCGCCGGAGGTGGCCGGAGCCACCGAGCCCACCGCCGGCCGAGCGACCCCGGCCCTCCTCTGTTATCTGTCGGGCAGGGAGGAAAGAGAGAGAGGCGTGGGGCCTGCCTGGCAGCGTCTCGGCGCTGGCCCCGCCCAGGGCCCGCTGTCAGGTTAAGTGGGGGTGAGCGCGGGTGGGCCGGCCCAGAGGAACAGCGACAGCCGCGGCAGTTTTGGCCCAGGAGCACAGTGCAGTTTATTCTTTTTTTTCAGAAAACAACTGTTGAGGACCTCTATGTAATTTAAATATTTATAGATAGGTCCTTGGCAGTCAAACCCTCATATCTCCTTCCTCGTAAGTCCGATTCAGGTGAAACCAACGCCCACGTCTTCAGATCTTCGAGCCCGTTCCGATGGCATCATTTTCATAATGTTTTCACATTCTGAAAATGACCATTTTGCCCTTGCCTTCAAGCAGCCCTCTCCGAGAGAGAACGATTTTCGGCGATCCTTTCCGCGGACTCTCCGCACTTCGTCCCAGAGTATTCTTTGACCCCAGGCAAGCCGACCATCTGATATATGCCCTAAAGCATTGCTCTGTGATTTTTATTGCATGTTTAAACTAATATGCTTATGCTTGTATGCGTAGTGGTGAGCTGTATGGGACACTACTGAACCCTTGCTTGCACTTTCTTCGATGACGGCACCACGCCTGTGTCAGAGCTGTTTTCGGCCGTCCGGGGTGGATGCCAACTTTATATTTCTTTTGTCAGCAACTGGCCATGTTCTGAGCTGCTTTTCGGCCGTCTTGGACAGTTGTTGAATTTCTTTCCGTAGTAGTGACCCTATGCTCTGAGCTGTTTTTCGGCCGTCTTAGGGAGCTGCTACATTCTTCTTATCAACACCGTCTCATGCTCTGAGCTGCTTTCCAGCCGTCCTGAGCCGGGGTTGAGTTATTCCAGTAACGTCCCAGATTTGAGTTGTAAAGACCGTTCTGGCGGCTACTGGTTTATTTGCCGGTTTTATACAGGGGTTCAGATAGCCGTTACCCTACAGTTAGAACTGGTAACGTGATAACTTGCCATTTAAATATTGATTCACTAATGACTTGTCATGATATTGTATGGAGATAGGTTGTTATGTTTTCATCATACATGGCTACTGTTATCGAAGGTGATTGTGATAAACAACCAGGCTTGCTAAGTACTTGCCAACTAAGCCTAGTCGGTTGATCTTGGGTCACCTATCCGGGCTTATCCGTGCAACCACATTTGCCGGTATGGGACGGCCTTGACTTGGTCAGACTCTGTGCCCTTTCACCGGTACCACCAGACAGGGAAGGTTATGCGTGCGCGCTACCCTGGCCCGGTAGGTGGCGATAACCTTGTGAGCCCAGTTGTTTGTTTGCGCGCGGTCCCAGTTTGGGACAGTTTAGTTTGGCCACGACGGTGGCAGGTGTCACGAGGTGACACAGGGGCCACCCAGGGCTTGACTCCGGGGGAGGATGATTGCTGGTGGTACGGTGGAGGAGTCACGGGTTAGACAGGTTTCGTTGGAGCAACGCTGGTCCACCCGAATGGGATCATGAGGCCAGGTGCTCCATGGTGTGGGTAAAGTGCGCAACCTCTGCAGAGTGTAAAATCTATTCGAATAGCCATGTCCACGGTATTGGACAGTCCGTCCAGACCTCACTAGGTGGTCAACCGTAATAATGATAATAATGATGGAAGAACTCGTCTTATGATGATGTCAGGGATATGATATGTTGGCCATGGGATGGCTATGAAATGAATGGTCGGATGACCACATGATTCGGATTGGATTGGATCAGATTCAGATTGGATCGTGAGAATGTTTGGAGTATGGAATATTTACTTAGTATGCTTTACTTTACTATATTTACTTCAGTAGTTACCTTACTAGATAATCATGTTATGCCATGATAATTAATATTGCTCTAATAACAAATGCATGCTTGAATGCCATGGATTGCTTTGCTTGGTGTATATGTTAGTTTGGTTTGCTTGCGAGTACATTCAAAAGTACTCGACAGCCTTTAACATGGCCAGGTTCACATAAGGATCCGTCGTCAGTCGTCGAGGAGCTGGAGCATTCGCGGGCTAGGAGAGTAACCTAGTCAGATCCCTATGGATTGGAGCCGCACCAAGACCATGCTGCCCTAGATAGAGCCTTTCCGCTGCCATCACTCTTGTAATAGATCATGTAAGACTTATATATATCCATAAATAGAAATGCGTGTGTTCATGATACTTGTTGTAAACGCGCATGCCAGAGTGATTTCCTGGGCTGGTATGCGTGGCGACCGTCTGGCTACAGTGCTAATCAGGCGGGGCGCCACATGTGACCTTAGGAGAGGCCACCAAACTTCTGGACAACATCATGACAAACTATTCTCAATGGCATACTGAAAGAGCTCCAAATGGTAAGAAGGTAAATTCTGTTGAGGAAATCGCTACTTTGAGTGAAAAAGTGGATGCTCTTATGAATATGGTTGCTAGCAAAAATACTAATATTGATCCAAATGATATGCTTTTGTCTACCTTGATTGAGAAAAATGATGATGCTATTGATGTGAACTTTATCTCGCGAAACAATTTCAACAATAATGCTTATAGAGGAAATTTCAATGCTAGGCCGTATCCCGGTAATTCCTCTAATAATTATGGAAACTCTTCTACAAATGCTAATAGGATGCCCTCTGATCTTTAGAATACAATTAAAGAATTTATTAGTTCTCAAAATATTTTTAATACTATGGTAGAAGAAAAGTTGCATACGATTGATGCTTTGGCTAAAAACATTGATAGAATTGCTCTTGATGTAGAAACTCTTACAAGTAAAGTTATGCCATCCAAGCATGATTTTAATGAGACTATTAAATCTATCCAAATATCTATTAATGAAAGTAAGGAGAGGACCGCTAAGTTGAAAGTTAAGCGGGAATTCTTAGAAAAATCTCTTCCACCCGGTTTTTACCGGAATCATGATGAAGATATTAAAATGCTTGGCACTTCTCCTATTGAATCTTTGTTTACTCCTCTGAATTTAAATGATAAAGGGACTAGAGTTAAGTCAACTCTAGCTAGAGAGAGTCCCGTTTTCTTGGAGGGTGATGATTCTAATGCTAAAACTGAAAAAGTGGGTTTGGAGAGATTAAAACTTTGACTAGTGATGTGCCCACTATTCTGGATTACAAGGATTTTAATTATGGGAGATGCTCTTTAGTAGAATGTATTTCCTTGTTGCAATCCATTATTAGCTCACCCAATGCTTATGAACAAAATAAAGCTTTTACTAATCATATAGTGGAAGCTATGATGAAAGCTTATGATGAGAAACTTGAGCTAGATGTTTCTATTCCTAGAAAATTGCATGATCAATGGGAACCTACTATTAAAATAAAGAATAAAGAATATGAATGCAATGCTTTGTGTGACCTTGGTGCTAGTGTTTCAACTATACCTAAATCTCTTTGTGATGTGCTTGGTCTCACGAATATTCAAGATTGTTCCCTAAACTGGCATCTTGTGGATTCTACCATCAAGAAACCTTTAGGTAGAATAAATGATGTTCTTATCCTTTCTAATAGGAATTATGTGCCTATATATTTCATTGTGCTTGATATTGAATGCAATCCTACTTGTCCAATAATACTTGGAAGACCCTTTCTACGAACTATAGGTGCAATAATTGATATGAAAGAGGGAAACATACGATTCCAATTCCCATTAAAAAAAGGGATGTAACACTTCCCTAGAAAGAGAATCAAACCACCTTATGAATCTATCATGAGGGTCGCTTATGGGTGGAGTGTCAAAGATGACAACACTTGATCATACGCATTATGCCTAGCTAGGAGCATAAAACAATAGCGCTAGTTGGGAGGCAACCCAATAGTTATCTTAATTTTTGTTATTTACTTTCTGTTTTGGTGTCATAACATGATTGTTGCCTCTGTAATGATTCTATTTTTATGTTTTAATTAGTGTTTGTGCCAAGTAAAGCCTTTGGGATAATTTGCATGATGAGTATAAATGATGCTGTGCAAAAACAGAAACTTTCTCCTCCAGTGCAGAATATTTACTTCTATGCTGGAGCGCGGTAAATTCTTGAAATTTTTACAGAGTATTTTTATACAAATTCCCCAGGTTTTACTAATTGTTAAGAATTTTTAGAGATACATAAATATATTTTCTCTATAGATCTTTACAGACTATTCTGTTTTAGACAGATTCTGTTTTTGCTTGCATGTTTTGCTTGTTTTGATGATGCCATGGATTATATCGGGGGGTATAAGTCATGGAGAAGTTAGAATAAAGTACCTTATGCAATAATAAAATATGAATCAATTTATAACAGTATCTAAAGTATTTGATATGTTTATTATACTAACGGATCTCACGAGCTTTCTGTTGAGTTTTGTGTGCTGAAGTTTTCAAGTTTTGGGTGTTATCACGATGGACGAAGGAATAAGGAGCAGCAAGAGCCTAAGCTTGGGGATGCCCAAGGCACCCCAAGGTAATATTCTAGGAAGACTCAAGCGTCTAAGCTTGGGGATGCCCCGGAAGGCATCCCCTCTTTCGGCTCAATCCATCGGTATGTCACTTGGAGCTATATTTTTATTCATCACATGATATGAGTTTTTCTTGGAGCGTCATTCACTTTAGTTAGCCTTTTTGTTTCAGTTTCCCACAATCATTGTTTGCTACACACACACCCACTTGGGAGAGACACATGATCATCATAATTTATTAGAATACTCTTTGTGCTTCACTTATATCTTTTGAGCTTGGCAGTTGCTCTAGTGCATCACTTATATCTTTTAGAGCACGGTGGCGTATAGATTTTACAGAAATAATTACACTCTCATACTTCACTTATATTTGTTTGAGAGTGAATAAACAGCGATGGTAATTTGTATGGGTCATAAGACTAGTCCAAAAATAATAGGTATTCAATGAGTGCATAATCAAAACCACATGTAGCACACAAAAGAGAAATCATGGTTAATGATATTAATGTGGTAATGTGAAAAAGCATGAGTGTGTGATCATTGGTTAATAAAAGTATCGTGAATTAGAGGTTGTCAACTTGTTGTTCATCCAAATATTTTTATAGCATGGTGATGATGTGTGAGCATACTTATTCCTCGTTGAAATCCTAGTGCTGTTTAGGTCTGGGGCGCGCGATGGTTAAATCCTACCAACCTCCTCCCTAGGGGCATGCGAGTAGTGCTTTGCTTCTAGAGAGCTAATAAAATCTTGCAATAAGTATGTGAGTTCTTCGTGACTAATGTGAATCCATGGATATACGCACACTCACCTGCACATATTTGCTAACCTCTTCGGTACCGTGCATTGCCCATTCTCACCTCGAGGATCGGTGCAACTTTCGCCGGTGCATCCAAACCCCGTGACATGATTCGCTCTATTGCACATAAGCCTCATTATATCTTCCTCAAAACAGCCACCATACCTACCTATCATGGCATTTCCATAGCCATTCCGAGATATATTGCCATGCAACTTCCACCGTCACGTCATATGACTTGTACTTCCATTGTCATATTGCTTTGCATGATCATATAAGGTGACATAGTATTTGTGGCAAAACCACCATTCATCATTAATATCATACATGTTACGCTTGATCATTGCACATCCTGGTACACTGCCAGAGGCATTCATATAGAGTCATACAATTTTTCATGATGAGTTGTAAGTAAATAAAAGTGTGATGATCATCATTATTAGGGCGTTGTCTCAGTGAGGAAAGGATGATGGAGAAAATGATTCCCCCACAAGTCGGGATGAGACTCCAGGCGAAAAATAAAGAAAAAGAAAGAAAGAGAAAAAAGAGAAAGAGAAAAAGAAAAAGAGAAAGAAAAAATATATAAATGAAAGAAAAGAGAGAAGGGACAGTGCTACTACCTCTTATTCCACTATTGTGCCTCAAAGTGGCACTATGTTCTTCATATAGAGAGTCTCTTGTTTATCACTTTCATATGCTAGTGGGAATTTTTCATTATAGAACTTGGCTTGTATATTCCGATGACGGGCTTCCCCAAATGCCCGAGGTCTTCATGAGCAAGAAAGTTGGATGCACACCCACTTAGCTTCCGTTGAGATTTCATACACTTTTAGCTCTAGTGCATCCGTTGCATGGCAATCCCTACTCCTCGCATTGATATCTATTCATGGGCATCTCCATAGCCCGTTGATACGCCTAGTTGATGCGAGACTTTCTTCTCCACTTTCACCCCTTTGAAACCTACCACCATATTCTATTCCACCTTTATGCTATGTCCATGGTTCACGCTCATATATTGCGCAAGTGATAAAAAGCTAAAGCGCATTAAAAAGTACCATCCAATTGCCTGACTTGACACCATGGTGCTTGACATTTGTATTTATGTGGTGAAGACGGAGCCATGCTATTTTGATATGATAAAATGAATAGGGGGTGAACATTCTTTTTGGATCCTATACTTTGAAACTTGATGATTATGATTCATATGTTTATGAATATTACTATGTTTATGATTATTAATTCATCGTTTCTCAATGAACAAACCTGCACTAGATTACATGTTGGGTAGCATGTTACATCAAAAATTCTTGTTTTTATCATTTACCTACTCGAGGATGAGCAGGAATTAAACTTGGGGATGCTGATACGTCTCCAACGTATCTATAATTTTTGATTGTTCCATGCTATTATATTATCATTCTAGGATACTTTTTGGGTGTTTATATACCAATTAATATTATTTTTGAGCACTAACCTATTGACCTAGTGCCCAGTGCCAGTTGCTGTTTTCTGCATGTTTTTTGCTTTTCAGGTTTACCCTACCAAACGAAGTCCAATTGACATGAAATTTTAATATGATTTTTTTTGGACTATATGAAGACCTGGAAGCTTCGGAAGGAGACAAGAGGCAGCACGAGGGAAGCACGAGCTAACAGGGCGCGCCAGAGGGGCAGGCCGTGCCCTGTTGGCTCGTGCCCCCCTCGGCTGCTCTCTCGTGCCCCCCTCTGGCCTATAAATTCTCAAATATTTTAAAAACCCCAGGGGAGCTCCCAAAAAAAAATTTCCGCCGCCGCAAGTCTCTGTTCCACCGTATACCCATCTGGCGACCTTTTCCGGCGATCTGCCGGAGGGGGAATCGATCACGGAGGGGCTCTACATCATCCTTGCTGCCTCCGTGATGAGTTGTGAGTAGTCCACCATAGACCTACGGGTTCGTAGTTAGTATCTAGATGGCTATCTCTCTCTCTTTTGATCTTCAATACAATGATCATCTCATCTTCGGTTTGATCTATTCGATGTAATCCTTATGTGCGGTGTGTTTGTTGGGATCCTATGAATTGTGGGTTTATGTTCAGATTATTCATGAAAAGTATTTGAGTCTCCTCTGATTATTATGATTCTTATTTGCATGATTATTATAGCTTCATAATTCTCTCCGATCTATTGAAATAGTTTGGCCAACTAGATTGATATTTCTTTAGTGAGAGGGGTGCGTTGTAGTGGGTTCAATCTGGCGGTGCTCTATATCCCAGTGACAGAAAGGGACAAGACACATCTTTGTATTGCTGCCACTAAGGATAAAACGACGGGGTTAGTTCATATTAATTGAATTCTCTTTGTCTACATCATGTCATCATTCTCCAAGCATTACTCTGTTTGTCATGAACTTAATACGTAGAGAGGCAAGCATAGAAGCGCTCTTGAAGTGGAGTAATGGTAGTAGGTGCAGGCATGAGTCGGCCTATTTGCTTATGGACGTGATGCCTATATACACATGATCATTGCCGTGAATAAAGATTGCATAACTATCCGCTTTTCTATCAATTGCCCAACAGTAATTTGTTTACCCACCGTATGCTTGCTTTATGAGATTTGCCACTAGAGAACACTACGCCCCCCGGGTCTATTAACTTATAAATTTACAAACGCTTTCGATACCTTGCTGCCATTATTTATATTTTATTTTATTTTACAATTTACAATTATCTACAACTATCTACACATCTCATTTACTTGCAAATAACGAGACCAAGGGGATTGACAACCCTCTTGCCGCGTTGGGTGCAAGTGTGTGCTCTTTTGTGTGCAACCGCTGAAGATGGTTGATGACCGATATTCCTATTGGTTCGATAAACCTTGGTTCTTAACTAAGGGAAATACTTATCCGCATTGTGCTGCATCACTTGTTCCTCTTCACGGAAAACCCAACGCATATCACAAGCATCACCCGGCAGGCCCTGGCTGGGCCTTGAGGGGCTCAAGCGACACCTCCGCTGGGACTACATCTATAGGCGCAAGCCCGATAGGCTTTTTCTTGGTGCAGGCTTGCTCCTCCCGCTCTACCACAAGGGCCGCACTGGCCGTTTGGGGGGTGGCCGCCAAGTACAGCAGCAGGCGCTCGCGAGGGCGCGGGGCGACCATGACGGGAGGGCTCGTGAGGTACCTCTTGAGGTCCTCGAAGGCAGCGTCGGCCTCGGGAGTCCACTTGAAAGGGCCGGTCCTCTTCATGAGCTTGAAGAAAGGCAGAGCACACTCGTCGAACTTGGATATGAAGCAGCCGAGCGATGCCATGCACCCTGCCAGGCACTTCATCTCCTTGAGGTTACGGGGCGGCCGCATTTGCTCGATGGCCTTAATCTTCTCCGGGTTAGCCTCGATGCCATGATGGGTGACCAAGAAGCCCAGGAGCTTGCCGGAAGGGACACCGAAGACACACTTGGCGGGGTTGAGCTTAAGGCTGACCTTGCGCAGGTTGGCAAAAGTCTCTTCCAGGTCCTCGAGGAGCGTGCGCGCCTCGCCCGTTTTGATGACGATGTCGTCGACACAAGCCTCCGCATTTCTCCCCATCTGGCACCCCAGGCAGATGCGCATTAGCCTCTAGAAGGTGGCTCCCGTGCTCTTCAGGCCGAAAGGCATGCACACATAGCAAAACACTCCGCAAGGGGTGATGAAGGCGGTTTTCTCCTCGTCCTCGTTTGCCATCTTGATCTGATGGTAGCCTAAGAAGGCGTCCAAGAAGCAGAGTAGATCGCACCCTACGGTGGAGTCTACTATCTGGTCGATTCTTTGCACCGGGAAGTGGTCATTGGGATAGGCCTTGTTGAGGTTGGTGAAGTCGACGCACATGCGCTTGCCATCATGTGGCTTGGCGACGACGACGGGGTTGGCGATCCACTCTGGGTGAATCACATCGCAGATGACTCCTGCATCTTGGAGCTTCTCGACCTCTTGGACGACAAAGTCTTGCTTTTTGGTCGCCTGGCGCTGCACCTTCTGCTTGACGGGGCACGCGTTGGGGCACACCACCAAGTGGTGCTCGATGACTTCCCTTGGCACGTCGGGCATGTCCATGGCCATCCAAGTGAACATGTCGGCATTCGCCCGGAGGAAGGTGATGAGCGTGCTCTCCTGCTCGGGGGTGAGGTCGCTGCCGATGGTGATGAAAGGGCCCGCATCACTCCCATCCAACGACACTTTCTTGGTCTTGGCCCGCTCTTGGGAGAACGGGAGCTTCTTCTTCGCGGGCGCCAGCTCGGCAGGCTCGGGGGCATCCTCCCTGGCCAGGGATGCGATGGCGGCCACCTTGTAGGCGCGTGCGTGGGCGTGTGTCACGTCCTTCTCATCGCAGCGGACGGTGAGGATGCCGCTACACCCGGGCATCTTGATGAGGCCGTAGGCGTGGTGTATCGCAGCCATGAACTTGGAGAGCGCCGGGTGATGGTGTCCTAGACTAGGGGTACTCACCATGTCGTCTCCTGATCAGTGGGTCGGGCTGAGGACCCCCAGGGCGATTCACCAATGGGCCACTTCGGGCAGCCCATGACATATACAAGGAAGATTCCACAAAGACTTGGTGATCAAGACAAGAACTCCTCTCCACCGACGTAGCCGAATAGGAATCTTGTTATCCTAGGCCTCTGGTACATTATATAAGTCGAGGCCAGGCTAGTCAATAGACAATCTCATATTCATTACAACAATCTCATGGTAGATCGACTCTGTAATTGTCATACACACATCAATACAATCAAGCAGGACGTAGGGTTTTACCTCCTCGAGAGGGACCGAATCTGGGTAAATATTGTCCCTGTGTTTTCTGTTCCCCATTGATCCAACATCCACAGCTCGGGACCCCCTGCCCGAAATCTACTGGTTTTGACACCGAGATTGGTGCTTTCATTGAGAGTTCCGCTGTGAGATCAACAGAAGGATCGATGGCTCGTCTATAGATTGCAATTTTTTCTGGACAGCAGAATCATGTTCATCGTCCCTTCCTCCTCGAGCGTCGCTTTAATGATTGCTTCAATGGAATTGTGTGGAATTGAGTCTAGAACAACCTTGTAAAATTTCATCGCCTTTCGATGGAGGAATCTTCGGCAAACTCTGATCTACCGGAGCCCTGTCGAATCTGGACGACAATCTGGAAGAGTCCAGCGTCCAGGTCGGACCTTGTTTGGAAGATCCCACCATTCAACGGCTGCGGAATTCTCATATCGATCGTCCCCCAAAATTTCAGCTCGATCCGACCATTCAAAATCCGGAAAACGTCCGATGAGTGTATCAATTTTCGGATCTATTTTCTGCGTGAAAAAGAATCCGTCCCGAATTCATCTTTCTTCATGAACGGGGTATTGGACATCCTTTTTGGAGGAATTTTTGTTAGGGTATTGTGTGTTGTTCTCAAACACGTGCCCATAAATTTTAAATCCTTTTTCTGAGGTAATCTTCGCCGTCGCGTTGGTGTCAAACCAGCCCGACCACGTTGCTCCACGGCTGCCGACCTGCGCTAGACAGATCCTCGCTTCATCGAGCCGAGGTCAACCTCATCGGATCATCACCTCGGCGAGCTGATGAAGATTTCAGCATTGCGAGGGCCAAATAATCTTCAAGAGAACCTCGTCACCCCACGGGTTGCATGGGTCGGGCGAGTCGTTGCTTCATCAAGCCAGCATTGACCGCGTCACAAATTCCGACCTGCATCGGCATTGCCGCACCGTCGCTTCTTCCCACCACGCCGACCTGCTTCGACACATTGGCTAGCATGGGGTATCTAGCGTCACCTTACCGACCTGCTCCATCACCTCGGCTAGACCGTTGGCCTCGCCATCTCTTCATCAACCTACTCCTGGGACTTCGGCGTCACCAGCCGACCAGCTTCATCACCTCGGCTGGACCGGGGGCTTCGCCTCGTCACGTCGGCCGTGCTGTGTTGCCACTTCATCAAGCCGAGCTCTTCGCTTGGGCACCTCGGGACCGGCTTGGGGGCTGGGACCTCGGCTCGCTACAAGCTCTGGCCACGTCATCAACACCGAGCACATTAACCAGCTAAGTCGCTTTCATGCTCACCTTTTTTCAATTTTTAATTTCTATGGGGTTCAACCAAGCATTATATTTGTGTTAAACAAACCGAGTTGTTTGTTAAAAACTTAGCTTGTTAAAAGCGTTGTTTGTTAAAAACACTTCCTTTTCCCATGTTAACTGAGGGCTCTTAAATTTATATGAGCCGTTTTATAATAAATATTTTCTTCTTGGTCGTTGCAAAGTCTTTTTCTACTACTCCTTTTTCCGACAGGAGTGTGTGGTCAATAGCCGGGTAGCATGGTTTGTTTTTAAAGCCGCTCGAGTTTAGTTCGCTAACAGGCCTCGGAGAAACACTCCGCCGTCGTGATATGGAGGTTGAAGCCGAAGGCTGGCCCGCTTGAAGTCTGGAGATCGGATGTATCATGTTAAAGCACGACCGAAGCACATATTAATTTTAAGACCATTTTTTGGATTGGCACCAAGAAAATTGATTTAGTTCGGACGTAAAGTTTTTGCTAAAGTTTTTTGGTATTGCCGGGCTTATGGCACCTTTAATCTATTTTTATGTTTTTCTGTCAGGAGGCAGGACATCCTCTTGTTCGAGGTTTTCAGCATGGTGGATCTGCTCGGGAAATCTTTTCTGACCCGCAGTTCGGCATCTTTCCTGCCGAGCTGCACCTCGGCGTTGAGGGAGTCCCCTCTTGACTGGGGTGCCCTACATAATAATTCAGCTGGGGAAATATTTGCCGACCCGCAGTTCGGCATCTTCCCTGCCGACCTGCACCTCGGTGTCTCAGATATTGCCTTATATGCATCAGTTTTGAATTATGTCTTTGGTCAATAGTTGGGTTGCCCGGCTCCCATGATTTCCCCTTACGTTCCTCATTGTTCGGCCAAGGGTGTAAAGGAAGAACCACTGAGATTGTATTGAGAAGCAAGAGAGGGAGAGAGAAAGGTTGAACCACCTAGCAACTGCTATGGACCCATAGTCCAAAAGAAACTACTCAGGAGCAATCATGATGGCCTTCAATTTGATGGAGATGGCAACCGTGATGGTTTCCCCCTCCGACAGAGTACGAAAGAGGCCTCCAGATTGGATCGCAAACAAACAGAGTTGTGCGGAGGCAGAAAAATTTAGGAGATAAATTCCTGAGGGTTTTCAGAAGAATATAAAGGCATGGGAACCGAGAGGCGATGGAACAAATTCATAAGGGGGGCACGCACCCCTAGGGTGTGTGCGGGTGGCACGTGGAGCCCCTTGGTGCCCCCATGCTATGTCGGTTGCTACTAAAACTTTATGGACTTGAAACTTGCGTTGATTTTTTTTCAAATTTTTTGTGTTTGATATATTTACTTTCTTGCAAAGTCCAAAAACAACAGAAAACAACAACTAACATTAAGCACTGGATTAATAGATTATTCCAAAATAATTATGAAAAATAATTTGAATATGTGCCAAAAGTATGCTAATTTAATATAAATCTGACTGGAACAAGCATAAATTATACATACGCTTGAGACATATAAAATACCCATAGTCAATGGGCCACTTCATACGAGCCGTCGACCCAACAAACTGACAGATGAACCCGGACGATGGCTCGACGCCAACAAACATCTTGGTGGACTAGAGAAGAATATCTATGCAGCAACACAGAGAACCACAAGGGACGTTACACATTCCATCACATGCCCGTTGATACGTCTCCAACATATCTATAATTTTTTATTGTGTCATGCTATTATATTATCAATCTTAGATACTTTTTATGCAATTTTATATTATTTTGGCTGGCTAACCTATTAACTTAGTGCCTAATGTCAGCTGTTATTTTTTGCCTGTTTTTGGTTTCACGGAGATACATACCAAACGGAGTCCAAACGCTGCAAAAAAATTGATGATTTTTTCTGGACAAGAGGGACCCTAGAAGCTTCAGGAGGAGATCAGACAAGAAACGAGGAGACGGCAAGACAACAGGGCGCAACCAAGGGGGTGGCCACGCCCTGATGCCTTGTGGGCCCCATGAGGCTCTGTGTGACCTAATTCCACTTCTATAAATCCTCAAACATTCTAAAACTCGTAGAGAGCCACCCGAAACAGTTTTTCCGCTATTGCAAGTCTCCGTTCTTCTGTGATCCCATCTGGAGCCTTTTTCGGTACCCCGCCAGAGGGGGAATTGATCATGGAGGGCTTCTACATCATCCTTGATGCTCCTCTGATGATGTGTGAGAAGTCCACCATAGACCAACGGGTCCATAGTGAGTAGCTAGATGGTTTCTTCTCTCTCTTTGATCTTCAATACCATGTTCTCTTAGGAGATCGATTCGATGTAATCCTTTTATGTGATGTGTTTGTTGGGATCAGATGAATTGTGGGCTTATGATCAAATTATTCATTGAAAATAATTAAATCTTTTCTGAATTCTTGATTGAGTATTCTCTGAATTCTATTCTTTGTGATTTATATAGCTATGTAATGCTTTTCAATCTATAGGTTTTGTTTGGCCAAGTTGATCTATCGATCTTCAGTGGAAGTGGTGCATAGTAGTGGGTTCAATCTTGCGGTGTCCTCACCTAGTGATAGAAGGGGTAGCGAGGCATGTATTGTGTTGTTGCTACTAAGGATAAAATGACGAGGTTTGAACATATTGCTTGTCTTACTTTGACTATTTTATGTCATCTTGCTTAAAGCGTTACTCTATTTGTCATGAACTTAGTACCATAGATGTAGTCAGGAGTCGGCCGATTGGTGGAGTAATAGTAGTAGATGCACGCAGAAGTCGGTCTACTTGTCACGAACGTACTGCCTATGTATATGATCATGCCATGAATAATGTCATAACTATGCGCTTTTCTATCAGTTTCCCAACAGTAATTTGTTTACCGACCGTATGCCATGCTAAAAGAGAGAAGTCTCTGGTGAAAACTATGGCCCCTGGGTCTACTTTAATCAAATATCTTGCTATTATTTATTTACTTTTATTTTACTTTGCAATATATCTATCTATCACTATCAGATTTAATCCTTGTTGGCAACAAGTACAAGGGGATTGACAACCCTCTTGCCTGTGTTGGGTGCAAGTATTTGCTCTTTTGTGTGTAGGTACTATTGACGGTTGTTTGCTTGGTTCTCCTACTGGTTCGATAAACCTTGGTTCTTAACTAAGGGAAATACTTTTCGCTACTTTACTACATCACCCTTCCTCTTCGGGGAAAATCCTAACGCATCTCAAGTAGCAAAAGAATTTTTGGCGTCATTGCTTGATACGTCTCCAACGTATCTATAATTTTTTATTGTTTTGTGCTACTATATTATTAATCTTGGAGAGTTTATATGCATTTGTATGCTATTTTATATTATTTTAGAGGACTAACCTATTAACCCACTGCCTAGTGCCAATTCATGTTTTTTTGCGTTTTTTTACTTTTCAGAAACTTAATACCAAACGAAGTCTAAACACGATGAAACTTTACAGTGATTTTTTATCGACCAAAACAGACCCTAGAACGTTTGGGAGGAGGCCAGAAGACATACAGGAGAGTCACAAGCTCACAGGGAGTGCCCTGGGGGTAGAGGGCGCCCCCTGAGCTCGTGACTCCCACGCATCTTCGTTTGACCAAATTCCACGTCTATAAATTCCCAAATATTCCCAAACCAATAGAGAGACACCCGAAACACTTTTTCCGTCACAGCAAGCCTCTGTTCTTCCGAGATCCCATCTGGAGACCTTTTCTGGTACTCTGCCGAAAGGGGAATCGGTTACAGAGGCCATCTACATCAACCTTGCTGCCTCCATGATGATGTGTGAGTAGTTCACCACAGACCTACGGGTCCATAGCTAGTAGCTAGATGGCTTCTTCTCTCTCTTTGATCTTCAATACCATGTTCTCCTCGATCTTCTTGAAAATCAATCCAATGTAATCTTCTTTTAAGGTGTGTTTATTGGGATCCGATGAATTGTGGGTTTATAATCAGATTATTCATTGAAAGTAATTGAGTCTTTTCTGAACTTTATAATGCATGATTATTATAGCGTTGTATTTCTCTCAGATCTATCCGTTTGGTTTGGCCAACTGATGACCCACAAGTATAGGGGATCAATTGTAGTCTTTTCGATAAGTAAGAGTGTCGAACCCAATGAGGAGCAGAAGGAAATGGCAAGCGGTTTTCAGCAAGGTATTCTCTGCAAGTGCTGTAAGTAACTGTGGTAGATAATTTCGTAGAAAGATAATTCTTAACAAGTAACAAGTAACAATAGTAGCAAAGGTGAAGCAAGCTGGCCCAATCCTTTTCTTAGCAAAGGACAAGCCTGAAAGTTCTCTTATATAAAGTAAAGCGCTCTCGAGGACACATGTGGATTTCGTCTAGTCATGTCTCATCATGTTTAGTTGATTCATGTTCGCTATGTTGATAATTTGATATGTGGGTGGACTGGTGCTAGGGTGCTTTCTTACTTGAACAAACAACCCACTTATGATTACCCCCTCTCACAAGCATCCGCAACTACGAAAGAGGAATTAAGATAAATCAAATCATAGCATTAAACATGTGGATCGAAATCAGCCCCTTACGGAACAACTAATAAACTAGGGTTTAAGCTTCTGTCACTCTCGCAACCCATCATCTACTTATCATTCCCCAATGCTTCCCTTTAGGCCCAAACATGATGAAGTGTCATGTAGTCGACGTTCACACGACACCACTAAAGGAATAGCAACATACATATCAGCAAAATATCGAACGAATACCAACATCACATGATTAATTAAGACAAGACTTCTCCCATGTCCTTGAGAACAAAAGTGACTACTCACAAAGCATCAACATGTTCAAGATCAGAGGTGTAATGAATATGCTTAAGGATCTGAACATATAATCTTCCACCCAATAAACAAACTAGCATCAGCTACAAGATGTAATCAACACTACTAGCAACACACAGGTACCAATCTGAGATTTGGAGACAAAGATTGAATACAAGAGATGAACTAGGGTTTGGGATGAGATGGTGTTGGTGAAGATGTTGGTCAGGATTGGTCCTCCCACGATGGATGAAGCGTTGGTGATGACGATGGCTTCGATTTCCCCCTCCCAGAGGGAAGTTTCCCTGGCGGAATCGCTCCACAGGAGAGCAAAAGTGCTCCTGCCCAGGTTCCACCTCGAGACGGTTGTGCTTCGTCCCAAAAGTCTTCTTCTTATTTTTTCTAGGTCAAAACCCATCATATAGCAGAAGATGGGCACCAGAGGCCACCTATGGGACCCACAAGTCATCAGGGCACGCCTGGGGGTTGGCCGCGCCCTATTGCCTTGTGGGCAGGTGGTGGCCCCGTCTGGTATTTCTTTGCTCCAGTATTTTTTATATATTCAATAAAAAATCTTCAGGAAGTTTCGGGTCATTTGGATTTCTGTAGAATAGGTATCTCTGATGTAGCTTTTTAGGTCCAGAATTCTAGCTGCCGGTAATTTCCCCCTCCATGTAAATCTTGCAAACTAAGAGAGAAAAGGCATTAGAATTGCATCATAAAATGGAATATTGACCAAAAACAATATAAATAACTGTAGGAAATCATGATGCAAAATGGACGTATCAACTCCCCCAAGCTTAGACCTCGCTTGTCCTTAAGCGAAAGCCGAAGTCAATAATCATGACCCCATGCTTAGAGAGAGAGAGGTGTCAATAAAATAAAATACGGACATGAAAGCATCATGATAATTATCATAACAGCAACATAATATCATAAAACTTCTCATGAAGAAGTAACAATCTATCCACATCCTCAAGTATGAATCATAAATTTTACTGAAAACTAACAAACTATGCTCCCAGTCATTGAAACAATTGCAATCCATCATACTTTTAGAAAGAGTCTATGTCAGAGCTTTGCTTAGCAAGTTCACATACTCAACTATTATTTAGTCTTCTATGACTGCTGACACTCACGGCATATTTGTGAAGCAAAACATTTCAATCAGACACATAGGAAGACAGGGGTTTATAGTTTGTCACCACCCAACAACTTATCTCAGGGATTATGTCAACAATAATAACTCCTGATCACCTACATCCAAATGGATATATGTTCCTTGATCTTTACCCATCACATGATGCTTGCCAAGTAGAGAATAATAAGAATGGAATAGGAATTAACATTATTGACTCTTGCATAAAAGTAAATACAAAAAAGTAAAAGATAGGCCCTTCGCATAGGGAAGTAGAGGTTGTCATGCGCTTATTATTCGGATGTGCAAGCTCTTAATGGAAAGGAACATCACTTTATATTGCCCATTATGATAGCAAACTTTATTATGCAGTCCGTCGCTTTTATTTCTTTGCCATCACAAGTTCGTACAAAGCTTATTTTCCCTTCCAATAAAAGATCATACATATTTAGGAGTAATTTGTATTGCTTTTGCACCGATGACAACTTACTTGAAGGATCTTGTTCAATCCATAGGTAGATATGGTGGACTCTTATGGCAAGGAACTGGGTTTAAATATTTTTTGGATGCACAGGTAGTATTTCTACTTGCTGCGAAGTTTTGGCTAGCAAAAGGATAGGAGCAAGCACCACATGTTAGAGGATACATGACAATATAATTTCTATGTGAATATAAGCAAACATAACTCATTACGTTGTGTTCCTTGTCCAATGTCAACTCATTGATCATGCATAGAATATTTAATGGGGGCTCACAATCATAAAAGATGTCCAAGATAATATATTTATATGTGAGACCTCTCTTTTGTTATTACTTTTTCATGAATTGCATCAATGACCAATGCTATGTTTGTTAACTTCCAACAAATTTTACCAATTATACTATTTTTATGTGAAGTCATTACTCCCCATGGGATTAGCATATGATCCTTTTATTCTTTTCATTGCTAGGATTGATGCAACAAAATAAAGCAAACAAACTGAAACTACTCTTTATTATATAACTCTCACACTTGATTACATAGATATATAGATCATGAAGCAAACACTCAAAACTAAATCATACTATAAATTTATCCTTCTAAATCATATGATAAGTAAGGATCGAACTAAAATAGGAAATGATGGTAAAAGTGATGGTGATACGATACCGGGGCACCTCCCCCAAGCTTGGACCAAGCTAAGGGTGGTTCCCATACCCATCTACTCAAGTTTCTTTCTTCGGTGATGGTGGCGATGACGTGGTAGGCTTGTTTTCCATAATGGACAGCAGGGCATCCTTCAGGTCCCGCATCTCCTGGAGCAACTGCTGAATCATTGCGGTGTTCTTTTGCACCTCCACCATAACATGTTTATTCTCAGGCCACCAAGAGCTTTTCCCTGCATCACTTTCACTTGGACAAGAGATGTCCCAATTGACGGTATACGCGTGCGAGAAATATTCTCAACCCCATAGTTATGAATCAAATCGTGAAAGTTATTTGCATGTAACCTGCTGAGGGGTCTCCACGGATTGGGTTCAGCTTGCACTTCTTGAACTGATTGAGCTCTCCTTCCCATTGGTGGACAAGGGTTTGGAGAGGTGGAGATGCCCGCCAGCGTGCCTCGCTCCGAGGCAGGGGGTGCACTTCCATAGAGTCCATATATTCTTCCCCCGTGATGACTTCCTAGGTTCCCTCTCTTTCGAGCTCCATATGCAGCAGCCAAGCCTCGTCCTCAATGTTGTTGGAGGAGGATGACGACATAGCTCTCACGCCTCAAAAAATCTGACAGAAAATCGAAACAAAAACAGAGGAGAAACTTGCGATACGGTGGTCAAATCATCACGGAGTATATATAATGAATTTTCCTGTGCAGGATAAGTCTACGAAAGGGAAATGGAGTCTGGAAAGCACACGAGGGGCCCACAAGGAAACCATGCATGCCCTATTGCCTGGTGACCTCCTCGTGGGTCTCCTTGACTGGTTCTTATTTGTGTAATTTTTCTAATATTCCAAAACAGATAGAAATAATTTTTCTGAGATTTTTGGAGTCGGTTTACTTACCGTGTTACACACCTGCACTTTTTCAGGATTCTGGAAGGTCTCTTTTATGTGTTCCTCTGGTGTCATTGTTTGGATGATATTGGTTTCCTGTTAATGGGTGTACCTAAAATATATTATTTAATTCTTTGCCCATTAAACACCTTAGGATTTGTTCCTTCCACGCTATTGATCTTGATAGCTCCGGAGCGATACACTTCCTCGACAATATAGGGTCCTTCCCACTTGGAAGGGAGTTTTCCTGCAAAGAAACTTAAACAAGAATTGTATAATAGAACATGATCACCAATGTTAAATTATCGTTTTTGTATTCTCTTGTCATGCCATCTTTTAACCTTTTTCTTTAAACAATTTGGCATTTTCATAAGCTTATGTCCTCCATTCATCTAAAGAGCTAATATCAAATAACCTATTTTCACCGGCAAGTTTGAAATCATAATTAAGTTCTTTAATTGCCTAATAAGCTTTATGTTCTAACTCGAGAGGTAAATGACAGGCTTTTGCATAGACCATATTATAAGGAGACACACTCATAGGATTTTTATAAGCACTTCTATAAGCCCATAATGCATCATCAAGTTTCTTAGACTAATTCTTTCTAGATCTATTGACCGTCTTTTGCAAAATCAATTTTATTTGTCGGTTGCACAATTCAACTTGACCACTAGACTGAGGATGATAAGGTGATGCAATTCTATTATTAACATCATATTTAGCTAGAAGTTTACGGAAAGCACCATGAATGAAATCTGAACCACCATCAGTCATTAAATATCTAGGGACTTCAAACCTCGAAAAGATAACTTCTTTAAGCATTTTAGTAGAGGTGTTATGATCAGCACTACTGGTTGGAATAGCTTCTACCCACTTAGTAACATAATCAACAACCACTAAAATATGAGTATACCCATTAGAGGAAGGAAAAGGTCCCATATAATCAAAGCCCCAAACATCAAATGGTTCAATAACAAGTGAATAATTCATTGGCATTTCCCTATGTCTACCAATATTACCAATTCTTTGACATTCATCACAAGAAAGGACAAACTTACGTGCATCCTTGAAAAGAGTAGGCCAATAAAAACTAGACTGTAATACCTTATGTGCGGTTCTGTCTCTCCCATAGTGTCCTCCATATGCTTTGGAATGACACTTCCGTAGGATTTGTTCCTGTTCATGCTCAGGTACACAACGTCTAATAATACCATCTACTCCTTCTTTATATAAATGTGGGTCATCCCAAAAGTAATGTCTTAAATCAAAGAAAAACTTCTTCTTTTGTTGGTATGTGAAACTAGGTGGTATGTATTTAGCAACAATGTAATTAACATAGTCTGCATACCAAGGAGTATTATGGGAAGCATTTAGAACAGCTAATTTCTCATCAAGAAAACTATCATCAATAGGCAGTGGGTCATCAAGAACATTTTCCATTCTAGAAAAATTGTCTGCTACAGGATTTTTAGCTCCCTTTCTATCAATAATGTGCAAATCAAACTCTTGAAGTAAAAGAACCCACCTAATTAATCTAGGTTTAGCATCTTTCTTTTCCATAAGATATTTAATAGCAACATGATTAGTGTGAATAGTGACTTTAGAATCAACAATATAAGGTCTATTCTTATCACATGCAAACACGACTGCTAAGAATTCTTTCACAGTAGTAGCATAATTTGTTTCAGCACTGTCTAAAGTTTTACTAGCATAGTAAATAGCATTCAATTTCTTATCAACTCTTTCTCCTAGAACAACACCAACAGCATGCTCACTAGCATCACACATTATTTCAAAAGGTAGGTTACAATTAGGTGGTTGAACAATAGGTGCAGAAATCAAGGCTTGCTTAAGTATTTCAAAGGCCTCTACACAATCATCATCAAAAACAAATGAAACATCCTTTTGAAGGAGATTAGTTATTGGCCTACAAATCTTAGATAAATCTTTAATAAACCATCTATAGAAACCAGCATGACCAAGAAAACTTCTTATACCTTTTATATCTTTAGGACATAGCATTTTCTCAATCGCGTCAACTTTAGCTTTATATACCTCAATACCTCTTTCAAAAATCTTATGCCCAAGGACTGTACATTCATACACCATAAAGTGGCATTTCTCCCAATTCAAGACAAGATTAGTTTCCTCACATCTCTGCAAAACTCAATCAAGGTTGCTTAAGCAATCATCAAAAGAAGTATCGTAAACGAAAAAATCATCCATGAACACCTCAACAATCTTTTCACAAAAGTCAGAGAATATAGCCATCATACATCTTTCAAAGGTAGCAGGTGCATTACATAAACCAAAAGGCATACGTCTATAAGCATAAGTTCCAAAAGGACAAGTAAAAGTAGTTTTCTCTTGATCTTCTTTTGACACAGAGAAACAACAGAATATCCATCAAGGAAACAAAAGTGTGTATGCTTAGGCAATCTTTCTAACATTTGATTAATAAAAGGCAACGGGTAATGATCTTTTCTAGTAGCTTTGTTTAATTTTCGAAAATCAATTACCATCATGTATCCAGTTACAACTCTTTGTGGAATAAGTTTATTTTTATCATTAGAAACAACGGTTATACCTCCTTTCTTAGAAACACAATGAACATGACTTACCCATCCACTATCAGCTATGGGATAAATTATACCTGCCTCCAGAAGCTTTAATATTTCGGTCCTTACCACCTCTTTCATTTTAGGATCCAGCTCCATATTAATCTTATGCTCGCATAAAGTGGGGCTAATGCCCTTAAGACCATCGAGAGTATATCCGATAGCAGCTCGGTGCTTCTTTAGAGTTTTAAGTAATCTCTTTTCTTCATGCTCTGAAAGATTAGCACTAATAATAACTGGATATATCTCCTTTTCATCAAGATAAGCATATTTTAATGTATCAGGTAGTTTCTTTAATTCAAACACGGGATCACCCTTAGATGGCAGAGGATCCCCTAGAGTGTCAACAAGCAAATTGTGTTTAAGGATAGGTGCTTGTTTAAAGAATATCTCATCTATTTCATTTTTTTCATTCATATGTATATCATTTTCATGGTCTAGCAAATATTGTTCTAATGGACCAGTAGGAGGCACGGAAATAGAAGCAAGACCAATGATTTCATATTTACTAGATAATTCTTTCTCATGTGGTTGTCTATGAAACTTAGAGAAATTAAACTCATGAGACACATCATCGAAGTTGACACTGACCGTTTCCCTATTGCAATCAATTTTAGCACTAACAGTATTTAGAAAAGGTCTACCAAAAATGATAGGACAAAAGTCGTGTTGTAATGAGCCAAGAACTAGAAAATCAGTAGGGTATTTGATCTTACCACAGACTTCAACATCTCTAACAATCCCAAGTGGTGAAATAGTTCTCTGTTTGCAAGCTTAATAGTAACATCAATATCTTCTAACTCAACGGGTGCAATATCATGCATAATTTCTTGATAGAGAGTAAAGGGAATGGCACTAATACTAGCACCCATGTCATATAAACCGTGATAACAATGATCTCCAATTTTAACAGAAACAACAGGCATGCCAATAATAGGTTTATGTTTATCCTTAGTGTCTTGTTTAGCAATACGAGATGCTTCATCGCAAAAATATATAACATGACCATCAATATTATCAACTAGTAAATCTTTAATCAATGCAACTTTAGGTTCCACTTTAATTTGTTCAGAGGGTCTATGTGTTTTGATATTACTTCTATTAACCGCAGTTGCAACTTTAGCATGCTCCTTAATCCTAGCAAGAAAAGGAGGTTTCTCAATGTAAGTAGTAGGTACAACTGAATCAACATTATAAAGGATTGTTTCTTCTTTAGTTATACTAGGTTCCTCATAAGTTTCTTCAATAGGGGGATGAAATTTAAACCACTTATCCTTAGGGAGATCAACATGAGTAGCAAATGATTCACATAAAGTAGCTACTATCTCAGAGTCAAGCCCGTATTTTGCACTAAACTTATGAAAAGCTGTAGTTTCCATAAATATATCAAGTGCATATCAGGATGTATTTTTCCATCTCCTGCATAAGTACTAGCTAGCAGTTTCTCTAATATACCCGAGGGAATCTCATAGTAAATATTTTCAGAGTGTTCGGTAGGTAGACGAGCGGATTTTGCCACTTTCGGACGAGGTGAAGATACCCCGAACAAGCCCCTCAAAGGATTATCCTCCATAGTAACAAGTGACGATAAATTTCAGCACGTAATAAAAGTGTTTCCTTACCAAATTCCACTTACCAAAGGCGCTTTACTCCCTGGCAACAGTGCCAGAAAAGATTCTTGATGGCCCAAAAGTATAGGAGATCAATCATAGTCCTTTTGATAAGTAAGAATGTCGAACCCAACGAGGAGCAGAAGGAAATGGCAAGCAGTTTTTAGCAAGGTATTCTCTGCAAGTGCTGTAAGTAACAGTGGTAGATAGTTTTGTAGCAAGATAATTCAGAACAAGTAACAAGTAACAATAGTATCACAGGTGCAGCAAGGTGGCCCAATCATTTTCGTAGCAAAGGACAAGCCTGAAAGTTCTCTTATATAAAGTAAAGCGCTCTCGAGGACACATGGGGATTTTGTCTAGTCATGTTTCATCATGTTTAGTTGATTCACGTTTGCTACTTTGATAATTTGATATGTGGTTGGACCGGTGCTAGGGTGTTGTTCTTACTTGAACAAACAACCCACTTATGATTACCCTCTCTCGCAAGCATCCTCAACTACGAAAGAGGAATTAAGAGAAATCTAACCATAGCATTAAACGTGTGGATCCAAATCAGCCCCTTGCGAAACAACTCATAAACTAGGGTTTAAGCTTCTGTCACTCTCACAATCCATCATCTACTTATCATTCCCCAGTGCTTTCCTTTAGGCCCAAACATGGTGAAATGTCATGTAGTCGACGTTCACACGACACCACTAAAGGAATAGCAACATACATATCATCAAAATATCGAACGAATGCCAACATCACATGATTACTTAAGACAAGACTTCTACCATGTCCTCGAGAACAAAAGTGATTACTCACAAAGCATCAAAATGTTCAATATCAGAGGTGTAATGAATATGCTTAAGGATTTGAACATATAATCTTCCACCCAATAAACCAACTAGCATCAACTACAAGATGTAATCAACACTAATAGCAACCCACAAGTACCAATCTGAGGTTTGGAGACAAGATTGAATACAAGAGATGAACTAGGGTTTGGGATGAGATGGTGCTAGTGAAGATGTTGATGAACATTGGTCCTCCCACGATGGAGGAAGCATTGGTGATGACGATGGCTTCGATTCCCCCCTCCCGGAGGGAAGTTTCCCAGCGGAATCGCTCCGTTGGAGAACAAAAGTGTTTCTGCCTAGGTTCCGCCTCGAGACGGCGGTGCTTCCTCCCAAAAGTCTTCTTCTTATTTTTTTCTATGTCAAAACCCTTCATATAGAACAAGATGGGCACTGAAGGCCACCTGTGGGACCCACAAGGCATCAGGGCACGCCTGGGGGTGGACGCGCCATGTTGCCTTGTGGGCAGGTTGTGGCCCCCCTCTGGTATTTCTTTGCTCTAGTATTTTTATATATTCAATAAAAAAATCCGTAAAGTTTCAGGTCATTTGGAGTTCTGTAGAATAGGTATCTCTGATGTAGCTTTTCAGGTCCAGAATTCCAGGTGTCAGTAATTTCCCCCTCCATGTAAATCTTGCAAATTAAGAGAGAAAAGGCATTAGAATTGCATCATAAAGTGGAATAATGACCAGAAATAATATAAATAACAGTAGGAAATCATGATGCAAAATGGACGTATGACCAACTAGATTGATTTATTTTCAGCGGGGGTGGTACTTAGTAATGGGTTCAATCTTGCGGTGTCCTCATCCGGTGACAATAGGGGTAGCGGGGCACGTATTTTTATTGTTGCCATTAAGGATAAAACACGGGGTTTATTCATATTGATTGGGCTTACTTTGTCTGCATCATGTCATTTTGCTTAAAGCCTTACTTTGTTTGTCATGAACTTAATACCTCGAGAGGCAAGCATAGAAGCGCTCTCGAAGTGGAGTAATAGTAGTAGATGTAGAATTGTTTCGGTCTACTTGTTTCGGATATGATGCCTATATATATGATCATTGCCATGAATAACATCATAACTATGTGTTTTTCTATCAATTGCCCAACAGTAATTTGTCTACCCACTGTATGCTATGTGTTCGAGAGAGAAGCCTCTAGTGAATAATATGGCCCGTGGGTCTACTTTATCATATTGCTAAAAACCAAATATACCTTGCTGTAATTTATTTACTTTTGTTTTTATCTATCTATCACTATCAGAATTAATCCTTGCAAGTAACGAGTTCAAGGGGATTGACAACCATCTTGCCCGTGTTGGGTGCCAAGTGTTTGCTTTTGTGTGTGTAGGTGTTGAAGATGAGAATTTGCGTGGTTCTCCTATTGGTTTGATAACCTTGGTTCTCACTGAATGAAATACTTATTTGCTACTATATTGCTTCACCCTTCCTCTTCGGGGAAAATCCCAACGCAGCTCACAAGTAGCAGAAATAATTTCAGGCGCCGTTGCCGGGGAGCATCACCAAACAATCGTAAAGACCCTTCCACACAAATTATCAATTACTTGTTCTAATTTTTACTTGTCTAGTTATAATCCTTATCTTTGACACACAGGAACAGAAATTAAAAGTAGCAAATAAGATAAATGGATCCTCATCCACTTGCTAATCTTTTAAAATTTGCTTCTTGTTGTAAACCAAAAGCTAACAATGAATAAGTTATAAAAGAAAATGCTATTGGGATACACCTATTGAATGAAAAGCATGATTGTAATTGCATTAGCATAAATTCCATGAAAGTCAATTGTACTAATGATCATGATTGGGGTGATGATGTTTCTTTTGATCTTGAAAATTTATTTAAGCCTCAAAATGAATCTACTATTGATAATGAAAATTGCCATAGTATTGAAAGTGGATTTGGAAGACTGTCAAATTTAGGTAAAAAGAATCCCACATATTTGGAGAGTTTTCAATCCTATAATTTTATTGATAAAAGTGGGTTTGGAGAGGTCATGACTTTAGTTAATGTTAATCCCACTATCTTGGAAGATTGTAAAACTTGTGTGCATGTGCATCATAGAGAGAATATTTTATATGATAGTTATATTGTTGAATTTTAATATGATCCTACATGTAATTATTATGGGAGAGGCAAATATGGTTATAGAAATTTTCATATTAACCCCTTACATCTCTTTGTGCTGAAATTATCAATGCTTCATTCTTCCTATTTGCAAATATTAGATATTTCTTGTGTTGATCATTTGTTTTCTTATAAAATACCTAAGCATAGAATGTACTACAAGTTAATAAGGCTTGCGTGTATATCTAGGTTGATAAATAGACCAACGTAATACAAGTTATATATCACAAAAAATATATCATTAGAAACTTCAAATCGTCTACTTTCTAATGGTATAATTTTCAGATTATACAAGTCATTTTATGTTGGTCAAATTATAGGCCTAGAGATATGTGCAAGCCTTATAAACTGGAAAGGAGGTAGTACGTTAGACTTAAATGTGTTTGTCACATGTTTTATGATGCTCTCTTTGTGCTTCAATTTTTGTCCTTTATGTGAGCATCATTATTATCCCAAGCCTATCTTCATGGCTATAAAAAATGAGCTTGTTGGGAGACAAACCAATACTTTCTATTATTGTGAGTTCACACAATTATTTCTATTATAATGATTGTGTTTTATTTTTTTAGTATTTGGGCCAAGTAATGCCTTTGGGATGATTTGGATGATAGTAGAATTGATCCTGTGCAAAAATAGAAATTTTTGCGCCCAGTATTTAATTCCTATGATTTTACTGGATTGTATTTTTGATCTGAATTTTTTGCATAGTATTGCTATACAAATTGGCCAGGTCATTCTAATTTTTTAGAAGTTTTGGAGTTACAGAAGTATGGTCTTACTTTTAGTACAGATCATCATAGACTGTTCTATTTTAGACAGATTATGTTTTTGCTTGCATAGTTTGCTTGTTTTACTAATGCTATGGATTATAAAGGGGATATAAGTCATGGAGAAGTTAGAATACAGTAACTTATTATGTAATAACTAAATATGAACCTATTTACAACAGTACCTAAAGTTTATGTTATGTCTATTATACTAACTGAACTCATGAGGTTTTTGCTGAGTTTTGTGTGTGAAAGCACATATGCTCCCTTGGTGGTTTTGATAATTCATGACAACATACATTATCTCTTGGACTAATGGTTCTACCTAGTGTTTCAGATTAAGTCCAGAAGATTGCTGTGGCTAGAAGTTGTGAGGAGAATCCCCAAGGAAGGAAAGGATAGGATTGGCAAAGCATCAAGCTTCAAGACTCTACATTTTGCATTTATGTGAGAAATCACACTTGAGTCCATAGGAAAGCCAATACTATTAAAAGGGGGTGAAGTATCTATGATTATCTGGTTGCTCAAAGTGCTTAGAGTTTAGCCACCAAAAACCCTCAAGAATTCTCCCACAACATATTCTGTCCAAATCCCAAAGTCAAATTCGGTGCCACCAACTATTCCAAATCAGCCATACCGAATTTTCCTTAGACAGATTCTAGAGCCAAACCCTAGCATCTCGGTACCACCGAGAATCCATTCTATACAACCAAAAAAGTAGGTGCCAACTTTTTGTTAACCAAGTATTAAAAATCGGAATCTTCGAGTTTTATATTTCGGTGTCACCGAGAGTTGAATCTGCCCTAGGTAACCCAAATCAGTCTTACCGAGATTTATATATCGGTCTCACCGAGAATCCAAAAGTTGCAACCTTTTGCACTAGTCGGTGTAACCGAGATTTATCATCGGCTCTATCAAGTTGAGCAATAATGTTTTAACTGTTGGATTTTTGGAGATGCCTATATATACCCATCCACCTCCCTCCCATTCGTAGAGAGAGCACTCAGAACAAGCCAACACTTGCCCCATCCATTTTCTGAGAGAGAACCACCTACTCATGTGTTGAGATCAAGATCTATCACTCCAACCATATGAATCTTGATTTCTAGCGTCCCCAAATTGCTTTCCACCCAATCAATCTCTTCTACCAAGCCAAATCTATGAGAGAGTGATTGAGTGTTGAGGAGATTATCTTTTGAAGCACAAGAGTAAGGAGTTCATCATCCATACCACATCTATTACCTTTTGGAGAGTGGTGTCTCCTAGATTGGTTAGGTGTCGCTTGGGAGCCTCCAATTCATTGTGTAGTTGAACCAAGAAGTTTGTAAGGGCAAGGAGATCACCTACTTCATGAAGATCTACCCCGAGTGAGGCTAGTCCTTCGTGGACGTAAGCCATGGTGGAATAGACAAGGTTGCTTCTTCGTGGACCCTTCGTGGGTGGAGCCCTTCGTGGACTCGCGCAGCCGTTACCCTCCGTGGGTTGAAATCTCCATCAGCGTAGACGTACGATAGCATCACCTATCGGAACCACGGGAAATATCTTCGTGTTCCCATTGCGTTTGATCTTCCTATCTCTACTCCTTACTTTCATGTGCATGTCTTTACTTTCCGCTGCCATACTCGTTGACTTGCATGTGTACGATGTGCTAGACTTGGTAGAATTGCTAAAACTTGCCAACCAATAAAATTGAAAAAAGGTTAGGTTTTTAATTTGGCCTTGTAGTCTATTCACCCCCCCTCTAGACATACTCTTCTCGATCCCACAATTGGTATCGGAGCTTTGGTCTCCATAGCTTTGGTTTTATCACCATTGGAGGAAGATGGATATGCCTAGTTTGGAGTGTCTTAGTTGTAGAGTGCCTATTCTCAATGGGGAGTACTATAGTCAATGAAAAGACAAAATGATTGATCTATTTGATGAATTCCATTTGAGCAAATATGTTGAAAATCCTTATATGCCTCCCATTGATCCCTTACGTCCTTCTCACGAGGAAGAAATTGATATGCTTCGTAATCTTAGAACTGTCAATCTCATCATTAGAGGATTACCAAGAATCGTGCTTGATCAAATGAAAATTTTTGAGTGTGCTTATACTTTGTGGAAAGATTTGGAGAAAATATATCCAAACTACTATTTAAAAAATCTTGATGTCATTCTCCATAAAACCATTGCCTTTCACAAAATGAAGCCTAGTGATCCAAACTTTGATAAATACTTGTTTGAGCTTCGTGACCTCATGCTTGCTAAAGGAGATGCCATAACCATCAACAACATCATTGTAGAAGCCATTCGCATTCATAATCTTGAACATTGTCATGATCACAATTCTAACGAATCTCTTGATCTTTGTGACAAGGATATCCCATTTGATGATGACGATGTGGAACATGGCTACTATGATGAGGAAGAGAAGTTTGACATTGAATATGAGAAGACAATGAAGAATCTAAGTCTCATGGCAAACTTCAAAGACTACATGTCCGGAGGAAAAGAGTGGATTCTCGATAGTGGATGCACCAATCATATGACCGGAGATAGAGACATGTTTCATGAGATCACACCAAATCATGGACCGCATAGGTATGTGACTTTTGGAGACAACTCCAAGGGTAAGGTACTTGGTCTTGGTAATGTGGCCATATCCCATGATAGTTCTAGTCAAAATGGCATGCTTGTAGAATCCCTTGGCTACAATCTTATTTCCGTATCTAGACTAGCCAACTTTGGTTTTAATGTGCAATTTACCAAAGTAGATTGCCAAGTGTTTCATCAAGACAATCATAACATGGTCTTTACCGGTATCCGTAGTGGTGATCTATACATTGTTGATTTCACTAAAAGAGCCCAACCTCGTACTTGTCTCATTGCAAAATCTTCTAAAGGTTGGCTATGGCATAGAAGGCTAGGACATGTTGGTATGCATAATCTAGACAAGCTCATCAAAGGTGATCACATACTTGGTGTTAAAGATGTTATCTTTGACAAAGATAGACTTTGTAGCGCTTGTCAAGCTGGAAAACAAGTGGGCGGAAGTCATCCCGTAAAGAACATCACTACTAGGAGATCACTCAAGTTGCTTCACATGGATCTTTTTGGTCCCAATGCTTACAAGAGCCTCAATGGAAATTCCTTTGGTCTGGTTATAGTTGATGATTTTTCTAGATTTACGTGGGTATTCTTTCTTGATGACAAGTCACAGGTACAAAAGATCTTCAAGAACTTCACTCACAAAGCCCAAAATCAGTTTGAAGTGAAGATCAAGAAAGTTCGAGGCGACAACGGATCGGAGTTCAAGAACACTAATGTGGATACCTTTCTTGACGAAGAAGGTATCTCACATGAGTTCTCGGCTATGTAGACACCTCAACAAAATGGAGTTGTTGAGAGGAAGAACCAGACTCTCATAGAGATGGCTAGAACGATGCTCGACGAATACAAGATGCCAAGACACTTTTGGGTGGAAGCCGTGGAAACAGCTTGTCATGCTACAAACTGACTCTACCTACACAAGCTTCTCGGTAAAACGGCATACGAGCTACTCACCGGTAACAAACCCCAAGTTGGATACTTTCAGGTATTCGGCTCAAAGTGCTACATTCTTGATAAGCATCGTCATTCTAAATTTGCTCCTAAATCTCATGAAGGCTTTCTATTTGGTTACGGATCAAACTCTCACACTTACCGTGTCTACAACAACTTCACTTGAAAAGTTGAAGAGACGGTAGATGTGAAGTTTGATGAGTCTAATGGTTCTCAAGTTGAACAATTGCCAAATGATGTAGGAGATAAGGAACCTTCGGAAGCCATTCAAGACTTGTCCATCGGCAAGATACGTCCCAAGGAGGTGAAGGAAAGTACTTCATCAACACAAGTGGAAGCTCCTACCTCGCATCAAGGCAAACCACAAAACGACATGGAGGAATCCGCAAGCGGTACACGGCAAGATGAAGAGGAGGAAGAAGTACATCGAGATGATCCACCTCAACCTCCTTCACCACCACCTCAAGGAAATGACACCTTCAACAACAACGAAGAAGAAGATGATGATGAGGAAGCTCGATCGTCCAACAAGCAAAATCTACCACGAGTTCGAGAAAGAGTTAACAAGAACCATCCCCTAGAGCAAATTTTCGGCGACATACAAACCGGGAGAATTACTCGCTCTAAAACTCATCTAGCTAACTTTTGTGAGCATTACTCATTTATCTCTAGTATTGAGCCTATGAAGGTAGAAAAAGCACTTGAGGACCCGGATTGGGTGAATGCCATGCACGAGGAGCTACACAACTTTGAGAGGAATGAAGTGTGGACACTAGTGGAGAAGCCCAAGGACGAGTACAACATCATTGGTACGAAATGGGTGTTTCGGAACTAGCAAGATGAAGTTGGCCAAATGGTATGCAACAAGGCATGTCTCGTAGCTCAAGGTTACACTCAAGTCGAAGGTATGGACTACGGTGAGACTTACACCCCGTTGCTAGACTTGAGGCCATTCGCATACTTCTTGCTTATGCCAATCACCATGATATTACTCTCTACCAAATGGATATCAAAAGTGCTTTTCTAAATGGTGAAATTGAGGAGGAAGTTTATGTTAAACAACCTCCCAGCTTCGTGAACCCTAAGAAACCTAATCATGTTTATAAACTTTGTAAAGCTCTCTATGGTATTAAACAAGCCCCACGAGCTTGGTACAAATGCTTAACAAAGTTCCTCATTGAAAAGGGTTTTGAGATTGGTAAAATTGACGCAACCTTGTTCACTAAAAGAGTTAATAGTGAATTATTTGTGTGCCAAATTTATGTGGATGATATTATCTTTGGATCTACTAACCCACATTTTAGTAAGAAATTAGGAAGGTTGATGTCCGAGAAATACGAGATGTCTATGATGTGTGAGCTGAATTTTTTTCTTGGTTTGCAAATCAAGCAAACGAGAGAAGGTACGTTTATCTCTCAAACTAAGTACACCAAGGACTTGATCAATAAGTTCAACATGCAAGAGTGTAAAGGTATGAAAACTCCCATGCCTACTAGTGGACATGTTGACCTCACCAAGGAGGACAAACCGGTTGATCAAAAGGTTTATCGATCAATGATCGGTTCATTGTGATATCTATGTGCCTCCCATCCCGATATCATGCTAAGTGTGTGCATGTGTGCCTGATATCAAGTGGCACCCAAAGAGTGTCATCTTAAGGCCGTGAAAAGAATTGTGAGGTACTTGATACATACACCAAACTTTGGCATTTGGTATCCCAAGGGATCTTCTTTTAATCTTATGGGCTATTCCGACTCGGACTATGCCGGAGATAAGATTGATAGAAAATCCACCTCGGGTACTTGTCAATTTCTTGGGAGATCTCTTGTGTCTTGGTCATCCAAGAAACAAAACTCGGTATATCTATCCACCGCCGAAGCGGAATACATTGCCGCCGGATCATGTTGTGCGCAACTGCTATGGATGACACAAACTCTTAAGGACTATGGAATACATGTCAGACATGTTTCATTGTTTTGTGACAATGAGAGTGCTATTAAAATTTCTCATAATCCCGTGCAACATTCTCGAACTAAACATATTCAAGTTCGACATCATTTCATTCGTGATCATGTTGCCAAAGGAGATATTAATCTCAAACATGTTTGGACCGACAAACAATTGGCGGATATCTTTACTAAGCCACTTGATGAGAAAGTGTTTTTTCGCTTAAGGAGTGAGTTGAACATCATTGATGCTTCAAACTTGAGCTAGACTCACTCGGTTGCATGCAAGGGCATGAGCTTACTTGACTATTCCTTGATAATATTGATATGACACCATTTCTACCGTGGAAATGTATGCTCCCTTGTATTGCATCTAACCTTTGTAGGTACTTGGATGGACCTCATTCCACAAGATTGTTAACAACTCAAATTAAGAGCAATCTTGTCATGGCCAAGTATCAACAACCTCACTTTGAAAATGGAGGAAGGAGATAACACAAATCATATCCTTGACAAAAATTTGATAAATCATGTCATTTGGATATATCACGTTCTTCCTTGCATGACTAACCCATGTAGGTGAGAAGTGAATGTATCAATCAAGGATTGCTCCAAATTCAAGATGATCTTCATCAACCTTGAGCATCCACAACTAGTTCACCAACATGCCACGTCATCAACATCATTCAAAGGTATGTACTCATATCCTTGAAAAGGCTTTACTCCAAGTCATGAGATAAAGCAACTCAAGTGATATGAAGACATTAAATATGCTTAAACAAAAAATGGTAACCCCATTTTGAGCTTAACGATGAGTATGACCTATGATCAAGCATTCTTGCTTGGCTCCTTAAGTCAATATACTCTCATATAGGTGACCTAGTCAACGCCAAACATCTAGATGTGGAACTTGAATGGAGAATTTCTCTTTTGTTGCCTATTTTGTTGCTTCCATTCAATCCTAACCTAGATGAAAATTCCTTGCAAATCTTTTGAAAATTCCTTGCAGATATTTTGAAAATTCCTTGCAAATCTTTTGAAAAATTCCTTGCAAATCTTTTGAAAGTTCCTTGCAAATCTATTGAGAATTCCTTGCAAAATGTGTCAAGTCCTCCTGAAAAGTTTTCTTTGACAAATGGCCAAAAACAACTTTGCCAAGTTTCAGTTTGCTACTCAGATACTCCGAATTAGGAAAATCGACTTCACCGATGCAACAGATAAACTGTTCAGAGTTACTTCGGTACAACCAACATGAAACTCTTTGGCGTCACCGATTTGTCCCAGAACCCTAAACTCATATCGGTTGAACCGATCTATATCAACTCGGAGCCTTCGACATTTGCTACTACTTGTGTTCTTTGCCATACTCTCAACTATTTTCAGAAGAAGTTCTCTATGACCCGTAAATCTCAAGGATCCTTATCCTCTGACCCTTCTTGGTAATTTATGCCAAAGGGGGAGAAAGATCAAAGCTTAAATTCAAAGCTTTGGGGGGAGAATCATTAATGCTCTTAGTAAATCATCAAGGGGGAGAGATCAATTCATTTTTATCATTCCTAAAAGGAGAGAGAAAAGACTAAGTGATCTGGATTCATGGTTTTGCATTGCTATATGCTTCTTGATAGACTTATCTCACCCTACCTACTCCCAATAGGGGAGAGAGAAAACTAAAATCTACATTCAGGGGAGAAAGCGCTAAGAGTACTTTTGGATACATGTTAATCTTGAGAAAGTACTATCTTCTACATGTCTTCCAAACCTTGGTGAAGTTGAAGTTCCTTGCATTTGTATGAGAGAAATATTCTTGTGTTATCTAACCTTGTTTTCTCAAGTATGTTTTCCTAGTAGAAATGCTCCATAACTTCAAGGTAAGTATATCCATCATATCCTTGGTCAGGATGATCTCTTGCTTCTTGCACATATTGTTTTGCAAGAGTGAGTCCTGAACATGGAAACACTTCATTCTTATTTGTCTGATGCATATAGCCAAGGTACATATGACTTATCATGTCATGTCTACCATGTGTGCACTCATGCATTCCAAAGCAGTTATTTCTTAAAAGGGATTGCACACATTTAGGGGGAGCTTGTCTTAGTCATATGTCTCTCAAAGCTATTATATACTACTACTTATCTTTAAATTGAAGCTTTGATTGTATGTTGTCATCAATTACCAAAAAGGGGAGATTGAAAGCACATATGCTCCCTTGGTGGTTTTGATAATTCATGACAACATACATTATCTCTTGGACTAATGGTTCTACCTAGTGTTTCAGATTAACTCCAGAAGATTGTTGTGGCTAAAAGTTGTGAGGATAATCCCCAAGGAAGGAAAGGATAGGATTGCAAAAGCATCAAGCTTCAAGACTCTACATTCTGCATTTATGTGAGAAATCACACTTGAGTCCATAGGAAAGCCAATACTATTAAAAGGGGGTGAAGTATCTATGATGATCTGGTTGCTCAAAGTGCTTAGAGTTTAGCCACCAAAAACCCTCAAGAATTCTCCCACAACATATTATGTCCAAATCCCAAAGTCAAATTCGGTGCCACCAACTATTCCAAATCGGCCATACTGAGTTTTCCTTATACAGATTCCAGAGCCAAACCCTAGCATCTAGGTACCACCGAGAATCCATTTGGTACAATCAAAAAGTAGGTATCAACTTTCTGTTAACCAAGTATTAAAAATTGGAATCTTCGAGTTTTATATTTCGGTCTCACCGAGAGTTGAATTTGCCCTAGGTAACCCGAATCGGTCTCGTAGAGATTTATATATCGGTCTCACCGAGAACCCGAAAGTTGTAATCTTTTGCACTAGTCGGTGTAACCGAGATTTATCTTCGGTTCCACGGAGTTGGGCAATAATGTTGTAACGGTTGGATTTTTGGAGATGCCTGTATATACCCATCCACATCCCTCTCATTCGTAGAGAGAGCACTCAGAATAAGCCAACACTTGTCCCATCCATTTTCTGAGAGAGAACCACCTACTCATGTGTTGAGATCAAGTTCTACCACTCCAAACATATGAATCTTGATTTCTAGCCTCCCCAAGTTGCTTTCCACCCAATCAATCTCTTCTACCAAGCCAAATCTGTGAGAGAGTGATTGAGTGTTGAGGAGACTACCTTTTGAAGCACAAGAGCACGGAGTTCATCATCCAAACCACATCTATTACCTTTTGGAGAGTGGTGCCCTGGTTTTGTGCTATAGTAATCTCTGTAATTAAGCTACAGTAATCCCGCACTAATGATGCCACGTCACCGCGTTTACTGTTGCTAAACTCGCGTTGGTTCAAACCCCGTTCAAATTCAAATTTAAAATAAAGTCAAACGACGAAAGTTTTCAAACATGCAAACTAAAATGTTCGGAGTGTGTCAAATAATGCCCAGGTAATTGTGTTGTTGAAATCAACATTTTTGAAATTGTTTAAGATCACTAAATTAAAATAAAACTAAAACAGAAAAATAGAAGAAGAAAAAAAAACTAAAAGAAAAGAAACCCCCCCATGGGCCAGCCCAACCTTAATTAAGTTAATTAACTAGGGCAGCGGTGCCCCCTCGCACCGAACCCCCAGCACCCCCCCGACCCGATTCCCCCCCCCCCCCCGCCGTCGCGCGGCTGACCCGAGCCGCCCGCTCCGTCCCCCCCCCCCCCCCCCCCCGCCGCCGACGGGCCAGCCGCCAGCCCCGTCCGCGCCCGACTCCCCCCCCCGCGCGGCCGACGGCGACCGCGCCTGTCCGCCTCGCCCCCCCGGCCGTTCCCTCCCGATGCCGCCCGGATCTGGAGCCGGGCGCCCGCCCGCGCCCGCGGCCGCCCCGCCGTCACTCGCCGCTGGACCGCACCGACGCCACCGTTCGCCGTCACCGCCGCCTCCCGCCGTCGTCACCGGCTCGCCGCCCCGCCGCCTCGCGCCGCCTCGTCTGTTCGCCGCCGACGACGACCGCCGACCGCCGCCGCCGCCCCTACTCGGCCCCCCCGGCAAGCAACCCCCCCCCCCCCCCTGAGAATGACAACAGGGGCCCACGCCCCTGTTAATCGAAATTAAAAAAAATAATAAATAAATAAAAATAATTTAATAAAAATATTTAATTAGTAAATTAATTAATTAATTAATTAATTAGATAATTAGTTTAATTAATTAATTAGGTAATTAGTTAATTAACTTAATTAAGGTTAATTATATTAATTAACCACTCTGATAATTAATTAAAACTGCTAATAAATTCTGTTAATTAGCTATTTGACTTAATTAATCCTAGGTTAATTAGGGCAGTCAATGACAGTGGACCCCACCTGTCAGTTGACCAGGTCAACAGTCAAATAGTTGATTGCTGATGTCATGGTGACATCATGCTGATGTCATAAATGATTATTGAATAAAGATAATTTGTTTTAATTTCAGAATATTATTAAAACTTTAAAAATTAATATAAAATAAACCGTAGCCCGGATGAAAAAGTTTTGAACGTGAAAGTTGCTCATAAAAATCCCACGAATCCGAATACGCTGTCCGTTAGTCTGTCACGTACTCCTAGCATAGCGAACATGGAACTTTTCCATCGTTTTCATCTGTCCGGTAAAAGCCTGAGACCCGGGAAATATCGTCAGATATTCTTCCGACCCATCTACGACGTATAATACAGCGTTAGTGCATGCCTAGCTCTGCATATTGCCATGTCATGCATCGTGATGCATTTGTCTGCTTTATATTTATTGTTTCTTCCCCCCTCTTCTTACCGGTAGACCCCGAGACTGACGGTGCTACCGGGTACGACTACACCGTTGACGATCAGACCCTTGCAGCAGAGCAGCAAGGCAAGCAACCCCCCCCCCCCCTTGAGCATTCTGATATCGCCGATTTCCTTTACGTCTCAATCTTGCATTAGATTTTTGCTACTGTATTAGTTAGCTCCTATTCTGATGCATAGCCTGTTTTTGATAAACTGTAACTATACCTGCAATCATATCAACTGCTTAGTATAGGTTGATCAATGAATCCCCTGTGACCCCTAGTCCCAGTTGCCCCTGCTTCTTTTTCGAAGACTCGACGACTTGAAGACTCGAAGACTCGATCAACTGATCGACCAGCCATGGCCCATCACATCACTGCACACCGCTTATTTGTATGACTCTGCAGAGCTACTATCGAGTACCGAGGGTGACACCTCGTCAAGTACTCATGATGCTAGCTCTGTAGTGCAGCTAGTCGGCCGTGGTTATCGAGGGTGATTCCTCCTTCACCATTCCCAACGATGACTATGTCGTGCAACACCTCAAGTGTGGGACCCTCGAGGGTGATTCCTCTAAGTCCACCTTGACGGTTTCATCGAGCGGGACCCTTTGAGGGTGATTCCTCAGGTTCCGTCTTGATGTATTATACACACAGTTACTATGACCTGGTTACGGAAACATGTTGGTGATGGGTCGGCCCTGAGGGGTACCCACGGTTTGATGTGATGAGGCGTGGACGGGAAGGAGAGGCCCTTGCCACACATCCTCGAGACGGGGTGACGGGACCGCACTTTATGGGTCGCGCTTGCCCCGCATTAATAAAATGCTAATGGGTTGGGTATTTGATCTGAGTTGGTCGTTTGGCCTATTACGCACTAACCTTCACGTGGGAGAAGTTATGGGTACTCAGCGTCGTTGTATCAGCCGAAGCTCTTCGGACGTCAGCAATGGAGCGGCGCGCGCCCAAGTGGCCTGGACGGTGCAGCTCTTGGACTAGAGTGTACTAGGGCTGACCTCGGCCACCCACGCATCATGCAGGAGTGCGTAGGGCAAGTGGGCCCACGACCCCTGTGTGCTTAGGATTTAGACCGACGGGCTGGCCTCTGTGTTGAGCCTAGGTGGGGCGACGACGTTTTGATGTCCCTAGGTCGGGCATGACCCAGGAAAGTGTGTCAGGCCAGAGGTATCAAGCGTGTTGGGGAATATGTGGTGCACCCCTGCAGGGAAGAATTTATCTATTCGAATAGCCGTGTCCACGGTAACAGGACGACTTGGAGTTGTACTTTGACCTACTACAACTATAACTGTGACTTAAAATTGAAATGAATGTGGCTCCGAGATTGCTTCCTCGCAGGGAGTCGGGAAGAATCTCTGGGCGTGGTTACTTAATAAAATTGCTACAATAATATGACTATATTTGTGATACCAGTCTACTCTCTTCTAATGCTGCAAGATGCTGAAGATGCTAGTCTTCGACAGGACTAGCCCCCCCCCCCCTATTCTTGCTTTCTGCAGTCAGTCCAGATTTAAACCCCCCCCCCCTTGATAATGATGCATACTTAGCATAGTTCTGATGTCAGTCTTGCGAGTACTTTGGATGAGTACTCACCGCTGCTTTGCTTTGTCTTTCCCCCTCGATACGATTCGTCTTTCAGACGATGGAGCCCAGGAGATGGAGTTCGCCGGGGACGACTACTACACCACCGCCGGAGCCTACTACTACGTGGAGGCCGCTCCCGACCAGCAGTAGGATAGGAGGTTCCCAGGCAGGAGGCCTCGCCTCTTTCGATCCGCTACTTATGTTTGTGCTAGCCTTCTTAAGGCAAAACTTGTTTAACTTATGTCTATACTCAGATATTATTTGCTTCCGCTGACTCGTGCTTGTCGAGCTTTGTATTCGAGCCCTCGAGGCCCCTGGCTTGTAATATGAAGCTGCATGACTTTATTTTTGTGTCTAGAGTTGTGTTCTGATATCTTCCCGTGAGTCCCTAATCTTGGTCGTACGCATTTGTGTGTATGATTAGCGTACGGTCAAATTGGGGGCGTCACAGCGATCTACACCAACAACTTCGCTGTCGTCACCACCAACTCTCTCCCCCTCTATGCAGCGGTGTAAAACCTCTATTCCCCGCTGTAATCTCTACTTAAACATGGTGCTTAGTGCTATATATTATTATCCAATGGTGTGTGGCTATCCTATGATGTTTGAGTAGATCTCTTTTGTCCTATGGGTTAATTGTGGTATGATGTTATTGATATGAGTTGTATGTTGATATGGTGCTGTCCTAAGGTGACTTCCATGAGGCGCACACGTGAAGGAATCCCGCTGGAGGGTTTGCAATATGTTCATGATTCGCTTATAGTGGGTGGCTAGAGTGACAGAAGCTTACACCCGAGTAAGGGGATTGTTTGCGTATGGGAGTAAAGAGGACTTGATGTTTAACGATATGGTTGGGTTTACCTTAATGATTTCTAGTAGTTGTGGATGCTTGCTAGAGGTCCAATCATAAGTGCATATGATCCAAGTACGGAAAGTGTGTTAGCGTAGGCCTCTCCCTCATTGCATATGACAAGTATCTATCATGTTATATTCAATTGCCTATGGACAATCTTTCTCTTGCGCTACAAAAAGCTTTCTACTAAACAACTAACTTAATTAAAATTTATTAAAACAGCACCTAATTTTTATTTGCACGTTCTTTATTACCTTGCAAAACTATCTATTACACCTACTAAGTACTTCTAGTTTCCTTCCCGCAAAGTAGTTTCATACTTGTTCTAGGTAAAGTAAGCGTTGGCGTGCGTAGAGTTGTATCGGTGGTCGATAGAACTTGAGAGAATATTAATTCTACCTTTAGCTCCTCGTTGGGTTTGACACTCTTACTTATCGAAAAAGGCTACAAACGATCCCCTATGCTTGTGGGTTATCAAGACCTTTTTCTGGCGCCGTTGCCGGGGAGCAATAGCGTAGCGGTTGATATTCTCGTGTGTGCTTGTTTGCTTTATCACTAAGTAATTTTATTTTCTGTTCTAAGTTGTTTTCTATCTTTAGTTATGGGTAGGAAATGAAAAATACCAAAAAAATTAGTTGTACTTGCTAACCCAGTGGTTGAGGAACCACCCAAAATCTACCATACTGCTGAAGCTTATTACTTGGATCATCTTCGATCCCTTTGTGCTCGTGCTGAAAACCCAACTAGCTTAGTTGAGGGGAAATCATTAAATGAGGATGCTTATTATGTGCGACACCGCTTATCTCAAAAAGGGAAACTCTTGTGGCATCAAATTAGTACTTTGTGTTGCTATGCTTGGAATTTATGTGAAATACATGATTTTACTTGTTGTTCTGAAGACACTAAAAAACACCTTCCCTATCAATGTGTGTTTAATGATAATGAAATATTATCTTCTTATGCCAAGGATGCCTATTGTTATTATGATGTTGAACAAATTGAAGAATTTGTTGCTTTTAAGGGTGCTTATGAAATTGCTACGTTGATTGAAAAGTATGATGCTACTCTTTACAAATCTGAAAATTTTAGCGTACTTAAATATTGCTATGAAAACTATGCTTCTAATGCATATGTTAAAGGATTCATTGAAAGAATGTCCGCTGCCTTGGAAGAGACTAATATTTCGCAGGAATCTATGGAAGAAGAAATTGCTGAAACTGTGAGCTCATTAGATGAAAAAGATGAGGAGGAGAGCGAAGAACAAAAGGAGGAAGAGCGGATTAGCTAACCGTGCCCACCTTCTAATGAGAGTAACTCTTCAACTCATACATTGTTTAATTTCCCTTCGCACGTACTGAAGGATGAATGCTATGATGATTGCTATGATCCCTTGGATTCGTTTGAAATATCCCTTTTTGATGAACTTGATGCTTGCTATGCTTGTGGCCATGATGCCAATATGAATTATGCTTATAGAGATGAACTTGATATAGTTCCTTATGTTAAGCATGAAATTGTTGCTATTGCACCCACACATGATAGTCCTATTATCTTTTTGAATTCTCCCAACTACACCATATCAGAGAAGTTTTCACTTATTGAGGATTATATTGATGGGTTGCGTTTTACTATTGCACATGATGATTTTGATGAATATAATATGCATGTGCTTGCTGCTCCTACTTGCAATTATTATGAGTGAGGAACCAAATCTTCACCTCTCTATATTTCCAATACAATAAAATTGCAAGAAACCACTTATGCTATGTATTGGCCTTTACTTTGTGTGAATGGATTGTTCTTTTATAACATGACAATGCATAGGAAGAGAGTTAGACTTCGTTGTCACATGATATATATCACTTTGTGCTCACTACTAAATTACAAATCATTGTTAATTAAAATTGGCTTTGATATACCTTGGGATCCGGGTGGATAAATTACTTGAGCACTATATGCCCAGCTTAATGGCTTTAAAGAAAGCGCTGCCAGGGAGACAACCCGGAAGTTTTAGAGAGTCATTTATTTCTGTTGTGTCATTTTAAAATAATTAAAAATAAAAATAATAAAGTGGGGAACCTAAAACTTTTTCAAAAAGAAAAGTGAAAGTGATAAAGACGAGCAACGTTGAAGTGGGGGCTAGCCTTGAACTTTGATCATGCCCATGGAAACTTTGTGAATCTTGATTACAGAAACTTTTCAAAAAAAAAATTATCCCCTTGTACAAATTCATTGTATTATAAAAATAATGTGCCAAGATTTACCTTTGGGATAACTTGCATGATGAGTATAATTGATGTTGTGCAAAAAAAGAAACTTTCGCCTCCAGTGCAGAATTTTTTGTTCTCTGTTGGAGCGTGGTAAATTCTTGAAATTTTTACAAAATATTTATATACAAATTTCCCAGATTTTCCCAATTTTTCAGAATTTTCTAGGATACAAAAGTATGGTAACCAAACAGATCTTTACAGACTGTCCTGTTTTTCATAGATTGTTGTTATATTTGCTTTGTCTGCTTATGTTTGAGTTCTTGTTGAGCCCCTTTGACTTGGGAGCCATAGAATTATGATAGCATACAGTCGGTAATGTCAGATTATAATTATACAATAATGTGATGGCATGACATGATGAGATTTGATGTTATATGTACTAACCCTTCTAATGAGAGTTCTGTTAAGTTTTGTGTGGATGAAGTGTTCGAAGATCGAGGAGGTATCGATATGAGAAGAATAAGGAGAGGCAAGAGTTCAAGCTTGGGGATGCCCAAGGCACCCCAAGTAAATATTCAAGGAGACTCAAGCGTCTAAGCTTGGGGATGCCCCGGAAGGCATCCCATCTTTCTTCTTCAACAATTATCGGTATGTCTCGATTTTTGTTTTGTTCACATGATATGCGTAAATTCTTGGAGCATCGTGTGCCTTTTATTTTCCTTTTAGCAATGCACCATGCTGGTATGGTAAAGTCCATGGTTGATTTATATAATGCTCTTTGCACTTCACTTATATCTTTTGAGTATGGCTTTATAGAATGCTTCATGTGCTTCACTTATATCATTTGAAGTTGGATGCCTGTTTCTCAACATATAGAAAACCGTTATTTGTAGAATGCTCTTTTGCTTCATTTATATTTATTAGAGCATGGTCTTTTGTAGAAAGAAATTAAACTCTCATGCTTCACTTATACCTATTTAGAGAGTCAACAGGAATTGGTCATTCACATGGTTAGTCATAAAATCCTACATAAAACTTGTAGATCACTGAATATGATATGTTTGATTCCTTGCAATAGTTTTACGATATTAGGATGGTAATATGTGGGGGTACTACTGAATGATTGTGGTCTAGTAAGAATATTGGTGTTAAGGTTTGTGATTCCCGAAGCATGCACGTATGGTCTCTAGTTTTGCGATGAATTGGAGTATAATTTATCCTTGATTGAAATCCTTTGTGCTGTTATAATCGGGGGCGTGCGATGGTTAATTCCTCCCAACCTCCTCCCTAAGAGCATGCGAGTAGTACTTTGCTTCGAGAGAGCTAATAAAACCTTGCAATAAGTATGTGAGTTCTTTATGACTAATGTGAATCCATGGATGTACGCACACTCACCTCCTCATATTTGCTAGCCTCTTCGGTACCGTGCATTGCCCATTCTCACCTCGAGGATCGGTGCAACCTTTGCCGGTGCATCCAAACCCCGTGACATGATACGCTCTGTTGCACATAAGCCTCATTATATCTTCCTCAAAACAGCTACCATACCTACCTATCATAGCATTTCCATAGCCATTCTGAGATATATTGCCATGCAACTTCCACCGTTATATCATATGACTTATACACCTATTGTCATATTGCTTTGCATGACCGTAAGATAGCTAGCATGATATTTCCATGGCTTGTCCATTTTTGATATCTTTTGCTACACTAGATCATTGCACATCCTGGTACACTGCCAGAGGCATTCATATAGAGTCATACTATAGTTCTTCATATTGAGTTGTAAGTAAATAAAAGTGTGATGATTATCATTATTAGGGCACTGTCTCAGTGAGGAAAGGATGATGGAGACAATGATTCCCCCACAAGTCGGTATGAGACTCCGGACGAAAAATAAAAAAATAAAAAAAAGAAGAAAAAAAAGAAAGGAAAAAAAAGAAAGGAAAAAAAAGAAAAAAGAAAAGAAAAAAAAGAAATAAATGAGAGAAAAGAGAGAAGGGACAGTGCTACTACCTCTTTTTCCATACTTGTGCTTCAAAGTGGCATCATGTTTTCATATAGAGAGTCTCATGTTTTGTCACTTTCATATGCTAGTGGGAATTTTTCATTATAGAACTTGGCTTGTATATTCCGATGACGGGCTTCCTCAAATGCCCGAGGTCATCATGAGCAAGCAAGTTGGATGCACACCCACTTAGCTTCATTCGAGCTTTCATACACTTATAGCTCTAGTGCATCCGTTGCATGGCAATCCCTACTCCTCGCATTGATATCTATTGATGGGCATCTCCATAGCCCGTTGATACGCCAAGTTGATGCGAGACTTTCTTCTCCACTTTTTACTCCTTTGATACCTACCACCATATTCTATTCCACCCATATGCTATATCCATGGTTCACGCTCATGTATTGCGTGGGTAATAAAAGCTGAAGCGCGTTAAAAAGTACGATCCAATTGCTTGGTTTGACACCGGGGTGCTCATGATTTATACTTTGTGCTAGGAAGACCAAGCATGACAGACTATATGATTTTCTAAGGATAACGTTCTTTAGCACTGTTATTTTGAAAGGTCATGATTGTTGGCTAGTAAACCTGAGTATTGATGTCTTTATGTCAAATGATAGACTATTGCCTTGAATCATTTGTATCTTAATATTCATGCCATGATTAGACATTTGTTCAAGATTATGTTAGGTAGCATTCCACATCAAAAATTATATTTTTATTATTTACCTACTCGAGGACGAGCAGGAATTAAGCTTGGGGATGCTGATACATCTCCGTCATATCTATAATTTTTGATTGTTTCATGCCAATATTCTACAACTTTCATATACTTTTGGCAACATTTTATATTATTTTTGGGACTAACTTACTTATCCAGTGCCCAGTGACAGTTCCTGTTTTTTTGTGTGTGTTTTGTTTCGCAGAAATTCCATATCAAACGAAGTCCAAACGCGATAAAAATTTACGGAGATTTTGTTTTGAAAAAAAGAGGATTTTAGGAAGAATAATCAACGCAATACGATGCCCGAGGGCCCCACGACCCAACAGGGCGCGGTTAGGGGCTTGGCCGCACCCTGTTAGCTCGTGGTCAACCCTTAATGCGGTTGGGGCCCTTCTTTTGCCGCAAGAAAGATAATTTTTTGATAAAAACCCCTCAAAATTTCAGCCCGATCGGAGTTACGGATCTTCGGATATTTAAGAAACGGTGAAGGGCCAGAAACCAGGAGCGGAAAACAAGAGAGAAACAGAGAGAGAGATCCAATCTCGGAGGGGCTCTTGCCCTCCGGGAGCCATGGCGGCCATGGACCAGAGGAGAAACTCTCCTCCCATCTAGGGAGGAGGCCAACGAAGAAGAAGAAGGAGGGGGGATCTCTCCCCCTCTATCCCGGTGGCGCCGGAGTGCCGTCGGGGCAACCATCGTGACCGCGATCTACACCAACAACTTCGCCGCCGTCACCACCAACTCTCTCCCCCTCTATGCAGTGGTGTAAAACCTCTCTTCCCCGCTGTAATCTCTACTTAAACATGGTGCTTAATGCTATATATTATTATCCAATGATGTGTGGCTATCCTATGATGTTTGAGTACATCTCTTTTGTCCTATGGGTTAATTGTGGTATGATGTTATTGATATGAGTTGCATGTTGATATGGTGCTGTCCTAAGGTGCCTTCCGTGAGGCGCACACGTGAAGTAATCCCGCTGGAGGGTTTGCAATATGTTCATGATTCGCTTATAGTGGGTGGCTAGAGTGACAGAAGCTTACACCCGAGTAAGGGGATTGTTTGCGTATGGGAGTAAAGAGGACTTGATGTTTAATGCTATGGTTGGGTTTACCTTAATGATTTCTAGTAGTTGCGGATGCTTGCTAGAGGTCCAATCATAAGTGCATATGATCCAAGTACGGAAAGTGTGTTAGCGTAGGCCTCTCCCTCATTGCATATGACAAGTATCTATCATGTTATATTCAATTGTCTATGGACAATCTTTCTCTTGCGCTACAAAAAGCTTTCTACTAAAAAACTAACTTAATTAATATTTATTAAAACAACACCTAATTTTTATTTCCAAGTTCTTTATTACCTTGCAAAACTATCTATTACACCTACTAATTACTTCTAGTTTCCTTCCCGCAAAGTAGTTTCATACTTGTTCTAGGTAAAGTAAGCGTTAGCGTGCGTAGAGTTGTATCGGTGGTCGATAGAACTTGAGAGAATATTAATTCTACCTTTAGCTCCTCGTTGGGTTCGACACTCTTACTTATCGAAAAAGGCTACAAACGACCCCCTACACTTGTGGGTTATCAGTTTGATCTTCCTATCTCTACTCCTTACTTTCATGTGCATGTCTTTACTTTCCGCTGCCATACACGTTGACTTGCATGTGTAGGGTGTGCTAGACTTGGTAGAATTGCTAAAACTTGCCAACCAATAAAATTGGGAAAAGGTTAGGTTTTTAATTTGGCCTTGTAGTCTATTCACCCCCCCCCCCCCCCTTCTAGACATACTCTTCTCGATCCCACAGTGTGCTGAAGTTTTTAAGTTCTGGTTAGACAACGATGTATAAGGAATAAGGAGCGGCAAGACCCTCAGCTTGGGGATGCCCAAGGCACCCCAATGTAATATTCAAGGAATACCCAAGCATCTAAGCTTGGCGATGCCTCTGATGGCATCCCCTCTTTCGTTACAATCCATCAGTATGTCACTTAGAGCTACATTTTTATTCATCACAAGATGAGTTTTGCCTGGCAATCACTGTTTGCTGGACACACATTTTTGAGAGGGATGTGTATTTATCATGATTTACTAGAATACTCTTTGTGCTTGACTTATATCTTTTGAGCTAGGCAGTTGCTCTAGTGCTTCACTTATATCTTTTAAAGCACGGCGGTGGTTATATTTTATAGAAATGATTGCACTCTCATGCTTCACTTAAATCTTTTTAAGAGTCTAATAAATAGTAGTGGCAATATGCACGTGTTATAAGATTAGTCCAAAAAGGATAGGTATTCAAGGGGGATATAATAAAAAAAACTTTCATGTAGATCACTAAATCTGAAACGTATGGTTTAATAATATTGATGTAGTAACATGAAAGGATATTGGTTCATGATCATTAGTTAGTAGAAATATCGGTATTAAAGTTTGTTATTAACTTCTCATCTAATTATTGGTCATGGCATGATGATGAGATGTGAGCATTTTTATGTCTGAATGAAATCCTTGAATGTTGTTATAATCGGATGCGCGCGATGATTAACTCCTACCAAGCAATTTTTTAGAGGCATGCGAGTAGTACTTTGCTTCGAGGGCTAATAGGCTTTCACATGGAGCACGAAAAATAACTGACAGGTGAAAACATGCATTGAATATCCGATGGCACAAATTACTCGGTTCACCAAAAACTGCCTGATCGGACGGTCGACAACGCGGGAAATTGGGGCAGCATTCTGGGAGGGAGTCGCCCAGCCACCTTGCAGGTTAGAATATCATCAATGAAGAGCAGTGAGCTGCATGTCCTCTGTAGCTGGTACCAAATACTGTTCTAGAGAGTCAAGAACCAATATTGTCTGCTGCTGTTTCTTTGTTGATTGCACGTTTATTAGACAGTGGAACTCTGTACTGAATTTGGATGTGATGTAGCTGGATCAGAAGGTGCTCCTTTGCTGTACTTGGGTTGTGAGGACCATTCTATGTTCATGTTCATGTCCATATCATTTTTTCGGTCATCATGAAAGTTTCTAGTCACCCTTCCGTGTTTTTTTTTTGGGGGTGTGTGTTGTGAGTGATCTCGTCATTTTTTGTCGGTACTTTAGTACTGGATCCTAAGTTTTTGGTCGACCATAAGTTTATTAAGGAGCACAATTTTGTATTGGGTCAGGAGTGCTGCTTTGCGATACAGTTTTTGAGATTGAACAATTCAAACTTGAACGAGTGCTCCTTTTTCCGGTCTTGAGACCGGCTATGCGATTATAAGTGTTACCTTAAAATGGCATAGGCGGAGTTCCCCACCCGCCCTCCCAAAAATAAGAAAAGAAACACACTAAAAGAAGACAATGAAGACCCTTTTTTTCTTTTTCTCTTTTTTGTAGTTATCCAAATAATTAAGAGACATGGTACGAACATAATAAACCATTTTTTTAGAGCTTTTCTTGCTCCATGGAGCAAAGTTTTTTAATAGAAATACGACTCTGATGCGAAACAAAACAAAAAAATATAGCAAAAGCCCGACTCTAATGCCAAAGCAAAAAAAAAAAAACGAACTCTAATGCCAAAGTAAAAAAAAAAATAACAAAAGCCTGACTCTAATGCCAAATCAAATAAACCACCCTAATGCTAAAGGAAGTACACTTTTTTTGTTTGACAATTTTTTTCGAAGTTTTTTCTTTTGCAAATCAGTCTAATGCTAAAAGAGACCCCTTTTTTCTTTTATGATTCTTGTTTTGCACCGACCAACGGATTCCACTTAAAGAATGCTGAGTTAATTGGTCTTCCAAGCGGTGACAACAAGACTGTAGAAGGCTTCAAGATCCCACCATCCTGTAACAAATTTAAGGATGGTACTTTTAATTAAATAGGCAAACTGTACATACATTGATGGAACATATAATAATTAATGTTGTACGTTGGTTATGGCGAAGGTTGGCTCGCCGCCGCCTTCTCTTGTCCGCCCACCGTATCATGCTTGTATCCACACGCATGACTAATACAGGTACAATATGTAGCAGAATCCTCCTCGGACGAATAATCACCCTCGTCTGGGTCCTTTTTATAGAGAAAAGAAGCTTAATCAGGGAATACATCAAACACACGCTTGGCTTCAGTAGTGTAAATAATTAACCCAATTTATGTACATACCAATGACCAGCTGCTTATTTCGAGGTTGGGACAGTTGGGATGCGTTTCTGCGGCATGCCTCAGCGCTGCCTTGGTTGCCTTCACATCTTCTTTCCTCCATTTCTTGCAGTCCCAGATGAAATGTTCAATTTCCTGGAGCAAAGGCATGTTCCCCACCAATCCAACGTCCATTCCCACGATGACACCGCAACCCAAATTTTCAAGCTTCGGCAAAGCTCCATCTCCACACACGATTACCACATTTGTGTGGAGATGTCTCAGGTTCTGGAACTCATTGCTACCAACAGTATACGACATGCAATTGTCATCACCAGTATACGACAAGAGGAAGTAGAGCGACGGCAATCTCCCCAGGATTTGCAGATCACATGCTTCTACCACCACCATGTCTAACCACAGGTAGGATAGATGCGAAACACGCGAGGAATCCATCCACGACGGACACCTGGGTAACTTTATACAATGTAGTGCCAGCTCACGTAACTCTGAAGTGGGTGCCCACTCGTCCCAGCTCCAAACTTTGCTCTCCTCCCCATATGAAATCTGCAGTCTCTGGATTTTGAGCAGCTTGCTTAGCGACTCCACCAGAGCTTTGTGTGTGTTTTCATCCATGTTGCTGAAACTAATTTCGAGTATCCTTATCTCCGTCAGCTTCTGAAGCTCCTTGACAAAGTCTGGTGACTTGTCCATTGAATGTAGCCGCAGCTCTTCCAGGGACGTCAGTTTCCCTATCCTGGCCATCAGCATTGTTCCCTCATCAGCGCACAGGCACATCAGTTTGCTTAGCTCACCAACTGACGATGGCAATTCTTTTATGCCACTCCCCCTTACATCTAATGTCTGCAGGGACTTGAGCTCATATCCTATTCCTTCCGGGAGCTTGGCAACATGTGTATTCACCAGCCCTAGGTACCTCAGCTGAACCAACTTCACCAGATGCTTAAGGTGATAACCTCCCCTGGAAAAATGACATCCCTCTAGAACTAGTACACGTAGTACTTTAAAGCTCGAAATCGGAGGCATCCAGCTATCAGTACACAAGCTAGCACTAAATGACCTCAGGTGTCCCATTTCCATGCTAGTGTTGTGTTGAACACTTCTTTTGTGAAGTGCCAACCTATGCAAGTTGCTGCTTGTGCTTGGTGAAGGTATGATGTTTTGCTCTGTGTCCACAATTGTAACAAAGTTCACTTGGCTTGACAAGGTGCGGATAAGATCAAGCACCATATCATGAACACGACAACCACTATCTCTTGCATGAGCAGGCTCCACCCACCGGATCAAGCTTCTATTTATCAGCATGTTCAAATAGTTTTCTGCGACTTGGAACAAACTTATCCCTTGTTTATCAGGGATAAAGCCTTCTGCTATCCACTTCCATAGCAACATATTTTTCTCAATCCAGTCATCTTCTGCAAATATGCTAAGATGCAGCAAGCAAGTCTTCAGACAAAGAGGTAAATCATAATAGCTAAAAGACAATATCTTTCTTGTGTTTTGAACAAGTTCGTTGTCTTCATGCCCAAAAGACATAGAATCATACACCTTAGGCCAGTCTTCCACATGCTTACCAACAAGCAAACTAGCTATCGTAATGATAGATAATGGTACACCGGCGCATTTTTTTAAGAACTTCTCGGATACTTCAACAGACTTATCATCAGAACTGCCCACATCACCAAATATTCTGGTATTAAATAGCCCTTTGGAGTCGTCATCAGAAAGTGGCTTTATATTGTAAATACCACCAACTTCTCTTGCAACATCATGTTTACGAGTAGTTGTGATTACTCTACTTCCAGGGTTACTATCCACCAAAGCACACTTAATTGTTTGCCATGTAGATATACCCCATATGTCATCAATAACTAGCAAATACCTATTTGCATGAAAAAAAGGAAAATGGCTTGAATTAGCAAATCTATCTAGAGTAGTAAAAAAGGAAGCATGCCATACCACAATATTATCCAAAAAGGCAATGGAAAAGTAACTCTCCTGATGAAACATTTAGGATTAAATGTAAAGGGAGCAAAACTATAGGAAGGACAAAACATAGCTATGAATACAAAAGTGCAAGATTGAACAATGGTTTAGCATGTTTAGTATGATTATAAGTTTTAGACCCCTTAAGGTGTAGTTCAGGCTGTTCGTTTAATTGTTTATACACACGCGCGTGTACATACACGTGCACATATAAACAGTCCTAGGAAGCCTAAGTTCAGCAAGTTGTGCCTTAAAGACATATGTATTGCCTGCTCATGACAGGACAATCTATCCTCATGCATCAGTGTGCCTATGTAATTCTTCAAGTGTAACAAGTTGGCATTTGTGAAATATCTATTCAGTATAAAAATAATTATGAAGAGAAAACTATGGGAACAGCAATCCCGTTCATATTTAATGTACAGTTACGACAAGTTCATCTGGAAACAAAATATAAATATATATCACAATGTGTTATCACTCGTCTTAATCTGACCAAACCTTCAACCACAGTTCTCTTAGGTTTGGCATTATGTCCTGTTCGCATAAGGGCCTATAACAACAATGCCTATATATCCGGTTGTTACAGAATATTTTCAGTGAACGTGTCACCAAAAATATCTATATAAAGTAGATGGGCCTAGAACTGACGTCTGGTTGGATTGTAAGCCGTGTAGTTTGCATGCTAGCCCGCCCGGATTCTAGTCTCAGCACTTGCAATCCCGCTGCCTCACCCTCATTCAAAACAATTTCTGAGGAGCTTCTCCCACTGTTTTTGAGTAAAAAAAATTCAAAGTAGATGGGCATAGGTAACTCAAAGATGTGTTAACTAGCACACATTAAGGGTAATACGTACCTCTTGCCCACAAGGAACTCTCTTAGCTCGTCAATGAGTTGCCTTTCATCCATGTTTGATGCAGCGATGTCCTTATACGTGTCCTTGTCAAGTTCATAGAGGATGTCCTTGAAAACTTTCTTCATGTCAGGATTCTGGCCCACGGGAACAATACCTCCATGATGAAATGCCCTCCTAATCTTGTCATGCACTGCTTTAGCAAGAGTTGTCTTGCCCAGTCCACCAAATCCAACAATCGAGACGGTTTTGAGCGTGTTCTCGGGCGCATCATCGTCCACGGACAACATCTTCATTACCTCATCCATTGCTTTGCCAATGCCAACAAGGTTAGATGCCTTGTTGTACAAAGCCGTGAGACGAGGGTCGAGGGACCTCGTTGTTGCAAGATTATCAACAACATTGTCGAACTTGTACCTATCATACCTTTCCTTCACCTTCTTCACTTGAATCTTGATGTCTTTGATGCCATTTCCTATTTTATGCCGAACCTTGAGCTCGGTGATTTTATTCTTGGTTTTCTCGAAGAAGCCCACGATGTCTGGCTTTGTCGGGCCAAGACCGACCATGGAGGAGTCGAGGATGTCTTCGATGGCATAAGATAGCTCCCTGACTTCATCTGACCAGATCTTGACTTGTGGGTCAAGCTGGTCCAGCTGCACGCTGGACACCTTCACAAGAGCAGCTTCCATGCTCTTGAGCTCCTCTTTGAGTTCCCTAATCCCATCCTTGACTGTATCCTTCAGGTTGTACTCATTCAGAAGCAGCTTGCCCAGCTTGGGGATGAGGGAGCCCATCGCCCCCGTGGCGAAATCCATGGCCGACTCTCAAGAGGCTTCCGCTTGTTAGCTTCTTTCTTGCCGCCTTACAACTGTGTATCACGATGCAATGAAGAAGAGGATTATTAGAGTAGTAGCTATGGATAGGAAGGATTAACAGTGTGCGTGGTGGATAGTTAAACCTGCGAAATTCAAGGATCTGGGGACTTGGAGTCAAGCGTAGATCCGGATTTCAAACTTACTGTAGTACAGCCGGATCCAACGAGAACGCGGAGATTACTGTGGTCGGGGGCAGCCAGATGGCCGCCGCGACCGCGGCCGCTGCCTGGAGCACGGCGGCGATGAGGCACCGCCGGATTTTGCTCCCACTGCTTGGAGCTCGGCACGAGCGTACTGCAGGCGCTGAGAGACGCTTCCGCCTGCGGCTCGAGCTTCGAGGGGGGCGGAGGCGGGCGTCAAGACGGCTGGCGAGGAAGGATTCGGCCTCGTCGATCTGTCACGGGGGCGAAGGGTGGAGGAGCGGCGGATCCAGCCATTTTACTTGTGTTTCAACTCTTGTGAGGATGTTTGTACACCTGGTAAAAATGTGGTGCTTATGTTTCTTTTTGCTAATTTGGGGATTTTGATAGTAGAATGTTATTTTGGGCTGGTGCTACGGTTCATTCAGTTTCAAGGAAAAAGATATATGTGTGGTTTCTTTGCTTTACAGAAGATGCATTATATGATGTTTTCATCTTGGCAAACATAAGAAATTTTACATTCGATGGTGAATTTAAAATTATTTGTTTGGATTCTGAATCATGCTAGGCAATGGTCGTATTTGCAACAATTTGTTATATTGTATGCATGAGTTCTCTAAAATTCTTTGGTGGTTTGTTCTATTATAAAGCAAGAAAAATAAGCTGGGAAAGGGAATTGTACAAGGACAGAGAAAAGCCATGAGTTGTTTTGCTGAGAAAAGAAAAAAGTAATATCACATTCTGAAGGTTCATTTCCTTATATATGGGCGAGTAGTCCTTAAAATCCTAAGTAATGTAGTTTTCTAACCATGTACATAGGTGGTACGCAGCTAAGCACTCGAGCTATGATTATTTTTATGTATGGATTAATAGTGGTATAATCACTGTTTGGCTAACTCAAATGTATACGCTCTGTCAAAGTTACTGTTGTTTATGGTTTTGAAAATGATTGATGTGGAACGAGGACCATTCGTAATTTGGCCTCCAGGACATGCTCTGCTTCAGCTTGCAGGTTGTGACCTTCCTTCCCTCCTCTTACTGGTTTGCTTTTAGTATTATTAAACTGCACGACATAGATGAACATTTTTGGTTATGCCTAGGCCTAGATTTTTTTGTGGTGATGCATCTACACTGGCAGATGACTATTTATAGAGAAATGTCATGGAAATTGCAAGTAGATGGTCGCAGATGCTTACTAATCTGTAACAATAAAATCTAGTTGCATGTCATATGTCGATTTTCTTACATATTAAATTGTGAGCATACTTAGAGACATATGTCGCTCTGGTGAGCATATTATACGGCCTTCACCGGATGCATTTGTGTTTTGTAAAAATGCATTGGTGCTATGTAGAGATTACTCTTGCACTGTTTTTCTACTATCTTGTTGTTTCTCTGTTTTTGCGTTTAAGTTCCCAAATGCCTAGATAGTTAATGCAGCGTTTTAAGTTCTCATTTTAAGTTTCTCTGTTTTTGCATTTTAAATTCAGAATGACACTTCAATGGCTCATTGCGGTGAAAGTGCCAACGAATGATTCCCAGGGGAAGAACCATTTTCCGAACAAGGAAGGTTAGTTTAATTTGCTCAGGTATCCTTGCTAGGATGCTGCCATAAAGGATGCTGGGGTGCTAGGCGCAACCGCTGGCTCCACGTCTGCTATGAATAGTGTCGCACGAGAAAAAAAAACAGCGAGCGGCGAGATAAGAAGGGGCGAAGAGCGAGCGGCCAGCGATTCCGAGCGAGACCTAGCTCGCGCCTTCCACGCGACCCTCATTCCTCTTTCCACCGCCGCCGCCGCCCCCGCCCACAGTGAGAGGAAAGAGAGGGAGGTGAGGCAGCAGACAGGAGGGGGCGACAGAGCCCCCAGCCCAACGCCGGAGTTCAGCGGCAGGGGCGACGACACCCGGGTTCGGCCCCGGCCCCCAGGGGAGTTGGCGACTCCCAGCCTCGCACCGGAGTTCAGCGGCAGGGGCGACGACGACCGGGTTCGGCCCCGGGCCCCAGAGGAGTTGGCAACCCCCAGCCCCGCGCCGGAGTTCAGCGATAGGGGCAACGACGCCCCGGTTCGGCTCTGGGCCCCAGGGGAGTTTGTGACTCCCAGCCCCGCGCTGGAGTTCAGCGGCAGGGGCGACGCCGACCGGGTTCGGCCCCGGGCCCCAGGGGAGTTGGCAACCCCCATCCCCGCGCCAGAGTTCAGCGGCAGGGGCGACGACGCCCGGGTTCGGCCCCGGGCCCCAGGGGAGCTGGCGACTCCCAGCCCCGCACTGGAGTTCAGCGGCAGGGGCGACGACGATCGGGTTCGGCCCCGGGCCCCAGGGGAGTTGGCGACCCCCAGCCCCGCACCGGAGTTCAGCGGTAGGGGCGAGACGACACCCGGGTTCGGCCCCGGGCCCCAGGGGAGCTGGCAACGGCGGCGTGAGAGGCCCGGGCTCCTCCTCGTAAAAGGAGGCTTCGCTTGTGCTAGGCGGCGGCGATCTAAGCGCCGGTTTAGGGTGATTTACCTCCTCCAGCCACTTCCAGTTTTGCTTCAATTCAGTCCCCTCTCAGCTTGTGCTAAAAGAAAGTTCCTGTTAGGGATTTGAGTTTTCCTTTTAATGTGTGCTCGTGCTAGGGCAGCGGCGTTCCCTCGGCTGCGCCTGGGTGTTCAACCTGCCAGTGTGGTACAGGAGCAGCAGCGACCACCGATGCCAAGGAGCTCCAGCAATCACGTGCTCACTCTTGCTTCACAGACTATGTATTATGGTCCGTTCTGGTGATTAAAAATTGTCCTCATGCTCTTTTTCAGTTTCCTTGGTGATTATTGTTGGCACCCAGGATGTTACAATCTGTTTCTTGATCTGATAAAAAGCTAGGAATTTGCGGAATAGTATTTTAATCAGTTAATGTTTCTTCATTTGGTCTAGAAAATTGGAGGTTTTAGGATCTTTGGAAGTTTTGGGAGACATCGCCCGTCTTGTCTGCTGTTCAAAGGTGTGTGTGAGTCTGAGAAAAATGCTATTTCTTTACTTGTGTTTCAACTCTTGTGAGGCATGTTTGTACACCTGGTAAAAATGTGGTGCTTATGTTTCTTTTTGCTAATTTGGGGATTTTGATAGTAGAATGTTATTTTGGGCTGGTGCTACGGTTCATTCAGTTTCAAGGAAAAAGATATATGTGTGGTTTCTTTGCTTTACAGAAGATGCATTATATGATGTTTTCATCTTGGCAAACATAAGAAATTTTACATTCGATGGTGAATTTAAAATTATTTGTTTGGATTCTGAATCATGCTAGGCAATGGTCGTATTTGCAACAATTTGTTATATTGTATGCATGAGTTCTCTAAAATTCTCTGGTGGTTTGTTCTATTATAAAGCAAGAAAAAGAAGCTGGGAAAGGGAATTGTACAAGGACAGAGAAAAGCCATGAGTTGTTTTGCTGAGAAAAGAAAAAAGTAATATCACATTCTGAAGGTTCATTTCCTTATATATGGGCGAGTAGTCCTTAAAATCCTAAGTAATGCAGTTTTCTAACCATGTACATAGGTGGTACGCAGCTAAGCACTCGAGCTATGATTTTTTTTTATGTATGGATTAATAGTGGTATAATCATTGTTTGGCTAACTCAAATGTATACGCTCTGTCAAAGTTACTGTTGTTTATGGTTCTGAAAATGATTGATGTGGAACGAGGACCATTCGTAATTTGGCCTCCAGGACATGCTCTGCTTCAGCTTGCAGGTTGTGACCTTCCTTCCCTCCTCTTACTGGTTTGCTTTTAGTATTATTAAACTGCACGACACATATGAACACTTTTGGTTTTGCCTAGGCCTAGATTTTTTTGTGGTGATGCATCTACACTGGCAGATGACTATTTATAGAGAAATGTCATGGAAATTGCAAGTAGATGGTCGCAGATGCTTACTAATCTGTACCAATAAAATCCAGTTGCGTGTCATATGTCGATTTTCTTACATATTAAATTGTGAGCATACTTAGAGACATATGTCGCTCTGGTGAGCATATTATACGGCCTTCACCGGATGCATTTGTGTTTTGTAAAAATGCATTGGTGCTATGTAGAGATTACTCTTGCACTGTTTTTCTACTATCTTGTTGTTTCTCTGTTTTTGCGTTTTAAGTTCCCAAATGCCTAGATAGTTAATGCAGTGTTTTAAGTTCTCATTTTAAGTTTCTCTGTTTTTGCATTTTAAATTCAGAATGACACTTCAATGGCTCATTGCGGTGAAAGTGCCAACGAATGATTCCCAGGGGAAGAACCATTTTCCAAACAAGGAAGGTTAGTTTAATTTGCTCAGGTATCCTTGCTAGGATGCTGCCATGAAGATGGGAGAAACATCCTGGTCTATGAGTCCATGATGAATGAGATTCTGGAAAGAGCGAAGAAGATGACGCTATTCAAAATGCATAAGTTTGGATGGCATGGCAGTGCATGGTGATGCCACGGGTCGAGAAGTACTGTCCCGGTGAGTATCCAGACCTGTAAAATAGATATGCTTTGTAACCTTGATATAATAGTACATAACTGAAGGAGCGGACATCGTCGTCGTCGTGAATTTCCTTTATCCCGCTCACAAAGCTCAGTTTCCTTTCGGAACTTGCATGACCCTTCCTATTATGTTCTTCCATTTAGTATATCTTGAAAAATTATCCTCTGGCCATATTGGCTTCTACCCATCCTGTTGTTTGTCTAGATTTGAAAAATAATTTATGGGATGTTTGGTTGATCTAGACGAGGGTTTCTCTTTAGTGCTTGGTTTATTGGAATATGTTTCGTTTGCGCGACCTGGCGGTTGGTTGCGGCTCGATCCGCTCCTGGATCGGGATCTACGAGGTGACTGCGACTGGTGGTGGAGAGCCATGGTTGGCGGAGAGGAGGAAGGGAGGTAGGGGCCCGACCGTCTCTGTGCCTCCTCTCGCCGAGCTGTGGCTGCCCCGTGCACGCTCTTTCTCTCTCTCTCTCTCTCTCAGGTACTCTCTCTCCTACATATCGCGCGAAGCCGTCCTGCTGTTGGCTTGAGCAATGCAGGCAGCGGCGAGCGCCGGTGAGTGCAGGAGCCTGGCAACGAGAGCGTTGGTGTGACGACCGCCGTGTCGCAGGTCAAGACTTGGGAGTACATCTGGCATCTTGGTTGCCATGTAGCTGCTCTCATCGCCGGGGAGGGCTTAATCCTAGTTCTCGACAAGAGGGAAGAAGATGACGCTACGCAAAATGCATAAGCTTGGATGGCATGGCAGTGCATGGTGATGCCACGGGTCGAGAAGTACTGTCCCGGTGAGTACCTCCTCTATCTCGCCTCTTCGATTTGCTCTTGTTGAACGGGAAATTTATGCTGGGCTAGGGTCAGATTGATGGTTAGTGAGTGATAATGTCTGTATGACTGTTTCATCGGTGTAGCAAGTGATCAACAATAGACATCTCTTACTTTTGCATTGGAATGCAGATCTTGCTAAAGAGTTAACTATGGACTCATTTATGTATGCTCATGTCCCAATGCTTCATTAAGTATTCTTATTCTGCAATATTTTTTTTGTTACCGTCTTCTATTGTTTCCCCTGTTTTTCTCAGTTATTATTCAGAGAACACGACATGTCATATGAATTTTAGACTACTTGTAATTGTTAGAATCAACTTCTTGAGTTTGCTTGATTAGCATGTAATTTTTCACACTCACCAATTGTAATGTTTCACGCTTGCCAATTGTTAGAATCAGGTTCTTGAGTTTGCTTGCTTAATCATGTCCTTGTGTAATTGCTCACCAAGCTCGCCAATTGTGAGTTTGTCCCTCATAGATGTCATGCAATTGTACTTTGACAGGAGTCGTAAAACCAATGGTAAAAGATTGTTTCATAGTGAAAGAATTTATGTTTGTGGTGACTACCTCAAGTGAGGCAAAGCAAGAATTTGTCACAATTCACCTTAAGAAGACTATATTGTTGTTCTGCAATATTATGTGCTTATTACATAAAAAGGACCCGTTTGGCAACGCTTAAATCATTTTATGGCGTCTTTGTTTCTGATCTACAAAACAAAAACTTTTACCCTGGCTTGTTATTTATAATTCATTCCTTTTTCTTGCTTGCTTATTAGAATACAAGCCACCATGACTCCACTATCAATCATACACCTTCTCTATATATGTTGTTCTTTTGTAAAGAAAGCCAGACCTGATTATTTTATTTTAGATCAACATCGTTTTTTTTGTTTGTCTGAAGCTAAAATTGAATATGTTGGCCTTTAGCCGCCTTTAACCTTAGAAATAATTTATGATAGCTTTTTACATACAACGGTTATATCTATTACCAGGTGTCCATCATTATAACTGTTGATCTCCTATGTACGCACGGCTGTGCTCAGATGCCGGAGATGCATGACAAAAATATATCTGATTGAATTTTATGCATGTAATTGATTTATGTGGGTGCTGAAAACAGAAAAGTTGTTTCTCATATGGACATGTAATCGCTAAGCGAGATCTTTATTACAGGAAAGCACCTATTTAGATAACATGATTACCTCGGTGCATTAAGGATAAGGATACCGGTTCTCAATATCACTCTCCAGAAAATTACACTCTACTAGCAAGGCCTGCTTCCATTGTCGATTGCTCCATGGTGGTGAAATTCAATTTGGATATTTAGTTTCCATTATCGTTGCTCCTTCATCTGTATGATGGAAGCATCATGATGTGGTTGATATTTTTCTTCCAATTTATGTAATATTGTCTTATCACCACCCCTAGCAAGCAGCGATACGTTTTCCTTTTACTGATCATTTGGTTGATGCTTCTCCGATCATTTGGTTGATGCTTCTCCTACGACTTGTGTAGCCAAATTGAGCTTAGAATTCAATATTCTCACAAACCTGATGCTTTGTTTTGTCGTATGTATTGTTTGAAATGAAAGATCTTAGCATTTTCATTTTGTTCGATTGTGAATTCCTGTGTGCGGACTTACGTTGACTCACTCTTTTTGAAACCTTTATTTATGTTCAATAATTATCTCAGTTCGAAAAATGAGACTTAAAACTTTGACTGATTAACTCTGTTTGTTGTACGCATCTTTTGTTTATGGTTTTCCTCAACATCACTACATGCTTAAGATGACATGTTATTGGCCTATAGTATATGTGAACTACACATTCGATCACTTACCATTACAATTGTTTATCAACAATCTTTTTGTCACAAAAATTATAGATATATAGACACATGTAGGATCATACTCCCTCTGTCCCAAAATAAGTGACGCAAATTTAGTACTAAGTTAGTACAAATTTTATACTAAACCAGCGACACTTATTTTGGGACAGAGGGAGTATGTTGTAAAGCTTCCAACACATGCTTTAGGCAATGACAACCAACCGATAACACCCACTATGAAGAGTTGTTTAGACGAAGAAGTCATTTTTTATACCGATGGCACCTGCAGTGAAGGCTTTACCTGATGATCATCGCTTCATAACCACAACCATCTATATGATGCATCTCTGGCTATATACTTTGCTCATTGTAAATAATCTATCGTAAACTTCTTAGAGCACTATGTAACAGTAGTAAGTTCTCTTAGAACACTATGTATCAGCACTAAGTTTCTATTTGCTTATGCTCATCATAAACTTCTTAGAGCACTATGTATCAGCACTAAGTTTCTATTTGCTTATGCTCTAATCAGTGTTGAAATATTTTTATGTGTCTAAACTGATCCTACGACAACTAGTTTTGTGAAATCAATGTATGTTATTATCAAGCAATGTCATTACTTCCTTTTGATCTATCATGATACGATATAATGAGATAAAAGTATATCTATTAAACTATCACATGCACATGGTTTGAATACTTGGCTGGCCGATGCTTTTTGCGCCATCGGCCCAATGGGTCATCTAGTATCTATAAGAGCAGAGCATCTACAACCGACCCGTTATACCCGTCTCAAACGCCCTGTCCGGTCACCGCTCACGAAAATACGACCCAGACGAACGTCTTAAACGGGCCTCAAACGCCCGAGCTGACCGGCACCCCTCATATCCACCTCATATATGAAATGAGTATGACGAGTGCCCGGGCGTGCCCGATCAGTGCATTCGTCATATAGAATTGGGTCCATATTTTCTGTTTGTTTATTCTTTCTTACTTCTTCTCCACCAATTGCATGCATGTGACCGGGCGTATATGGGTAAAGTGAGGGACATGGTTGTGAAAGTGAAAATTTGAGAGGTGACCGGTCACTGTCTGCGGACGCGCCTGGTCGTGTCCGCGGGCGTTTGAGGGGTCGGATTTGTCAAGTCCGACTATAGATGCTCTGATAACCGCCGGTTTACGGGATCCATCCCGTATTCTCGTCCCGAATAGATACCCGAAATCCGGTTGTCCCGGATTTTCTTGTGGGATTCCGAGTCCGCGAGTCCAATTCCTTCATATCTGCGGGAATCCGACCATTTTTGCAGTGTCCCCTTTTCGCTGGCGCGAACTGAAAGCACATTTGCTCCCTTGGTGGTTTTGGTAATTAATAACAACATATATCTCATTGGACTAATGTTTCCACTAAGTATATTTCAGGAAAAGTTCAATGATGGGAAGGCAAAAGGATTGTGGAGAAACCCCTTGATGCAAGGAATAATATTGGTCAAGTTTCAAGCTACAAGACTCTTCATTTTACTTTGTGAGAAATCACTTTGAGTAGGCCATCATGGAATAAACAAGGTTGCTTCTTCGTGGAACCCTCCGTGGGTAGAGCCCTCCGTGGACTCTCGCGACCGTTACCCTCCATGGGTTGAAGTCTCCATAAATGTGGACGTACGATAGCACCACCTATCGGAACCACGGGAAAAATCTTCGTGTCTCCAAATTGCGTTTGATCTTCCTTCCCTTCCTCTATTACATATGCTTGTCTTTATTTTCCGCTGCTATACTCTTAGACATGCATGTGTAGGGTGTACTTGACTTGCTACAATTGCTAAAATCTGTCAACACTTAAAATTGGGAAAAGGCTAGATTTTTATTTGGTCAAGTAGTCTAATCACCCCCCTCTAGACATACTTTCGATCCTACAAGTGGTATCAGAGCTTTGGTCTCCATTGCATTGGTTTCACAACCTAGGAGAGTATGTCGTCTAGCGAGGGAAATTATCACCGTAGAGGTCCATACTTTGATGGTACAAATTTTGCTAGTTGGAAGCACAAAATGAAAATGCATATTCTTGGTTATAACCCCGCCGTTTGGGCTGTTGTTCGTGTTGGAATGCAAGGTGAATTCTTTGCGGATGGAAGGAAACCGGATCGTGAAGCGACCGCGGAAGAATTGAAGATGTTGCAATACAACGCTCAAGCATGTGACATCATCTTCAATTGCTTATGCCCCGAAGAATTCAACAAAATCAGCCGTCTTGAGAATGCCAAGGAAATTTGGGATACTTTGGTTGATATGCACGAAGGTACCGAATCCGAGAGAATCCAAGTTGGATGTTCTTCAAAGTCAGCTTGACAAGTTCAAGATGAAGGATGGTGAAGGAGTTGCTGAAATGTACTCTAGGATTGCTCTCATTACCAATGAGATTGCCGGCTTAGGAAGTGACGAGATGACTGACAAATTCATCATCAAGAAGATACTTAGAGCCTTGGATGAGAGATACGACACCGTGTGCATATTGATCCAAATGATGCCCAACTACAAGGATCGCAAGCCTACGGAAGTCATTGGAAGGATTGTTGCTCATGAGATGACACTCAAAGACAAAGAAGAGCTTCGCAACAAGTCTAGCGGTGCTTACAAAGCCACAAGTGATGCTCCCGCAACTTCAAGCGACAACCTTGTCACCAATGAAGAGATAAGCCTCATGGTCAAGAAATTCAACAAGTTCTACAAGAATAGAGGCAAAGATCAAAGCTCCAACTCAAGATATGAAGAGAAGCGTTCGTCAAGTCGTGACCGAAACTGCTACAATTGTGGGAAGCCCGGTCACTACTCCAATGAGTGCTCGTCTCCCTACAAACGAAGAGAAGAGTCACCGAGAAGACGAAGCTCAAGAGATGAATCACCTCGAAGAGAGAGAAGGAGTAGAGATGATCGTTATGAACGAAGACCCTCAAGGAGAAGTAGGGACTCGGAGAAGAAGGACAAGTACACCAAGAGACACTCAAGAAGAAGACACCAAGCTCACGTTGGTGAATGGGTTTCCGGCTCCGAATCCGACAACCACTCCGAGAGAAGCTATCACTCCAACTCCGACTATAGTCAAGATGAAGGTGTTGCCGGAATTGCACTAGTGACTACCGACTCCTACGACATATTTGATTCACCAAATGAAGGGAGTGGAAGTTGCTTCATGGCTAAAGGCCCCAAGGTATCACACCCCGAGTATCTTGATTTTAATAGTGATGAGGATGATTTACTAGGAGATGATGACTTGCTCTTTGATAAAACTAGTAATGTTAGTCAAAATGAACTTGATAATCTTCATGCTAGTCAAGAGGAATCGTGTGATGATGATAAGATCGAAATAGAGCGACTAAACTAAAGAATTAAACACTCTTAAGTTAGCCCATGAAACTACTCTAGAAGATCATAGAGAGCTTGTAAGGACTCATGAGAAGCTACGCTTCGAGAAGCTCAATTTGGAGCAAGAACATGAGTTTCTTAAAGCTATCAATGATGATCTCCGAAAGAAGACTTCATCTTATCTAGCCAAATGCTTACTCTTGTCTACATTCATGCCACAAGTTAAACCTAGACAAACTAGTAACAAAGGCAAGAAAGGTTCTTCATCTAGTAGCAACATTAAAAATGCTAAATCAAATGATGTTGTTTCTAGTAGCTCTATTGATTTCACTAATGATTCTCTTAGCCAAGTTACACTTGAGGAAGAAAACGATTTATTGAAAGGAATTATAGAGAAAGGTGTCTTCAAGAGTCTTGCCGGATGCAAACAATTCGAGGAGATTGTACGCAAGCATGGAGGTTACCGGAAGAACCATGGCATTGGCTACTTCAATGCAAATGGTGTTGAATGGGAAGAAGGTCAATACCCCAAGCCAAAGTTTGTTCCTCAAAAGGAGAAGTATGAACATACTCTCCCCAAGGGAACAACTCAAGATGACCTTCCACCACAAGGACAAGACCTCAAGGGCAAGGGAAAGCTTCAAGATGACATTGACACATTTGAAGATGAATCCCAAGCTATTGTCAAGTGGGTTCCCAAAGCTACTTCAAGCTCTACTTCAACAAGTGCTACTACAACATCAAGGATTCCCATCAACTTGATGTGGGTCCCCAAGAAGAAGAACTAGAGAAGTTCTTGAGGGGTGACTCCGCCAATGAAATTCACTCACATTCATTATTGGCAAGAACTAGTTGCAATCAACATCAACACTATGCATTAGCTCGAGGAGTCACACATTCCCTCAAAGGTAAGCAAGGGACAAGGTAATCAACAAATCAATGGACATCATCATGTATGCATTACACTCCATGTCCATAGATATCCTTGTATTTGTTTCTTGTGTGTTGGGACTAACCCATGTAGGTGAGAAGAGTAAGAAACAACAAGGATGCTCCCAACTCATGGTGATCTTCATCAACATTGAGCATCCACCACTACTTCACCTACATGAAGTCTTCATCGACAAAACCCAAGGTTAGTTTATCCCTCTTTTGGGGGGATGTCACATCAAGGGGGAGCTTTACTCTAAGACTTGAGTTAAAGCATCTCATAGCATGTGACAACATTAACAATGCTTTATGAAAAAGTGGTAACCCCACTTGTGCTTAAACGATGAGTATGACCTATGATCAAGTATTCTTACTTGGCTCCTAAGTCAATATACTCATATATAGATGATTACGTCATCGCCAAAGTGCTTGATAGATGCTAGAATGTTTGTGCATGTTTGCCATGATTTCATTTGATATCTTAATGTGTGAGCATGTTGGTCTTCATTTCTTTATCCATTCGAGGACATCCAATTGTTGCTATTTGGTTCTTGAATTTATCTTTTGCCAATTGGATGGACAAGAATGCCTCGGACCCTCCTCTAGCTATCTATGCTTTCTCGTCTCATATTCTATTCATGCTACATCATAAAACTTGAACAAGTACTTTTCGATCTCTCTGTGTGAGGAGCACTCGGAGTTCCGTATCGACAAAGGACTGACCATTAAACCTCCCAAGTGCAACTCGGTGGAACCAACACAAAAATCTCGGTCTCACCGATTGCCTAGGGTTGATCTGTTTCTCCATCTCAGTAGAACCGATTCCACTTTCTCGGTTACACCGAGTTTCTCTGTCAGCTGACAGTTGAGACTCGGTGGCACCAAAAACTTAGAATAGGTACCACCGACAGCCGCGGGTATATATAGGAGGGGACCCGATCTTTGAAATTTCTCAAACGTCGTCCCGTTCTAAAACCCTAGCTGCCGAAAAACAAGGGCCCCTGGTCATCGCCTCTTGCCTCCCCATGCATCTTCACCATTGGGAGTCCTCGCTGCCGACGGGCATCTTCGCCGCCGTCGCCGCCGTCGGGATTCGTCACCGAGATAGGGTATGGATCCATCCCCTGTGCGTTCCTCCACTGATTCATGCGCATTAGGAGATTTCCATCTATAAGCCACGAATGAGATTGATCTATCCACGAAAGAAATCCCATAGATTAGTGAACTTAGGATTTTCTAGGGTTTTCCGTCCGCCAGATGATTCTCGGTGGAACCAAAGCAAACAAATCGGTGTCACTGATTTGCCCTCTATGCTGCTGAGAACAATCTCGGTGAAACCGAGTGCCTATTTTCGGTCTCACCGAAAATGGTCCCAAGTTTCTGTTAAAGAGATCGTTAGTCTCGGTAGCTCCGAGAATTTTGCTTCGGCTGTACCGATATTCATGTGACAGAATGCAAACTGTGAGAATCTTTTGTTCAAATTTTCAAAAACTTTGTGTTTTGTGATGCTCAACCTATCCACTCTTCTATGCTCTATTCACAGGGTCAGAGATGTCAGGTTCTGAAGATAGTCAGGGTGAATTCAGAGAACCCAGTGTTGAGATGGATGCAGGCACTAGTCCTAATCCCAGTTCCTATTCAGATGACAACCCCAGCTCTCATGACCTGCCCAAGGCTGCTACTAGGGCAAGGAAGAAGAGGAATTCTGATGAGGAGGATTCAGACTTTGTTCCTGAAGCTGTGAAGACTCATGAGAGTGCCAGGGCAACTTTTTCAGTTGATCCTCTAAGGAAGTCTGCTCCCAAGAAGACTGTTGTCAGGAAGGAGTATGCCAGCTCCACTTCTCAGAGAGCTCCAGAGTCAGAACCTGCTGGTAGCAAGCTTTCTCTTGAGAGGCCACACACTCGTGCCAAGAGGCCTGCTCAGAGGAAGAGGATTGTTCATGTTGTTGGGAGACCCACATCTATGTATGAAGACCCAACTGAGGCTGAGGAAGAGGAAGAGGAAGAGCCGGTTGCTGAGGCTCCTCCCAAGAAGAGGAAGAAGTTGCTTGCTGATGCCATGCCAAGCTAGGCTCCATCTAAGAGCAAGCCAGCTGGTTCCAAGAAGCCAGCTGCCTCTAAGCCTAAGAGGTTAGCCAAGGACATCCCAGCTACAGAGAAGAGGAAAGCCCCAGTCTCTAGAGAAGCTGAAGATGCAAAGCTGTCAGTCCTGATGAAGCTTAGACCACATCTTCCTAAGCATGATGCCAGCCATCCAGTGGCTAAGGACATGAAGAAGAGAAAGGACTCCGGTCTGAGAGAATGGAGAGCGATTGATCCCTATTCTCAGAGGAGAAGGACTGCAGTTGACTACAGGTTCTACACAAAAGAACAGCAGGATTTCTACGAGACCATCTTGCTTGACAAGAGCCCTGCTGTGAGTGATATGCGATATGTTGACTGGAAGTACATCAAGGAGAACAAGGACTTCTTTCCTTGTGTTCAGGACAACTTTCACTGTGTCGGCATCGATGAGTTCGTTGGCAGAGAGATGACTGCTTGGAATGACGAAATGATCATGCAATTCTACTCCACCGCTCATTTCTATGGAGATGGTAGGATTGTATGGATGACTGAAGGCACCAGATATGAATCCACCGTTGATGAGTGGGCTGCCATCTTAGGAGCCCCACAGGTGCAGGATGGTGACTTGGATGTGTATTCTGAGCAGAAGGCAAATCACAATCAGATGGTCACCATGTACAAGGAGGTCCCTGCTGCCAACAAGCCTTCACATAAGCTAGGATCTATCTACTTCCTCCAGGCTGGTCTTCGAACCACCAACACTATTCTGAGGCACACTTTGATGCCTAAGTCTGGGGATGAGAAGATGATCCGTGGCTACTCTATCAACATGCTGATACACATTGATGATCACACCAGATTCAGGGTCATGGACTTGATTGTTGAGACTGTCATAAGAACTGCTGCTGACCAGAAGAGATCATGTGGCTATGCACCATACATCCAGATGCTTATCAACTCTCAGTTAGAGAAGCACGTGTATGCCCTTGATCGTCCCCACTTGCCACTTCGCCCAGAGCTCGATGACAACATAGTGGTGATGGACCCATCTCATCCCACTTCAGCTACGGCACATGCAGAGGCTGCGGCAGCCAGAGACACTAGTGCTCCCTTGCTAAGTCCAGGAGTGAGCAGATGGATCTTCTTCTGAGCACTGTTCTTGGCATGCAGAAGGACATTTCCAAAGTCTTGAAGCACCAGGAGAGCCTGGAGAGGATTGTTGAGACCAAGTTTCACGATCTCAACAACAAGGTGGATGAACTGACCGTGACTGTGACCGAGCTCAAGCGAGAGGTTGACGGCGTGCCTAGCCCCAACACTACTGATGATGATGATGAGGACGTCTCACCTCCCAGGCCCAGTGTTCAGGTTCCTAAACAGACCAGGACAGCTACAGTGCCTGCTCCACAGTTGAGGCCTTCTTCATCAGCTCCTGCTGTAGCTCCTTCAGTTCCTTTAGCTCCATCAACACCTCTAGTGTCTACACCGACTCCATCCATGACATCTGCAGAAGTCTTCGCCGAAGCGGTTCTCTCGACTCCGACATCAGCTACCGGAGAAGCTCATCCCCAGAGAGACGATTAGCTCTATATACTTTGAACTTTTTGGTAACTTGTTGCCAAAGCGGGAGAAGTTGTATAGATCATTAGGGCTTCGAGAGAGGAAGAGTGTTGCTTTTTATCTGCTCTTCAAAAACATTATTGCTTTTGGTTTACTTTTGTGTTTAAACTTCGTTTGTGTTTGATCATACACTTGATTGTGCCGCTACTATTTCCCATCAATGTGATGCTTATGAGATGATCATTCACTTTTGCTTGTCGTGTTGTGCTATGATGTTCATTCATATTATTCTCGCACACCACCAACTTGTATGTGACATGGATGAGTACCCCATATACCTAATCGATTATGCATTTGCATTCAAACGCAAATTCAAAATAATGCACAAATTTAGGGGGAGCTCTTGCTTATCACATACTTCTCAAAGCGACGATTATATTCATTGATTATATCATATGTCGAAGCTTTGATCTATATGTTGTCATCAATTACCAAAAAGGGGGAGATTGAAAGCACATTTGCTCCCTTGGTGGTTTTGGTAATTAATAACAACATATATCTCATTGGACTAATGTTTCCACTAAGTATATTTCAGGAAAAGTTCAATGATGGGATGGCAAAAGGATTGTGGAGAAACCCCTTGATTCAAGGAATAATATTGGCCAAGCTTCAAGCTACAAGACTCTTCATTTTACTTTGTGAGAAATCACTTTGAGTCATAGGAAAGCTAATACTATTAAAAGGGGGTGTGGTAAATGTTGGTGAACAAAATGCTCCACGTGCTAGCCACCAAAAACACCCACAAACTCTTCCACAAAAGTCTGTCAAAGCCAAACATCAAAATCGGTGCCACCAACAAATTTCATTCGGCCCTACCGATTTTCCATCTTAGACAGAACCCAGCCAACCCTAGTATTTCGGTGCCACCGAGATTTCCATATCGGTGCAACCGATTATGTTGCCAACTTTCTGTTACCCAAATACACAAAGTCGGTACCACCGAGTTTGTTGTATCGGTACCACCGAGTTTGCAATATAGCCGTTGCCCATCCTATCGGTACCACCGAAATTTCTATATCGGCTCCACCGAGATTCAAAAGTTGCTACCTTTGGTGCAACTCGGTACCACCGAGATTTACACATCGGTGTCACCGAGTTGGTCACTTTAGGTGTAACGGTTGGATTTTTCGAGATGCCTATATATACCCATCCACCATCACCTACTCGAAAGAGAAGCACTCAGAACAGTTCCCCACTTATCCTATCTGATTTTCTGAGAGAGAGCCACCTACTCATGTGTTGAGATCAAGCCATTCCACTCCAACCATATGAAACTTGATTTCTAGCCTCCCCAACTTGCTTTCCACCCAATCAATCTCTTCCACCATAGCCAAATCTGTGAGAGAGTGATTGAGTGTTGAGGAGACTATCATTTGAAGCACAAGAGCAAGGAGTTCATCATCACTACCACATCTATTACCTTTTGGAGGGTGGTGCCTCCTAGATTGGTTAGGTGTCACTTGGGAGCCTCCTACTTCATGTTGTGGAGTTGAACCAAGAAGTTTGTAAGGGCAAGAAGATCGCCTACTTCGTGAAGATCTACCCCGAGTAAGGCTAGTCCTCCGTGGACGTAGGCCATCATGGAATAGACAAGGTTGCTTCTTCGTGGAACCCTCCGTGGGTAGAGCCCTCCATGGACTCTCGCGACCGTTACCCTCCGTGGGTTGAAGTCTCCATAAATGTGGACATACGATAGCACCACCTATCGGAACCACGGGAAAAATCTTCGTGTCTCCAAATTGCGTTTGATCTTCATTCCCTTCCTCTATTACATATGCTTGTCTTTATTTTCCGCTGCTATACTCTTAGACATGCATGTGTAGGGTGTACTTGACTTGCTACAATTGCTAAAATCTGTCAACACTTAAAATTGGGAAAAGGCTAGATTTTTATTTGGTCAAGTAGTCTAATCACCACCCCTCTAGACATACTTTCGATCCTACACGAACCCACTTCTACCGGCTTAAGTTCCCGCCTCAACTCCGCGCCGTCGGTGCCACGACACATCCCCGCCCCTTCTTGCTGCCCGTGGCTGCCCCGCGTCACCCGAAAGTTCCTCTGCCGCTCGTCGCATCCATTCCATGGCGGGTGAGGGAGTCCTGGACTAAGGGGTCCTCGGGAGGCCGGCCTATGTCTTATGGGCCGGATTGTATGGGCCACTTGCCGAATACTGGAAGAGTTGAAGACCTCCTCTTCAAGAAGGAAGCTTCGGGAATCGTGGATTGTCCTCCACGTTTAGGGTAGCAAATAGGCATGTTTATCTCTTCAACGTGTAACCGACCATGTGTAAACCCTAGGGACCCCCGGCGTTTATATAAGCCGGAGGGTCTTAGGATGTAGAACAGGAGAACTCATCTAGGGTTTTAGTCGTATGATCTCGTGGTAGATCAACTCTGTAATCTCCATACACTCAATACAATCAAGCAGGACATAGGGTATTACCTCCGTAGGAGGGCCTGAACCTGGGTAAAACCTTGCCCCCTTCGTCTCCTGTTACCATCGATCCAAGTATCACAGTTCGGGACCCCCTACCCGAGATCCGCCGGTTTTGACACCGACATTGGTGCTTTCATTGAGAGGACCGCTGTGATCACTGGAAGGAATCGATGGCTCGCCTAGTCGTCAACAACGAGGTCTGCAACACAGGCACTTTTGTCCCCGGTCAGATCTTCGCCTTCGGCAGCATAGTGCTGCACGCCGACCACACCGGCCATCTAGGCCGCATCGGAAGCTTCGCCCCTGATCAAGAGGTCAGATTCGGGAACTTAGAGTTCTCCGTAGACTCTCAAGGCGATCTATCACTGTCTGGGCTCGCGGTCTCGCCCGCCATGCCCGAAGGCTCTGAGGCTTTAACCCCAGACCCACTATTCGGCCCCTCCCTTGGGATCAACCCCGGCGAGGGCCCGATGTCCACTCCGGATCAGGTCATAGTGCCCGAGGCCCGGATACCAGTTCTCGCCGAACACTCCCCCCACACGGACGCATCGGGGGTCCACTCCGGAAACCCTGTGCAGGGCGACCCGGCCGAGCTCTCGATACTCAATGAGGCTCTGGACCAGATCTCGTCGATGAAGATCGCCGACGATCCAACTCCGATCTGTTCTCAGAACGGATTTCAGACGGGTCAGGACAAATTTTTCGTCCCACCCACCACCCACTTCATAGCCACTGTCGAGGATTTAACCGACATGCTTGACTATGCTTCTGAGGAAGCAAAGCATATGGATGAGGAGGATAACGCCCTCACCCCCGCTAAGACCGGGCAGTGGACTGCCACCTCTACATACGACGTCTACATGGTGGACACACCGAAGGACAACGGCGATAAATCGGATGAAGCGCCGTCAAGACGCCGAAGGCCGCATAAACGGTCAAAAGGGAAAAAGGGGCAAAAATCTACCGATGGCACCGGGGATGGTGATACCCCGGAAGCCATCGGCGACCCCGAAATCCCCGAACACCCGTTAGAGGGTCAGGAGATACCCGAGGACCGCCGTGACCCAGATGATCCAGATGATCCCGAGGACGATGATTACCTCCGCTCTATCGAGGGGGAGGATAACGTGGATGCCGATGACTTCGCCATTCCCAACAATCCTGTAGATCAGGAATTGTTCAGGCAACAGCTCATATCCACAGCTCGTAGCCTGAAAGCAAAAGAGCGGCAACTCAGAGCCGAACAAGACGACCTCAACAACCGTTGGACGAGAGTCCTCTCGGCTGAGGAAGGACACGGCACCGGTCTATCGGACCAACCTAAGAGCTACCCACGCAGAAGGCTGCTGCCGCAGTTCGATGACGAGCTCACTGATACGCCGTCTCCCAAGCATACCCCATATGACAAGCCAGACCGCCCCCCTCGAGGACGAGATCGGACGGCTGATGATACCGGCTACAGGCCGACGATGCCCCGTCGACGGGGAAAGGAGCCACTAGAGCCCGATGACAGGTTCGACCTGCGACACGACCTGGACTATAGAGCAGGCCGCACGCGATCCATTTACGGATCCAGAGGATACTCACCCGATAGACGGGACGGGTACCGGCCTCGGTTCGACCGTGACAATGAAGATCGGGAACAACCCCGAGCTAGGCTAGACGCCGATTATCGGCGCAACATAGCTCGGGTTAGAGGGGCTGCACACCCACTGTGCTTCACAGATGAGGTAATGCGGCATCAGTTCCCGGAAGGGTTTAAGCACGTAAACATAGAACAATACGATGGAACAACTGACCCAACAGTATGGATAGAGGATTTCCTCCTCCACATCCACATGGCACGAGGAGATGACCTCCACGCCATCAAGTACTTACCCCTGAAGCTCAAGGGGCCAGCTCGGCACTGGTTGAATAGCCTCCCCAAAAACTCCATCGGGTGTTGGGAGGACCTAGAAGAGGCATTCCGATCTAACTTCCAGGGCACTTATGTTCGACCGCCGGACTCATCCGATTTAAGCAACGTTGTCCAGAAGCCAGGAGAGTCCGCGCGGCTATTCTGGAATCGTTTCCTGACGAAGAAGAACCAGATTGTAGACTGCCCGGACGCCGAAGCTATATCCTCCTTCAGGCACAATATTCGGGACGAATGGCTGGCTCGACAGCTCGGCCAAGACAAACCAAGGACAATGTCCGCCCTCACATCACTCATGACCCGATCTTGCGCGGGCGAGGATAACTGGCTAGCTAGACGTAGCCATAACCCCGACGACCCCGGAACCTCTGAAGTTCGGGATTTGAACGGGAAACCGAAACGCAACAAGAACAAGCGCCGGCACAATAATAGTGATGCCGATGATACAGCCGTCAACGCCGGCTTCCGCAATTCCCGCTTTGGGCAGCGGAAGAAGCCTCCTAAAGGCAAACACGACGGACCCACCCCGCTGGACAAGATTCTGGAGGGACCTTGCCAGATCCATGGCACTCATGAGAAGCCCGCCAATCACACCAACCGTAACTGTTGGGTCTTCAAGCAGGCCGGCAAACTCGCAACTGAGGACCAAGGCAAGAGCCCACGCAGCGAGGATGAGGATGAGCCTCGTGGTCCGATCGGTGGCGGTCAAAAGAAATTCCCCCCAGAGGTAAAAACAGTAAACATGATCTACACCACTCACATACCCAAAAAGGAGAGGAAACGCGCCCTTCGAGACGTCTATGCCATAGAGCCTGTAGCCCCGAAGTATAACCCATGGTCGGCATATCCGATCACTTTTGATCAGCGCGACCATCTGACCAGTATCCGTCACGGGGGTTCGGCCGCACTCGTCCTAGACCCGATCATAGATGGGTACCACCTTACTAAAGTCCTCATGGACGGTGGAAGTAGCCTTAACCTGATTTACTCAGATACGGTGAAAAAGATGGGCATAGATCCTTCGAGGATCAAGCCCAGCAACACTACCTTCAAAGGAGTGATCCCAGGCGTTAAAGCCCGGTGCACAGGCTCTGTAAGCCTGGAGGTTGTGTTCGGCTCGCCCGATAACTTCCGAAGCGAGGACTTGATCTTCGACATCGTACCTTTCCGTAGCGGCTATCACGCCCTGCTCGGCCATACAGCGTTCGCTCGCTTTAACGCCGTCTCGCACTACGCATACCTCAAGCTCAAGATGCCTGGCCCTAGGGGGGTCATTACTGTAAACGGCAACACAGAGCGCTCCCTCCGAACTGAGGAACATGCGTTGGCCCTGGCGGCCGAATTCCACTACACCGATGATTGGCAATCGCCGACATCTGCTGTCAAGGCACCCAAGGTTGGGAAAAGAGCTCGGTCTCAATCCGAGGTACCAGAACCTTCCACTCCTTGTAAATAGGGACTCGCCCCCCATCGCACGGCCCTATTACCGGCAAAGTACGTGCCGAAGAGGCATAACTTTGCGCTTAAAATTCCATGGGCAGTGGTGGGGACAAACTATTACAGGGTAGGTGTTCGGCTGGACCGAACTCTTACCGTCGACACGTCTCCGGACACTCTACAGGTACCATAAAGTACCTGCCACAAGGCGTCAAGCTCATCCATACCTCGGCAACTTCTCAAGACCCTTTCTTCCAGGTCCGTTAGCTGAACTAACAAAGCCCATAAAGGCATACACCTCCTTAGGAGATGCAGGAGCAGATAAGCGACAGGGCACATCAAGGACGTCAGGTCATCTATCGAAGGCCCTTGGTACAACCTCTCCTGTAAAATTTATATTTCATTTATCAAATACCTGTAAACAGTTGCATCGGCAATTTGAATAATAAGAGTTGTTGAGTAAAATACAGATATATCATTTTTTCTTTGTTGTCCCTTTTCGAAACACTTTCTGTTTTCTCCCTCTTCTTGCGAACCTGTTTTGGTATATTGTATGATGCAACCGGCTAATAGGCCGGGGGCTCGACTTTAAAAATCGCCCTAATCACAATTTCTTTAAGTGTTCGGCGTCTTGGAATTCCGCTTTATATGCTTTGGTTCCGAACTATGTCTTGGGTCAATAGTTGGGTTGCCCGGCTCCTATGCTTGCCCCTTTATGTTCCGCTCGTTCAGCTAAAAGGGCAAAGGGAGCACCGCTGCGATTGTGCTTCCGGCTAGCCTGGTCAAGCGCCTCAGCGGAGAAAGCCGAAAACTGACTATCATGGTATGCGCGAACCGGTCTGCGAATCCGAGCTTAACAAAATCTCGTCAGAGGTTATTCCGTGTCATACGATGGGTTTGGTGTTCGCACAAACCAGTGATATAGGCTTTGGCCACGGTTCATCCAAACATCACAAACACCTGAGGGCTCGTAGTTGGCTCCCGCACTCCTTTCTCGAGCCCCTATGGCTTAGTGAAAGCAATAAAGCATTATGGTCCGATTGCCTTGTCCGCCCCACACTACCGCCTTCGGGTGCCGATAAGTTCGGCTAAGGGTTATAGTGCGGTTGGAAGAGACACCTTGTGCAGTATCTACATGGGGGCTGAAGCCGACGACTCGCAGCTTTCAGGATTAACGGCCACAAAGGAGTTATAAAGGATGCAAAACATACAAGACATGATAAAAAACCATGCATTTTAAATTTATACACGCTGACAAGTCCTCGGACATATTACAGCATTCTACTCATACTCATTCTCTCTCGTACATTGTGATTCTATGGCCCGAGCACCCTCCATAACTCCGGAGAAGTACAGCTCGGGGCGCCTATGACCCTTTCCAGGAGGCGGAGGAGCTGTGGCTACCTTCAATGGATCTAGCCCTGGCCAGTGCACCTTGGCCCTCGCAAAGGTCATCCTTGCTCCTTCGATGCAAGAAGACCGCCTCAATTCGTCGATCCGAGGAGTGGTGTCGCTCAGCTTCCGTACCAGGCCGAAGTAACTGCCCGGCAATGGCTCGTTGGGCCATAGCCGGATCCAGAGATCCTTCAGGGCCGGTTCCGCCATCCGATGAAGCTCCATCAGCTGCTTCAGCTGCTCCACAAGGAGAGGAGAACGCTCGGGGGCTTCGAATTGCGTCCAGAATAGACGAGCTTCATCTTCTTCTCCCCGCGAAGCATAGAACTGCTTCGCGTCCGCTAAGCCCTTCTGGAGGTCCGAGCAGGCGCCTGAGGAACGCCATACCTGGTTAAGCAACTCGAACTTGCTGTCCCCGAAGATACACTGCAATGAATACGGCTTACCATCCATGATAGCTTTGGCTTGGCGGAGCTCTTCTTCAAATGACCGCCTATCCACCCGCTCCTTTTGGAGATCGGTTTTCAGGGTGGATAGTTCGGCGGCTTGCTCTTTCCCTTTTAGCTCAAGGACCTCGCACTTTTTGCTGGCTTCCTTGAGCTCCTGTTGAATCTCTTCTACCCGAGCCTCATGCTTGTCGCTGGTGGCTCTCAGAGCGGATAGAGCGGTGGCCGCTTCTTTGGCCGCCGACTTCTCAACCAAAGCTTCTTGCTTCGCTTTCTCAAGCTCGGCTTTGAGCTTCTCTATCTCTTTCGCCGAGGCTGCGTAAGTATCGACTTATGTTCAGAAACCGTGTTGATAGAGCGGTAAAAAAGAGTTTCGATACTCTAATTTCAGCTTACCTTGCGCCTCGTCGAATCTCTTGTTTAGAGCACCAAGCTCGTCTTCAGAGGTCTTGAGCTTTCGATTCAGCTCCTCTAGCTCGGCGGCGTTAGTAGCCGCTGCTGTCGACGAAGCCTGTATCACAGAGTTATATAACCATTAAAGAGGTTTAGAAACTCCGAACTGTCACTAAAACTGACTCTGTGTCCGGACCACTAATGGGCTGATAGACCTATCCGAACACATATTATCCGGCGCTCAGCTTGGATGTAAGGCTACGTTGGACCCCCAGGAAAGTTTTTCAAACTTACCCATGGCTCGGGGGCTGCTATGTGTATAACAATTACTTAAATAAATCAATATTTCACAAAGTAGGGCATTACTTGGCTTACCTGAAAGCCCGTCAGGAGACCATTGAAGGCCTCCTTCAGTCCGGAATCCACGGACTGAATGTTCCGCAATACCGCACCCATAAGGATGCGGTGCTCACTGGGGATGGAGGCGCTGGACAGAGCCTCCCCATGGCCGGCCACCCAGTGATCGGCAGAGCCGGTGGGGATCGGGTAGCCCGATCTCCATCCGGAGATTGAATTGGTACCTCTGGAGGCATTGTGTGCTCCGGAGATGGCCTCGGAGGAGACTGGGCACTTCCATGTCTGGCCTCCTCGGTGTCCGGGTGAGTCTTCTCCCCCGGGTTTTCGGTGGCCGAGGTATTAGCCTCGACCATGACGTCGTCGCCTTCACCTCCGGTATTCGGCTTCAGGGAAGCCTGCTGGGATGGCACCTCCGTGGCATCCTTCGTAGTGCCCGGAGGAGAAGGGCGCGACGCAGTCCCGCTCTCCGCAAGTTCGGCGGGCGGGGTCTCCCCGTCTGAAACTTGATCGGTGGGGAGAATGCGTGGTGGGCTGCAAATTGATGGGGGCTCACATGTTAGTAAACATTCTAAATTAAGCACCGATGGCTTGGTAGGTCTTAGGATCCTTACCTTCGAGGTGGGGGCTTGACCCTGAGGTTCCTCCGCGGAACCCTCTCGAAGTCCTCGGACTCGGTGTTCGAGTCCGAACTGTCGTCGGACGAGATCACCTGTGTCCGGCGCGGTTTCTTCTAGGCGGGAGGAGCTATCTCCTTCGAGGCGTCCGATGACGCCGCCCTCTTTCCTGTGCGGGGGGGATCGCCTCCCCCCTCGGCCTCGTGCTCCTCCTCTTGATTTGAGGAGGCATGAGTCTCTTCGGACGCAGCCCCAGGCTGGTCCCTGTTGCGCAGGCCAGTTCAGCCTGGCTTCTTCTTCTCCTTCTTCTCTGGCGCCTTGTAGGGTGCCACGACGAGCATCTCCAGCAGCAGCGGAGACTTGGGATCTTCGGGCTGTGGAGCCGGACACTTGATGCCCGCGGCTTTGCTCAACCATTCCTACGGAAGGTAATCGGAAAATGCTTAGACTATCTCTGAGAAGATGGAACCAATGAAATAACACAACACTATACCTCGGGTGCAGGCTTGATGGCGCTCAAGCCCTTGTCCTCCTTCCTGCTTGGCCAGTTCTCCTACGCCTTGAACAGCGCCTTCCATAGTTTCTCCCGCGTAGTGCGGAAGAGTTGACGAACTGTAGGGTCGTCGTCAGTCCAGTAATCCCACATAGGAGAGCTCCGGCGCTGGCAGGGGAGGATGTGCCGCCGAAGCATGACCTGGACCACGTTGGTCAGGCCAACTCCCTCCCTGATTAGGGAGGCGATGCCCCTTTGCAGGTCCTCCACCTCTGTTTCCGACCCCCAGTCGAGACCCTTCCTGACCCATGAGGTCAATCTGGTTGGGGGGCCGGACCTGAATTCGGCAGGAACAGTTCCGCATTCGGCAGGAACAGTTCCGCCTTCCTCCTCCTTTGGCTCGGTGATGTAGAACCACTCCCTCTGCCAGGTTTTGATGGTGTCGATGAAGGTGCCAGATGGCCACACTGCGCGCGGAAGCTTGCCGATGACTGCCCCGCCGCAGTCCACATGTGCACCGGCGACACACTTCGGCTTGATGTTGAAGATCTTGAGCCACAGTCCGAAGTGTGGCTCGACCCGCAGGAATGCCTCACAGATAATGATAAAGGCAGATATGTGCATGAAAGAGTTCGGCGGGAGGTCGTGGAAGTCGAGCCCATAGAAGAACATAAGACCCCTCACAAAGGGGTGAAGCGGGAAGCCTAATCCCCGGATGAAGTGAGGGACGAAGACCACCCTCTTGCCTGATTTGGGGGTGGGGATCACCTGGCCCTCCTCTGCAGCCTGGTGGAAGACGTTGGCGGGGAGATAGCCGGCGTCCTTGAGATCTCGGATGTCCTGGTCTTTGACCGTGGAAGCTTCCCATTTGCCGCTGGCCATGGCTGAGCTCGGAGGAGGGAAAATGGAAGATTTAGATCTGGGCTCAGGGAGCTCGGAAATATGGGGAAGCAAGAGGTGAATGGGAGATGCGGATAAGCCTTGGGGTTTCCTTCCCCTTTTATTAAAGATTATTGCCGGTTAGCCTCCCTTCGCGACGCCGTGAATCTCTCCGCTTCCCGAGACATGCGTGCCATTGTGCGTGATTAAACATATCCCGTGTAAAACGGGGCACGATCTGTGCATTGATAGATCATGCTGGTGGAAATGGCCTCGAACCGCGAATCGAGTCTTCACGACTGGTTTAGAGGTTGTGGTGGGCCGTGGCCTTTCGTCTGAAAAGTTGTCAGGAGACACTATTGGTTCTCTGACATTTGGCCTTCGAAGCCGAACTACTCATGGTGTGCGGACGGTCTATGATCGGAAACAATACACGTCGATAGAGGCCGAACTATAGTTCGGGCCGATCACTGTTTGGAGAAAGGAACTTGCCTCGCAAGCCGAAGACTCTGATCACTCAAAGCAGCTGGAGCCTGGACCCTTGCCGTTGGAGGCTAGTTCGGGGGCAACTGAGGGAGTCCTGGACTAAGGGGTCCTCGGGAGGCTGGCCTATGTCTTATGGGTCGGACTGTATGGGCCACTTTGCCGAATATTGGAAGAGTTGAAGACCTCCTCTTCAAGAAGGAAGCTTCGGGAATCGTGGATTGTCCTCCACGTTTAGGGTTTATCTCTTCGACGTGTAACCGACCATGTGTAAACCCTAGGGACCCCCGGCGTTTATATAAGCCGGAGGGTCTTAGGATGTAGAACAGGAGAACTCATCTAGGGTTTTAGTCGTATGATCTCGTGGTAGATCAATTCTGTAATCTCCATACACTCAATACAATCAAGCAGGACGTAGGGTATTACCTCCGTAGGAGGGCCTGAACCTGGGTAAAACCTTGTCCCCTTCGTCTCCTGTTACCATCGATCCAAGTATCACAGTTCGGGACCCCCTACCCGAGATCCGCCGGTTTTGACACCGACAGCGGGGGTGATCATTTGTCCCCGCTACTCGCGGTCGTCGCCGGCGCCATGGATCCACCCGGGAGCTCGGCGCGCGGGCTTGTAGCTTGCGGATTCAGGTCGTTCCGGCGCCTGTGAACGGTGCGCGTCAGAGGAAGCGGCGCGGCGCGGGTTTGCTTCGGCCGCCGAGAAGAAGAAAGAGGGCAGCGCGGGGTTGCTTCGGCCGGCGGGGAGAAGAAAGGGGAGCCGTGGCGCGGGTTTGCTTCGGCCCCCGGGGAGGTATGTCCAACACCCGCCGTTTCGTACATGATTTGGTCCCGAGTGGGTCCGGGTGATTCATGGTGTTTTGTGTGCATTTTTAGATGGATTGGAGTTCGTCCTCATCGTCTTCATCTGATGATTCAGACATTGAATATTTGATGCTCGACGACGATGATAACAACCTAGTGTTGTTGCATCTCATCGACGAATTTGAGGAGGGGCCGAAGAAAAAGCTGCGCGGCTCCACGGTCGGCCGGTTGTGCATTCCCCGCAACCGAGCTGTCGACAACAAGATGCTCATGAAGGTACCGACATATCTGACTCACCTATTTCGTAGGCGATATCGAATGCGTAGGTCACTTTTCATCCGCATTGTCAAGGATTGCGAGCAAAATTTTCATTTCTTCACTCGACGTAGGAATGCCGCCGGTTTGATTGGCTTTAGTGCATATCAAAAAATATCGGCGACGATGAGTGTGATTTCATATGGTGTTCCCGCCGACTACACGGATGAATATCTTCGCATTGGCGAAGATACCACCATCAAATGTGTTCGTGTCTTTGCGAAGACAATGATCCGACTTTTTGGCCCAGAGTACCTTCGAGCTCCAAATGAAGAAGACACAAAGAAGCTCATGGAGATGAACGAAGCAAGGGGATGACCGGGCATGCTAGGTAGTATCGATTGCATGAATTGGAGCTGGAAGAACTGCCATGTAGCTTGGGCAGGGTAATACACTGGTCACAAACGTAAACCCACCATCGTGCTTGAAGCCGTGGCACATGACCTATGGATATGACATTGCTTCTTTGGTTTGCCAGGGTCTCTCAATGATATAAATGTTTTGCAATGATCTCATTTGTTTGCTCAGCTAGCTAGTGACAAAGCTCCGGCTTGCAACTATACCGTCAATGGCCATGACTATATCATGGGGTACCATCTTGCCAATGGTATTTATCCTTCATGGTCAACATTTGTGAAGACCATTAGTGACCCAAAAATCAAGAAGCACAAATTTTGTACCGAGGCACAAGAAGCTTGCCGAAAGGATATTAAGAGGGCATTTGGTGTGTTGTAAGCTCGGTTTGCCATTGTTCGAGGTCCTGCTCGCTTTTGGGATAAAAAATCCCTCAAAACATCATGACTGCTTGTGTAATTTTACACAACACGATCGTCGAGGATGGGAGGGATTTGAACTTGGAGTACAACTATGACAATGTTGGTAGCCGAGTGAAGCCTGCCCGGGACGCAGACAAGGTCAGTGCATTTCTTGAGACCTACCGGAAGATCGAGAACCGTGATTCGCACAACCAACTCCAGCATGATCTTATCGTGCATTGGTGGCAACTCTATGGGGGGAGATAGATCCCCATTTTTATGCATTTCTATTCGTGTGTGATTTGAACAATTTGGTGTTGTAATAATTATTCGAATTTGAACATTTGTTGTAACAAACTGCTATTGTATTGTTAACTGAAATCTGTAATTTGTTTGATGCTACGCAAAATTTATGGTGCCACGAGGGCTCCGTGCAGGATGAAATATGCCTGTTTGGTTGCCCGGGCTGTATCTGTTTCCTGGCCCGCACGAACCTCAAAGCGGCTCTGGGGCTGGCTTTGGAGAAATGCCCGAATTGGAAGTTTTTTACGAGCCAGGCTCGCTCGAGCCACGCGTGATGAACGCCTGCACGCATGAGGAAGCGCGAAAGATGATGTGACATCTTATAACTCCCCACGCTCCCTCCTGTCACCCCCTCGCCAGTTCACACCCCCCCTCTCTCTCCCCTCACCGCCCGTCCATCGTCTCGCCGCGCCCCACCCACTCATATCATCGTCGGCAGCAACCCCATCCAGGAGAGGTGGATTGCTGGGCTCTCATCCTTCGGACGGGATCTCGGTGCGCCGCTCAGCGCGTCGTCACCATTCTACACCATGCCGCTACCCCGGGCCAATGCAGCACTGCCACCACGCGCTCCCGCACCACCACTTGAACCGGACCTCGTCATCGTGGGCTCGACGACGATGGGTTACAAACCCCACCGCCTGCGGCTTTGACCGGCCCCATGTATGGGGGTATTTTTACCCCCATTTGAGGGTTTTTTCCCTTGTGTTCGGTGCAAGGGCAGGGGAGCTCGAGCATGTGGCGCTCTTCTTCCAGCTGATGTGTGCCGAGGACCACGGCCGCGGCCCTCGGAATGGCCGGCTCTTCTTCTTCGGCGGTGACACCCCTGTTCCCGTCGGGGTTTTCTCCATGGCCAGCGTACGCTCCATCGGAAATCCCCATCGTAAGCTTCCAATCTCCCCTTGCTTCCTAGTTAGGGTTCTTAGGGTAGTTCAAACAATGATAGATTAGTTTGTTCACAGTGGATTCGATTGGATTCGATCCGATTTAACTCGATTCGACCAGATTCGATCCGAATCCATTGATTTTGGGTTGAATCAGATTGCATGCTAGTGTTCGTACTGCTAAGATTACAATGCTTCTGCCTTAAGCATGCTATATGATGTTAATGTAGGCACAATGTTACTACCTAGGGTATATTCGATTGTTCACTCCACATTTATATTGCCCAAGATGCTATTTAGGTGTTGTTCTTGTTGTTTTGATGTTGTTCTTGCTGCTGTTATTGCCATTCTTAGTGCTGTTAGTGGTGTTCTTGCTGCTGTTAGTGTTGTTGTAGGTGTGTAAGTTTGTATGCTACTACATTTATAGTGCCTAGGCTACATGACTGCATGATCAGCATAGGCGAGTGCATGTGCATGCTAGTAGGACAAACCTGAATGCGCAAAATAGAAGGAGGACCAACTTGATTGCACGATCAACATGTGCATTTGGCATGATCTAATAGCACTGATCATTGCTAGCTATTATCATTGGTAGCACTGATCATTGTTAGCTCTGATCATTGGCAACACTAATCAGTGTTAGCTATGATCGTTGATAGCTCTCCTCACTGTTAGCACTGACAACTATTAGCATTGATCATTGCTAGCTTTGATAATTGGCATTGCACTTGTGCGGTGCTATGATCTGATCATAGCATGACTGATCTCTGTAATGATCATCTCTCATTTGCTAATTGTTCTCCACTTTACTCGCAATATAATGAAGATGGAGTGGGACACAGCCGGCGGAGGAGCGCAGGTCGTCGTCGGTGCAGAGGGTGCTGATGACCTCATCCCCACAAACCGGTGGCTGGAGAGGGAGGTGGTTCCTGGCACGATGGCGTACATGAGCTTGCCGCTCGGCGCCGGCAGGAGGCCAAGGACTGGCAATGAGGTGGGCGCACAGGAACCTATCAGGTTCTATGTGCATATCCAGGACCAGGAGGACATAGTCATGCTGGTCATCCCGCCTGCCTTCAGGCTGATGATGAAGCAATGACTGGTTGTTGGCCCTCATCGTGTCGTCAGCCTCTCTGCCAACAAGTGGTGCGAGTTCTGGGTCCAAGTGCAGATGTTCAAGGGCCACATGGTGCTCAGGCGCAGTTGGGAGTACTTCTGCCGACAACACAAGATAGTCCCCAGCGACCTCCTATCCTGAGGCTCTCCGTCCTGGGGCTAAATGTGTAGATATTCAATGCCAACACCTCCAACATCTGCAGGGTCCAGTGCTGGAAGCACAGCTGCATCAGCGACATCACGCATTCCCTCTAGGTTGTCTTTATGTAGATTGTCTGAAGTATGAAGTAAGTTAGGTCTGAACTAACGCTTCATCGTCACTTTTGCTGTAAACTTGTCCATATTTTGCCCAGGGATCAACACCCTGGGGCCCAGCAGGGGCATGGGATGCCCTACTGTTTTAAACTTATGCCTAGTGCTACATATGATCTGCCTGTTCTTGTTGTTCTACTGTTGTTGTTCTTGTTGAAGATGCCTTGTGTGTGTGGTGTATGATGCAAAATGGGTGGTAAGTCCACCACATTTGAAAGGGGTGAGCAGAACAACTACTTGTACACAGCCAAACAGTTGTGCTTTGTATCTGCTCACCCCTAAACTACAAACACAGGCAACCAAACAACATGCCACCATCTGGGCCTTGATGCAATGCAGGCAACCAATCAACATGCAGATGTTTTTTGTTTGCCTGCATTACCTCAACCAGGCCTAGTTGGGTCAAGTATGCAAAGTAGCAAAAAAAGGTGCAGGTAACCAAACACATCCTTAGTGTTTTTGGTGGTGGAGTGAGTAACGGGGACGCACAGATTTGTTTTTTTAAGGGAGTAAAATGCACTACAGGTCATAAAACTATTCGAGGGGTGTGATATTCTTTCAAACCTTGTTTCCAAGTAATACTTCATCCGCAGACCTAGAGTTTTTTCCTCTAGCGGTGACGTTAGGGCTCCAATACTTTCCATTTCAAAAAGAAGGTTCCAATACTTCCTCTAGCAGAGATGCTGGAGTTCCAAATCTATCGTTCGGATCTACCAACTAGGTATGTCAATCGTCCTTGTTGGTTCGTCTGACTAAGTGAGGTATTCTCCCCTCTGTCCAGTGGAGGGTCTGCATGGTGGAGAAGACTGCGACATTGCTGGTGATGGAAAACACATCTGGTGGGATATAGGTGGTACAAGAGGGGAGGATGACGTGCCACCGGTGGCGGCCAATGCATCTGGTAGTGGTGATGCTGAAGGTAGCAACCTTGTTTCGAGGAGTGATCTGAGGATCATTTTGCGGGTTTGAATCTACATGGGGAAGAAGAGGAGGAATTGGACCTATCTGGTGAGATTGATGAATCGATGGATGGAATCTGATGGTTAGGCATCTTTTGGGTTCATACCACTAAACCCTTTAACCATGTTGCTATGTTTAAATCCCTGTGCAATGCTTGGGCGTCTGCATATGGTGTTAAGTTCAAGACCATGGATACATATTTGTTCCTTGCCCAGTTCATGTGTGTTGATTGAGAGTGTTATGAGAGGTGGATCATGGAAGTTCACGGATTATGTTCTTGTGATCGAGGAGTATGACGGGTTTACTAGTGTACATGACTACAAACTCAACTCCAGTTTGGGCTAGAATCATTGGTGTTCATGAAGGTTTGACGAACAAGAAAGAACTAGCTATTTTTTTTTACAAAAAAGGTCGAAAAAGCTCCTGTGAGGGTGATCGCAAATGATGGTAGAATTATTACCACCAAGTACCTACGTGCACGGTGACGGTGTCACGGATTAGGGGGTGCTAACCTTGTCGGCCTCCTTCGGCCTCCCAACCATGGGCTGGGTCGAGGACCCCCAGACAACAGACAGGTAGGCCATGTTCGCCATGCCCCACAGTGTGCTCAAGATGGAAATCCTCCGAAGACTTGGCGCACACTTCAAGACACATTTGAATCCACGTCATGTTTATCCCTTGGTATAACCGGCCTACATGTAACCCTAGGTATCCCTGGTGTCTATATAAGCTAAGGGGTTTAGTCCGTAGGGTTAGAGTGATTCACATACGATCTCGAGGTAGATCATCCTATACTTTATACCCCATCCACGATCAATACAATAGAAGCAAGGCGTAGGGTTTTACCTCTTCGAGAGGGCTTGGGCCTGGGTAAACAAGTGCGTACCTCTTTGTCCCCTGTTACCATTAAGCCAAGATCACCAGCTCAGCACCCCCTACCCAAGATCCGTCGGATTCAACTCCAACATTGGTGTTCCATACATATCTCGCGGTGTGATCAAAGTGGCTTGATGGCATCATTGCTCGATGGTCATATCGGTTTCGGTGTAGTTTCTACACTGGAGCACCTAAACCTCGGCTCAACCGATACGACGCAGAAAACGAAAGCTCCAACCCTTTGTTGGGATATCGATCTCGATGACCTAAACCCTGTGGATACACCCTGTCCATGATGTTAGATCTAGCCAAGGAGCCATAAAGGATCATCACCCAAGCACGGTTTCGCACCAACAGTGGGATGGAAATTACACGTCACCAGACCAAGCATGGATCTCAGATCCGATGACTTACATTGACGTCCAGGCTAGCTAGGCCACACAGACGATCCCGAGGCCTACACTGGATCAACCTCAGGAAAACTCACCAGGGAGGCCGATGTCAGATTGGTTTGGCACAAAATTTTCTCTCCCACCCACCTCCATATCGCATATTGTCCCGATAAATCAGGGCCAACCGACATCTGGGATCTAGCGTTTGTCGTGTAGAAACCGAAATAAATAATCTGACAGTTTTGGATGCAATTTTTGTTCATAAAGAACGAAATCTTGAATTGCCCAGATGTGGAAGCCCTAGCGGCATTCTAGCACTGATGACCCATAAGTATAGGGGATCAATCATAGTCCTTTCAATAAGTAAGAGTGCCAAACCCAACGAGGAGCAAAAGGAATCAATAAGCAATTTTCAGCTAGGTATTCATGAAAAACACTCTCATATTCATGAAAATATAATAGGTTCAGATCTGAAATCATGGTACTCGGGCCCTAGTGACAAGCATTAGGGGTGTGCCTAGGGGGGTGGGCGCGCCCCCTGAGCTCGTGCCCCCCTACAGTAGGTCTCTTCGCCAATATTTTTTATATATTCTGAAAATTATCTCCGTAAATTTTTAGCGCAATCCAAGAACTTTTATTTCTGCACAAAAATAACACCATGGCAGTTCTGCTGAAAACAGCGTCAATCCGGGTTAGTTTCATTCAAATCATGCAAATTAGAGCCAAAAAAAAGAGCAAAAGTGCTTGAAAAAGTAGATATGTGTGGGACGCATCAACTCCCCCAAGCTTAAATCGTTGCTTGTCCTTAAGCAATTCAGTTGACAAACTAAAAGTGATAAAGAAAACTTTTACAAACTCTTTTGTTCTGGTTGTTTTATATATGCTTAACTAGTGTTCAAGTTTTCAGCAAAGATTATAAACTAACCGTGCGAATGATAACGCTTAGGTCTCATATTTTCTCATGACAATAGCATAACTAACTAGCGAGCAATAATAATATATCTTGGATGCCAACAATTTGTCAAAACAATCATGATATAATATGATAAGATGGTATCTCTCTAGCCCTTTCTAAGACCGCAATGCATAAATGTAGAGCACCTCTGAGGTTCAAGCAATGACTAAACATTGTAATTCAGGGTAGAAGAGATCCAGTCATGCTCACATCCAACATTAACTAGACTCAATTCATAAAAATGACAATAGCGCTCTCAGGACTGGTGCTTTAACGAGAAGATGATGACTCAGCAATAAAAGTAAATGACATGAAAGTAAATAGAAAGGCCCTTCGCAGAGGGAACATGGATTTGCAGAGGTGCCAGAGCTCAAAGTTTAAAATAGAGATGAATATAGTTTGAGAGGTGTGCTTTTCCTGTCAACATCACGACAAAGGATTTCAATATCTTCCATTCCAAACACATTATTGGCGGTTCCCAAGTGGAAAGGTAAAGTTTACTCCCCCTCAACCATACAAACACATGCCATGGCTAACCGAATTCACGGGTGCCCTCCATACAATCAACCTTCCGGGGGAGTTTGTTTTATTATATTTTTCTTTATTTTTTATTACAGGACTGGGCATCAAATACCAGCCTCTCTCGTGTAATGACAGGCAAATAAACGCCCATCTTAAGAATAACCCACTTAGCATGGAAGATGTTGACCGCCCCGTCGCTCCATGAGCGGTACGGGCACATAATACAAATGTTTATTTGAATGATTTGGGGTGGCACATGCAAATTTACTTGGAACAAAAGAGTAATACCGCATATAGGTAGATATGGTGGACTCATCTGGAACGACTTTGGTTTTAGGAGTTTGGATGCACAAGCAGTATTCCCGCTTAGCACAGGTGAAGGATAGCCAATACATTGACAAGCGATCAGCTAGAGAGCGACCACGGTCAAAATCATGCATTACGAATAATTAACATTGGATATGAGCATGAGTAGGATATAAACACTTTGAATATTAAATATCATGAAGGCTGCATTGGTTTTTGAATCAACTACATGTTTGCACATCTGCCAAGTCAAGCCACTTGAATTACTCAGAGGAGGATACCATGCTAACATACTACATCGCAGTCATTTTAATGCATGTTGACACACAGGATAAATCATTATCCACTCCTAGCTATTTAAGCATGGCATGAGCAACTATAATCTCTAATTGTCATCACAAACATGTTTACTCATAATAGGCTGAATCAAGATCGACTGAGTTAAACATATTTACAAAAACGGAAAACAAGAAGAGTTCATACCAGCTTCCTTTAACCGCAATCACTTCATCAAATCATCGTCATTATTGCCTTTCACTTGCACGGCCGAATGATGTGAAAATAATAATAGTGAAAGTGTATCGTGGACTAAGCTGGGATTTGCAAAACCATATATTCAAAGGAGAAGACAAGATACTATTGGATCTTTGTTAGATCAACAATATCGCATGAGTGATATCTCCTTTTTATTGATCCGGTATTGGAACAAGAAAGGGTATCCCGCACCTATTTTCCCAGAGGTGACCCTGGGTATCGAACCCACGAGAGGAAGACTCCCTTGAAGCAATGGTCTCTAGCAAGCTTATGTTAAAGTCTCAATCCAGCTTTTGACCGAATCAACAAGCAAATTGTGATTCAACACTTATAATAAAAAGAAGGTATGGGGATGAGGTCTTAATGCTTACAACCATGTATTGGTGTTGGGATAAAAAATGATATGAGTTTGTGCTCGGGAAGTCACCCATCAAGTGGTGCTTGCTTCATAACGGAGTGGGGGATGTGTCCAAATAACATCTTGACCGGCTCAAGTCCTGCATCAAGAATCCGTTGTCCTACCAAAGGCCCTATCAGTCTCGCGGGGTTGCCCCGATAATTAAGATAGTAATCTCAGACAAAAGCATTGGGTGTTTAATGAATACACCTCGTGAATCCCCAAGGTTATGATCCATGTTACCCTACTAAACCTTACTGTCACTGGTGTTCGGTATAACACTTCAAGGTCCCCTTGCTCCTAGCCTCACCGGTGCTCAATCTCCATGATCCTGGGTACCTGTAGGGATGAAGATCACAGACAGGACAAGAGACACTTCATGAAACAATTTTATTTCACACTTACAAGACGTTATGTCAAAGGCTTCCATTGATTCCTTCACCAAATACCTGGGGTTGCAAGGCTCATGCCTTACCCCATACCTTACTGAACTACTCACACATGGAGATCAGACCGCGAGAAGAAATCATTGAAGAACACATCTTGGGATTGATTCATTGCAATATGTCTTACAATGGATGCCTTGTGCGATGCACGATTACAAGTATGAACTAGATGAGAGAACACTATGGTGGTGGAGATGGCTATGGAGATGAAAATGGCGTCGGCTAGGGTTTGTGGATGAAGATGATGATGAAGAGGTTCTTGTTGTGATCGTCGCTTTTCTACATGCTCCTCCATTGACATTTCGACTCGGTCCCCTTTATAAAAGTTTTTCAGGTGGACGAGCCACCTCAGAATCCATGCCAAATGACCGCTCATAGGGAATGCCATCTTTTGCTCTGGCTTCGTTCTGGCGCCTCCTGGTGACCTGTTTCTTCTCCATTTTCCTTTCTTTCCTTTCTCCCATGTGATTTCTTCCCTTTTTAGCCCATTTCCTGTGAAAAAATATCAAAGAGAGGATTTTTGGAATCCTTTGCATTCATTAGTCATTAATGGCAATATTGGAGCAAATACCTCTCTTTTAATGAAATATCTCGCTTTAAACATGGTTGAAATGAGTGTCAAAATATCACTCATCAACTCCCCCAAGCTTAAACTTGATCGTCCTTGAGCAACATTGGGAGAAATCAGAAGCATAAGGAACTCAGTTGTTTAAACCAAAATAACGAGAAGGTTTTGGTTCACTTACGATCGGTACGCCTAGATAACCCTCCACTTCTTGACCTGAAAACTTATCATAGATATAGCGGTGGCATGGTTATAGTGCAAGTGTTAGTGAAGCAAAGATAATCAACACAAATTTCATTTATTTACTAGATAAAACAACTTTGCAACACTTCATTTCATTTAATTTAGACAACACTTGCTTGCCGGGAATGTACGGAAGAGTTTCTTTAGATAGAGCCATGAGAACATAAATTAGGGAGTTGAAAGCATGTAGTAAAATATGATGCTCAAGTGCTCATGAGCACACCCACAATTGCCTCCTCCTCTCGGCTCTTCAACACTTTGTTTCAATCATTGTTTGTTGGAACTTTGATTGTCACGTGAAGGAGATTATGCCAAATAAGTGATCATGCGTTGGTTTTTGCTGTGGCTTAATGTTTGGGAATTATGGACCTTTAGCAATAATGTCTCTTTCGAGCTCTTTTGACCAGTCCCCTTTTATTTACCACATACACACCCACTCATGAGCACTTGTGGGTGTGCTCATGCATTCCTTGTTGTCCTGGCTTTACACGCTTCTCTTCCTTACTCTTGCATTCTCGTTGTCCTGGCATAGATCAACTCCTCTGAAAATAAAATGCAAACGAACTCCAAGGGTCTAAAGTGAAGAACAAGAGCAAAGCAAAGCTTATTCTATTTTTTTGGTTTTGGGTTTTTTGAAAACTAACTTGTAACCAAAAAATCGTAAAGGCAAAAAGAAAAAGAAAAAGCAAAAGCAAATAAAAGAAAAGTGTTGGAACAAACCAACACGAGTGTTTTGAAGCTCCTCGAGCTTAAGTACAACCTCATTACAATTTATTGTAAATACCGCCACATCTTGATGTAGAAGTGGTGATAACCTCCCCCAAGGTTAGGCTCTTGCAAGCCCAAACCAGCAAGATCATTGTGGTGGTTGGTCAGGAGCCCACTCCTGCCTCCAGTTGGAGAAGTCCACGTTCATGTTGGCGGTTGTGCCTCTCAGGGACGATGCGAGGTTGCTCGTATCATGGATAGAGACCTGAAGTTTGTTGAGTTCCGCGTAGGTGGTGTAGTCTTGTTGGGTCTGCTCCTCCTCTTCGTCGGTGGCGAGTTCTTCTTCATCTACTTGTTCAGGTTCTGACCCTTCTTGGACAAAAGCTGCATCTCCTTCCTGTGCAACATAACGCAATTGTCCATTCTCGATGGAAAAACGGTTAGGCATAGGTGTGGGTAACAAGTACGCAACTCCAGGAATTTTTATAGAATGACGGCCGTTACGAACTACTACCATACCAGCTCTAGTAAGAACACAAATGTTAACAAGGGTGTTACCGACAATGGGGCGGAGGTGATTGTAGTTGAGGTCGAGGGAGCTTGCCAACATGGTGATCACTCCTCCACACACGATATTTCCTTGTGCATGATTTGCTTGATGCGTGAGGTGTAGCAAAAGCATTGCCCCTAGGTTGGGGAATAACCGATGTCCGGGTTTCGTGCTTTCCCGAGAAGTAGCATGTTCTCATCATTCACCTTAGAAACTTCTCCTCTTGCCTGCAAAGAGTTAGTGATAACATAGTAGAAATAACATATAGCGGGACATTCAATGCAACTGGCTCTCTGCTTAGAGCCATGGTGACTCATTTGGTAAAAGGATTGCCTTGGGCGCGGGTTAGTGAAATCATAAACATATCTAAAATCATCATCATTGTTGGGGAAGCCAAAGTGGTTACAACACTCATCAAGAGTGATGTCAAAGTCTTGGTCAAGGAGACGGAAAGTGATCCTCTCCTCCTCTTGTTCATTTGGCACAAGCCGAACATTATGCGAGAGAGTACTAAGAAACTCATGCGTCAATCGTTCATAAGTTGCACATCCCTGATAAACAAAATGATGCAACCCGACATTATGACAAAGCAAATTAAAATCATGAGTGATACCTAGCTTGGCGAGAGTATTCGCACAAGCCCATTTGGTTGCTTTGATCTTCCTTGTGGTGAGCTTCTGGAACTTCTACCTTGCTCCACGATCGGTGAAGATGATCCCTGAGTGAAAACTTGTTGCAGTTGTGCGATGGAAGAACTCGAACTACCGCATACGCGTGAAGACCTCCGTGTAAACATCTACAAAAACATTTTTTCAATCCAATACAATGAAACAACAATGATCCTAGGGTACTCACAACATCATACTCCTCTGAAAACATCAACAAATCCATGCCAAACTCAAGTTTGAATCATAAATATGCATATCCTAGACATGGCAATGCTAGGCATGTAGAACGTGGGTTCACGGAAAATAAGTTAGGGATCGGAGGAGAAACGTACCATACATCAATCACGGAAGGATTCGAACTGAAAACGAACGAGTAGAGAGATTGTGCGAAGTTTTGCTAGGGTTTGGAGAGGTTTGGAGAAAGAAGAAGAAGAAAAGAGAGAGATGGGGGCGATTTACCTCCTTCCTCGGGCTTATTGGAGCCGTCAGGAAGCGAAACGACCGCTCATATGGGCTCAAGCGCCCATATGGAACGCTGTTGTTCTCCCTGTTTAACTCACCTTTGCCTGCGTGTAGATGATACAACCGCTCAAACGGACACCGGCGCCCGTTTAAAATGCCGTCGTTCACTCTGTCTATTTTGTGCTCTGGTCGAAGATGCCAAATGACCGCTCGGACGGGCGCATGCGCCCGTTTGGAATGCCATCGAACGCTCTGGACTCGGTGATAGTTTCTGCAAAGAATCAAAATGACCTATCAAACGAGCGTGTGCGCCCATTTGAAATGTCATCTTTCTCTCTGTTGCCTCTGGCTGTTTTCGCTGGAACCTCCTGCAGGTCAAACGACCGCCCGTGTGACCGCTACAGTCATAGGGAAGGCCGTCTTCTGGTCTGTTTCTTCTGAAACATGCATTTTTCTTTGTTTTCCTGTAATGTTAGTTCCATAGCAATACATAGATATATTTCCAGGCATTCTAACATCAATTATCTAAATCATCTTGCACAAGGCTTGGCCTTCATTTGAACAACTCTTCCAAACTTACTTCTTCATATGGAACTTCAATCACTCTTTTATAAAAAACTAAAATAAAAACTTACTTGTCTTCTTTATTCGCGTGGGTTGCCTCCCACGAAGCGCTTGTTTTTGGTCGGATAGCTTGGCTGTAGTGGTGATCAAGATGGTGCTAGAACACCAAGACCATAGCTTCTGGCATTCAAAATGTTGCCACCTCCTTTGTAGGTCTTTAATTTCTTTTTCCTAGGCAAATGCCTTATAAAAGGACCTTTAGTTGGTAAATCAAAACGAACATTTCCCTTAAACACATTTATCACAGCTTTGATAGTCCTTAGAAAAGGTCTATTGAGAATTATAGGAGCAATTGGATCTTCAGGCATATCTACTATGACAAGATCAATAATTACAGGGCAGTCATTAATTTAAAAAATAACACCATGCTTAATGCCTACTACCTGAGTAAAAGTAGAGTTAGCCATATTCAATATAATCTCAGTATTAGCATAAGGACCAAGATTGAGACTATCATAAACAGATTTGGGGATAGTGGAAACACTTGCCCCTAGATCACATAAAGCACTAAACTTATTAAATCCTATCTCAATCTCTATAGTAGGTTTGAAAGCATCCTCTTTCTTAGCTGGTAACTTACTGAATAACTTTTTTCTTTCATCATCAAGTTCCCGTACCTTAGCTGCAACTTGTTCAACAAAGACATCATATGCCTCATCATTAGTTACCTCCGGTAGTGGATACTTCATGAATATCATCTTGACAAAATTTGCAACGGTATAATTGTACTCTGGCACATGGCTTGTGTCAAGTACCTCACCTTTCTTCTCGTTGCTTCTTACCATTTTAACTTCTTCAATTGGGTTAGGCTCCGATTTACCCACAAACTTAGCCAAAATCAAGGTTTGACTCTCTGCTATCTTTGCCACTTGTGCCTCCATATTCTTGGATCTGGCTTCAAGTATCTACACATCATTTGTTAGTCCAACAACCTTACCAGTCAATTGACCAAGTAAGTTATCATGCTTCTTCAAGATATTCTTGAAATGTTCATTCTGCTCGGTCTGGCTAGCAATAAAACTTTTAAGAGTTTCTTCAAGAGTATTTCTATTGCTACCATTAGCTCCATTAAAATTATTGGATGCTCCTCCATTACTAGGATAAGGAATTTTAGGAGCATAACCATTATTTTTTCAATTGGGATTATAGCTATTACGAGCAATAAAATTCACATCACTAGTATCTTCATTAGTGATGGCATTGAAACTTACCTCTTCTTTACCTTTCATCAAAGAGATAAGTTCTTCTAGCTTGGTTGTGAACTCTGAGCTATTTTCTTCTATGGCATTCACCTTCTTGGTGGTGGTTCTCTCAACATGCCATTGGGCATGGTTCTCTTGCATATCATCTAGTATCTTCTTGGCATCTTCTATGGGCATTCCCATGATTGTTCCTCCTGCGGCTGTATCAAGCATAGTTTTTTACATGTGATTCAAGCCATTATAAAACATATGAAGGATTAATCACTCCTCCATTCCATGATTGGGGCAGTTTCTTATAGCTTCTTTCATTCTATACCACTCAAGCACTAGTGGCTCATGTTCCTCTTGCTTGAAACTTGTGATCTGAGAACGCAATTGCATAATTTTTGCAAGTGGACAAAACTTAGATAAAAAGTTACTAAAACAAGCAGCCCAAGAAGTAATAGTACCTTTAAGCAAAGCTAAAGGCCATTCCTTAGCTTTTCCTCTCAAAGAGAAAGGAAATAAGTGAAGTTTCAGAGCATCTGGGTCATAATCCTTTATGCGTGTCATGTTGCACAATTCAGTAAAATTATGTAAATGCATACATGCATCTTCAGAAGTAGAGCCTCCAAATTGGTCATGTTCAACCATGGAAACAAGGTTTGGTTTGATCTCATATTCTGCAGCTGCAACATCAGGTTGTGTTATTGGTTCACGCATGAAATTGTTGCTAAGAGTAGCAAAACTTCCAAGATTAAGAGCCATAGTAACTTTTTGGTAGTCCAACTAAAAGACTTGCAACAAAATAAAACTTAAACTACAACTGAAAAGTAAAAACAAAAACTGAAAAATAACTTTAACTCCTCCCCATCAATGGCGCTAGAAAAAAGGGCTTGATATCTCCTTTTTATTGATTCGGTATTAGAACAAGAAAGGGTATCCCACACCTATTTCCCCAGAGGTGACCCTGGTTATCGAACCAACGAGAGGAATTCTTCCTTGAAGCAATGGTCTCTAGCAAGCTTATGTTAAAGTCTCAATCCAGCTTTTGACCGGATCAGCAAGCAAATTGTGATTAAACACTTATAATAAAATGAAAGTACGAGGATGAGGTCTTAATGCTTACGACCATGTATTGGTGTTGGGATCAAAAATGATATGAGTTTGTGCTTGGGAAGTCACCCATCAAGAGGTGCTTGCTTCGTATCAGAGTGGGGGATGTGTCCAAATAACATCTTGACCGGCTCGAGTCCTGCATCAAGAATAAGTTGTCCTACGGAAGGCCCTATCTGTCTCGTGGGGTTGCCCCGATAATTAAGATAATAATATCAGATAAAAGCATTGGGTGTTTAATGACTACACCTCATGAATCCCCAAGGTTATGATCCATGTTACCCTACTAAACCTTACTGTCACTGGTGTTCGGTATAACACTTCACGTTCCCCTTGCTCCTAACCTCACCGGTGCTCCATCTCCATGATCCTGGGTACCTGCAGAGATGAACATCCCGGACAAGACAAGAGACACTTCACTAAACAATTTTATTTCACAAATACAAGACGTTATGTCAAAGGCTTCCATTGACCCCTTCACCAAATACCAGGGTTGCAAGGCTCATGCCTCACCCATAGCTTACCGAACTACTCAGACATGGAGATCAGATCGCGAGAAGAAATCATTGAAGAACACATCTTGGGATTGATTTATTGCAATATGTCTTATAATGGATGCCTTGTGTGATGCACGATTACAAGTATGAACTAGATGAGAGAGAACTATCGTGGAGGAGATGGCTATGGAGATGAAAATGGCGGCAGCTAGGGTTTGTGGATGAATATGATGATGAAGAGGTTCTGGCTGTGCTCATCGCTCGTCTACGTGCTCCTCTAATGACCCTTCGACTGGGTCCCAGATACGTCTCCAACGTATCGATAAATTTTTATTGTTCCATGCTATTATATTATCAATCTTGGATGCTTTATATGCTATTTTATATCATTTTTGGGAACTAACCTATTAACCCAGTGTCTAGTGCCAGTTGCTTTTTTTTGCCTGATTTTGGTTTTCCAGGAAATTAGTACTGAACAAAGTCCAAATGCTATGAAACTTTTTAACGATTTTTTTTCTAGACAAAAGAGACTCTTGAAGCTTCGGGAGGAGTCCAGATGTGAAGTGAGGAGACGGCAAGGCAACAGGGCACGCCTAGGGGGGTAGGTGCGCCCTATTACCTTGTGGGCCCCTCATGGCTCCATCTGACCTAATTCCACCTCCATAAATTCTCTAAAATCAAGAAACCAACAGAGACCCATTGGAAACACTTTTTCCACTGCCGCAAGTCTCTGTTACGCCAAAATCCCATCTGGAGACCTTTTCTGATACTCTGGCGGAGGGGGAATCGTTCACGGAGGCCGTCTATGATGCTTGTGATCTGCGTTGGGTTTTCCGTGAAGAGGAACAGGTGATGCAACACAATGCGGATAAGTATTTCCCTCAGTTAAGAACTAAGGTTTATCGAACCAATAGGAATATCGGTCATCAACCATCTTTAGCGGCTGCACACAAAAGAGCACACACTTGCACCCAACGCGGCAAGAGGGTTGTCAATCCCCTTGGTCTCGTTATTTGCAAGTAAATGAGATGTGTAGATAGTTGTAGATAATTGTAAATTGCAAAATAAAATAAAATATAAATAATGGCAGTAAGGTATTGAAAGCATTTGTAAATTTATAAGTGAATAGACCCGGGGGCCATAGTGTTCTCTAGTGGCATCTCTCATAAAGCAAGCATACGGTGGGTAAACAAATTACTGTTGGGCAATTGATAGAAAAGCGGATAGTTATGCAATCTTTATTCATGGCAATGATCATGTGTATATAGGCATCACATCCATAAGCAAATAGGCCGACTCCTGCCTGCACCTATTACTATTACTCCACTTCAAGAGCGCTTCTATGCTTGCCTCTCTACGTATTAAGTTCATGACAAATAGAGTAATGCTTGGGGAACGATGACATGATGTAGACAAAGAGAGTTCAATTAATATGAACTAACCCCATCATTTTATCCTTAGTGGCAACAATACAATGACGTGTCTTCTCCCTTTCTGTCACTGGGATATAGAGCACCGCCAGATTGAACCCACTACAATGCACCCCTCTCACTAAAGAAATATCAATCTAGTTGGCCAAACTATTTCAATAGATCGGAGAGAATTATGAAGCTATAATAATCATGCAAATAAGAATCATAATAATCAGAGGTGACTCAAATACTTTTCATGAATAATCTGAACATAAACCCACAATTCATCGGATCCCAACAAACACACCGCACATAAGGATTACATCGAATAGATCAAAGCGAAGATGCGATGATCATTGTATTGAAGATCAACAGAGAGAGAGATAGCCATCTAGAAACTAACTACGGACTCGTACGTCTGTGGTGGACTACTCACAACTCATCGTGGGGGCAGCAAGGGTGATGTAGATCCCCTCCGTTATCGATTCCCCCTCCGACAGATCGCCGAAAAAGGTCGCCAGATGGGTATACGGTGGAACAAAGACTTACGACAGCGGAAAAAGTGTTTCGGGAGCTCCCCTAGGGTTTTTGGAATATTTGAGAATTTATAGGCCAGAGGGGGCACGAGAGGGCGGCCGAGGGGGGCATGAGCCAACAGGGCACGACCTAGGCCCCCGGCACGCACTGTTAGCTCGTGCTTCCCTCGTGCTGCCTCTCGTCTCCTCCCAAAGCTTCCAGGTCTTCATATAGTCCAGAAAAAATCAAATTAAAATTTCGTGGCAATTGGACTTCATTTGGTAGGGTAAACCTGAAAAGCAAAAAACATGTTGAAAACAACAACTGGCACTGGGCACTAGGTCAATAGGTTAGTGCTCAAAAATAATATTAATTGGTATATAGACACCCAAAAAGTATACTAGAATGATAATATAATAGCATGGATCAATCAAAAATTATAGATACGTTGGAGACGTATCAGCATCCCCAAGCTTAATTCCTGCTCGTCCTCGAGTAGGTAAATGATAAAAACAAGAATTTTTGATGTGACATGCTACCCAACATGTAATCTAGTCCAGGTTTGTTCATTGAGAAACGATGAATTAATAAACATCAACTTAGTAATATTCATAATCATAAGAAATATAACCATCAAGTTTCAAAGTATACGATCCAAAGAAGAATGTTCACCCCCTATTCATTTTATCATATCAAAATAGCATGGCTCCGTCTTCACCACATAAATACAAATGTCAAGCACCACGGTGTCAAGTCCGGCAATTGGATCGTACTTTTTAACACGCTTCAACTTTTTATTACTTGCGCAATATATGAGCGTGAACCATGGACATAGCATAAAGGTGGAATAGAATATGGTGATAGGTTTCAAAGGGGTGGAAGTGGAGAAGAAAGTCTCGCATCAACTAGGCGTATCAACGGGCTATGGAGATGCCCATCAATAGATATCAATGCGAGGAAGTTGTATGGCAATATATCTCAGAATGGATATGGAAATGCCATGATAGCTAGGTATGGTGGCTGTTTTGAGGAAGATATAATAAGGCTTATGTGCAACAGAGCGTATCATGTCACGGGGTTTGGATGCACCGACGAAAGTTGCACCGATCCTCGAGGTGAGAATGGGCAATGCACGGTACCGAAGAGGCTAGCAAATATGGGAAGGTGAGTGTGCGTATATCCATGGATTCACATTAGTCATGAAGAACTCACATACTTATTGCAAGATTTTATTAGCTCTCTCGAAGCAAAGCACTACTCGCATGCCCCTAGGGAGGAGGTTGGTAGGAATTAACCATCGCGCGCCCCCGACCTAAACAGCACTAGGATTTCAACTCGGAATAAGTATGCTCACACATCATCACCATGCCATAAAAATATTTGGATGAACAGCAAGTTAACAACCTCTAATTCATGATACCTTTATTAACCACTGATCATGCACTCATACTTTTTCACATTACTGATACGTCTCCAACGTATCCACTTTTCCAAACTCTTTTGCCCTTGTTTTGGACTCTAATTTGCATGATTTGAATGGAACTAACCCGGACTGACGCTTTTTTCAGCAGAATTGCCTTGGTGTTATTTTTGTGCATAAATAAAAGTTCTCGGATTGACCTGAAAATTTACGGAGAATATTTTTGGAATTAATAAAAAATATTGGCGAAAGAATGAACTACAGGGGGCCCACCACCTGGCCACTAGCCAGGGGGGCGCGCCCACCCCCCTAGGGCGCGCCCCTATGGCTTGTGGCCCCCTGTTGCTCCTCCGACCTCGTTTCCACTTCTATATATTCCTATTTGGGGAGAAAAAAAATCAGAGAGAAGAGTTCATCGCGTTTTACGATACGGAGCCGCCGCCACCTCCTGTTCTTCCTCGGGAGGGCAGATCTAGAGCCTGATTTGGGCTCCGGAGAGGGGAAATCGACGCCGTCGTCATCACCAACCATCCTTCATCCCCAATTTCATGATGCTCTCCGCCGTTCATGAGTAATTCCATCGTAGGCTTGCTGGACGGTGATGGGTTGGATGAGATTTACCATGTAATCGAGTTAGTTTTGTTAGGGTTTGATCCCTAGTATCCACTATGTTCTGAGATTGATGTTGCTATGACTTTGCTATGCTTAATGCTTGTCACTAGGGCCCGAGTGCCATGATTTCAGATCTGAACCTATTATGTTCTCATGAATATATATGTGTTCTTGATCCTATCTTGCAAGTTGTAGACACCTATTACGAGTTATGATCCACATCCCCCGGGGTGACAATAACTGGGATTCTTTCCGGTGATTACCATAGTTTGAGGAGTTCATGTATTCACTAAGTGTTAATGCTTTGGTCCGGTTCTCTATTAAAAGGAGGCCTTAATATCCCTTAGTTTCCATTAGGACCCCGCTGCCACGGGAGGGTAGGACAAAAGATGTCATGCAATTTCTTTTCCATAAGCACGTATGACTATATATGGAATACATGCCTACATTACATTGATGAATTGGAGCTAGTTCTGTGTCACCCTGTGTTATAACCGTTGCATGATGAATGCCATCCGACATAATTATCCATCACTGATCCATTGCCTACGAGCTTTTCCATATTGATCTTTGCTAAGTTACTTTCCCGCTGCTTCTGTTACAATCACTACAAAACTGCTACTGTCACTTTTGCCACCGTTACCGTTACTTCCATACTACCTTGCTACTGAATACTTTGCTGCAGATATTAAGTCTTTCAGGTGTGGTTGAATTGACAACTCAGCTGCTAATACTCAAGAATATTCTTTGGCTCCCCTTGTGTCGAATCAATAAATTTGGGTTGAATACGCTACCCTCGAAAACTGTTGCGATCCCCTATACTTGTGGGTTATCAAGACCTTTCTCTGGCGCCATTGCCGGGAGCATAGCTCTATTCTCTGAGTCACTTGGGATATATGTCTGTTGATCACTATGAAGAATCTGAAAGACGGTAAAACCAAGATCTACCCCTCAACTACGAGGACAGGTAAGGAACTGCCATCTAGCTCTGCACTTGATTCACCTTCTGTTATGAGTAAATTTGCGACACCACCACCTGCTAGTAATTCTGATATGTCGCAAGTAATTGATGATGCTACTTCTACTATGCATGATGCTTATGATGATACTCTGCTTGATAATACTGTGCCACTGGGTGAATTTCTTGATGAACAAATTGCTAGAGTGAATGCTGAAACTCATGATATTTCTGAGTGTGATGAAATTATTGAAACTGAACACTATGATACACCTGCTAGACCTAGCTCTCCTAGATATGAATTGCCTTATATCCCTGAAGGTTATGTTATGGAAGGAGAGGTAGCTAGGGACTTTCTTGCTTGTAAGGATAGAGATGATCTTAAGAAATTGCTTCGCAAGTGGAAAGAAAAATCTTTGAATGCTAGAATGCAATATGATCCTAAGTTTGCCACTTCACCTATCTTTGTTACTGATAAGGATTATGAATTCTCTGTCGATCCAGAGTTAATTACTTTGGTTGAATCTGATCCTTTCTATGGTTATGAATCTGAAACTGTTGTGGCACATCTTACTAAATTGAATGATATAGCCACCCTATTTACTCATGAGGAAAAAATTCGCTATTATTATATTCTTAAGTTGTTTCCTTTCTCATTAAAGGGTGATGCTAAGATATGGTTTAATTCTCTTGCTCCTGGTTGTGTGCGTAGTCCCCAGGATATGATATATTACTTCTCTGAAAAATATTTTCCTGCCCATAAGAAACAAGCTGCCTTGCAGGAAATATTTAACTTTGTGCAAATTGAAGAAGAGAGTCTCCCACAAGCTTGGGGGAGGCTCCTCCAATTACTTAATGCTTTGCCTGATCACCCTCTCAAGAAAAATGAAATACTTGATATCTTTTATAATGGACTAACCAATGCTTCTAGGGACCACATAGATAGTTGTGCTGGTTGTGTTTTCAGGGAACGAACTGTTGAACAAGCTGAACTACTATTGAATAATATATTGAGAAATGATAATGATTGGACTATTCCCGAACCACCTCCAAAGCCAACTCCGAAGAAAAGAGGTATTCTATTTCTCAGTCCTGAAGATATGCAAGAGGCAAAGAAATCTATGAAAGAAAAGGTATTAAAGCTGAAGATGTTAAGAATCTACCACCTATTGAAGAAATACATGGTCTTGATAACCCGACACAGGTAGTAGAGGTAAATTCTCTCCGTAGATTTGATGAAGGAGATATTCCTTATAATAAGCCTGCTAGCCAATGTTTGGATGAATTTGATAACTTTGTAGTCAAGCAAGAAAATTTCAATGCTTATGTTAGTAGACAATTGAAACATAATGCTTATATGCTTGATCGCTTAGGTGATTATTTGAGTAGAACTGTCAATGATCTTAAGCTTATTAGTAAACATGCTTCCATGGTAACTACTCAGGTAGAACAAGTACTTAAGGCTCAAAATGATTTGCTTAAGGAAATGAATAGTAAGAACAATGATCATTCTGTTAAAGTTGTGACTAGAGGTGGTAGAATGACTCAGGAACCTTTGTATCCTGAGGGCCATCCTAAGAGAATTGAGCAAGATTCTCAGAGAGTTAATACTGATGCACCTAGTCGTTCCAATAAGAGTAGGAAAAAGAATGACGATAGGACTTTGCATGTTGCTAGTGAACTTGTTATAGAGACACCTGAGAATCCAAATGATATTTCTATCTCTGATGCTGAGACACAATTTGTTGATGAACATGAGCCTAGTGATAATATTAATGATGATGTTCATGTTGATGCTCAACCTAGTAATGATAATGATGTGGAGATTGAACCTGCTATTGATCTTGATAACCCACAACCTCAGAATAAGAGATATGATAAAAGAGACTTTATTGCTAGGAAGCATGGTAGAGAAAGAGAACCATGGGTTCAAAAACCCATGCCCTTTCCTCCTAAGCCATCCAAGAAAAAGGATGATGATGATTTTGAGCGCTTTGTCGAAATGCTTAGACCTGTCTTTTTGCGTATGCGCTTGACTGATATTCTGAAAATGTCTCCTTATGCTAAATATATGAAATATATTGTGACAAATAAAAGAAAGATTCTGGAAGCTGAGATTTCCACCATGCTTGCTAATTATACTTTTAAGGGTGGAATGCCAAAGAAACTAGGAGATCCCGGAGTACCTACTATACCATGCTCTATTAAAGGAAATTATGTTAAAACTGCTTTATGTGACCTTGGAGCTGGTGTTAGTGTTATGCCTTTCTCTTTATATCGTAGACTTGATTTGAATAAGTTGACACCTACTGAAATCTCTTTGCAAATGGCTGATAAATCAACTGCTTTACCCATCGGTATTTGCGAGGATGTACCTGTTGTGGTTGCAAACGTTACTATCTTAACGGACTTTGTTATTCTTGATATTCCCGAGGACGACAGTATGTCGATCATCCTTGGTAGACCTTTTTTGAATACTGCAGGGGCCGTTATTGATTGCAACAAGGGCAATGTTACTTTTCATGTTAATGGTAATGAGCATACGGTACATTTTCCGAAGAAACAACCTTAAGTTCATAGTATCAACTCCATTGAAAAGGTTTCAACGATTATTATTGGAGGCTTTGAATTCTCTCTCCCTACTGCCAAGAAGAAATATGATATACTTATTGTTGGGAAAATGCATATCCCCATTGAGGTAACCTAGTGTTATTCGAAAATTCTCCGGTTTCATGACATTCGAAAAAGGTTTGTCAATAAGACTTGATCAACCTTATTGATGGATTCTTTTGAGGAGCATGAGATGGATGAATTTAGAAGGCACAACTTCCTGTACTCAACTTTTACTTTCTGTTATTTAGATTAAATAGAGTAAAAATGCTATTATTCTCCTGTTTTCTGTTTTATCCGTGCAATAGAAAAATGACCTGAAAATAAAAGTCCTTAGAATGCCCTGAAAATTTAGTATGATTTTTTCTGGAATATTTTAGAATTTTTGGCACTGAGTATGCATCAGGGGGCTGCACCAGTGGGTCACAAGCCTGCAGGGCGCGCCCACCCCCCTTGGCGCGCCCCCCTGGCTTGTGGGTCCCACGTGGGGCCCCCTCACTTATTCCAGCACCCATCCACTTCGTCTTCCTCTAGAAAAAATCCCACCATTACTCAAACCCGTGTTCTAGCTCATTTTCCTGCCATTTTTGATCTCCTTGCTCAAAGCTCCATTTACAAAACTGTTTTAGGGGATTGCTCATCGGTATGTGACTCCTCCAATGGTCCAATTAGTTTTTGTTCTAGTGCTTTATATATTGCAAATTTTTGCTGCTGTGGTGACTTTGTTCTTGAGCTTGCATGTCAAATTTATATGTCCCAAGTAGTTTTGATGCATGATATAGCTTCTAGGCATTTGTGGGAGTAGTTGCTATGAGTTTTATTGAGTTTTGTTCACTTTTATTTGGAGTCACTAAAAATTTCAGAATTAATTTTCAGCAAAAGAGATGATGAGGAGATTATTGAGAGGCTCTTCAAGCCGGGGTTTTAAAGAAAAAGAAAGTGAGAAGCCTAAATACAATATCCCTCGTACCGCGGAGGTTCGTCCATGTGAATGGCCAAGTGAAGCATTCTTGAGGGCGGCCGGAATTTATGAAGATTTTTATCATCTAGCAGAAAATGCAGGCATCACCGACTTCCTCAACGATAAGTGTGAATAGTATCTCCTACTTACTAATACTTTCGTGCAAAATTTTCATTTTTACCCTAGGAAGAATCCTCCTATGGTAGAGTTTCACTCATATGATGTGCCTAAGGAAATGTCACTTTACAATTTTTGCAATGTTTGCAAAATACTTTATGTAGGCAGCATCAGTGAACCACGTCCTAGAGACATGGAGGATTTTATTGCCACAATCACTGTAGGGGAAGAGCGAGGGGTGTCAAAAGCAAGAGCGGCTAGTGTACATTTTCCTGTTTTACTCTATTATTCATTATTTGCGGGGAGATGTTTAGTTGGTCGCGATGAGAGTGGAAGCCTTAGTGCCCCCGACCTCGCTATTCTGCGCCATGCTTTACTTGCTGATAGAACTTTTAGTTTGGGCGCTATAGTGGCCCAACGGTTGAACATAAACCGTTCGAAGGGCCCTATATTCGGAGGCATCTATGCGTCTCGTTTAGCTAAACACTTTGAGATACCTATTAGACTTGACGAGGAAGATGAAATGATGCTTCCTACAAGACATTTAGATTACAATAGTATGGTAGCACATGATTTTATTAAGAAAGATAATGATAAAAGGCTGCTTTACAACTTAGTATTTAGTCAGGGTACTTGTGAGATTATTACCCTGCCTGCTCCTTCTTTGTTCGATACCCATTCAGGCAGGTACACTATTGTGCCTGATGACATTTACCGATATTGGGGTTTGTCGCAACCCCCAGCACCTGAGCCGACACCAGCCCTTGATCCATATCAGGCTCCGGTTTTTCAGTTGGAGCCACAGGAGGTCGCAAATCAGTGGAACCCTCAGTATCCTCCGGAGTATCCAGGAGAGGGTTATTTCTAGCCGTGGCCCTAGACCAACTTAGGCCAAAAGCCTAAGCTTGGGGGAGTACGTATTTCTCACCGACATTACATTCATGTTCACACACTTATTCCAGTTGTCGGTGTTCATACTTTTTCATTGTACCATTCATGGTAGTTTATTTCTTCTTTTGCTTTCTTCTTATTTGTGTTTAATTAATCTTGAGAAAATTCAAAAAAAATAGTTCTAGCTTTACCTTCTAGTTTGTTTAGTGTAGTATTAAAAGAAAACCCAAAAAGATTTCTCGTTCTTCTTTTGCTTGTTGGGAGCTTTCCCGTGCAAATAGTTTTCTTTTCTTCTTTGGGTCGTAAGGAGAAGACCACGATGAAAATGTTGAGTGGCTCTCACATGCATTATTGTTTATCATTAGAGAGCCCATATTACTTTGCCTTCTCCTTTGAGTTATTGCTTGCAGATTCCAGCTTAGTCCAATGCACGTGCACTCTTATTATTATTCACATCGTTCGGTCGTGCAAGTGAAAGGCAATAATGACGATATATGATGAAATGACTGAGATGGAGAAAAGCTGGTATGAACTCGACCTATTTTGTTTTTGTAAATATGATTAGCTCATCGTTCTTAATTCATCCCGTTATAGATGAAACATGTTTGCAATGACAATTAGAGATTATAGTTACTCATGCCATGCTTAATTAGCTAAGAGTGGATAATGGTTTTTCTTGAGTGCCAACATGCATATTAAAATGGTTGTGATGTAGTATGATAGAATGGTATCCTCCTCTGAATGATTCGAGTGGCTTGACTTGGCACATGTTCACGCATGTAGTTGAAACAAAATCAACATAGCCTCCACGATGTTTATGTTCATGGTGATTTATATCCTACTCATGCTTGCATTCAATATTGGTTAATCTTAAAGCATGTTGATGACTATTGTCGCTCTCTAGTTGGTCGCTTCCCAGTCTTTTGCTAGCCTTCACTTGTACTAAGCGGGAATACTGCTTGTGCATCCATCTCCATAAACCCAAAGTTGTTCCATATGAGTCCACCATACATACCTATATGCGGTATTTACCTGCCGTTCTAAGTAAATTTGCATGTGCCACTCTCCAAACCTTCAAACAAATATTCCGTTTTGTATGCCCAAATCGCTCGTGTAGTGACTGGGGGCTGTCAGTATCTTCCATGCTAGGTGGGTTATTCTCACGATTTGTGTTGATTCACTATCATTCACGAGAAAGTGGCTGGTATTCGGGATGCCCAGTCCCATGCTCAAAATTCAAATCAAATTATAATAAACAAAACTCCCCCAGGATTGTGTTTGTATGGATGGTACCCGTGGATTCGGCCCGCCGTGGAGTGTGATTGATTTGGTGGAGGGGGAGTAAAAAATTTACTATTCTGTTTGGGAACCGCCTATAATGTATCTAGCATGGAAGATATCGAGATCTCTTAGTTGTTATGTTGGCAATGAAAGCATACCTCTCAAAATTATTATTCATCCTTGTTTTAAAAGCTCGAGCTCTGGCACCTCTGCAAATCAATGCTTCCCTCTGTGAAGGGCATATCTATTTTACTTTACTGTTGAGTCATCATCTTCTTATAAAAGGCACCAGTTAGAGAGCACCACCGTCATTTGTATGCTTTGCTATTAATTGATTTTGAGTATGAGTATGACTGGATCTCTTTTACCATGAATTACAATGTCTAGTCAGTCCTTGTTCTCCAGAGGTGCTCTGCATTTATGTTTTGCGGTCTCAGAAAGGGCTAGCGAGATACCATTATGTCATATTGTATCATGATTGTTTTGATAAAATTGTTGTCATCCGAGACTTATTATTATTGCTCGCTAGTTGATTATGCCATTGATATGAGTAAATGTGAGACCTAAATGTTATTGTGAAAATGGTTAGTCTATAATCTTTGCTGAAAATCTGAACATAAGTTAGACATATTTACAACAGCAAGATCAAACAGAGTTTGTAAAAGTTTTTCTTTATCACTTTTAGTTTATCAATTGAATTGCTTGAGGACAAGCAAGGGTTTAAGCTTGGGGGAGTTGATACGTCTCCAATGTATCCACTTTTCCAAACTCTTTTGCCCTTGTTTTGGACTCTAATTTGCATGATTTGAATGGAACTAACCCGGACTGACGCTGTTTTCAGCAGAATTGCCTTGGTGTTATTTTTCTGCAGAAATAAAAGTTCTCGAATTGACCTAAAAATTTACGGAGAATATTTTTGGAATTAATAAAAAATATTGGCGAAAGAATCAACTGCAGGGGGCCCACCACCTGGCCACAAGCCAGGGGGGCGCGCCCACCCCCCTAGGGCGCGCCCCTGTGGCTTGTGGGCCCCCTGTTGCTCCTCCGACCTCGTTTCCACTTCTATATATTCCTATTCGGGGAGAAACAAATCAGAGAGAAGAGTTCATCGCGTTTTACGATACGGAGCCGCCGCCACCTCCTGTTCTTCCTCGGGAGGGCAGATCTGGAGCCTGATTTGGACTCCGGAGAGGGGAAATCGACGCCGTCGTCATCACCAACCATCCTTCATCCCCAATTTCATGATGCTCTCCGCCGTTCGTGAGTAATTCCATCGTAGGCTTGCTGGACGGTGATGGGTTGGATGAGATTTACAATGTAATCGAGTTAGTTTTGTTAGGGTTTGATCCCTAGTATCCACTATGTTCTGAGATTGATGTTGCTATGACTTTGCTATGCTTAATGCTTGTCAGTAGGGCGCGAGTGCCATGATTTCAGATCTGAACCTATTATGTTTTCATGAATATATATGTGTTCTTGATCCTATCTTGCAAGTTGTAGACACCTATTACGAGTTATGATCCGCATCCCCCAGGGTGACAATAACTGGGATTCTTTCCGGTGATTACCGTAGTTTGAGGAGTTCATGTATTCACTAAGTGTTAATGCTTTGGTCCGGTTCTCTATTAAAAGGAGGCCTTAATATCCCTTAGTTTCCATTAGGACCCCGCTGCCACGGGAGGGTAGGACAAAAGATGTCATGCAAGTTCTTTTCCATAAGCACGTATGACTATATATGGAATACATGCCTACATTACATTGATGAATTGGAGCTAGTTCTGTGTCACCCTGTGTTATAACCGTTGCATGATGAATGCCATCCGACATAATTATCCATCACTGATCCATTGCCTACGAGCTTTTCCATATTGATCTTTGCTAAGTTACTTTCCCGCTGCTTCTGTTACAATCACTACAAAACTGCTATTGTCACTTTTGCCACCGTTACCGTTACTTCCATACTACTTTGCTACTGAATACTTTGCTGCAGATATTAAGTCTTTCAGGTGTGGTTGAATTGACAACTCAGCTGCTAATACTCAAGAATATTCTTTGGCTCCCCTTGTGTCGAATCAATAAATTTGGGTTGAATACTCTACCCTCGAAAACTGTTGCGATCCCCTATACTTGTGGGTTATCAAGAATTACCACATTAATATCATTAACCATGATTTCTCTTTTATGTGCTACATGTGGTTTTGATTATGCACTCATTGAATACCTATTATTTTTGGACTAGTCTTATGAACCATGCAAATTACCATCGCTGTTTATTAACACTCAAACAAATATAAGTGAAGAACAAGAGTGAAATTATTTCTATAAAATCTATATGCCACCGTGCTCTAAAAGATATAAGTGAAGTACTAGAGCAACTGCCAAGCTCAAAAGATATAAGTGAAGCACATATAGTATTCTAATAAATTATGATGAAATTGTGTCTCTCTCAAGTGGGTGTGTGTAGCAAACAATGATTGTGGAAACTGAAACAAAAAGCAAACTAAAGCGAATGACGCTCCAAGCAAAACTCATATCATGTGATGAATAAAAATATAGCTCCAAGTGACATACCGATGGATTGAGACGAAAGAGGGGATGCCTTCCAGGGCATCCCCAAGCTTAGACGCTTGAGTCTTCCTAGAATATTACCTTGGGGTGCCTTGGGCATCCCCAAGCTTAGGCTCTTGCCACTCCTTATTCCTTCGTCCATCGTGATAACACCCAAAATTTGAAAACTTCAGCGCACAAAACTCAACAAAAAGCTCGTGAGATCCGTTAGTATAATAAACATATCAAATACTTTAGGTATTGTTATAAATTGCTTCATACTTTATTATTGCATAAGGTAGTGTATTCTAACTTCTCCATGACTTATACCCCCTGATATAATCCATGGCATCATCAAAACAAGCAAAACATGCAAGCAAAAACAGAATCTGTCTAAAATAGAACTATTATAAATTGCTTGTGATCTGCGTTGGGTTTTCCGTGAAGAGGAACGGGTGATGCAGCACAATGCGGATAAGTATTTCCCTTAGTTAAGAACCAAGGTTTATCGAACCAATAGGAATATCGGTCATCAACCGTCTTCAGCGGCTGCACACAAAAGAGCACACACTTGCACCCGACGCGGCAAGAGGGTTGTCAATCCCCTTGGTCTCGTTATTTGCAAGTGAATGAGATGTGTAGATAGTTGTAGATAATTGTAAATTGCAAAATAAAATAAAATATAAATAATGGAAGCAAGGTATTGAAAACGTTTGTAAATTTATAAGTGAATAGACCCGGGGGCCGTAGTGTTCTCTAGTGGCATCTCTCATAAAGCAAGCATACGGTGGGTAAACAAATTACTGTTGGGCAATTGATAGAAAAGCGGATAGTTATGCAATCTTTATTCACAGCAATGATCATGTGTATATAGGCATCACGTCCATAAGCAAATAGGCCGACTCCTGCCTGCACCTATTACTATTACTCCACCCATCGGCCGCTATCCAGCATGCATCTAGAGTATTAAGTAAAACAGAGTAATGCTTGGAGAACGATGACATGATGTAGACAAAGAGAATTCAATTAATATGAACTAACCCCATCATTTTATCCTTAGTGGCAGCAATACAAAGACGTGTCTTATCCCTTTCTATCACTGGGATATAGAGCACCGCCAGATTGAACCCACTACAACGCACCCCTCTCACTGAAGAAATATCAATCTAGTTGGCCAAACTATCTCAATAGATCAGAGAGATTTACGAAGCTATAATGATCATGCAAATAAGAATCATAATATTCAGAGGTGACTGAAATACTTTTCATGAATAATCTAAACATAAACCCACAATTCATTGGATCCCAACAAACACACAGTACAAAAGGATTACATCGAATAGATCAAAGCGAAGATGCGATGATCATTGTATTGAAGATCAAGAGAGAGAGATAGCCATCTAGGTACTAACTACGGACCCGTAGGTCTGTGGTGGACTACTCACAACTCATCATGAAGGCAGCAAGGATGATGTAGAGCCCCTCCGTGATCGATTCCCCCTCCGACAGATCGTCGAAAAAGGTCGCCAGATGGGTATACGTTGGAACAGAGACTTGCGGTGGCGGAAAAAGTGTTTCGGGAGCTCCCCTAGGGTTTTTGGAATATTCGAGAATTTATAGGCCAGAGGGGGGCACGAGAGGGCAGCCGAGGGGGGCACGAGCCAACAGGGCATGGCCTGGGCCCCCGGCGCGCCCTGTTAGCTCGTGCTTCCCTTGTGCTGCCTCTCATCTCCTCCCGAAGCTTCCAGGTCTTCATATAGTCCAGGAAAAATCATATTAAAGTTTCGTGGCAATTGGACTTCGCTCGGTAGGGTAAACCTGCAAAGCAAAAAACATGCAGAAAACAGCAACTGGCACTGGGCACTAGGTCAATAGGTTAGTGCTAAAAAATAATATTAATTGGTATATAAACACCCAAAAAGTATACTAGAATGATAATATAATAGCATGGAACAATCAAAAATTATAGATATGTTGGAGACGTATCAGTCTACATCAAGCTTGTTGCCTCCACAATGATGTGTGAGTAGTCCACCACAGACCTACGGGTCCATAGCTAGTACCTAGATGGCTTCTTCTCTCTCTTTGATCTTAAATACCATGTTCAACGCGATTCTCATGATGATCTATCCGATGTAATCTTCTTTTGCGGTGTGTTTGTTAGGATCCAATGAATTGTGGGTTTATGATCATATTATTCATTGAAAGTAATTGAGTTTCTTCTGAATTCTATTATGCATGATTGTTATAGATTTGTATTTCTCTGTGATCTATCAGTTTGGTTTCGCCAACTAGATTGATTTATCTTTAGTGGGAGTGGTGCGTTGTAATGGGTTCAATCTTGCGGTGCTCGATATCCCAGTGACAGAAAGGGACAAGACACATATTTGTATTGTTGTCATTAAGGATAAAACGACGGGGTCTGAACATATTGCTTGTCTTACTTTGTCTACATCATGTCACCTTGCTTCAAGCATTAATGTGTTTGTCATGAACTTAATACCTAGAGAGACAAGCATAGAAGCGCTCTCGAAGTGGAGTAATAGTAGTAGATGCAGAATCATTTTGGTCTACTTGTTTATGGATGTGATGCCTATATACATGATCATTGCCATGAATAACATGTCATAACTATGCGCAATTCTGTCAATTGCCCAACAGTAATTTGTGTACCCACCGTATGCTATGTTCGAGAGAGAAGCCTCTAGCGAAAACTATGGCCCCCAGGTTTACTTAATCATAAATACTAAAACCCTAAAATTACCTTGCTGCCTTTTATTATTTGTTTTTACTTTTATTATTTATATTATCTATCTATCAAGATTTAATCCTTGCAAGTAACGAGTTCAAGGGGCTTGACAACCCTCCTGCCCGCGTTGGGTGCAAGTGTTTAGTTTTGTGTGTGCAGGTACTATCAACGGGGGTTTGCTTGGTTCTCCTATTGGTTTGATAACCTTGATTCTCACTGAGGGAAATACTTATCTGTACTGTACTGCATCTCCCCTCCTCTTCGGGGAAAATCCCAATGCAGTTTTCAAGTAGCAGGAAGAATTTCTGGCGCCGTTGCCGAGGAGGAGGTACGAAAATAGTCTCCCGTCAACTTGCCAGTTTCTGGCGCCGTTGCCGGTGAGACATCATCAAACTCTTATGAGGTTCATTCACACAAATTATCATTCACTTGTTCTACTTTTTATTTGCCTTTATATTTGCTTTATAAAAAAAATCAAAAAACACAAAAATATTTTTGTTTGCTTAGTTCTCTAGTTTGCTTGCTTGCTTGCAATAATCATGTCATCTCACGAAAATAGGAAATAAAGGCATAGATCCTCATCCACTTGCTAATCTTTTCAAAATACCTGATTATGTTGAACCACTTGCTAGTGAGTTGAGTGCACTTGATTATCTTTATGAAGTTTTACTTGAAAATCGTGAATCTGAAAACTGTGATGAAGTGTTAAAAGAGATTTATAAAGTGATTCATAATAGTTCCTTGAATGAAAAGCATGGTTGCAATGATGTTAGTATAAATTCTATTAATGATATGCAAAACTACAAGCTTGGGGATGATGATTTTGTTAGGTCTACTATCATGATTGGGGCGATGATGTTTCTTTTAATCTTGAAAATTTATTTAAGCCTCATAATGAATCTACTATTGATAATGAAAATTGCCATAGTATTGAAAGTGGGTTTGGAAGAGTGCCAACTTTAGGTAAAAAGAATCCCACGTATTTGGAGAATGTTCAATCTTACGATTTTATTGATAAAAGTGGGGTTGGATAGGTCACGACTTTAGTTAATGATAATCCCACTATCTTGGAAGATTGTAAAACTTTTGTGCATGTGGATCATGGAGAAAATATTTTATATGATAGTTATATTGTTGAATTTGAATATGATCCTACATGTAATTATTAGGAGAGAGGCAAATACGGTTATAGAAATTTTCGTGTTACTCACTTCCCTCTTTTGATGTTCAAATTGTTAATGCTTCATTCTTCCTACTTGCATATGCTAGACACGTCTTGTCTTGATAATTTGTTTGCTTATAAAATGCCTATCCATAGGAAGTATGTTAGACTTAAATGTGTTTTCACATACTACATGATGCTCGTTTCAATTATTATCTTTCATGTGAGCATCATTAAAATTTCAAGCCTATCTTAATGGCTATAAAGAAAGAGCTTGTTGGGAGACAACCCAATAGTTATATTTTCTCTTAGTTCATGTTATTTTGAGTTTACATGCTTATTTCTACCAAGTAAAGCCTTTAGGATTGATTTGGATGATAGTAGAATTGATGTTGTGCATAATCATAAACTTTTATGCCCAGTATATGAATTTATTATCTCTGCTTGAATGTGGTAAATTGCTGAAATTTTGACACACTATTTGTATACAAATTTTTCAGGTTGTCCTAATTTTTCAGAATTTTTGGAGTTACATAAGTATGGTTTTAGTACAGATCATTACAAACTGTTCTGTTTTAGACGGATTCTGTTTTTGATTGCATAGTTTGCTTGTTTTGATGATGCTATGGATTGTATCGGGGGTATAAACCATGGATAAGTTGGAATACAGTACCTATTATGCAATAATAAAATATGAATCAATTTATAACTTTACCTAAAATATTTGATATGTCTATTATACTAACGGATCTCACGGGGTTTTGTTGAGTTTAGTGTGCTAAAGTTTTCAAGTTTTGGGCGAGACAATGATGGATGAAGGAATAAGGAGCGGCAAGACCATAAGGTTGGGGATGCCCAAGGCACTCCAAGGTAATATTTAAGGAAGACCCAAGCGTCTAAGCTTGGGGATGCCCCGGAAGGCATCCCCTCTTCCGTCTCCAATCTATCGCTATGTCACTTGGAGCTATATTTTTATTCATCTGTAACATCCCAATTTTCCTAAATTAGGATCTTAATAGATCATTCATATGCGACTTGCCCCTTCGCGAGGCCATCCTGAGGAGTGGCTGGCATTGTGTCCCCATCGCCGGGCCAGCCCAGCACTCGTCTCCTGGGCCGAAGGCAGACGGGCCGTGGTACCCTGGTTCCCACTGGACCGACAGTAGCCCCCGGGCCCGCGGCATGCATGTTCCGCCCGTTAGGGATGAAACAACGTGAGGCCATCGAACTGCCGAACCCAGGGGCAATGTGTGGCTGCCTGCACGGGCGTGGCACCTCCACTCCCCCCGGCGCCTTGGTAACCGCGGCCCTGGCTATAAAGCCGGCCCACGCGGGGTGCAGGCATGCCGTAGTCCTTTCTTCCTTGCGACCAACTCCTCGGCCTTCCACCTTCTCCAACCGCCCAATCCCGGTTAGCAATCGCCGTGGCCACGGCTCCCAAGAGAAAGCTCCCCGCGGCCGAGAAGGGGAAGAAGGCGACGAAGGAGGTGGGGCCGCCGAAGCCCGAGCCGACGAGGAACAGGGGCCGCTGCCGTGCTTCAGTCGCGGCGGCAGCGGCCTCCCCCGGGGGCCGCACGCGCTCCGCAGCCTCCACCGTAGAGGTCGGTCCCAGCACCCACGAGACATCTTTGACTCGAGGTCGTGGGCGGCGCGGCGCTTGTGGCCGCGGGGGACATGGCGGAGCGCGCGCCCCTTCTCCCGCGGGGGACGCCCATACGGCCGAGGTCGTGCACAAGTTCATCGTGGGGCTGCACCGCCGACCTCGCAGCTGGCTCCAGCTTCCGGACTCCTTCGCGAGGGTGATGAAGGACGAGGAGCCCTTGGGCCTGTGGTTGCAGGCGGACGGCTGCTGCAACGCCCCCTCCTGGGTGACGGTGAAGTTCTCCCCCACCGAGTTCATGTTCCTTGACCGGGGGTGGAAGTCGTTCGCCTGCTCCCACGACCTGAAGCGCGGGCAGGTCCTGCAGTTCCGCTACGACGGAGCTACGACCCTCTTCATGAAGTTCTTCGGGGTCTCTGGCGGCCGCATGGAGTGGTACGCACAGAGCGAGAGCGGGAGCGGCTCCGACTCATCCAATGGGAGCGACCGCGACGGGAGCCCCCTAAGCATCAAGAGCGAGGATTCCGACTAGGTGCGGGGGCACCTGGGGTGGACCCTAGACGGAGGACAGTTTCTTTCCTTCTCACTCCTGCGCAATCGATGTAGCCCGGTGGGGTGTGGCAGATATCTTGTATGGCAATGTTATGTTTATGCACTTGCTGCTTTTACGCATTTTTGTTTTTCTTTCAAGGCCCTTCTGCCCCATTTGCATTGCCTTTATGCCTTGTGTCACCGGGGCCCAGCCCCCGAGGCGTGCTACAACCGCCGCTGGCATGCCTGGAGCGAGGGCTCAGCAAGGCCAGAGGGTGTAGGGCTCTTAGGGCTGGTAGGAGACCCCGAGGCGCGATGCTCAGGATCTCCCCTTGACACGCAGGCAGCTCACGCCAAGGAAATCAGGATGCCTCGAGAGGGAAGCGAGAGGGAAAAAAAATTGAGGGGTCTGCTTGGACTTAGCTCCTTCGAGGCGCGCGGCTTGGGGCGAGTCCTCCACGGGGAGCGGCTCGGGAGGCATGGTCCCTCGCGAGGCCTTCTGCCCGTGGGATGCCGCTCGCGGGGCCTCCCGAGGGGGGCTCCTGAGGCCTTCCATATCCCGCGCCAGGGACATTACCAAGCAATGCAGTGGGACGCGCTCGCGAGGAGCCTATGGGTGTCACGCGAGGAGATAAGAGCACCAAGGACCTGGTGAGGTGACGTACACGGGAGCAGGCCCGTGAGCCAGAGCTCAATCGCTTGGGTTTTGCAGTGCTGCAGGGACTGACCCGAGCACAGACACCGTGCCCAGCCCCCACTCGCGTGAAACATATGGGGGAGGCCACGAGCGCGTGCCCTTCCTGAGGCATGGTTAGCTGCAAGCACTCAGGGATTCTGGAGGAAATAAGCTCTACTGATGCATGAAGCGAGTTCATTACATAGCAGGAAAGTACATGCCGCCGTGGTCGAAACAAGTCGACTTGAGGCTGTGGCCGAGAGGCGCCCCTCAAAAGATGACAGAAAATGCTGCCGTGACGGACACGGGTCAGCCTAATGTTGATACCACTGAAAAGCGCCCTCATTGTCAAAAGGTCCGCCATGACTGAGCATGGGGTATCCACCAGCGCTGTGCATGGGGCTTCCGCCAGCACGGAGCATGGGGCTTCCATGAAAGTGGGTAGGAGGGTCTGCCAGCGCATAGCATGGGGCTTCCACGAGAGTGGGTAGGAGGGTCCGCCAGCGCGGAGCATGGGGCTTCCACGAGAGTGGGAAGGAGCTCCCGTGTGTCGAAGGCAGCGCTGGTAGAGAGAGCTTCGGAGCGTGTCCAGCTACATCTCGCTCGTATCCGTGAGGTCACGGATAGAACTTGTGGAGATGTTGGATGTTCCATGCATTTTGCACCGAAACACCCTCCGCCATTTCGAGTCATGCCGCGCTGGGCCTGGAGATGTGCGTGACCCTGAAGGAGCCCTCCCACATGGGCGAGAGCTTGTGGAGTCCCTCTCTGGAGAGGATTTGACACAGTACCAGGTCACCCACCTCGAGGGTGCGGGGGCGTATGTTGCGGCTGTGATAGCGGCGCAACGCCTGCTGGTACCTTACCGCACGGAGGACTACCTGGCGATGGGCCCCTTCGAGGAAAAGCAGGCCGTCCTCCCGCAGGCCGCTTTGACGAGACTCATCGAAGGCCAAGACCCGCGGGGACCGGTGCTTGACCTCGGCCGGGAGGACTGCTTCTACCATGTAGACAAGGAACAAAGGCGTCTCGCTGGTTGGCTTGGTCGTCGTGGTGCGGATGGACCATAGCACCGACGGGAGCTCGTCCAGCCAGCCCTTGCCGCAGGCCGCGAGCTGCTTCTTGAAGCTCCTGGTTTTGAGGCCCTTGAGGACCTCCGTGTTGGCATGCTCGGCCTGGCCGTTGCTTCGAGGGTGAGCCACGGAGGCGAAGCAGATCTACGTGCCGATGGAGGCACAGTAGATCTTGTAAGAGGCTGCTGGTGAACTGCGAGCCATTGTCTGTGATGATGCGGTTGGGGACGCCAAAACGGCACACCAACCCTTTGATGAGCTTGACCGCGGATCCTGCCGGTATGGCCCGGACAAGATCAACCTCCGCCCACTTGGTGAACTTGTCGATGGCGACGTAGAGGAAGCGATAGCCACCGGCCGCGTGAGGGAAAGGCCCGAGGATGTTTAGCCCCCAGACCGTGAAGGGCCATGAGAGGGGGATGGTCTGCAGCCCTTGCGCTGGCTGATGAATCAGCTTGGAGTGGAATTGGCAAGCCTTGCACGCCTGGACCAGCTCCGCGGTGTCATCGAGTTCTATGGTCCAGTAGAAGCCGCTGCGGAACACCTTGCCCGCGAGGGTGCGCGAGGCCGAGTGGTGGCAACAGTCACCTCCGTGGATGTCGGTAAGCAGCTCGCGCCCTTGCTCCCTGGAGATGCACCGCAGCACAACTCCATTTAGGCGGTGGCGGTACAGATCACCCTCCTTCAGGTGGTAGAGCACGGCTTGGCGGACCACACGCTCTGCTTCTGGGTTGATCTCTGGGAGGACACCACCTTCCAGGTAAGCCTTGATCTTCGTGGCCCAGCTCTCAGATTGCGGCTCAAGCGTCAGCAGCAGGCGGGCACCTGAGGATGGCCCATAGTCTGGTGCGCCCATGGGTGGCACGGGAGGGAGCTCCTCATGAGGCGCCGCGGGGCTGGTGGCCGGAGGTGCTGCCGATGGTTTCAAGAGTCGCTCCTCGAAGACGCCAGGGCTCTGGGGCTCGTGGCGGGAAGCGCGCATGGCGATCTCGTCCGCCTCGCTGTTGTCGCCGCGAGGGATGTGTTGAAGCTCCATGCCCATGAATCGCTTCTCAAGCTTGTGCACTTCCTCCTCGTAGGCTGCCATGTGCTCATCTTTGGGCTTGTACTTCTAGTTGGAGAAGTTGACGAGGAGCTGTGAGTCCCCCTTGATGATGATTCGCTTGACTCCCAATGCAATGGCAGCGCCCTTGATGGTCCTGGTGGTGAGGAACTCCAGCTCAAAGGGCTGAAGCTCGATATTCCATTCGGCGATGCGGCCTGTGGAGTTCGGGCTCTGTAGGACCTGCTCCAGCGGATAGGAGGAGATCACTCTGACCGGGTGCCCCTGGAAGTAGTGCACCAGCTTCCTGGAGGCCATGACGAGCGCCAGGAGGAGCTTCTGCTGCATGGGGTACCGTTCGCGCACATCTCGCAGCACCGTGCTGATGAAGTAGACGCGAAGCTCGACAAGGCACGTGACTGTGGTGTCCAAGTCGTGCTCCCCAGGGAGCTTGGGCAGTGGCGCCGCGGGGGCCTCCGGAGGTGGCACTCTAGAGGCCTCCTGAGGGGGTGCCGGGGCCTCCTGAGGAGATCCCCCGGTGATACGTCTCCAACGTATCTATAATTTTTTATTGTTCCATGCTATTATATTATCATTCTAGGATACTTTTTGGGTGTTTATATACCAATTAATATTATTTTTGAGCACTAATCTATTGACCTAGTGCCCAGTGCCAGTTGCTATTTTCTGCATGTTTTTTGCCTTTTAGGTTTACCCTACCAAACGAAGTCCAATTGCCACGAAACTTTAATATAATTTTTTCTGGACTATATGAAGACCTGGAAGCTTCGGGAGGAGACGAGTGACAGCACGAGGGAAGCACGAGCTAACAGTGCGCGCCAGAGGGGCAGGCCGCGCCCTCTTGGCTCATGCCCCCCTCGGGCGCCCTCTCGTGCCACCCTCTGGCCTATAAATTCTCAAATATTGCAAAAACCCTAGGAGAGCTCCCGAAACACTTTTTCCGCCGCCGCAAGTCTCTGTTCCACCGTGTACCCATCTGGCGACCTTTTTCGCCGATATGCCGGAGGGGGAATCGATCACAGAGGGGCTCTACATCATCCTTGCTGCCTCCGTGATGAGTTGTGAGTAGTCCACCATAGACCTATGGGTCCATACTTAGTATCTAGATGGCTATCTCTCTCTCTTTTGATCTTCAATACAATGATCATCGCATCTTCACTTTTATCTATTCGATGTAATCCTTATGTGCGGTGTGTTTGTTGGGATCCGATGAATTGTGGGTTTATGTTCAGATTATTCATGAAAAGTATTTGAGTCACCTATGATTATTATGATTCTTATTTGCATGATTATTATAGCTTCGTAATTCTCTCCGATCTATTGAAATAGTTTGGCCAACTAGATTGATATTTCTTCAGTGAGAGGGGTGCGTTGTAGTGGGTTCAATCTGGCGGTGCTCTATATCCCAGTGACAGAAAGGGACAAGACATGTCTTTGTATTTCTGCCACTAAGGATAAAACGATGGGGTTAGTTCATATTAATTGAATTCTCTTTGTCTACATCATGTCATCGTTCTCCAAGCATTACTCTGTTTGTCATGAACTTAATACGTAGAGAGGCAAGCATAGAAGCGCTCTTGAAGTGGAGTAATAGTAGTAGGTGCAGGCAGGAGTCGGCCTATTTGCTTATGGACGTGATGCCTATATACACATGATCATTGCCGTGAATAAAGATTGCATAACTATCCGCTTTTCTATCAATTGCCCAACAGTAATTTGTTTACCCACCGTATGCTTGCTTTATGAGAGATGCCACTAGAGAACACTATGTCCCCCGGATCTATTCACTTCTAAATTTACAAACGCTTTCAATACCTTTCTGCCATTATTTATATTTTATTTTATTTTGCAATTTACAATTATCTACAACTATCTACACATCTCATTTACTTGCAAATAACGAGACCAAGGGGATTGACAACCCTCTTGTCGCGTTGGGTGCAAGTGTGTGCTCTTTTGTGTGCAGCCGCTGAAGACGGTTGATGAACGATATTCCTATTCTTAACCGAGGGAAATACTTACCCGCATTGTGCTGCATCACCCGTTCCTATTCACGGAAAACCCAACGCAGATCACAAGCATCACCCGACAGGATTTCTGGCGCTGTTGCCGGGGAATATCATCATCAACTATCAAGTAACTTCGCACAAATTATCATTCACTTGTTCTTATTTTTATTTGCTGCTATATTTAGGTTGCATTATAAAAATCAAAAATACAAAAATATTTATCTTTGCTTGTCACTAGTTTACTTTGTCGCTTGCTAGTTTACTTGTCCTGCTTGATACTTTGCTTGCTTGGTCACCATGTCTCAAGATACTACTAAGTTGTGTGACTTCTCGAATACTAATAACAATGATTTTATTAGTACTCCTATACCACCCGCCACTAGTGCGAAGGCTCTTGATATTAATGCTGCGTTGCTGAATCTTGTGTTGAAAGATCAATTTTCGGGAAGTCCTAATGAGGATCCCGCTGCTCATATTAATACCTTTGTTGAACTTTGTGATATGCAAAAGAAAAAGGACATGGATAATGATATTGTGAAATTAAAATTATTTCCTTTTTCACTAAGAGATAAAGCTAAGGCTTGGTTTTCATCTTTACCACGTAAGAGTATTGGAACATGGGACAAGTGTAAATATGCTTTTATTGCCAAGTATTTTCCTCCTGCTAAGATCATCTCCTTTAGGAATCAAATAATGAATTTTAAACAACATTAACAAGAACATGTTGCACAAGCTTGGGAGGGAATGAAATTAATGATTAGAAATTGCCCTACTCATGGTTTAAACGTGTGGATGATTATCCAAAATTTCTATGCTGGACTGAACTTTGTGTCTAGAAATCTTCTAGATTCTGCTGCAGGTGGTACCTTTATGGATGTGACCTTAGGAGAGGCCACGAAACTTCTGGACAACATCATGACAAACTATTCTCAATGGCATACCGAAAGAGCTCCAACTGGTAAGAAGGTAAATTCTGTTGAGGAAATCGCTACTTTGAGTGAAAAAGTGGATGCTCTTATGAATATGGTTGCTAGCAAAAATACTCATGTTGATCCAAATGATATGCTTTTGTCTACCTTGATTGAGAAAAATGATGATGCTATTGATGTGAACTTTATCTCGCGAAACAATTTCAACAATAATGCTTATAGAGGAAATTTCAATGCTAGGCCGTATCCCGGTAATTCCTCTAATAATTATGGAAACTCTTATGGAAATTCTTCTACAAATGCTAATAGGATGCCCTCTGATCTTTAGAACACAATTAAAGAATTTATTAGTTCTCAAAAGATTTTTAATACTATGGTAGAAGAAAAGTTGCGTACGATTGATGCTTTGGCTAAAAACATAGATAGAATTGCTCTTGATGTAGAAACTCTTAAAAGTAAAGTTATGCCACCCAAGCATGATTTTAATGAGACTATTAAATCAAACCAAATATCTATTAATGAAAGTAAGGAGAGGACCGCTAAGTTGAAAGCTAAGCGGGAATTCTTAGAAAAAGCTCTTCCACCCGGTTTTTACCGGAATCATGATGAAGATCTTAAAATGCTTGGCACTTCTCCTATTGAATCTTTGTTTACTCCTCTGAATTTAAATGATAAAGGGACTGGAGTTGAGTCAACTCTAGCTATAGAGAGTCCCGTTTGCTTGGAGGGTGATGATTCTAATGCTAAAACTGAAAAAGTGGGTTTGGAGAGATTAAAACTTTGACTAGTGATGTGCCCACTATTCTGGATTACAAGGATTTTAATTATGAGAGCTGCTCTTTAGTAGAATGTATTTCCTTGTTGCAATCAATTATTAGCTCACCCAATGCTTATGAACAAAATAAAGCTTTTACTAATCATATAGTGGAAGCTATGATGAAAGCTTATGATGAGAAACTTGAGCTAGAAGTTTCTATTCCTAGAAAATTGCATGATGAATAGGAACCTACTATTAAAATAAAGATTAAAGAATATGAATGCAATGCTTTGTGTGACCTTGGTGCTAGTGTTTTAACTATACCTGAATCTCTTTGTGATGTGCTTGGTCTCACGAATATTCAAGATTGTTCCCTAAACTTGCATCTTGCGGATTCTACCATCAAGGAACCTTTAGGTAGAATAAATGATGTTCTTATCCTTGATAATAGGAATTATGTGCCTATAGATTTCATTGTGCTTGATATTGAATGCAATCCTACTTGTCCAATAATACTTGGAAGACCCTTTCTATGAACTATAGGTGCAATAATTGATATGAAAGAGGGAAACATACGATTCCAATTCCCATTAAAAAAAGGGATGGAACACTTCCCTAGAAATAGAATCAAACCACCTTATGAATCTATCAAGAGGGCCACTTATGGGTGGAGTTTCAAAGATGACAACACTTGATCATACGCGTTATGCCTAGCTAGGAGCATAAAACAATAGCGCTAGTTGGGAGGCAACCCAATAGTTATCTTAATTTTTGTTATTTACTTTCTGTTTTGGTGTCATAACATGATTTTTGCCTCTTTAATGATTCTGTTTTTATGTTTTAATTAGTGTTTGTGCCAAGTAAAGCCTTTGGGATAATTTGCATGATGAGTATAAATGATGCTGTGCAAAAACAGAAACTTTCTCCTCCAGTGCAGAATTTTTAATTCTATGATGGAGTATGGTAAATTCTTGAAATTTTTACAGAGTATTTTTATACAAATTCCCCAGGTTTTCCTAATATTTCAGAATTTTTAGATATATATAAATATAGTTTATCTATAGATCTTTACAGACTATTCTGTTTTAGACAGATTCTGTCTTTGCTTGCATGTTTTGCTTGTTTTGATGATGCCATGGATTATCTCGGGGGGTATAAGTCATGGAGAAGTTAGAATACAGTACCTTATGCAATAATAAAATATTAATCAATTTATAACAGTATCTAAAGTATTTGATATGTTTATTATACTAACGGATCTCACGAGCTTTCTGTTGAGTTTTGTGTGCTGAAGTTTTCAAGTTTTGGGTGTTATCATGATGGACGAAGGAATAAGGAGCAGCAAGAGCCTAAGATTGGGGATTCCCAAGGCACCCCAAGGTAATATTTTAGGAATACTCAAGCATCTAAGCTTGGGGATGCCCCGGAAGGCATCCCCTCTTTCGGCTCAATCCATCGGTATGTCACTTGGAGCTATATTTTTATTCATCACATGATATGAGTTTTGCTTGGAGCGTCATTCACTTTAGTTAGCCTTTTTGTTTCAGTTTCCCACAATCATTGTTTTCTGCACACACCCACTTGAGAGAGACACATGATCATCATAATTTATTAGAATATTCTTTGTGCTTCACTTATATCTTTTGAGCTTGGCAGTTGCTCTAGTGCTTCACTTATATCTTTTAGAGCGCGGTGGCGTATAGATTTTATAGAAATAATTGCACTCTCGTTCTTCACTTATATTTGTTTGAGAGTTAATAAACAGCGACGGTAATTTGTATGGGTCATAAGACTAGTCCAAAAATAATAGGTATTCAATGAGTGCATAATCAAAACCACATGTAGCACACAAAAGAGAAATCATGGTTAATGATATTAATGTGGTAATGTGAAAAAGCATGAGTGCATGATCATTGGTTAATAAAAGTATTGTGAATTAGAGGTTGTCAACTTGCTGTTCATCCAAATATTTTTATAGCATGGTGATGATGTGTGAGCATACTTATTCCTCGTTGAAATCGTAGTGTTGTTTAGGTCGGGGGCGCGCGATGGTTAAATCCTACCAACCTCCTCCCTAGGGGCATGCGAGTAGTGCTTTGCTTCGAGAGAGCTAATAAAATCTTGCAATAAGTATGTGAGTTCTTCGTGACTAATGTGAATCCATGGATATACGCAAACTCACCTTCACATATTTGCCAGCATCTTCGGTACCGTGCATTGCCCATTCTCACCTCGAGGATCGGTGCAACTTTCGCCGGTGCATCCAAACCCCGTGACATGATACGCTCTATTGCAGATAAGCCTCATTATATCTTCCTCAAAACAGCCACCATACCTACCTATCATGGTATTTCCATAGCCATTCCGAGATATATTGCCATGCAACTTCCACCTTCACGTCATATGACTTGTACTTCCATTGTCATATTGCTTTGCATGATCATATAAGCTGACATAGTATTTCTGGCAAAGCCACCGTTCATCATTAATATCATACATGTTATGCTTGATCATTGCACATCCTGGTACACTACCAGAGGCATTCATATAGAGTCATACAGTTTTTCATGATGAGTTGTAAGTAAATAAAAATGTGATGATCATCATTATTAGGGCACTGTCTTAGTGAGGAAAGGATGATGGAGACAATGATTCCTCCACAAGTCGGGATGAGACTCCGGACGAAAAATAAAGAAAAAGAAAGAAAGAAAGAAAAAGAGAAAGATAAAAAGAAAAAGAAAATATATATAAATGAGTGAAAAGAGAGAAGGGACAGTGCTACTACCTCTTATTCCACACTTGTGCCTCAAAGTGGCACTATGTTCTTTATATAGAGAGTCTCTTGTTTATCACTTTCATATGCTAGTGGGAATTTTTCATTATAGAACTTGGCTTGTATATTCCGATGACGGGCTTCCTCAAATGCCCGAGGTCTTCATGAGCAAGCAAATTGGATGCACACCCACTTAGCTTCCGTTGAGCTTTCATACACTTTTAGCTCTAGTGCATCCGTTGCATGGCAATCCCTACTCCTCTCATTGATATCTATTGATGGGCATCTCCATAGCCCATTGATATGCCTAGTTGATGCAAGACTTTCTTCTCCACTTTCACCCCTTTGAAACCTACCACCATATTCTATTCCACCTTTATGCTATGTCCATGGTTCACGCTCATATATTGCGTAAGTGATAAAAAGCTAAAGCACATTAAAAAGTACCATCCAATTGCCTGACTTGACACCATGGTGCTTGACATTTGTATTTATGTGGTGAAGACGGAGCCATGCTATTTGGATATGATAAAATGAATAGGGGGTGAACATTCTTTTTGGATCGTATACTTTGAAACTTGATGATTATGATTCATATGTTTATGAATATTACTATGTTGATGATTCTTAATTCATCGTTTCTCAATGAACAAACCTGCACTAGATTACATGTTGGGTAGCATGTCACATCAAAAATTCTTGTTTTTATCATTTACCTACTCGAGGACGAGCAGGAATTGAGCTTTTTTTTTGAGCTGTAAACAGTAGGAGAGGCTCCTACTGTGTTAGATTAAAGAAGAAATGTTACAATTTACATGGTGTGGGTTTGACCAGTTGGTCTCCCCAGGAACAAACTATAGCAAAGAACCAAGTCTAGGAAAAAGAAAAGAAGATGATCTGGATGCAACCAGAAGAATTACAAGGCAAGAGCTAAAAGGGTTAAGTAATCCCAAAACTTGGGATCAACTCTGTGTTTTAGCCAAAGAAGGTCTTCTTTTGTTCTGTCCTTCCAGGTATAATAGTGGGGTGGTATGTGCCTAAAGATGTAGTTGTTCCTTTCTTTCCAGATGTTCCAAGCAGCAATACCCACCAATTCGAAGAACAGATGACCTGTGAAGGACAACTTGGCTTGCTAAATAGCAGACAAAGTGGAAACATCAGAGTTCCAAGCAATACCAAATCTGTTCCAGCAATTCACACTAAAAAGGGCATGAAAAGATGAGGTGTTCAATCGTTTCCTCACACCCAGCAGAACAGAGCACACAAGTGTAAATATTTCCAATGTTGTAGTGCCTCCTCTTGAGCATGTTTCTAGTGTTCAGCCTGTCTGCTAGGAGAAACCTAATGAAAACCTTTAATTTCATATGAAGTTTGGATGACCATATCCATAGAAAGGGAGCAGGAGCTACTATGTTTGAGTGACAATGCATATAAAAATTCTTGGAAGTGAATTTGCTGCCCCAACTGTATGTCCATGAATCAGATGCAGTTCCATTGACTGAAAAGTTTGGTCTGAGATTCAGTAATGTTTGGAGCTCTTCATGTGCCTCGGGAGACAGTGGAAGATGGAATTTGGAATATGGATCCGCTCCATCAAAGAACTTGTGTACAGAAATGTCTTCCTCAATGGCAAATGAGAATAAACATTGAAGTGAGTTGCTAAGTAGGTCATCAGACCAATTATCATGCCAAAGGGAGACATTCTGCCCATTGCCAACCGTGGGTGATGCAATACCACGAAATATGGGCATAAGCTTGATAACCTGTCTCCACCAAAATGAGCCAGTAGGGGGTTTTGCATGGGGAATTGATTCACCGTAATAGGTATCCCAAATTAACTGTACCCATGGGAGGTCTGCTTTGTTGTAAAACTTATCCAGGAATTTCAAAAGAAGAGCTTGGTTCTGAACTTTAATATTGATGACCCCAAGACCTCCATGCTTCTTAGGGCAACAAACTCTATCCCATGCTACCATGGAATTGCAGGATTCTCCTTGCTCAGTTATTTTGGTCCAAATGCATCTTCTTCTCACCTTATCAAAGTACTCTAAAAACTTGGGGGGAAGTTTCAAAGTACACATTGCATGATTAATCATTGAAGTCACAAGAGAATTGACCAGGGTGATTCTGGATGCATGGCAGAGGAGGTAGCAAGTGCTAGAAAGCCGTCTTTCTACTCTATCCACTAATGGCATTAACTCAGTCATGGTGGGTTTAGTAGTGCCTAGTGGTAGGCCCAGATAAGTAAAAGGCAGCTTCCCAATTTCACAGCCAAAAAGGTTTGCAAGAGATTCAGATTTTGTGAGGTCAATATTCAATGGGATCATGCAGGACTTTTGAAAGTTTTTCTTCAGATCTGTGGAAGCTGCAAAATCCTGGAGTAATCTCTTGAGGTTGGCGATTTGATGCTCACAAGCAGGCATGATCAATAATGTGTCATCCGCATACTGAATCACGGGAAAGTCACCTTGCCTTGGGATAGGAAGAGATAATCTCCCTTCGTTGAATTCTTTATTGATGATACATTGCAAAAGCTATGCTGCCAGAACAAAAAGCAATGGGGGAAAATGGGTCTCCTTGTCGTACTCCCCGTTTGCAATGGAAAGATTTCCCAGGAATGCCGTTTAGCAGGATTGATGAGTGACAAGAAGAAAGGATAATCTTCACCCAATTTATCCAACGATCATCAAAACCCAGTTTTTGCAGCATTAGAATGATTATGTCATGCTCAACCATATCAAATGCTTTCTCAAAGTCAAGCTTGATGATCACTATCTCTCTTTTAGATTGAACACACTGGTGTATATATTCGAAGGACCACGCTAGGCAATCCTGGATCGAGCGACCCTTGATGAAGCCATACTGATTGTTATGAATGAGCTGGAGAATCATAGTTTGGAGGCAATCTGCTAGTAACTTTGTCAAAAGCTTAAGACAACAGTTAAGCAGAGAAATCGGCCGATAGTCATTAACTGTGGTAGACGCAGACTTCTTTGGAATGAGTGTAATCAGAGAAGCATTAAGACAATCTAAAGAGATATTACCTGACCAGAACTGATTACAAAGTTCGTAGAAATCATGCTTGATAATGTCCCACCAGTGCTTAAGGAAGCAGCCATTAAATCCATCTGGGCCAGGAGCCTTATCAACTGGTAATTTCTGGACTGCATCATCTATTTCTTTTTGGCTGAAAGGAGCAGAAAGGCCACCGAGGTCCAAATTTGCTGAAACGAGTTGATCCAGGTTAAATTTAACTTCAATGGGGACTAAAATTCCTAACCTGGCTCTAAAGGCATGATATATTGCCTCAGCTTTGCTGGTGTGATCTTCCAGCACAACACCATTTGGGAGGGTCAGCGCCGCGATAGAATTCACCCGGTGTCGTTCTGTTGCCATACGATGAAAAAATTTGGTTGGCTCATCACCAAATTTGATATATCGGACCGTGCATCTCATACGCCAGTATTATTGCTTATATGCCAGAAGGCGGACAATGTGAGCCTTAAGAATTTTCCTGAAGTTCCATTCATGAACAGCAAGCTGACGCTCATTCTCAATGTTGTCTAAAAGCAACAAAGTTTGATTAGATTTATCGATAAGGCGAGAGAGCTTAGAGATGGATTTACTCCATCGTTTCAATACACCTCTAAGAGATTTGAATTTCTCACTAAGCCTTTTCCCTGGATCAGTAGATCTAGTATTAGCACTCCAAGCTAACCTGACCACCTCCATGAAGCAGGAATTAAGCTTGGGGATGCTGATACGTCTCCAACGTATCTATAATTTTTGATTGTTCCATGCTATTATATTATCATTCTAGGATACTTTTTGGGTGTTTATATACCAATTAATATTATTTTTAAGCACTAACCTATTGACCTAGTGCCCAGTGCCAGTTGATGTTTTCTGCATGTTTTTTGGTTTTCAGGTTTACCCTACCAAACGAAGTCCAATTGCCACAAAACTTTAATATGATTTTTTCTGGACTATATGAAGACCTGGAAGCTTCGGGAGGAGACGAGAGGCAGCGCGAGGGAAGCACGAGCTAACAGGGCGCGCCAGAGGGGCAGGTCGCGCCCTGTTGGCTCGTGCCCCCCTCAGCCGCCCTCTCGTGCCCCCCTCTGGCCTATAAATTCTCAAATATTTCAAAAACCCTAGGGGAGCTCCCGAAACATTTTTCCCGCCGCCGCAAGTCTCTGTTCCATCGTATACCCATCTGGCGACCTTTTCCGGCGATCTGCCGGAGGGGGAATCGATCACGGAGGGGCTCTACATCATCCTTGCTGCCTCCGTGATGAGTTGTGAGTAGTCCTCCACAGACCTACGGGTCCGTAGTTAGTATCTAGATGGCTATCTCTCTCTTTTGATCTTCAATACAATAATCATCACATCTTCGCTTTGATCTATTCGATGTAATCCTTATGTGCGGTTTGTTTGTTGGGATCCGATGAATTGTGGGTTTATGTTCAGATTATTCATGAAAAGTATTTGAGTCACCTCTAATTATTATGATTCTTATTTGCATGATTATTATAGCTTTGTAATTCTCTCCGATCTATGGAAATAGTTTGGCCAACTTGATTGATATTTCTTCAGTGAGAGGGGTGTGTTGTAGTGGGTTCAATCTGGCGGTGCTCTATATCCCAGTGATAGAAAGGGACAAGACACGTCTTTGTATTGCTGCCACTAAGGATAAAACGATGGGATTAGTTCATATTAATTGAATTCTCTTATTTTACATCATGTCATCATTCTCCAAGCATTACTCTGTTTGTCATGAACTTAATACGTAGAGAGGCTAGCATAGAAGCGCTCTTGAAGTGGAGTAATAGTAGTAGGTGCAGGCAGGAGTCGGCCTATTTGCTTATGGACGTGATGCCTATATACACATGATCATTGTCGTGAATAAAGATTGCATAACTATCCGCTTTTCTATCAATTGCCCAACAGGAATTTGTTTACCCACCGTATGCTTGCTTTATGAGAGATGCCACTAGAGAACACTACGGCCCCCTGGTCTATTCACTTATAAATTTATAAACGCTTTCAATACCTTGCTGCCATTATTTATATTTTATTTTATTTTGCAATTTACAATTATCTACAACTATCTACACATCTCATTTACTTGCAAATAACGAGACCAAGGGGATTGACAACCCTCTTGCCGCGTTGGGTGCAAGTGTGTGCTCTTTTGTGTGCAGCCGCTGAAGACGGTTGATGACCGATATTCCTATTGGTTCGATAAACCTTGGTTCTTAACTAAGGGAAATACTTATCCGCATTGTGCTGCATCACCCATTCCTCTTCATGGAAAACCCAATGCAGATCACAAGCATCACCCGACAGGTGCTGGCTGGGCCTTGAGGGGCTCAAGCGACGCCTCCGCTGGGACGGCATCTATAGGCGCGAGCCCGACGGGCTTCTTCTTAGTGCCGGCTTGCTCCTCCCGCTCTACCACAAGGGCCAAGTACAGCAGCAGGCACTCGCGAGGGCGCGGGGCGACCATGACGGGAGGGCTCGTGATGTACCTCTTGAGGTCCTCGAAGGCAGCGTTGGGCTCGGGAGTCCACTTGAAAGGGCCGGTCCTCTTCATGAGCTTGAAGAAAGGCAGAGCCCACTCGTCGAACTTGGATATGAAGCAGCCGAGCGATGCCATGCACCCTGCCAGGCGCTTCATATCCTTGAGGTTACGGGGCGGCCGCATTTGCTCGATGGCCTTAATCTTCTCAGGGTTAGCCTCGATGCCGCGATGGGTGACCAAGAAGCCCAGGAGCTTGCCGGAAGGGACACCGAAGGCGCACTTGGCGGGGTTGAGCTTAAGGTTGACCTCGCGCGTTTTGATGATGATGTCGTCGACACAAGCCTCCGCCTTTCTCCCCATCTGGCACCCCAGGCAGATGCGCATTAGCCTCTAGAAGGTGGCTCCCGCGTTCTTCAGGCCGAAAGGCATGCACACGTAGCAAAACACTCCGCAAGGGGTGATGAAGGTGGTTTTCTGCTCGTCCTCCTTTGCCATCTTGATCTGATGGTAGCCCAAGAAGGCGTCCAGGAAGCAGAGTAGATCACACCCTGCGGTGGAGTCTACTATCTGGTCGATTCTTGGTAGCGGGAAGTGGTCATTGGGGTAGGCCTTGTTGAGGTTGGTGAAGTCGACGCACATGCGCTTGCCACCGTGTGGCTTGGCGACGACGATGGGGTTGGCGATCCACTCTGGGTGAATCACCTCGCGGATGACTCCAACATCTTGGAGCTTCTCGACCTCTTGGACGACGAAGTCTTCCTTTTTGGTCGCCTAGCGCCTCACCTTCTGCTTGACGGGGCACGCGTTGGGGCACACCGCTAAGTGGTGCTCGATGACTTCCCTTGGCACGTCGGGCATGTCCAAGGCCATCCAAGCGAACATGTCGGCGTTCACCCGGAGGAAGGTGACGAGCGGGCTCTCCTGCTCGGGGGTGAGGTCGCTGCCGATGGTGATGAAAGGGCCCGCATCACTCCCATCCAACAACACTTTCTTGGTCTTGGCCCGCTCTTGGGAGAACGGGAGCTTCTTCTTCGCGGGCGCCAGCTCGATAGGCTCGGGGGCATCCTCCCCGGCCGGGGATGCGATGGCGGCCACCTTGTAGGTGCGTGCATGGGCGTGTGTCACGTCCTTCTCATCGCAGTGGACGGTGAGGGTGCCGCTGCACCCAGGCATCTTGATGAGGCCGTAGGCGTGGTGTATCGTAGCCATGAACTTGGAGAGCGCCGGGTGATGGTGTCCTGGGCTAGGGGTACTCACCATGTCGTCTCCCGATCAGTGGGTTAGGCCGAGGACCCCCAGGGCGATTCACCAATGGGCCGAAGACTTGGTGATCAAGACAAGAACTCCTCTCCACCGACGTGGCCGAATAGGATTCTTGTTATCCTAGGCCTCTGGTACATTATATAAGTCGAGGGCAGGCTAGTCAACAGACAATCTCATATTCATTACAACAATCTCATGGTAGATCGACTCTGTAATTGTCATACACACATCAATACAATCAAGCAGGACGTAGGGTTTTACCTCCTCGAGAGGGACCGAATCTGGGTAAATACTGTCCCTGTGTTTTCTATTCCCCATTGACCCAACATCCACAGCTCGGGACCCCCTACCCGAAATCTACCAGTTTTGACACCGACATTGGTGCTTTCATTGAGAGTTCCGCTGTGAGATCAATAGAAGGATCGATGGCTTGTCTGTAGATTGCAGTTTTTTCTGGACAGCAGAATGATGTTCATCGTCCCTTCCTCCTCAAGCGTTGCTTTAACGATTGCTTCGATGGAATTGTGTGGAATTGAGTCTAGAAGAACCTTGTAAATTTTCATCGCGTTTTGATGGAGGAATCTTCGGCAAACTCCGATCAACTGGAGCCCTGTCGAATCTGGACGAGAATCTGGATGAGTTTAGGGCGAGGAGTCCAGCGTCCAGCTCGGACCTTGTTTGGAAGATCCCGCCGTTCAACGGCTGTGGAATTCTCATATCGATCGTCCCTCAAAATTTCAGCGCGATCCGACCATTCAAAATCCGGAAAGCTTCCGATGAGTATATCAATTTTCGGATCTATTTTCTGTGCGAAAAAGAATCCGACCCGAATTCATCTTTCTTCATGAACGGGGTATTGGACATCCTTTTTGGAGGATTTTTTGTTAGGGTATTGTGTGTTGTTCTCAAACACGTGCCCATAAATTTTAAATCCTTTTTCTGAGGTAATCTTCGCCATCGCGTTGGTGTCAAACCAGCCCGACCACGTTGCTCCATGGCTGCCGACCTGCGCTAGACAGATCCTCGCTTCGTCGAGCCGAGGTCAACCTCATCGGATCATCACCTCGGCGAGCTGATGAAGAGTTCGGCATCGCGAGGGCCAAATAATCTTCAAGAGAACCTCGTCACCCCACGGGTTGCATGGGTCGGGCGAGTCATTGCTTCATCAAGCCAGCATTGACCGCGTCACAAATTCCGACCTGCGTCCGCATTGCCGCGCCGTCGCTTCTTTCCACCATGCCGACCTGCTTCGACACATCTGCTGGCATGGGGGATCTAGCGTCACCTTACCGACCTGCTCCATCACCTCGGCTAGACCAGTGGCTTCGCCATCTCTTCATCAACCTACTCCTGGACTTCGGCGTCACCAGCCGACCAGCTTCATCACCTCGGCTCGACCGGGGGCTTCGCCTCGTCACGTCGGCCGTGCTGCGTTGCCACTTCATCAAGCCGAGCTCTTCGCTCGGGCACCTCGGGACCGGCTTGGGGGCTGGGACCTCAGCCCACTACAAGCTCTGGCCACGTCATCAACACCGAGCACATTAACCAGCTAAGTCGCTTTCATGCTCACCTTTTTTCAATTTTTTATTTCTATGGGGTTCAACCAAGCATTATATTTGTGTTAAACAAACTGAGTTGTTTGTTAAAAACTTAGCTTGTTAAAAGCATTGTTTGTTAAAAACACTTCCTTTTCCCATGTTAACTGGGGGCTCTTAAATTTATATGAGCCGTTTTATAATAAATATTTTCTTCCTGGTCGTTGCAAAGTCTTTTTCTACTACTCCTTTTTCCAACACGAGTGTGTGGTCAATAGCCGGGTAGCATGGTTTCTTTTTAAAGCCGCTCGAGTTTAGTTCGCTAAACAGGCCTCGAAGAAACACTCCGCCTTCGTGATATGGAGGTTGAAGCCGAAGGCTGACCCGCTTGAAGTCTGGAGATCAGATGTATCATGTTAAAGCACGACCGAAGCACATATTAATTTTAAGACCATTTTTTGGATTGGCACCAAGAAAATTGATTTAGTTCGGACATAAAGTTTTTGCTAAAGTTTTTTGGTATTGCCTGGCTTATGGCACCTTTAATATATTTTTATGTTTTTCTTTCAGGAGGCAGGACATCCTCTTGTTCAAGGTGTTCAGCGTGGTGGATCTGCTCGGGAAATCTTTTCTGACCTGCAGTTCGGCATCTTTCCTACCGAGTTGCACCTCGGCGTTGAGGGAGTCCCCTCTTGACTCGGGTGCCCTACATAATAATTCAGCTGGGGAAATATTTGCCGACCCGCAGTTCAGCATCTTCCCTGCCAACCTGCACCTCGACGTCTCGGATATTGCCTTATATGCATCAGTTTCGAATTATGTCTTTGGTCAATAGTTGGGTTGCCCGGCTCCCGTGCTTGCCCCTTACGTTCCGCATTGTTCGGCCAAGGGTGTAGAGGGAGAACCACTGAGATTGTATTTCCAGCTCGACTGGTTAAGTACCTTAGTGGAGAAAGCCGAAGACTGACTATCATGATAGGCGTAAACTGGTCGGTGATCTGATGACTGTGTTAAATAAAAGATCGATAGAGATTACCCTGTGTTAAATGACAGGCCTTTCATAACATTGGCCAAAGTGGTAATGGCTTGGCCTCGGCTGACGCCAAACACTATCCGGGGGCTAGTAACTTGTCTCCCCGGTTAAAGCTCCTATGACTAAGTGAAAGTTATAAAGCCTGAATATCTGATTGCCTCGTTTCCACTAACACAACAGCCTCTGGGCACCGAGACATCGGCTAAGGGTTGTCTCGTTAGTATGGAAACACCATGCGTAGCATCTACAAAGGGGTGGAAGCTGACGATGGGCCACTTTCAGATTATAATCAGTCGCAACGGAGTCAAAATAAACCATACCGAGGGCTCCTTGTGGCACCTCGACACAGATACATCGGGACTCCTAGAGAGCCCAAGATATCATCAGCATTTGTATTCAATATACGAATGCTGCCTTCCTAATCATCGTTATAAAGCCATAAATATGCATCAATTTGACTTAAGATTTTGGCCAAGCTGGGTTGCCTGGTCCCTATGCTTACCCCCTATGTTCCCGATTGTTCTGCTAGGGGGTAAAGGGAGCACCTCTGTGATTGTTACTTCCGAGTCATCCGGGTTAGTACCTCAGACTGGGTGAAGCCGAAAGCTAGCCATCTTAAGAATATAATTGGTCGGCAACGACGAAAGTGAAAATTTTGGTCCATTAAAGACCACAGAGTTCGGGAGCATTCCCCAAACTAAATCCTCAATATTTTCCTCCCACATTGACCGGAGTTGAGGTTTCACGATCATGGTCAACATGATATCCTGGGAAAAGGAACTTATAAATGAACTATTTTTCCCAGAAGATGTTTCTTACATTAAATAGTAATATAACATATCTCTCCGCGTACTTTTGTTTATAAAACCGTATGGCCGGATTGCCTTGTTTGCCATAAATCTTTGCCCTTATAAAGGCTTTATAAAGTAGGACAAACACTCCTCGGCTACTGGCCAAGGAGGTTGAAGCCGATGGACGGTCAACAAAGTCTTGTACAAGGCGGATCCGAGCATTAATGATGTAAAGTACTTGGATACATAGAATCATTACACATAAATTGTGTCAAATGTAACAAAGTTTGTGTCAAACAAATATTGATCCTTAATTTGACCACCCGTGCCCAAATTAAGGCTCGGGGCTACTGCATTGCCTATTCAATGCAGCAAATTCAAAGTGCAATTCGGTTTCCGAGGAGATTCGATCCTCAGGTCGGCCGGCCCCACCCAACCTGAGTATCGGGGACTACTGCACGCCACATTTTTCCTCCTAAAAATATGCTGTCGAGCAAGGAATCGATCCTCAGGCCAATTTCCCAAATTGACCTGAGTCTCAGGGGCTATTGGGATCAGTGGTTTTATTTTTTCCTTCAGGTGCATCTCGAGTTTTAGAACGACACACACCTTGAGGGCTACTGGCTATACATCTCGGTAGTAAATAAATTGCGGCTTTCGGAAATAAATTCCGCAAAAAACAGCCCGAGACCGAGGTGGTGCACCACCTCGGAAGCAGTCCGGCATAAAGCTCGGATGCGATTGGCTGGCTCCATAAAAGACTATTCTGGCATTTAAGCTCGGATGAACTCCTTCAAATTTTCAGAGACCGAGGTAATCTATGACACCCCGGATGCCGACCAACGTTGGAGCTCGGCTGCAAAAAGACACATCGGATGCAGTTCGGCGTTGGAGCTCGGACGCAAGAGGACACCGCCGTACGGGAAACACTTCAAACCCAAGCTGTGGCGTAGAAATGACAAGGCAATGATAAAGGCCGAGAACTTAAAGGGGCTCCTCGGATGCCCGACGTGTGAACTCTTCGGATACACCTCGGCGATCCTCAAGATCAGAGATGGAAAGATTTGTTGAACCAGTTTTCAAGACCGACGGCTGAAGACAAAGAATAGTTCGGAAGAACCGAGGAGCGTCCCCAACTTGAAGACCGGTTCAGGGGGCTACTGATGGTGTCCTGGACTAGGGAGTACTCACCACATCGTCTCCCGACCAGTGGGTCGGGCCGAGGACCCCCAGGGCGATTCACCAATGGGTCACTTCGGGCAGTCCATGACATATACGAGGAAGATTCCACAAAGACTTGGTGATCAAGACAAGGACTCCTCTCCACTGACGTAGCCGAATAGGACTCTTGTTATCCTAGGCCTCTGGTACATTATATAAGCCGAGGCCAGGCTAGTCAATAGACAATCTCATATTCATTACAACAATCTCATGGTAGATTGACTCTGTAATTGTCATACACACATCAATACAATCAAGCAGGACGTAGGGTTTTACCTCCTCGAGAGGGCCCGAACCTGGGTAAATACTGTCCCTGTGTTTCCAACATCCACAGCTCGGGACCCCCTACCCGAGATCTACCGGTTTTGACACCGACACCGGGTACCCCAAGATGGCTTTGTAGGGCAGGCCGATTGGAGCCACATCGAAGACGAAAAACTCCGTGCGGTAGTTCTCGCAGGTGCCGAAGGTTACGGGGAGACACACTTGCCCCAGGGGCTGGGCGGAGCCGCGGGTGATGCCCAAGAAGGGCCTGGTGGGCGCCAGGCGTTCGTAGGGCACCTGCAGCATTTCGAAGGTCTCCACCGAGAGCAGGTTGAGGCCTGCGCCGCCGTCGATAAGTGTCTTGGCGACGGCCACCCCGCTGATGGAGGGGAGTACACAACAAAGGGATAGCACCCACGGCCCTAGTGGACTCGGGGTGATCGCTGGCGTCAAAGGCAACGGGGGTCCTGGACCATCTGAGGAAACTGCGGGCTTGGGCGCCGGCAGAGCCGCGTTCGCCTTGCATGAGAAACGCTTGAGGTGGTGACTGGACGGAGGGGCCTGGGCGCCACCGAGGATGCAGGTGTCGGGGGGATGACCCCGGGGTAGCCTCAAGCGACCCCTTACTCCAACTTTCTGGCGCAACCGAAGAACGGGCCGCCTCCCTCTGCGGTCCGGCTACGCCCTGCCGGCTACGGTCCTCCGGCTATGCCCTGCCGGCTACGACGTGCCGGCCGGCTGGGGACGGTGCCGCCTGGCCCTCCAGCCGGCCGCGCATCGGATGCCATCGTCGGGGCGCGCGTGGCAATAGTGGCCTCCATCCCATCGGGTGTCAGCGCCCGTGTGGCCACAGTGGAGGCGTCAGAACCTCTGACCCTGGCGGACGGTGGCCAGGCTCCCAACAGTGCCAGCACGCCCGAACCACTCCATTACCTGCTCCGGCGTGGCTACAGGGCGGCCGGCCATACCGCTGACCTCGGCCGGCTGCCGCAAGACGACGCCACAAGGGGCGGCCCGTGCCGTGACATGACCGGCATCGGGGCCTACCAGCGACAAGACCCCACAGCCGGCGGACCCCATGGCCGGCTAGAGAGGGTGCCGGCTGGGGCCCCCCTAAGATCTCTTATTCATATTGTAACCCGGGGGGTTGGCCTATAAAACCCCCCGGGCCTCCCCCATGCAACGGGTCGACTCGATCCTCACTCCACACACACGTAGAGAGGCAGCAAGGGCAGCCTAGCCCCTTCTTCCTCCTCTAGCCATACAGCTCCAGGAGCACCATTGTAACCTTACCATTGTCTCAACTAGACCAAGCAGGACTAGGGGTGTTACCTCCCACGGAGGGCCCCGAACCTGGGTACATCGTGCGTCCGCCACCGCTTGTGCCTAACCCCGCTCCCGGAGCCCGTCGGCATCCCTCGGCCCCTCTCGATAAGCCTACCCATGGCATCTGCCGTGACGAAACCACGATAGTTGGCGCCCACCGTGGGGCCGTCCGCGGCGCCGGCCGGAGTAACGCTCCGGGCGGGGCCCTTCACCACCTCCCCCGGCCGCCTCGCGTCCGGGCGGAACCGCTTGCTCGTGGGGCTTACTCCGGCAGGCCCTGCGGGCGACGCGGCCGGCATCTCCAACGAGTGCCTCGGCCGCGACCTCGCGCTCGACGTCACCGCGCTCGCTGGGCGGTTCAGCAAGCTGAGCCTCGCCGGCGAGCCGGCGGCCGACGAGTACCCTAGCTGGGTGCTCGACTGCACCGACCCTCCCTCGTCCGTGGGCGCGCTCGCCACGGGCGAGGCCACCGGCTCCCGCGCTTGCGTGGGAGTAATGGTCGCCTCCTCCACCACTTCGGGCCGTGTGCGGGCGGCCGAGGCCGACGCAGCCGCCGCCCGCACCGGTACCTCCGACCCGCTCGCCGCTACCATCCAGGGTCTAAGCACTCCCATCACTACGACGGCGGACCCGGCCGCCGCCAGAGCCGAGCTGGAGGCGGCCCGCCGCCTGCTGTTCGACGACGCCAGCGCCCTCGCTGCCGAGCGGCGCCGGATGGAAGCCGCGCAGCGGGAATACAACTCCGCGTACGGTCTCACCCCGTCTGGCCCCGTGCCCGGCCGGCGTGGGGTTGTGCGGGAACGCGGCCGCGTGGTCGCGGAAATCCTCGGCGGCCGCCTTCCCGTCTACGACACCCCCGCGGCCAACCTGCGCGCCGCCAAGGTTGCCTATGAGGATTTGGCAACCTTGGAGGGCGAGGAGCATGCTGCACGCGAGCGGCACATCAAGGACCTCATCGACACCGCCAACGCCCAACATGTCATCCTCACCCCTGGTGGGGCTGTTTCCGAACTTCCCCGGCCCGAGGGTGAGGGCGATGGGGCCACCAACCGTCAGCCGGCTCAGCACTCCAGTACCCCTCATCCCTCCGGCCGGCGGAACGAGGAAAGCGACGCTCGGCGCACCCAGCTACGCGGGAACGAGCAGCCGGCTGTAAACAGCCGGCGCAGCAACAATCCGGCTGGCAGCCACCGCCGGGACGAGGCTACGGCTGTCGGTAGCCGGCATAGCCACGGGCACACTCCGCCCCCGCGGCAGGACCCGGCGCGGTCTATCCCGCCGGTCGTCCGTCCCAAGCTGGCGGCACGGCTCGGACCACGCGTCCCCCACAGCGATAACGACGCCCGGCTCCGCCTCGACCGGCTGGCGCAGTCGGCGCTCCTCGAGGAGGAGGGCTCGATTGGCCCGGCATGCTTCGGTCCCCGGATCCGCGGCGAGCCTTTTCCTCCCGGCTTCACTCTTCCCCGCGAAACCCCGAAGTACACCAGGGCTGCCAAGCCGGAGGACTGGCTGATCGACTACACCACCGCTGTCGGCATCGCCAGGGGGAACAAGCGCGTAGCCGTCCGCTACGCCCCCCTCATGCTGATCGGCTCGGCCCGCACCTGGCTGAACAGCCTGGCAGCCGGCAGCATCAACACTTGGACGGACTTCGAGGAGGCCTTCGTCCGCAACTTCACCGGCACCTACAAGCGGCCTGGCCGGCCCCGCGAGCTGGCCATGTGCGTCCAGGGGCTGGAGGAACCCCTCCGCGACTATCTTACACGCTGGACCGAGCTCCGCAACTCCTGCGAGGGAGTACACGAGGTACAGGCCATCCAGTACTTCATCGAAGGTTGCTGCGATGGCACCCACCTACAGCACAAGCTCTTGTGCTCCGAGCCAACCTCCCTGGCGGACCTAATGTCCAAAGCGGACAAATACGCCACAGCCGATTCCTCAATGAGGATGAAGGCTAAGGCACCAGCCAAGTCGGCTACGCCCCCCGCCGTGCCGCGGGCGGCGGCCGACAACCGGAAGTAGCAGAGCAACAAACGCAAGAATGACCAGCCCGACTCCCGCTACGGGAGCCGGCAGGTCGCCTCCATCGAGGAGGAGCAGCCGGCTGGCCAGGCTTCCGGCCAGCGTCAGCGCACCGGCAAGACCGCCTGGCAGCCCAAGCTCACGTTCGAGCAGATGCTCGACCTTCCCTGCAAGAACCATTCCGGTGCCAAGCCGGCCACGCACACGCTCCGACAGTGCAGCTACTCACAGCGATTGGCCCGGGGGGACGGCCTCCCGGCTCCCCCCGCGCCGCCAGCCCACGCACCGGCTCCGGCTCCGGCCCCGGCTCCCGTTCCTGCCCAGGCGGACCCGGCTCCGGCCCGGAACGACGGCCGGCTAATCGATCAGTTCCCCGACCAAGACGGTTGCTACGTCGTCTTCACCAGCGAAGTGACGGACAAGCACGCACAGCGCCAGCTCCAACACGAGGTGAATGCCACCATGCCCACGACTCCCCAGTTCATGCACTGGTCCGAGAAGCCGGTCACCTCGAGCCGGGCGGACCACCCGGCCGTGATGCCAAACCCTGGCAGCTATGCCCTCGTCCTCGATCCCACCATCGTCTCCGAGAGGCGCACGTGCCGCTTCTCGCGGCTGTTGATCGATGGGGGCAGCAACATTAACATCCTCTACCTTGACACAATGCTCAAATTGGGGCTCAAGGTGGAGGACCTACAATCGAGCCGGACCTTCTTCCATGGCATCGTGCCGGGAAATTCCTGCACCCCCGTTGGCAAGATCAAGCTCGACGTCCTCTTCGGCAGCCACGACCACTTCCGCAGCGAACCAGTTTGGTTCGAGGTAGTGGACCTCGACAGTCCCTACCACGCGCTGCTGGGCCGGCCGGCCCTCGTCAAGTTCATGGCGATCCCTCACTACGCCTACCTCAAGCTCAAAATGCCGGGCCCTAAGGGCATCATCACCATCGCCGGCAAATACCAGATGTCAATCGCGTGCGCGCGAGACGGCAGCCGGCCGGCCGAGGCCCTGGAGATTGCGGAGGAAAAGCGGCAGCTCGACCGGCTCGTGGCCCTCGCTGCGGCCCAGCCGGCCATGCCGGCTCCTCCATCCCAGTCGGTCGGCGAAGGCTCGTTCCAGCCGTCCAAGGACACCAGGCAGGTGCCGCTTGAGCTGGCTAACCCCACCTAGTGCGTGACCATTGGCTCCCGCCTCGACAGCAAATAGGAAAGCGAGCTCGTCGACTTCCTCCGTGAGAATCGGGACATCTTTGCATGGTCCCCCAAGGACATGCCGGGTGTTCCGAGGAAGTTCGCCGAGCACAAGCTGCACGTACGACCGGACGCGAAGCCGGTCAAGCAACCCCTGCGCCGTTTCTCTGAGAAGAAGCGGCGTACTATAGGAGAAGAAATCGCCCGGCTGCTCGCAGCCGGCTTCATCATGGAAGTGTTCCACCCGGACTGGCTGGCCAACCCAGTCCTGGTGCTGAAGAAGAACAAGACCTGGCGCATGTGTATCGACTACACAAGCCTGAACAAGGCGTGCCCCAAAGACCCGTTCGCCCTGCCGCGGATCGATCAAGTCATCGACTCCACGGCCGGCTGCGACCTGCTGTCTTTCCTGGACGCCTACTCCGGCTACCACCAGATAAAGCTGGACCCGGCCGACCGGCTCAAGATCTCCTTCATCACCCCTTTCGGGGCCTACTGCTACATCACCATGTCCTTCGGCCTGAGGAATGCGGGCGCTACCTTCCAGCGCTGCATGCAGAAGTGTCTCCTACCTCAGATAGGCAGGAACGTCCACGTCTACATTGACGACATCGTCGTCAAATCCAAGAATCACTTCAGCCTCCTCGACGATCTCCGGGAAACATTCGCCAACCTGCGCGAATACAAAATCAAGCTCAACCCGGAGAAGTGTGTCTTCGGCATCCCAGCCGGCCAACTCTTGGGTTTCTTCGTGTCCGCTCGCGGCATCGAAGCTAACCCCGAGAAGATCAGTGCAATCGAGCGCATGCCCAAGCCGGTCCGGCTCCGCGACGTCCAGAAGTTCACCGGCTGCCTTGCCTCCCTTATCCGGTTCATCAGCCGGCTGGGCGAGAAAGCCCTGCCCCTCTACGGCCTCCTGCGCAAGACGGCTCTGGTCGAGCCGGGCCACGACCCCTCGAATAAGCCGGCCGTCTTCGACTGGACAAACGAGGCGGACGAGGCACTCCGCGGCATCAAGCGGGCCCTCTCCAGCGCCCCCATCCTGGCCGCGCCGACTGACAAGGAGCCTTTACTCGCCTACATCGCGGCGACCACACGCGTCGTCAGCGTTGTCCTGGTGGTGGAGCGGCCGGAGGAGGGCAAAGCGCTGCCGACCCAGCGCCCCGTCTACTACCACAGCGAGGTCCTCTCCGCCTCCAAGCAAAACTACCCCCACTACTAGAAGTTGTGCTACGGCATATACTTCGCCGCCCAGAAGATCAAGCAGTACTTCCAGGAGCACGTCATCACCGTCGTGAGCTCAGCGCCGTTGGGCGAAATCATGGCCGACCGGGACGCCACCGGCCGGATTGCCAAGTGGACCATCGCCCTGGCCGACTACGAGATACGGTACGAGCCGCGCACCGCCATCAAATCCCAGGCAATGGCCGACTTCCTCGTCGACTGGGCCGAAACCCAGTTCGTGCCGCCTCCGCCCGACTCCACGCACTGGCGCATGCACTTCGACGGCTCGAAGATGCGAGCCGGCCTGGGAGCCGGCATCGTCTTGTCGTCTCCCAGGGGAGATCAGCTCCGGTACGCCCTCCAGATCCACTTCGCCGCCTCCAACAACGTGGCCGAGTACGAGGCCCTCATCCACGGCCTCCGGCTCGCCAAAGACATTGGCATCCAGCGCATCATATGCTTTGGCGACTCCGACCTCGTGGTACAACAAGTCTCTGGCGAATGGGACGCCAGGGACGCCAACATGGCCAGCTACCGCTTCCTCGTCCAACAGCTCACCGGCTCCTTCGAGGGCTGCGAGTTCCACCACGTCCCCCGCGCGGACAACGAGGCGGCCGGCACGCTGGCCAAGATCGGCTCCACCCGGCAGGCCATCCCAGCCGGCGTCTCCCTCGAGCGGCTGCTCAAGCCCTCGATCAAGCCTTCCTCCGACTCGGAGTCCATCTTCGTGCCGGCGGCGGCAGCCGGCCCATCGACTGACCCGATTGTCCCGCCGGCTCCACCACCTCCGGCTGCCCAGCCGGCGCCATCCGCTCCGGCCATCGAGCCGGCCACGTCTACGCCCGCCGGCTCCGGGCCCGTCGCCGTCATGATGACGGTCGACGCCCCTCCCGCCGGCTCACTCCCGGGGGCTGGCGAGCCGGCCCCGAGGGCTGGCGAGCCGGTCCCGGGGACTGGTGGGCCGGTCCCGGGGGCTCCTGCCGCCCTCGATGCCCCGCTTGAGCCCGAGCCGGTTCCCGTCTCGGCTCCCTCATGGGCTCAGCCCATCCTGGCGTTCCTCCTGCGCGGCGAGCTCCCCCCTGATGAGGCCACCGCAAGGCAAATTCAGCGCCGGGCCCCCGCCTACAGCATCATCAATCGCGAGCTGGTTCATCGCAGCACCACCGGCATCTTCCAACGCTGCGTCGAGCCAGAGAAAGGGCAAGAGATCCTCCTCGACATCCACCAGGGCGAGTGCGGGCACCACGCCGCCTCCAGAACCCTGGTGGCCAAGGCGTTTCGCCACGGTTTCTACTGGCCGACTCCTTTGGAGGCGGCCAAGGAGCTGGTTGACAAGTGCGAAGGCTGCCAACGCTTCAGCACGCAGAGCCACCTGCCGGCTAGTGCCCTCCAGACCATCCCCCTCTCGTGGCCTTTTGCCGTCTGGGGGCTGGATATGGTGGGACCTTTCAAGACCGCACGAGGTGGCATGACACACCTGCTGGTGGCCGTCGACAAATTCACCAAGTGGATCGAGGCCCGGCCGATCAAGAAGCTGGACGGCCCCACGGCCGTCCGGTTCATCGAAGACATCACGGTCCGGTACGGCGTCCCCCACAGCATCATCACCGACAACGGCACGAACTTCGCCAAGGGCGCGCTTGCGCGTTTTTGCTCCAAGCAGGGCATCCGGCTTGACTTGGCGTCTGTCGCCCACCCACAGTCAAACGGCCAGGTCGAGAGGGTCAACGGCCTGATCCTGTCCGGCATCAAGCCCCGGCTCGTGGCGCCACTGGTCAGGTCAGTCGGCTGCTGGATCGAAGAACTATCGGCTGTCCTTTGGAGCCTCAGGACCACGCCCAACCGGTCGACCGGCTACACCCCCTTCTTCCTCGTGTACGGGTCCGAGGCGATCATCCCCACCGACATCGAGTTCGATTCGCCTCGGGTTACCCTGTACACGGAGAAGGACGCGAAGGAAGCAAGGGAAGACGGCGTCGACCTCCTCGAGGAGGCCCGCGAGCTAGCCCTGAGCCGGAAGGCCATCTACCAGCAGAAGCTCCGGCACTACCACAGCAAGCGGATCCGGCCACTCTCCTTCCGCGAAGGGGACCTGGTACTCCGGCGGATCCAGCGGACTGCCGGCCAGCACAAGTTGTCCTCCCCATGGGAGGGCACGTTCATCGTCAGCAGGGCGCTGCACAACAACGCGTACTACCTAATAGACGCCCAGAAGCCGCAGAAGCGCAAGAGAGACGCCTCCGGCGAGGAAACGGAGCGCCCGTGGAACGCGGTGCTCCTCCGTCCGTTTTACTGCTAAGAACCAGTGTATGTACATATCCTTCCCTTTTTTGGGCTTATGAATGCAACGGGTGCCCCAAGCCGGCTCTTGGGACACGCCTCTTTCGCCTTTCTCAAAGACTCTCGCTCGTTGGCTCCTGGGTCCGGCTCCCGGTCCCGGGGGCTAGCCGGCTAGTCCTACGCTCGTCCCCCGATGCCGGTTAAGTAATGTGAACTAAAGAGAGCCGTCTCAGCCCTTCCTGCCACAGACCGGCTCCCGGCTGTCGGGCAGACGGGACCTCGAGACGGCAAAGCTTAGCACACGCGAAAAATCGAACACAAGGGGGGGTTGCCGGCTAGGTCTAGCCGGAGCACTTTTTCGCCTCTGTCACTCACCTTACCCAAAAAACTCTCGCGGTTTCCAAACTCACGACTGGCTCCTTCGAGGCGGACGCCCCGTCCCAGCCACAGACCGGCTCCCGGCTGTCCGGTTGCCGGGGCCGAAGCCAAGAGGAAGAAGGCTTTGAGCAAACGGAACCAAAAGAGCGAAAAAGGATAAGGCTGAGCCGGCACGCATAAAATAGCATTTCGGCAACCAAAAACTTTACAAAACTTAAAAGGCCCACGGCCACGAGTTCATTACATATACACCCCCAGTGGGTGGAATTGCAGTCTAAACAAAATGCAGAAAAGAAAAATCCTAAGTGGTGGCAGCTTCGGGCCGGCCCGCCTCCGGTACCGACGCCTCCGAAGTCGGCGGTGCTGACGCCTCCAAAGCCGGCGCCTCCGGGGCAGCTGAGGTAGAAGCTCCCGCCTCCGCGTCCGGAGCTGGCTCGGACTCGGCGTAGTCGTCGGAGTCAGATTCTCCATCGTCCGTCTCGGCGGCGCTTCCCTCCGGGTCGTCCAGGGCGAGCGTGTACCGGTCCTCCGGGATCACCACGCCGTCCGCTCCGCGCTCCGGGACGTACTCGTCCCACACAGCAAAGGAAGCAAGGTCGCTCGCCCTCACCTCCAGCGCGTCGGTCACCGCCTCCAACTCCGCGTCGGTGCCGGCACGCTGGGCCGTGAGCAAATCCAGGTTCAGCTCGGGATACCACGACCTGGCAATGCGAAGCGCCATGCTTGCACCGGCGCGTGCCGCGGAAGCCCTCCAGGCATTCACCCGCGCGGTCCCAAACTCCAGCCACCTCGACAGCCAGCTCATGGAGACCGGCTCCACAGCGCCGGGCCAAAGAGTGCGAACCAGTGCTAAGCCGGCCGCCTGGAGCCGCTTCAGGGCGCGGACTACCTCCGACAGCCGCGCCGCGGAGGCGATCCCCACCTCGTCTAGGGTCCAGGGGGCAAGCTGTCCAACGGTTTCCCCCTGCGCCCGCTGGAGCTCACGATGGGCCTCCACGGCCGCCTCCGCGGCCTCCTGCGTACCGGGGAAAAGCCCTAAGAAGAGAAGAGAAGAAGATGAGGGATGAGCAAGGCAGCAAGCCAGAAAAACCCGGGGGCAAGGCGCGAAAAGAGCAAGGCGATAGAAGCTCACCGCGCAGCATCCGATCCACCTCGTGCCCTTGCTCCTACAGCTGCACCTCCCTGGCTGACCACTCCTGGCGCTGGCGCTCGTGCTCGTCCCGGGCCGCCTGCGCATCCTCGGCCGCCTTGGCTAGCGCGGCGTCCTTGGCCTTCAGCTCCTGGCGGAGGACTTTCTCCCGCTCCTCCGCCTCCCGACGAAGGGCCGCCTCTTGGTCCGCCAGCGCTTGGCGGTGGGCCGCCTCGCGCGCCTCCCGCTCCGCCTTCGCCTGGTCCGTCTCCCCGCGGAGCCGGTCGCGCTCCGTCGTCAGAAGGACCCGCTCCTCGCCAAGCCGCACCACCTGGCGCCGGAGGCTAACCGTCTCGGCGTGGGTGGCTTCACGAGAAGAGGTTGCCGCTGTCAGAAACCAAGCAAAGAAAGGATTCAGCCCGCCTCCGGGGCAGCCGGCCTGATTCCCGGGTGCTACACCCAGTGGGTGCGCTTGCGCGCCCCCACTGGAAGAACGCAAGAGCACATACCTTGCAGATCCGCGGACATGACGGCGAGCCGGTTTTCGGCTCCCGGTACAACCCCAGCAGGGTGTTGTACGCGGCCACCCGGCGGTCGTGCGCCGCCTGCAAAACAACAAGAATACAAGACAGCTTTAGGCTCGACCCGCCTGCGCCCCAGCCGGCTCGAGCCTCGGGGGCTACACCCAGTGGGTGCGCTAGCGCGCCCCCACTGGAAAAGGCAGAAAACGCCGAGTCAAGAGAAGAAGGAAAGAAGAGAGCTTACCGCGACAGCTTGCTCCAGGTTCACCAGCCGGTCATTGGCGGCCCGAGCGTCCTGCGACGTCTGGGCGCCGCAGGCGGCGAACGCGTCCACAACGGCGGCCACCGCCGCCCCAAGTGCGCTCGGCGGTTCGCCAAGGGCCGGGCGCCCGGCTGCGTCCCAGGTCTGCTGCGGTCGGCCCCCGTCCGCGGGTCCTCCTTTGGAGACCACGATGGGACCGTCTCCTCCCGTCGCCGTCGCGCCGGGGGCCGCCGACGTCGCGCCCTCGGAGGCCGTCTCCCCGGCTGTCGCGGCCCTCGCCTCCGTCGCTCCGCCTCCGGCGGTTCCTGGCCGGCTCACCTCCGGAGCCGGTGCCTCCGGAACCGGCACCTCCGAAGCCGGCACGTCCGGGGCCGGCGCGTCCGGTGCCGGGATTTTGACTACCGGGGGCTCCTCCGCCCCCGGTGGCACGTCGCCCGCCCCCGGCTGGGCGGCGTCGCGGTCCATCTCCGCCACGTCCTCCGCGGCCGTTGCGTCCGCCTCCGCCCGTCGCTCGGGGTCGTGGTGGTCCTTCGACCTCCTCTCCCAGCCGCGGGGGAACGGCTCCCACGCTCCATCAGCGGCCTCCCCGCTGGTTCCTCCCCGCTTCTCCGCCGCCTCTTCCCATGGGCGGAGCTCCTCGACGCGCCGCTCCTGCTGGGCCGCCTCAAGGTCGAGCCACGCCTGGCGCTCCCTCTCCTCGGCGGCTGTCGGCGGCGCCGTCCTCGCCGTCTCGCCACCTGGGGTCCTCCCCAGGGCGCGTGCCTCCATGGTCACGACGAAATAAGGGACCGGGGACAAAACGAAACAGACCAAGATGGTGGAGGAGATGGACTCACCCGACGACGACGGGGACCGCCCTCCTCGTGGGTCCCGCCTGGGAGACCCTCTGCTTCTTGCCCCCGCCTCCGCGGCTGTCGCCCGGCTGCGCGGTTGCCGCATGCTTGGGCGCCGGCTTGGCGGCGGCCGGCTGCTTCCCTTTGTCACCCGCGTCCGGGCCGCCCCGGCCGGAGCCGCGGCCGGCTCGATGCTGGCGCCTCTGCGGCGCCGTTACCTCGTCCTCCGAAACTTTGGGCTCCTCCGGAGCCTCTGCAAAACGCGACGCCTCCGCCTCAGCGTCATCATCGGTCCAATCCCGTAGGTGCGTCTGGGGAGGAGACTCACCCGTCGATTGGGCCTCTTCGGCCCCCTCCGTCTCCGACTCCGCCTCGCCGGCTTCAGACGCGCCGGCTCGCTCGGAGTCGGCCGGCTCCACGTCGTCGGCGTCCTTGACCTCCTCGGGGTCCGACTCCACCGTGTCGGCGGCCGGCTCCCGGTAGTTTTGCAGCAGCGGGAAAACCTGCGAGCGGGCAAGGCGGCGCGCCGTCAGGCCAAAGAGAGGAGGGGCACTGCCTCAGAAAAGGTGGAAGGAGGGAGGCGGCTAGGCACTTACCCGCGGTGCCGGGTGGCTCCGGCTGTACGGGGTTTTCCCCCATTGCCACTCGCCCTCCTTCAGCTTCGCCGTCGAAATGGCATTCACCCTCCTCGCCACGTGGGCCGGCTTCAGTTCCTTGGTGGAGAGCCAGCAGGGATCGTGGCGTCCTCCCATCTGGCAGATGAGGTGCGGCCGGCTCTGCAACGGCTACACCCGGCGCGCCACCATCGCGGCCAGCAGATCGGTGGCCCTCAGCCCCTCCATCCCGGTCATCACGAGCAGGCGCTCGAAGAGCCGGTCCTCCGTCTCGGGCGCCTGAAGCGGAGCCGCCCGCCAGTTCAGCATCGCAACCGGCGGGTGGTTGGCGAAGTCGGGGAGGTTGATGTAGTCCTCCTCCGGCTTCACGTTCTTCACATAGAAGAACCCCCGCTGCCAGCCCTTCACCGACTCATGCAGCGGGAGCTTCTCGAAGCCGGTCCCCTTGCGGATGTGGATCAGGGCACCCCCGCAGGCGGTCATCACCTTCTGCTTCATCGCCGGATCCTTCACTGTCTGCCGCTTGAGGAAGAAGAGCCGGCTCCAGAGGTCTAACCTCGGCTCCACCCCCAAAAACCCCTCGCAAAGGGTGACGAACGCCGCCAGCTGCAAGATGGCGTTGGGGGCGAGGTGGTGCGGCTGCAGGCCGAACCGCGTCAGGAAACGGCGGAAGAAGGCGCTCGCCGGCAGACCGAACCCGCGGAGGAAATGATCGGCAAAGACGACCACCTCGCCCTCCCGCGGGGTCGGGGAGTTCTCCGGCCCGGCGGGGCGTGCCTCCGTGTGCGCTTCCGCCGGGAGCTTGCGGCGGTAGCGGAGGTGCTCGATGAATGTCTCCTCCACGATGCTGCCGTCCCATGCATCCTTGCTCGCCATGGTCACCGGAGGGGCTCGCGGTCGCGGCGTTGGGCGCGGGTGCTAGACTGCGGCGCGGGCCTTCCGCGGCGGCGGACGGCGGCACGACGTGCCCGCGTGCTCTGCTCCCTCTCTCTCTTTCTCGTAACGGGAGGAGGAGGGCGACGAAGACGATGCGACGGGGGCGGGGGGAGCGAATGTGCCGTTCTGCTCCCCTTCCCTCGCCATTTAAACCCCGCGCGGGCGATCGTGGGGGCCGGATTCATTGCGCGTAACCCCCACGATTCCCGTCGCGTGCGGGGCGGACATTATGGCGCTCGGGAGCGCCAACCGTCGGCCCGCGCCGTAAAGGATCCCCGCGCGCGGGCCGAGGCCGCGGTCGTGGGGGGTCCCGCCCCGCGGTCCGGTCTTTTCCGCCGCGTGGCCTGTCAGGCCACGGCCCGCTACGTCTTCCGCGTGGTGCGGCCTCTCTGACCGATGAGGAGCCCGAGGCGGCGCGCGAAGCATCGGCCGGCTGCGGATCCAGCCACCGCTCGCCCGCGTCGTCCGACTCTCGTGGCGTTCCGCGGCGCAAGGACCATCTTTAAGCCGGCGAGGACCGCCGCGGTTCGTCGGCGGGCCTCCCCTGCTTTGGGGACTACTGTTGGGGGGATGACCCCGGGGTAGCCTCAAGCGACCCCTTACTCGAACTTTCTGGCGCAACCGAAGAACGGGCCGCCTCCCCCTGCTGTCCGGCTACGCCCTGCCGGCTACGGTCCTCCGGCTATGCCCTGCTGGCTACGACGTGCCGGCCGACTGGGGACGGTGCCGCCTGGCCCTCCAGCCGGCCGCGCATCGGATGCCATCGTCGGGGCGCGCGTGGCAACAGTGGCCCCCATCCCACCGGGGGTCAGCGCCCGTGTGGCCACAGTGGAGGCGTCAGAGCCTCTGACCCTGGCGGACGGTGACCAGGCTCCCAACAGTGCCGGCACGCCCCAACCACCCCATTACCTGCTCCGGCATGGCTACAGGGCGGCCGGCCGTACCGCTGACCTCGGCCGGCTGCCGCAAGACGACGCCACAAGGGGCGGCCCGTGCCGTGACATGACCGGCATCAGGGCCTACCAGCGACAAGACCCCACAGCCGGTGGACGCCACGGCCGGCTAGAGAGGCTGCCGGCTGGGGGCCCCCTGAGATCTCTTATTCATATTGTAACCCGGGGGGTTGGCCTATAAAACCCCCCGGGCCTCCCCCATGCAACGGGTCGACTCGATCCTCACTCCACACACACGTAGAGAGGCAGCAAGGGCAGCCTAGCCCCTTCTTCCTCCTCTAGCCATACAGCTCCAGGAGCACCATTGTAACCTTACCATTGTCTCAACTAGACCAAGCAGGACTAGGGGTGTTACCTCCCACGGAGGGCCCCGAACCTGGGTACATCGTGCGTCCGCCACCGCTTGTGCCTAACCCCGCTCCCGGAGCCCATCGGCGTCCCTCGGCCCCTCTCGATAAGCCTACCCATGGCATCTGCCGTGACGAAACCACGACAGCAGGCCACCCTGTGGGACTCTTGAGAGCCCCCACCGGCGACAACGCCCCTGGCCGGGGCCACGCGGCTGTCGCGCCCCCTCGGGTTGACGCCGCCTTTCGAAGGAGGAGAAGAGGAGCGAGGGGGCTCCTGGCTGTTGCGCACGGCAGAAACGGGCTTGGAGACGCGCTCGAGCCAGGCGTCGAGACCGTCCCTGGTGGGGCGGCAGCGTAGCAGCTCCTGCACCAAGAGCAGCGCAACGTGTCGAGTGGGGGGCTGCAACTTAAGGGCGAGGAAGCGGTGACGGAGCAGCCGGGCGCCTGCTCGTCCACCGACGGGTGAACGGAGAGGACCACTGGCTCCCCATCGAGTCCTGCAACGGCGCGGGGGCGCCGACCCGGGGCACCCCATGCAGAAGGTGCCTGGCGGCAAGCGGCAGTGTTATCCATGCCGAAGTCGATGTCAAGGTCCAGAGCGCGAAGATGGCAAGTCCCCCTATCTGGCGCGCCAAATGTCGGAGTGTGAAATCTGTGTCCAAGAACTTCTCCAAGAAACCGGGTTCGAACACTGGGGGACTTGGCTAGGCGACCTGCAATGCGACGGCAAACAAGGCAAGATCGATAGCAAGCTCACTCCTTCTCACCGAAACCTGCGGCAACGCGTGAGCTACCCAGGTTCGAGCCACCATGCGGTGTAAAACCTTACTCCTACCTGTGTTGAATTGCTCTGTGGAGCGAACGGCTCGAGTAAATGAGGTCTGGGGGAGAGAATGGCTCGATCTCCTTACATGGATGTGGTCCTGCCCCTCTTGTAGTGCCTTGGTCCTCTTCCCCGAAAATATCAGCGGGAAAGGGTGTCTACAGGGAAGCAATTCAAAGGGGGATAGGAGCTCAGTCCTATCCTGACTGAAGGTGGTCTTCGCCTGATAAAGCAGTCTTCGTGATGCGTTCATGGGCTACGGCGATGACCTCTATCCTGTAGCACCGATCCATTCTGATCCTCTTTCATCGAAATGGTAAGCTTTTGGAGCCTGCTTTTGGAGGGGCAGCGGGCGCTGCACCTTAATCACTAAAGAGGAAATCCTCCTTGTCCGTGCCGGCTGGCACAGCCTCTGATGTCATTCTCTGCGCGGGCGTGTCACCCACATGACGGGGGCGGAACCCCATGGCTGGCACCGTACACCGAGCCTGGTGGGGTGGCCTCGCGGGAGAAACCTCCCGAGGCTACCCGGCGCTTGGCGATCTCAGGGGGGGCTTGGTCTAGCTTGAAGGGGCTCGGTGAGACTTGCCCCTTCGCGAGGCCATCCTCAGGAGTGGCTGGCGTCGTGTCCCCATCACCGGGCCGGCCCAGCACTCGTCTCCTGGGCCGAAGGTAGATGGGCCGAGGTACCCTGGTTCCCACTGGGCTGATAATAGCCACATCTCAAAACATAGTGGATACTAGGGATCAAGCCCTAACAATTGACTCAATTACATGATCAATCTCATCCATCTCCATCCACCTCCAGTATGCCTACAATGAGATTACTCATTCCAGGTGGTGAGCATCATGAGGTTGTCAATGGACAAGGGTTGATGATGATGACAACGATGATTTGCCCTCTCCGGATCCCAAAACAGGCTCTGGATTTGGCCTCCCGATGAAGAACAGGAGGTGGTGGTGGCTCTGTATCATAAAACACGATGAAACTTCTTCTTCTATTTTTTCTGGGTGAGACAATACTTATGGAGTTGGAAGTAGGTCAAACAGAGCTGTCAGGGGCCCACAAGGGCAGCGGCGTGATACGTCTCCAACGTATCTATAATTTTTGATTGTTCCATGCTATTATACTATCATTCTAAGATATATTTTGGGTGTTTATATACCAATTAATATTATTTTTGAGTACTAACCTATTGACCTAGTGCCTACTGCCAGTTGATGTTTTCTGCATGTTTTTTGCTTTTCAGGTTTACCATACCAAACGAAGTCCAATTGCCACGAAACTTTAATATGATTTTTTCTAGACCAAAAGAAGACCTAGAAGCTTTGGGAGGAGATGAGAGGCCGCACGAGGGAGCGGCCCAGGGGCAGGCCGCGCCATGTTGGCTTGCGGCCCCCTCGGCTGCCCTCTCGTGCCCCTCTCTGGCCTATAAATTCTAAAATATTCCAAAAACCCCGAGGGAGCTCCGGAAACACTTTTTCCGCTGCCGCAAATCTCTGTTCCACCACGTACCCATCTGGCGACCTTTTCCGGCGATCTGCCAGAGGGGGAATCGATCACGGAGGGGCTCTACATCATCCTTGCTGCCTTCATGATGAGTTGTGAGTAGTCCACCACAGACCTACGGGTCCGTAGTTAGTACCTAGATGGCTATCTCTCTCTCTTGATCTTCAATACAATGATCATCGCATCTTCGCTTTGATCTATTCGATGTAATCCTTTTGTACTGTGTGTTTGTTGGGATCCAATGAATTGTGGGTTTATGTTTAGATTATTCATGAAAAGTATTTCAGTCACCTCTGAATATTATGATTCTTATTTGCACGATCATTATAGCTTCGTAAATCTCTCTGATCTATTGAGATAGTTTGGCCAACTAGATTGATATTTCTTCAGTGAGAGGGGTGCGTTGTAGTGGGTTCAATCTGGCGGTGCTCTATATCCCAGTGATAGAAAGGGACAAGACACATCTTTGTATTGCTGCCACTAAGGATAAAATGATGGGGTTAGTTCATATTAATTGAATTCTCTTTGTCTACATCATGTCATCGTTCTCCAAGCATTACTCTGTTTTACTTAATACTCTAGATGCATGCTGGATAGCGGCCGATGGGTGGAGTAATAGTAATAGGTGCAGGCAGGAGTCGGCCTATTTGCTTATGGACGTGATGCCTATATACACATGATCATTGCTATGAATAAAGATTGCATAACTATCCGCTTTTCTATCAATTTCCCAACAGTAATTTGTGTACCCACCGTATGCTTGCTTTATGAGAGATGCCACTAGAGAACACTACGGCCCCCGGGTCTATTCACTTATAAATTTACAAACGTTTTCAATACCTTGCTGCCATTATTTATATTTTATTTTATTTTGCAATTTACAATTATCTATAACTATCTACACATCTCATTTACTTGCAAATAACGAGACCAAGGGGATTGACAACCCTCTTGCCGCGTTGGGTGCAAGTGTGTGCTCTTTTGTGTGCAGCCACTGAAGACGGTTGATGACCGATATTCCTATTGGTTTGATAAACCTTGGTTCTTAACTGAGGGAAATACTTACCCGCATTGTGCTGCATCACCCGTTCCTCTTCACGGAAAACCAACGCAGATCACAAGCATCAGGAAGGATTTCTGGCGCCGTTGCCGGGGAATATCATCATCAACTATCAAGTAACTTCACACAAATTATCATTCACTTGTTCTTCTTTTTATTTGCTATTATATTTAGTTTGCATTATAAAAATATCAAAAATACAAAAATATTTATCTTTGCTTGTCGCTAGTTTACTTTGTCGCTTGCTAGTTTGCCTGTTTGCTTGAAGTTGCTATCATGTCTGAGTTTGAAATTAGTGGTGCTTCCGCCTCTAGTGCGGAAGCCTTTGAAAATCCAACTTCAGCTTGTGATGAACATACTAAAGAAAAACTTGTTAACCTTGCGGATGATGATCCTTCTAAAGAGGAACCTATTATGCAAACAAAGAAACTCCGCATAGGTAGTGGTAATGTTATTGGAAAGAGTGTGATTCAAGATTTTTTCACTTGTGAGGGATCTTTACCTTTGATAGGAGGCTCTATTGTCACTAGAACTACAAGTTATGTGGATGCTATATCTCTGCTCATAGTACAATTGGAAAGACAATTGGTTCATATGCATCCTTTCATACAATGGTTGTTTCTAGAGTTCTCAAATATTCGGGAAGCCTCTACTAAATGTCTAGCCACCATATTTCTTGTTTAGGAATTTAATGAAATCATGCAAGAGGCTAGAGATATATTTGCTCATTATAGGGTTATCGGTGAGTTCCCTCCCATAGAGGGGATTCTTTATGAGTTGGAAGGAATAAGAAAACTAAGATCCACGGATTATGTTGCTTATGATGAAAACCTTAGAAAGAAGGTTCCACCTAATGTCCTAGTTGATAAGATTTCCGAACACAATGATCAATTTGCTATACCAAAACTTGGATTGGGTTATGAGCTTGAGAGAGAATTAAGGAAGTACCTTTATCGAAACTTATACAATGAGGAGTTGATCATTACTTATGAAAAATCTAAGGAGGAGCCTTCCACTCCTCCCGAGGTAGATCTCACGGATCCTTGTGTTGTGCAATTTAGTCCCTTCAATTACTTTTGCCTACCCATTAGAAAACTTGCTGCTGAAAGAAGGGAATATGATTATAGCATGACGGATCATCTTCATGATTATTACAACACTTGATCATACGCGTTATGCCTAGCTAGGGGCGTAAAACAATTGCGCTAGTTGGGAGGCAACCCAATAGTTATCTTAATTTTTTTTTATTTACTTTCTGTTTGTGTGTCATAACATGATTGTTGCCTCTGTAATTATTGTGTTTTTATGTTTTAATTAGTGTTTGTGCCAAGTAAAGCCTTTGGGATAATTTGCATGATGAGTATAATTGATGTTGTGCAAAAACAGAAACATGCGCCTCCAGTGTAGAATTTTTAGTTCTCTGCTGGAGCGTGGTAAATTCCTGAAATTTTTAAACAATATTTTTATAGAAATTCCCCAGGTTGTCCTAGTTTTTCAGAATTTTTAGATATAAATAAGTATATTTTATCTACAGATCTTTACAGACTGTTTTTGCTTGCATGTTTGCTTGTTTTGATGATGCCATGGATTATATTGGGCGGTATAAATCATGAAGAAGTTAGAATACAGTACCTTATGCAATAATAAAACTTGAATCAATTTATAACAGTACCTAAAGTATTTGATATGTTTATTATACTAACGGATCTCATGAGTTTTCTGTTGAGTTTTGTGTGCTGAAGTTTTCAAGTTTTGGGTGTTATCACGATGGACGAAGGAATAAGGAGCAGCAAGAGCCTAAGCTTGGGGATGCCCAAGGCACCCCAAGGTAATATTCTAGGAAGACTCAAGCGTCTAAGCTTGGGGATGCCCCGGAAGGCATCCCCTCTTTCGTCTCAATCCATCGGTATGTCACTTGGAGCTATATTTTTATTCATCACATGATATGAGTTTTGCTTGGAGCGTCATTTGCTTTAGTTTGCTTTTTGTTTCAGTTTCCCACAATCATTGTTTTCTGCACACACCCACTAGAGAGAGACACACTATTATCATAATTTATTAGAATACTCTATGTGCTTCACTTATATCTTTTGAGCTTGGCAGTTGCTCTAGTACTTCACTTATATCTTTTAGAGCACGGTGGCGTATAGATTTTATAGAAATAATTGCACTCTCGTTCTTCATTTATATTTGTTTCAGTGTTTAATAAATAGTGACGGTAATTTGCATGGGTCATAAGACTAGTCCAAGAATAATAGGTATTCAATGAGTGCATAATCAAAACCATATGTAGCACATAAAAAAGAAATCATGGTTAATGATATTAATGTAGTAATGTGAAAAAGCATGAGTACATGATCATTGGTTAATAAGGGTATCGTGAATTAGAGGTTGCTAACTTGCTGTTTGTCCAAATATTTTTATAGCATGGTGATGATGTCTGAGCATACTTATTCCGCGTTGAAATCCTAGTGTTGTTTAGGTCAGGGGCGCGCGATGGTTAAATCCAACCAACCTCCTCCCTAGGGGCATGCAAGTAGTGCTTTGCTTCGAGAGAGCTAATAAAATCTTGCAATAAGTATGTGAGTTTTTCATGACTAATGTGAATCCATGGATATACGCACACTCACCTTCACATATTTGCCAGCCTCTTCGGTACCGTGCATTGCCCATTCTCACCTTGAGTATCGGTGCAACTTTCGCAGGTGCATCCAAACCCCGTGACATGATACGCTCTGTTGCACATAAGCCTCATTATATCTTCTTCAAAACAGCCACCATACCTACCTATCATGGCATTTCCATAGCCATTCCGAGATATATTGCCATGCAACTTCCACCGTCACATCATATGACTTGTACTTTCATTGTCATATTGCTTTGCATGATCATATAAGCTGACATAGTATTTGTGACAAAGCCACCGTTCATCATTAATATCATACATGTTACGCTTGATCATTGCACACCCTGATACACTGCCAGAGGCATTCATATAGAGTCATACAATTTTTCATGTTAAGTTGTAAGTAAATAAAAGTGCGATGAGCATCATTATTAGGGCACTGTCTCAGTGAGGAAAGGATGATGGAGACAATGATTCCCCCACAAGTCGGGATGAGACTCCAGACGAAAAATAAATAAAGAAGAAAAAGGAAAAAAAAAGAGAAAAAAAAAAGAAAAAAAAGAGAGAAAAGAGAGAAGGGACAGTGCTACTACCTCTTATTCCACACTTGTGCCTCAAAGTGGCACCATGTTCTTCATATAGAGAGTCTCATGTTTATCACTTTCATATGCTAGTGGGAAATTTTCATTATAGAACTTGGCTTGTATATTCCGATGACGGGCTTCCTCAAATGCCCGAGGTCTTCATGAGCAAGCAAGTTGGATGCACACGCACTTAGCTTCCATTGAGCTTTCATAAACTTATAGCTCTAGTGCATCCGTTGCATGGCAATCCCTACTCCTCACATTGATATCTATTGATGGGCATCTCCACAGCCTGTTGATACGCCTAGTTGATGCGAGACTTTCTTGTCCACTTTCACCCCTTTGAAACCTACCACCATATTCTATTCCACCTTTATGCTATGTCCATGGTTCACGCTCATATATTGCGCTAGTAATAAAAAGCTGAAGTGCATTAAAAAGTACGATCCAATTGCCTGACTTGACACCGTGGTGCTTGACATTTGTATATTTGTGGTGAAGACGGAGCCATGCTATTTTGATATGATAAAATGAATAGGGGGTGAACATTCTTTTTGGATCGTATACTTTGAAACTTGATGATTATGTTTCTTATGCTTATCAATATTACTATGTTGATGTTTATTAATTCATCGTTTCTCAATGAACAAACCTGCAATAGATTACATGTTGGGTAGCATGTCACATGAAAAAATCTTGTTTTTATCATTTACCTACTCGAGGACGAGCAGGAATTAAGCTTGGGGATGCTGACAAGTCTCCAACGTATCTATAATTTTTGATTGTTCCATGCTATTATATTATCATTCTAGGATACTTTTTGGGTGTTTATATACCAATTAATATTATTTTATAGTACTAACCTATTGACCTAGTGCCCAGTGCCAGTTGTTGTTTTCTGCATGTTTTTTGCTTTTCAGGTTTACCATACCAAGCGAAGTCCAATTGCCACGAAACTTTAATATGATTTTTTCTGGACCAAAAGAAGACCTGGAAGCTTCGGGAGGAGATGAGAGGCCGCACGAGGGAGCGGCAAGGCAACAGGGTGCGGCCCAGGGGTAGGCTGCGCCCTGTTGGCTTGTGGCTCCCTCGGGTGCCCTCTCGTCCCCTCTCTGGCCTATAAATTTTAAAATATTCCAAAAACCCTGAGGGAGCTCCAGAAACACTTTTTCCGCTGCCGCAGGTCTCTGTTCCGCCGCGTACCCATCTGGCGACCTTTTCCGGCGATCTGCCGGAGGGGGAATCGATCACGGAGGGGCTCTACATCACCCTTGCTGCCTCCGTCATGAGTTGTGAGTAGTCCACCACAGACCTACGGGTCCGTAGTTAGTACCTAGATGGCTATCTCTCTCTCTCTCTTGATCTTTAATACAATGATCATCGCATCTTCACTTTGATCTATTCGATGTAATCCTTTTGTGCGGTGTGTTTGTTGGGATCCGATGAATTGTGGGTTTATGTTCAGATTATTCATGAAAAGTATTTGAGTCACCTCTGAATATTATGATTCTTATTTGCATGATCATTATAGCTTCGTAAATCTCTCCGATCTATTGAGATAGTTTGGCCAACTAGATTGATATTTCTTCAGTGAGAGGGGTGCGTTGTAGTGGGTTCAATCTGGCGGTGCTCTATATCCCAGTGACAGAAAGGGACAAGACACGTCTTTGTATTGCTACCACTAAGGATAAAATGGTGGGGTTAGTTCATATTAATTGAATTCTCTTTGTCTACATCATGTCATCGTTCTCCAAGCATTACTCTGTTTTACTTAATACTCTAGATGCATGCTGGATAGCGGACAATGGGTGGAGTAATAGTAATAGGTGCAGGCAGGAGTCGGCCTATTTGCTTATGGACGTGATGCCTATATATACTTGATCATTGCCGTGAATAAAGATTGCATAACTATCCGCTCTTCTATCAATTGCCCAACAGTAATTTGTTTACCCACCGTATGCTTACTATATGAGAGATGCCACTAGAGAAAACTACGGCCCCCGGGTCTATCCACTTATAAGTTTACAAACGCTTTCCATACCTTGCTGCCATTTACTTTATTTTGCAATTTACAATTATCTACACATCTCATTTACTTGCAAATAACGAGATCAAGGGGATTGACAACCCTCTTGCCGCGTTGGGTGCAAGTGTGTGCTCTTTTGTGTGCAGCCGCTGAAGACGGTTCATGACCGATATTCCTATTGGTTCGATAAACCTTGGTTCTTAACTAAGGGAAATACTTACCCGCATTGTGTTGCATCACCCGTTCCTGTTCATGAAAAACCCAACGCAGATCACAAGCATCAGGGCGCACCCTGCACCCTTGTGGATGGCATGTTGCCCCCTCTGGCAGACCTTCATTCCAGTATTTTTTATTTATGCCAAAAAATTCCTCGCCAGGTTTCATCCAACTCCGAGAACTTTTATTTCTACATAAAAACAACACCATGGTAGTTCTGCTAAAAACAACGTTAGTCCGGGATAGTTTCATTCAAATTATGCAAATTAGGGTCCAAAACAAGAGCAAAAGTGTTTGGAAAAGTGGATACGTTCAGGACGTATCAACTCCCCCAAGCTTAGCTCATTGCTTGTCCTAAAGCAATTCAGTTGATAAACTAAAGTGATAAAGAAAAACTTTTACAAACTCTTTAGCTATTGTTTCTATATGTAAGCTTAGCTAGTAGTCAAGTTTTCAGCACAATTCATGAAGTAAACATACGAATGATAACAATTAGAAACCATATTTACTCATATCAATGGCATAATCAACTAGCAAGCAATAATACTATACCTCAAATACTAACACCTTGTCAAAACAATCATGATGCAATATGATAAAATGGTATCTTGCTAGCCCTTTCTAAGACTGCAAAACATAAATGCAGAGCACCTCTGAAGTTCAAGCAGCGACTAAACATTGTAATTCAGGGTAGAAGAAATCCAGACATGCTCACCCCCCAACATTAACTAGACTCAATGCATAAAAATGACAATAGCGCTCTCAGGACTGGTACCCTAAGCGAGAAGATGATGACTCAAATAATAAAAAGGAAATAACATAAAAGTAAAGGAATGTCCCTTCGCAGAGGGAAGCGGAGATTTGCAGAGGTGCCAGATCCCAAGGTTTAAAACAAAGATAAATGAATTTTTAGTGGTGTGCTTTCCCTGTCAACGCCACGATAAAGGATTACAATATCTTCTATGCTAAACACCTTAATGGTGGTTCCCAAACATAATGAAATTTTTACTCCCCCTTCCACCATACAAACACTTTCATGGCTAGCCGAATTCATGGGTGCCCTGCAAACAATCAACTTTCTAGGGGGAGTTTTTCTTGTTAATTTTTGTATTATGCAGGACTGGGCATCCTTTTTACCAGCCTCCCTCGGAGTTGACGATCGAATAAATGCTCGCCGTGAGTTAAACACACTTAGCATGGAAGATACTGACTGCCCCCATCGCTCCATGAGTGGTACGAGCACACAAAACATATGTTTATTTGAAGGTTTTAGAGTTGGAACATGCAAATTTACTTGGAACGGCAGGGTAATACCGTATATAGGTAGATATGGTTAACTCTTCGGAACAACTTTGGTTTACGGGGTTTGGATGCATAAGTAGTGTTCCCGCTTAGTGCAGGTGAAGGCTAGCAAATAGATTGTGAAGCGATCAACTAGAGAGCGACAACGATCATAGTCATGCATTGAGAATAATTAATATTGAACATGAGCATGAGTAGGATATAAACACCCTGAACATAGATATCATAGAGGCTACATTGGATTTGAATCTATTACATGCCTTGAACATGCGGCAAGTCAAGCCACTTGAATTCTTTAGAGGAGGATACCATCCTAACATACTACATCATAACCATTTTAATGCATGTTGACACACAAGGTAACATATTATCCACTCCTAGCTTCTTAAGCATGGCATGAGCAACTATAATCTCTAATTTTCATCACAAATATGTTTACTTATAATATGTTGAATCAAGAACTATGAGCTAAACATATTTACAAAAACAAAAACAAGAAGAGTCATACCAGCTTTTCTTCACCGCAATCACTTCATCAAATTATCTTCATTATTGCATTTCACTTGCACAACCGAATGATGTGAAAATTATAATAGTGCAAGGGTGCCGTGGACTAAGCTGGAATCTGCAAACACTTTATTCAAAGGAGAAGACAAGGAATAATTAGCTCTACATGATATCAACAATAAGGGATATATGAGCCACTTGACAGTTCTTACGAAGTCTTCTCCTTACGATGACTGATACTTGTGATCTGCGTTGGGTTTTTCCCCGAAGAGGAGGGGATGATGCAGCACAATATAGATAAGTATTTCCCTCAGTGAGAACCAAGGTTATCGAACCAATAGGAGTGTCACACAACTTCCCGTCTTCAGCGCCTACACACAAAAGAGAACACACTTGCACCCAACGCGGGCAAGAGGGTTGTCAATCCCCTTGAACTCGTTACTTGCAAGCAAATGAGTAGTGTAGATGATATTTGAAGATTGTAAATTGCAAAATAAAATAAAAAGTAAATAAAGACAGCGAGGAAATAAGATCGTTTGTAAATTTATATGTGAATAGACCCGGGGGCCATATTGTACGCTAGAGGCTTCTCTCTCGAAGAAAGCATATGGTGGGTAGACAAATTACTGTTGGGCAATTGATAGAAAAGTTGATGAGGACATCCCTACTATGGTTCCATCCCTTGAAGATGAACAACCTGTTGCTGCAAAGAAGACGTCCAATGATGAAATCAGGATTGGACCAACTACAAGAGCTCGTGCTAAGTTACTAGAACAACAGGTGAATTCTCTCTTAGTTGATAATGCTATTTCTTTTAATGAGAGCTTTATACTTCCTAAATCCTTGTGTGTATGTGTCATTAGGTACAATGGAGAGGAAGGCATGGCACAAGGGAGCAAGGAGCAAGGCATGGCACAAGGGAGCAAGAGGATTCTGCAGTTCCCAGGCGGCAGTACCGCCTGCCCGAGCGGTAGTACCGCTTAGGCGGTACTACCGGCCCAGCACTACCGCCCAAGTACCGCTTAACAATTTTCTTCTGGAATCAAAGCGACCCAAGCGGTACTAAAGCAGCAGTTAGAATTCTCAGAGCGGTAATACCGCTTCTAGCGGTAGTACCGCTTGATGTGAGCGGTACTACCGTGCTGCCTGCGCACAGACTTTGGGGCTGACGGCCCGTGTACCCCTTCGATCTATCTTAGGATATAAATACTCTTCCTTAGGGTTAATTAGGGCAAACCATGTTTAAGATAAACCCTAGTTCATGAGATTGCTTGTAAGCATTCATCTGGAATCCTCATCACCAATTCGTATCGATCTGGTGATTATATACTGCAAGTCAAGTGTGATCTGCTGTTCCATTGGGAATTAGTATATTGCAATTATACCGTTCGTGGTCGACGGCTGCGTGCGCAAGTGTGTGACGTTGTGAATATCCAAAGGGTTGAGACCTTTTGCATTGGCATCAGGGATCAAGCGAGGGAGAGTTCATCGGCGACATACAAGTTATCCTACACCATCATCATCACCACCGCCGCTTACTGAGAAGATCGGGACACCCCATATCATCTTGGTATCAGATAACCAGCGTTGCCTCGGTAAGCATCCACCAAATCATCCGTAGATTAGTTGTGTTTTTCATCCTATCCAGAAAAAGCCTCACAAAAAGATTCGGGTTAGGTTTTTTGCCATAGCCTAGATTGCATCGTAGATTGGTTTTAGTTGCTGGTCGTTGTGTCTTTCTTTTTGCGTAGCTTTTTCCTTCGAATCCATTGGTTTTTAGTTTCCATCATAGATTGCATCGTAGATTGGATTGTTGTTCGATCAGCTATCCTGTTTTGCAAATTCCAATCCATAGCCACAGCCTGTCTACACAAAAGGTGTTAGGAACTTACCCACGAGACTAGTTTCCGCTCTACAGGCTGCTCATATAGGTTTTTGTGCTTTGCAATTTCTGGACGTGACCCAAGAACAGTTGCCGCTGCTTGCGATCTATTGTGGCCTCAAAAAAAAAGAGGAGAGAGAAAAAGAAAGAAAAGAGAGAAACAGTGGCTGGACGTGGTTGCTATCTATTGCACTGTTGGCTTCTTGCGATTGTGCACTAGTAGAATTGAGCAATCTTGTGCCTGTTTACATTGAGCATTGCTAGTGTCTCTCGAGTGCATTGCAACACCTCCTGTTTTGATAGTTGCTCTGCCACATTTTTCTCCACCGTGTGTGTTTTCCTTGGTTGTTGGCTCACACGATCAGCACTAGAACTTGTCTTCGGTGTAGATAGGATACCATACCTAGCTCCACCATATAATCCTGCTCTGTCGTGTGATTGTTCTCATACCCGGGTATTCACTTCATCACATCCGTGCATTAGTCATCCATCTGAACGGGTAAGCATTACTATTCACTTTGGAACGGTAAGATTTCCTTTTCTTGTCAGTTTTGAGTGAGTTGTGAGTGTGCCACCACACAGATTTTGATTTTTGCACTAACCTACTAATCATGTCTTCTAGTGATGTTGATGTGCTGCAGAAAAAGGCTGATGACGAGTGTGTTTCATGGAAGGACCATGAAGCTCTCCGCGTTCATTTGACAGGGGTTATTGATCGATCCGCTGAAAAAATTGAGGCTGATATTCAAGTTATACAAATGAAAGTGGACGCAACTGACACTACCGTCAATGCTATGCAAACACAAGTCAATGCTCTCCAAACAAGTATACAGCAGTTGACAACTTCAGTCAATGGGTTACGTGTCGCGATTGAGCAACGCCAACATGACGACCATGACAATGCTGATAGTGTCCATGACGACAATGACAACATGGTGGGCAATCATGGCCGTGGGCGTGGCTTTCAAGGGCATGGTCGCCTACCACCACCACTTGGTGCTCGGCGTGTACCGTTTCAGGAGGATGATGTTTTGGGCAAGCCCAAGTTCACGATTCCTCGATTTGAAGGCTCCACTGATGTCGAAGAGTATCTCACTTGGGAGCTTAAGATGGAGAAATTATGGCGTTTGCATGATTATACTGAAGATAGGAAGGTCAAGCTTGGTTCTTCTGAATTTGATGGCTATGCATTGCGTTGGTGGGATAGCGTTGTGAGTACCCGTCGCGATGACAATGAGCTTCCTGTTCGTACATGGCGTGAGATGAAGGCGGTTATGAAAGCTCGTTTTGTTCCCACTAATTACTTGCGCACAGTTTATGATAAATTGACACAATTGAAGCAAGGTTCCCTGACGGTTGATGCATATTACATGGAGATGGAGATGTTGATGCAGCGTGCTCGAGTGCGAGAGTCTGTTGAGATGACTATGCAACGTTTTCTCCATGGGCTGAAATATAACATTAAGGGTATTGTTCGGCATCACCAATACAATACCATGAATGAGCTACTCCATCATGCAAGAGAAGCTGAGTCCCAGTTGGCCGAAGAAGCTCAAATTAAAGGACGTTATACTACAGCTGGGCGGTTCTCTAACAGAACACCGCCGCCCCCTATTGAGGGCGCTGCCAGCCGCCCCTCTTCTTCTGCAACCAAACCAGCCTTCACAGTTCCACAATCAAAGCAACCTGCTGCTCCTGCTGCTAGCTCAGGTTCCAATATGTCTACAGCCCGTAATAGAGATATGTTATGTCATACATGTGGAGGCAAGGGACACTTCAAGAGAGAGTGCCCCAATAGAAAAGTGATGATTGTAAACGATGACAATGAGTATGAGACTGGCGATGATGCTGATCCATATGCTTCAGATGACGATGGGTACACACGTGACGACGGCATAGATGCTTTCGCCTCTCCAGCACCTACTATTGTTGTCTCGCAGCGTGCTCTTAGTGTGCAGCCACATGTTGATTCACAGCGCTGCAATTTGTTCCAAACAAAAGCACTAGTTGGCCCCAACAAAGCTTGCAGAGTGATCATTGATGGAGGTAGCTGCCGCAATCTTGCAAGCAAGGAGTTATGTGCCAAGCTGAATCTGCAATATTTACCTCACCCCAATCCATATTACGTACAATGGTTGAGTGACAATGGTGAGATGAAGGTGAATCATATGGTGCGCGTAAATTTTGAGATAGGACCATACAAGGATTTCATTGAATTTGATGTGGTACCTATGACAGTTTGCCATCTTTTATTGGGTCGGCCATGGCTCTATGACCGCCATGTGCAACACAATGGCCGTGCCAATACTTATCACTCGGAGTACAAGGGCAGGAAAATAAATCTGCAGCCTATGTCACCACAGCAAATTGTCAATGAGTCTCGTCAGAAAACAGAAGTGAATATCGAACAGCCACCTGCACGAGAGAACAATGTAAAAGCCATGAGTGATAATATAACGAAAAGTGCGAGAGAGCCTAGTTTGCTTATATTAGCCACCAAAGAAGACATGAGAGAATTTCGAGAGGATCCTACAGCCCTGCCTCTTGTGCTTATGTACAAAGGCGAGGTTTTAGTTTCTAATGATACGCAATCTGTTTCTCTTGGTGTGTCTACTGTTTTGCAGGAATATGGCGATGTGTTTCCGGAGGAGGTACCATCGGGGCTGCCACCATTGCGTGGCATTGAGCACCAAATTGATCTCATACCCGGCGCCCCCCTCCCCAACCGAGCGCCATACAGGACCAATCCCGAAGAAACGAAGGAAATACAGAAGCAAGTGCAAGCGCTACTAGACAAAGGGTATATTCGTGTTTCTCTTAGTCCTTGTGTTGTTCCTGTTATTTTGGTGCCTAAGAAAGATGGTACATGGCGCATGTGCATAGATTGTAGAGCTATTAACAACATCACTATTCGATATCGTCATCCTATTCCACGCTTAGAGGATATGCTAGATGAATTGAGTGGTGCTGCTATTTTCTCTAAGATTGATTTGCGTAGTGGTTACCATCAAATTCGGATGAAGGAAGGGGATGAATGGAAAACTGCTTTCAAAACTAAATTTGGTTTATATGAGTGGGGAAAGCTAGGAACGAAGTTGCTGTTCAGTACTACCTGTCACCCACAAACTGATGGTCAAACGGAGGTGGTGAATCGAACATTGTCCAAATTGCTGCGCGTTATGATCAAGAAAAATCTGCGTGAGTGGGAGGAGTGTTTGCCACATGTTGAGTTCGCCTATAACAGGGCTGTGCACACTACCACCCAGTTTTGTCCTTTTGAGGTGGTGTATGGCTTCAAACCAATTACACCACTAGATTTGCTGCCTCTTCCATTGCATGAGAGGGTTAATATGGAGGCATCAAACAGAGCAGATTATGTGAAGCAGATTCATGAGAAGACACGAGAGGCTATTGAGAAGCAAGGCAAGAACATTGCTGCTGCACGAAACCAATCAAGAAAGAAAGTTTTATTTCAGCCTGGCGATATGGTATGGGTGCATCTTCGCAAGGACAGGTTTCCACAGTTGCGACGTTCTAAACTTTGGCCGCGTGGTGCTGGTCCTTACAAGGTGTTAGCCAAGATAACTGACAATGCCTACTCGATTGATATTCCTATTGCTGACTTTGGTGGCGTTAGCAACAGTTTCAACGTTGCTGATTTGTCCCCATGTGACGTCGATGACCTTGGAGCGTCGGGGTTGACGCCTTTTGAAGGGGGGGAGGATGATGAGGACATCCCTACTATGGTTCCATCCCTTGAAGATGAACAACCTGTTGCTGCAAAGAAGACGTCCAATGATGAAATCAGGATTGGACCAACTACAAGAGCTCGTGCTAAGTTACTAGAACAACAGGTGAATTCTCTCTTAGTTGATAATGCTATTTCTTTTAATGAGAGCTTTATACTGCCTAAATCCTTGTGTGTATGTGTCATTAGGTACAATGGAGAGGAAGGCATGGCACAAGGGAGCAAGGAGGAAGGCATGGCACAAGGGAGCAAGAGGATTCTGCAGTTCCCAGGCGGCAGTACCGCCTGCCCGAGCGGTAGTACCGTTTAGGCGGTACTACCGGCCCAGCACTACCGCCCAAGTACCGCTTAACAATTTTCTTCTGGAATCAAAGCGACCCAAGCGGTACTAAAGCGGCAGTTAGAATTCTCAGAGCGGTACCGCTTCTAGCAGTAGTACCGCTTGATGTGAGCGGTACTACCGTGCTGTCTGCGCGCAGACTTTGGGGCTGACGGCCCGTGTACCCCTTCGATCTATCTTAGGATATAAATACTCTTCCTTAGGATTAGTTAGGGCAGACCACGTTTAAGATAAACCCTAGTTCATGAGATTGCTTGTAAGCATTCATCTGGAATCCTCATCACCAATTCGTATCGATTTTGTGATTATATACTGCAAGTCAAGTGTGATCTGCTGTTCCATTGGGAATTAGTATATTGCAATTATACCGTTCGTGGTCGACGGCTGCGTGCGCAAGTGTGTGACGTTGTGAATATCCAAAGGGTTGAGACCTTTTGCATTGGCATCAGGGATCAAGCGAGGGAGAGTTCATCGGCGACATACAAGTTATCCTACACCATCATCATCACCACCGCCGCTTACTGAGAAGATCGGGACACCCCATATCAAAAGTGCATAGTTATGCGATATTCACGGCAATGATCATGCATATAGGCATCACGTCCATAAACAAGTAGGCCGACTCCTGCCTGCACCTGCTACTATTACTCCACTTCGAGAGCGCTTCTATGCTTGCCTCTCTAGGTATTAAGTTCTGCTTGCCTCTCTAGGTATTAAGTTCATAACAAACAGAGTAATGCTTGGAGAAAGATGACATGATGTAGAAAAAGTAAACTCAACTAATATGAATAAACCCCATCGTTTTATCCTTAGTGACAGCAATACAAATACGTGTCTTGTCCGCTACTTGGTCACTGGGATATAGAGCACCGCAAGATTGAACCTACTACAACACACCTCTCCCACTGAAGAAAAACCAATCTAGTTGGCCAAACTAAACTGATAGATCGGAGTGAAATACAAAGCTATAATAATCATGCAGATAAGTATCAAATAAGTATTCAGAGGAGACTCAAATATTTTTCATGAATAATCTAAACATAAACCCACAATTCATCAGATCCCAACAAATACACCGCAAAGATTGATTACATAAGATAGATCACCGCCAGAATAGCGGTGATCATGGCAAGAAAGCACAAAGAGAGAGAGAGCCATCAAGGTACTGGCTATGGACCCGTAGGTCGGTGGTGAACTACTCACACATCATCATGGGAGGAGTAAGGTTGATGTAGAGGCCCTCCGTGATCGATCCCCCCTCCGGCAGGGCACCGGAATAGGGCTCCAGATGGGCACACAGTGGAACAGAGACTTGCGTCGGCGGAAAAATTGTTTTGGGAGGCTCTCTAGGGTTTTTGGAATATATGTGAATTTATAGGCAAGGGTACGAGGTCAGGAGAGCTAGGGGGCCCACAAGCTAACAGGGCGCGGCCACCCCCCCTGGGCGCGCCCTGTTGGCTTGTGGGGCCTCATTTGGCCTCTAGTCTTCTCCCGAAGCTTCCAGGTCTTCTTTTGGTCCAGAAAAAATCATCAAAAAGTTTTGTGGTATTTGGACTCCGTTTGGTACTGTAAACTTGAAAAGCCAAAAACATGCAGAAAATAGCAACTGGCACTGGGTTAATAGGTTAGTGCTAAAAAATAATATGAATTGGCAAATAAATGCCCAAAAAGTATCCTAGAATGATAATATTATAGCATGGAACAATAAAAAATTATAGTTACGTTGGAGACGTATTAGCATCCCCAAGCTTAATTCTTGCTCGTCCTTGAGTAGGTAATTGATAAAAACAGAATTTTTGATGTGACATGCTACCCAACGTGTAATCTATTGCAGGTATGATCATTGAGAAACGATGAATTAACAAACATTAACATAGTAATATCCATAAACATAAGTAACATAATCATCAAACTTTCAAAATATACGATCCTTAAAGAATGTTTACCCCCCATTCATTTTATCATATTAGCATGGCATGGCTCCATCTTCACCACATAAATACAAATGTCAAGTACCACGGTGTCAAGTTAGGCAATTGGATCATACTTTTTAACGCGCTTTAGCTTTTTATACCTCACGCAATACATGAGCGTGAACCATGGACATAGCATATAGGTGGAATAGAATATGGTGGTAGGTATCAAAGGGGTAAAGAGTGGAGAAGAAAGTCTCGCATCAACTTGGCGTATCAACAAGCTATGGAGATACCTATCAATAGATATCAATACGAGGAGCAGGGATTGCCATGCAACGGATGCACTAGAGCTATAAGTGTATGAAAGCTCGAATGAAGCTAAGTGGGTGTGCATCCAACTTGCTTGCTAATGAAGACCTCGGGCATTTGAGGAAGCCCGTCATCGGAATATACAAGCCAAGTTCTATGATGAAAAATTCTCACTAGCATATGGAAGTGACTAAACATGAGACTCTCTATATGAAGAACATGGTGCTACTTTGAAGCATAAGTGTGGAAAAAGAGGTAGTAGCACTGTCCCTTCTCTATTTTCTCTCATTTATTATTTTTTCTTTTTCTTTTTTCTCCTTTTTTCTATCTTTTTTTATTTCTTTCCTTTTTTCCTTTTTTTTATTTTTTGTCCGGAGTCTCATCCCGACTTGTGGGGGAATCATTGTCTCCATCATCCTTTCCTCACTGAGACAGTGCCCTAATAATGATGAACATCACACTTTTATTTACTTACCACTCGATATGAAAAACTACTAAACAATATGACTCTATATGAATGCCTCTGGCAGTGTACCAGGATGTGCAATGATCTAGTACAGCATGTAAACAATGATGAACGGTGGCTGTGCCACAAATACTATCAGCTACATGATCATGCAAAGCAATATGACAATGAGTGTAGTAGTCATATGATGTAACGGTGGAAGTTGCATGGCAATATATCTCGGAATGGCTATGGAAATGCCATAATAGGTAGGTATGGTGGTTGTTTTGAGGAAGATATAATGAGGCTTATGTGCAACAGAGCGTATCATGTCACGGGGTTTGGATGCAGCGGCGAAGTTTTCACCGATCCTCAAGGTGAGAATGGGCAATGCACAGTACCGAAGAGGCTAGCAAATATGAAAAGGTGAGAGTGCGTACATCCATGGATTCACATTAGTCATAAAGAACTCACATACTTATTGCAAAGCTTTATTAGCTCTCTCGAAGCAAAGTACTACTCGCATGCCCCTAGGGAGGAGGTTGGGAGGAGTTAACCATCGCGCGCCTCCGACCTAACAGCACTAGGATTTCAACGAGGAATAAGAATGCTCACACATCATCACGATGCCATAACCAATATTTAGATGAACAGAAAATTAACATCCTTTAACTATCGATATTCCTACTAACCGACAACCATGTACTCATGCCCTTTCATATTACCACATCAATATCATTAACCCACAATTTCTCTTTTATGTGCTACATGAAGGTTTTGATTATGTGCTATTTGAATACCTATTATTTTTGGACTAGTCTTATAACCCATGCAAATTACCGTCACTATTTATTAACTCTATACGCCACCGTGCAATTATTTCTATAAAATCTATATGCCACCGTGTAATTATTTCTATAAAATATATATGCCACCGTGCTCAATGTTGGGGAACGCGACAGAAAACAAAAATTTTCGATGCAGCGAGCACGCCCAGGATCACTATGGAGACTGCATACAAGGTTCGATCAGATCCGTACCGACTCGAAGCGCAGCGGAAGAAGAGTCGGTGTAGATCGTCGGTGCAGATCCCTGCAGCTAGGATTTACAACCTCCCTACCGCAAGGATGTACTCCCACTCCGGACAGCCCTTCGGGAGGCGGTCGGACAGTCCCTCGGACGATGTCGCGGACAGCCCTTCGGGAGGACCCTCGGAACCCGAACAGTTACCCGGACAGCCCTTCGGGAGGACGCCGGAAACTCGGACGGTAACTCGAACAGCCCTTCGGGCAGAAGATCGAAACTACAATCTCTCTACGGGGTTGCACACATACGGTGTCAACTATCCGGCAGGGCTTCGCCGTCCAGAGCTAGTTCCTGCCGGAACCCAGACAGCCTTTCGGCTCTACGAAAACTCTTTTCGTGGGAGGGAGAGAGAGAGCTTGCAAAGCAAAGCATGTGTATGAGAGCAAGAGTGTTTGAGATGGCAGCCCACACACCTCCTATTTATAGGAAACCCAAGGGGTAGGGTGGTTTTACAAGAAAACCCAAAACCCACATGGAAAGGAGTCCTTCCCAAGGACCTAAAAGGTGAAACCAAGGAACAAGGGGGACTCCATGAAGGAGTCCACCATGTGGCCGGCCACACCCTCATGTGGGGCCCCAAAATTGGCCCCTATCCATCCATGTCATCCCCAAGATCTTTTGGAGCAAAGCCCCAAAAGGTGGCTTTCCAAAAATACCCCTAAAAGCACTTTCACTATTCACGACGACATTTTTCAGCGTCTGATCGAACTGAAAATATTCATGTGGGCTTAGAACAATTCTAGTACCCACCAAAATAATTTTCAACGCGAGCCGGAACAATTCCGGTTTAGTGATTTCATCTGCGAAAAGCATCTGAAGCGGTTTCGGCAGCTCCGGAACATTTCCGGTTTTCATCCCGGAAAATTCCAGAAAGTTTCCAGAACGATTCTGGCACCCTCCAAGAATTATCAGGCATGTGCCGAAACCAATTTGACTTTATGGTATCCCCTGAAACAACTTTTCAGTTTCACCGGAACTCATCCGGTGACCGCTCTGCGGAACTTTTCCGCTGTCCGAAACTTTTCCGGTGTCCGAAACTTTTCCGGTAATTTTTTTTTCTCAGACTCCCTGTCTAGTATTCAACAGATAGATGACCCTTAAGCGTGTGACCCTATAGGTTCGGTGAAGTATAGACATGACCCGGAACACTTCCCGATCAATGATCAACATCGGAGCCGTGGACACCCATATTGACCCCTATACCCACACGAATGAATATTCGAGTGAACCTCCAGTTGCCGTGTGCTATTCCTGTTGCTTCACGATATATTACAAAACCCGAGGTGAGATTTATGCATCCTCGTGGATCAACAACTTGTCCACTATGCAAGTTACCTCGTTACCGGTTTTGTTCTCTTTACTCGTTTTCGTGTTCCGGCATCCCAGTGATCAAATCACAATGTGTCTGGCCAGACGATGATGGATACCGTAACACCGAGAGGGCCCGAGAATATCTCTCCATCGTCGGAGGAGCAAATCCCAATCTTGAGCTATCAAGTTACTTGACATACTTTTTCATGAACCCGTAAGCCGCCGTAATAGCCACCCATTTACGGATGACGTTTAACAAACCCCAAAGTTCATGAAGCAAGCATGAAGAAACTCGACACTCTCATGGTCTAAGGAATTATGCAAACATTAACTATCTCTGTGTTATTTACCATTAACTCATGACGAATGTATCTCATAGCATAACATCAATATTGGGTCGATTCAACACAAGCGTTCTACTAACATTGTGCCCTCAAAATTGCCGGCATAGCCATGCCCATGATCAGGAAAACAGGATCATCATGCAATACTTGAGCCAGTCATAGAGGCATGACTAGGAATACATTTTCCGTTTATTATACCACACGTGCACATGAGTTTCCCTCCGAGCCTCGTGGTTATTGTAGACTCGAGAATCATTGCAGTTATAGCATGGAACATAAACATTCATTACAAACTCGGAGATACAAAGTAACTGATATTACTGCCTCTAGGGCATATCTCCTACAGACTCCCACTTGCACTAGAGTCATAATCTAGTTACATGGCTTCCCTAACACCAATGGCTGTCCGGTGTTGCTCATGCTTTGCTCGTGGTAGAGGCTTTGTCATCGGGTCTGACACATTCAGATCTGTGTGAACCTTGCGTACTTTCACTAAACCTTCTTCGACATGATGTCGAATGAGTTTATATTTGCGTTGAATATGCATTGTCTTGTGGTGTGAACATGGTTCCCTTGCCTGAGCCACGGCGCCACTATTATCACAATAGATCTCCACCGGGTCCAGAGCACTTGGAACCACACCAAGGTCTTCAAGAAATTGCTTGATTCCGACAGCCTGCTTGGAGGCTTCTGAAGCAGCAACATATTCCGCCTCCGTTGTAGAATCCGCCACAGTCTTTTGTTTGGAACTTTTCCAATCAACTGCGCCGCCGTTCAACATGAAAACATAGCCAGATTGAGATTTAAAGTCATCTGGGTCAGTCATGAAGCCTGCATCAGTGTAACAACTTACAATGAGCTCTTCATCACCTCCGTACACAAGGAGTAAATCCTTGGTCCTTCTGAGGTACTTAAGAATACCCTTGACTGCGGCCCAGTGATCCAATCCTGGATCACCTTGGTACCGGCTGCTAACACTTAGCGCATAGGAAACGTCCGGTCTTGTACATAGCATGGCATACATAATAGAACCAACAGCCGAGGCATATGGAACATCATTCATTTGTACTCGCTCATCGAGAGTTCGAGGACTCTGATTCTTGCAAAGTACTGTGCCAGGTGACATGGGGAGAAGGCCTTTCTTGGAGTTCTCCATGTTGAACCTTTTCAACACCTTGTCAATGTACGTACTTTGGCTAAGCGCTATTAGGCGTCTTGATCTATCTCTATAGATCCTAATGCCCAATACATATGCCGCTTCGCCTAAGTCTTTCATTGAAAAACTCTTCTTCAATGAGTCTTTTATTTCGCTAAGAAAATTCACATCATTTCCAATCAATAATATGTCATCCACATACAAGATTAGAAATGCTTTTGCGCTCCCACTAAACTTCTTGTAAACACAAGATTCTTCGTCATTCCTGATGAAGCCAAACTGTTTGACCACTTCATCAAAACGAATGTTCCAGCTCCTTGACGCTTGCTTCAGACCATAAATGGCTTTCTGAAGTTTGCATACCTTTCCAGCATCCTTATGGACGACAAAACCTTCTGGCTGTATCATGTATACATCCTCTTTGAGGTTTCCATTTAGGAAAGCTGTTTTTACATCCATCTGCCATATTTCATAATCGAAATAAGCAGCAATTGCTAGTAATATCCGAACGGACCTAAGCATAGCTACGGGCGAGAAAGTCTCGTCGTAGTCCACTCCTGGAACTTGCGTGAACCCTTTCGCGACAAGTCTAGCTTTGTGGATAGTAGTGTTACCATCCGCGTCCGACTTTCTTTTGAAAATCCATTTACAACCGATGGGTTTTATGCCATCGGGAAGTTCTTCCAAGTTCCAAACTTGGTTTTCGTACATGGATTCCATCTCGGATTTCATGGCCTTGTGCCATTCCTTTGAGCTGGGCCCCGCCATCGCTTCCTTGTAGTGCGCAGGTTCATCGTCTTCAAGAATGAAGATTTCATTATGAAAATATTCAGGTGGCTGGATAGCCCTACCTGATCTGCGCGGTTCAGTTACAACATTGTCTAAAGTCTCCGCATCACATGCGACAACTTCCGGCTCGGTTGTAGGGATAATTAGCGGAATTGCTTCCGGTTCCTTAGCCATATCAACTGTCGCCGAAGATTCAATAATCTCATCAAGTTGTACTGTCCTCCCACTCACTTCTTTAGCGAGAAACTCTTTCTCAAGAAAGTGTCCAACTCTTGCGACAAACACTTTGCCTTCGGACTGTTGGTAGAAGGAATACCCAATGGTGTTATTGGGATAACCTACAAAGTAACATTTGTCTGATCTGGGATCGAGTTTGCTTGGTTGTAAACGTTTTACATAAGCTTCACAACCCCAAACTTTGAGATGCGACACATTGGGCTTCTTCCCAAACCATAATTCAAATGGCGTCGTCTCAACAGACTTAGACGGTGCTCTGTTTAATGTATAAGCGGCAGTGAGTAGTGCGTGACCCCAAAAAGATATCGGTAGATCTGTAAGAGACATCATCGACCTTACCATGTCCAACAAGGTTCGGTTACGTCGTTCCGATACTCCGTTTCTCTGTGGAGTTCCGGGAGGCGTAAGTTGTGAAACAATTCCACGATCACTCAGATGTTGGCCAAACTCATGACTAAGGTATTCGCCTCCGCGATCAGACCGCAGAAACTTAATCTTTTTGTCACGATGATTTTCTACCTCATTCTGAAATTCTTTGAACTTTTCAAAGGTTTCCGACTTATGCTTCATTAAGTAGATATAGCCATACCGACTTAAATCATCAGTAAAAGTCACGAAGTAAAAATACCCACCCCGTGCGCCTGTGTTCATTGGACCACATACATCACTATGTATTATTTCCAATAATTCACCCGCCCGTTCAGGATGACCCGTGAACGGCGTCTTGGTCATTTTCCCCATCAAGCAAGCTTCACATGTGTCAAATGATTCAAAATCAAGGGACGGTAAAACTCCATCTTTATGGAGTCTTTGCATGCGTTTCTTTCCGATGTGGCCAAGCCGACAGTGCCACATGAAAGTGGCGGTGGTGTCAGCCTTCTTAAGGCGTTTAGCATTCACGTTAAAGACATCATTTCCACATTCAAGATTTAAAATGAAAAGGCCCCCAACAATGGGTGCAAATCCATAAAACATATCCATACAATAAAGTGAACAACCATTGTTCTCAGACTTGTACGAATACCCATCGTGAACTAAACATGATCCGGAGATAATGTTTCTACACAACAGTGGAACAAAATAACAGTTATTTAGTTCTAAGATAAATCCCGAAGGGAGACGTAGAGGCATAATGCCGACGGCTTGAGCGGCGATCCCATTGCCGTTCCCGACGCGCATCACGACTTCATTCTTTGCTAGCTTGCGCACCTTCTGAAGCCCCTGTATCGAGTTGCAAATGTGAGCAACCGATCCGGTATCAAATACCCAAGACTTAGAATTTTCGCTAGCAAGCAAAACGTCAATGACATTAACTTGTATAACAATTATACCTTTTCCAGTTTTCCCGGACTTCTTATCTTCCAGATACTTCTTGCAATTCCTCTTCCAGTGTCCTGTGCCCTTGCAGTAGAAGCACTCAGTTTCATTCTTGGCTTTGCCCTTAGATTTGCGTTGGAAGCCGGTCTTACCGGCGCCCTTGCCCTTCTGTGGCTTGCCATTCTTTTTGAAACTGGCGGTTTTATTCACAAGCAACACTTGCTTGCGATTTTTCCGCAGTCCTCCTTCAGCAGTTTTCAGCATGGCAAGCACCTCATTAGGTGTTTTGTCCATCCCATTCATGTTGTAGTTCATGACAAAACCGTCGTAAGACGGGGGGAGTGAACGTAGCAACAAGTCCATGACATGCTCTTCTGGAAGTGGAAATTCCAGGGTTTTAAGCCTCTCAGCGTGGCCAATCATATTGACCACGTGTTCGCCAACTGAACTGCCCTCAGCCATCTTGGTCTCCGACATGGTATTGATGATATCAAACCGTTCAGACCGTGCATTAAACTTGTACAGAGCATCCAGTTCCTTGATCATATCAAAGGAGTCATGGAATTCAAAACGTTTTTGAAGCTCTGAATTCATGCAAGACAGCATGAGGCACTGCACTAAGTTGAAGTCATCATCCTTAGTGGCCCAGACATTAATTTCATCTGCCGTGGCTTCTGCCTCCGGCTTAGGTGGAAGAGGTCCGTCAAGCACGTACGCTTTCTTAGCGCTCCTGAGGACAATCCTCAGGGTACGGACCCAGTCCGCATAGTTGTTTCCATTCGCAGCTAACTTCTCTTTCTCTAACATCGGGCCTAAGTTGAACGCGGTGTTGCGAGCCATTTGTTCTACAACGGAAAACACAAGTTCATTTAGACTTTGTTCATAATGATTTTTGGCACTAGTGAATAAACAATTTTATTCTAAAGTGCACTCCCACTCAAATCAATATCTCTCAAAATTGATTATGAGTGATTCAAGATCCGCATTGAAATTCAACGTCACGGTTCGAGATGAACTCAAATGGCGTGAACTTCAATCGGTAGGCAAACATGCCGATCACATCTCTATGCGATTCTTGTTCATCTTTCGATGCGTGTGTTCCGAGCTCATGACTTTCATGCCTGAACGTCAAGATAACCAAGTGATCTCGCTGCGAGGTCTCAACTCACCCGCCTCACACTTCCCTAATCGTTCGCACCCATGGAGATCATGTGATGCCCCGAGAAGTTAGGTGCCGTGACGGTGCTACACTTGGGAGAACACTAACTACTTGATATTTTATGTGAGAGATCACCCTAATAAAAGCGACTACCGCGCAATCAAGAAGGGTGCATCATAAGGGATAAACATCTCAGGCAATTCATAATTAGCATGACATGGTATAGCCCCCTCTGACGGAGAAGTCAAGTATTTCTTCGTCTTCGGCATTCGCGTCGGTGTTCACCTTTGCGAAGATTGCCACCACCTTGTCGATGCACCAAATAATATTTGCTATCTCTATAGCTAATAAAATAAGTGCATTACATAAGGTTGACACGCAGGTCATTAAAGTGACAATCATATGGCTCCAGCCATCATGCCGAATCATGACTCGCAGGTCATGTTAACAAATTTACATCATATAGTCATCTCATACATAATCGAATTAATATGAGCTTTGCTATACCACATCACATGCACATCCTGCAAAACCAAGTTAGACGATTCTAATCGGTTTATGCAAAATTTTATTTTACGTGGTTTCTAAGGTTTTGACTTAAACCGCAGCTACCAACGTTTTATCATTAAGTATGATAATTCAAGATTGCTAGATTAACATCTCGGGGTGTATGAAACACGAGATAATTAAATCTCGAGCCCCATACTAAACTTCGTCATACGCGTGACCCCCGTGCAGATCATATCTGCAATGCCCTTTCATCTGCGCATTTCATCTTTCTTTTGACTACGGTGGAACCCAAAGAACTGATAGCACTTCGTTGATCAATCAGGATCGCGGATTGCCAGAACTTTGTGAAATTCCACCATGCCGTCTCGAGATAGAGCAAACGCAAATTCCAGGGAAGCAACAAGAACATCGGGTAACAGACTTCATCTGCTACCCGCATAAATAATTTTCAGCAATAGATCTCATCTACTCCAAAATTATAATATGCAATACCCATACATCTCCATGTATTCTAGATCGTAACCTGCATCTACGCATAGCCTGGCTCTTGATGCCACTGTTGGGGAACGCGACAGAAAACAAAAATTTTCGATGCAGCGAGCACGCCCAGGATCACTATGGAGACTGCATACAAGGTTCGATCAGATCCGTACCGACTCGAAGCGCAGCGGAAGAAGAGTCGGTGTAGATCGTCGGTGCAGATCCCTGCAGCTAGGATTTACAACCTCCCTACCGCAAGGATGTACTCCCACTCCGGACAGCCCTTCGGGAGGCGGTCGGACAGTCCCTCGGACGATGTCGCGGACAGCCCTTCGGGAGGACCCTCGGAACCCGAACAGTTACCCGGACAGCCCTTCGGGAGGACGCCGGAAACTCGGACGGTAACTCGAACAGCCCTTCGGGCAGAAGATCGAAACTACAATCTCTCTACGGGGTTGCACACATACGGTGTCAACTATCCGGCAGGGCTTCGCCGTCCAGAGCTAGTTCCTGCCGGAACCCAGACAGCCTTTCGGCTCTACGAAAACTCTTTTCGTGGGAGGGAGAGAGAGAGCTTGCAAAGCAAAGCATGTGTATGAGAGCAAGAGTGTTTGAGATGGCAGCCCACACACCTCCTATTTATAGGAAACCCAAGGGGTAGGGTGGTTTTACAAGAAAACCCAAAACCCACATGGAAAGGAGTCCTTCCCAAGGACCTAAAAGGTGAAACCAAGGAACAAGGGGGACTCCATGAAGGAGTCCACCATGTGGCCGGCCACACCCTCATGTGGGGCCCCAAAATTGGCCCCTATCCATCCATGTCATCCCCAAGATCTTTTGGAGCAAAGCCCCAAAAGGTGGCTTTCCAAAAATACCCCTAAAAGCACTTTCACTATTCACGACGACATTTTTCAGCGTCTGATCGAACTGAAAATATTCATGTGGGCTTAGAACAATTCTAGTACCCACCAAAATAATTTTCAACGCGAGCCGGAACAATTCCGGTTTAGTGATTTCATCTGCGAAAAGCATCTGAAGCGGTTTCGGCAGCTCCGGAACATTTCCGGTTTTCATCCCGGAAAATTCCAGAAAGTTTCCAGAACGATTCTGGCACCCTCCAAGAATTATCAGGCATGTGCCGAAACCAATTTGACTTTATGGTATCCCCTGAAACAACTTTTCAGTTTCACCGGAACTCATCCGGTGACCGCTCTGCGGAACTTTTCCGCTGTCCGAAACTTTTCCGGTGTCCGAAACTTTTCCGGTAATTTTTTTTTCTCAGACTCCCTGTCTAGTATTCAACAGATAGATGACCCTTAAGCGTGTGACCCTATAGGTTCGGTGAAGTATAGACATGACCCGGAACACTTCCCGATCAATGATCAACATCGGAGCCGTGGACACCCATATTGACCCCTATACCCACACGAATGAATATTCGAGTGAACCTCCAGTTGCCGTGTGCTATTCCTGTTGCTTCACGATATATTACAAAACCCGAGGTGAGATTTATGCATCCTCGTGGATCAACAACTTGTCCACTATGCAAGTTACCTCGTTACCGGTTTTGTTCTCTTTACTCGTTTTCGTGTTCCGGCATCCCAGTGATCAAATCACAATGTGTCTGGCCAGACGATGATGGATACCGTAACACCGAGAGGGCCCGAGAATATCTCTCCATCGTCGGAGGAGCAAATCCCAATCTTGAGCTATCAAGTTACTTGACATACTTTTTCATGAACCCGTAAGCCGCCGTAATAGCCACCCATTTACGGATGACGTTTAACAAACCCCAAAGTTCATGAAGCAAGCATGAAGAAACTCGACACTCTCATGGTCTAAGGAATTATGCAAACATTAACTATCTCTGTGTTATTTACCATTAACTCATGACGAATGTATCTCATAGCATAACATCAATATTGGGTCGATTCAACACAAGCGTTCTACTAACATTGTGCCCTCAAAATTGCCGGCATAGCCATGCCCATGATCAGGAAAACAGGATCATCATGCAATACTTGAGCCAGTCATAGAGGCATGACTAGGAATACATTTTCCGTTTATTATACCACACGTGCACATGAGTTTCCCTCCGAGCCTCGTGGTTATTGTAGACTCGAGAATCATTGCAGTTATAGCATGGAACATAAACATTCATTACAAACTCGGAGATACAAAGTAACTGATATTACTGCCTCTAGGGCATATCTCCTACACTCAAAAACATATAAGTGAAGTACTAGAGCAACTGCTAAGCTCAAAAGATATAAGTGAAGCACATAGAGTATTCTAAAAAATCATGATGAATATGTGTCTCTCTCAAGTAGGTGTGTCCAGCAAACAATGATTGTGGAAAACTAAAACAAAAGCAAACAAAAATAAACGACTCTCCAAGCAAAACTCATATCATGTGATGAATAAAAATATAGCTCCAAGTGACATACCGATGGATTGAGACGAAAGAGGGGATGCCTTCCGGGGCATCCCCAATCTTAGACGCTTGAGTCTTCCTAGAATTTGACTTGGGGTGCCTTGGGCATCCCCAAGCTTAGGCTCTTTGCCGCTCCTTATTCCTTCATCCATCGCGATAACACCCAAAACTTGAAAACTTCAGCACACAAAACTCAACAGAAACCTCCGTGAGATCTGTTAGTATAATAAACATATCCAATACTTTATGTACAATTATAAATTGATTCATATTTTATCATTGCATAAGGTACAGTATTCTAACTTCTCCATGACTTATATCCCCCCGATATAATCCATAGCATCATCAATACAAGCAAACTATGGAAGCAAAAACAGAATCTGTCTAAAACAGAACAGTCTGTAATGATATGTAAAGAAACCATACTTTTGTATCTAAAAAATTTCTGAAGAATTAGGACAACCTGGGGAATATGTGTATCAATACTGTATAAAAATTTCAAGAATTTATCACGCTCCAGCAGAGAACCAAAATACTTCATTGGAGGCAAAAGTTTCTGTTTTTGCACAACATCAATTCTACTATCATCCAAGTTAATCCCAAATGTTTTACTTGGCACAGACACTAATTAAAACATAAAAACACAATCATTACAGTAGCAAAAATCATGTTATCAAACCAAAATATAAAGTAAAACAAGAAAAATAAGATAACTATTGGGTTGCCTCCCAACTAGCGCTATTGTTTTACGCCCCTAGGTAGGCATAATGCATATGATCAAGTGTTGTCATCCTTGGCACTCAATCCATAAGTAGCCCTCATGATAGATTCCTAAGGTGGTTTAATTATCTTTCTAGGGAAGTGTTACATCCCTTTTTTTAATGGGAATTGGAATATTATGTTTCCCTCTTTCATATCAATAATTGCACCTATAGTTCGTAAGAAAGGTCTTCCAAGTATAATTGGACAAGTAGGATTGTATTCAATATCAAGCACAAAGAAATCTACAGGCACATAATTTCTATTTGCAAGGATAAGCACATCATTTATTCTATCCAAAGGTTTCCTAATGGTAGAATCCACAAGATGCACGTTTAGGGAACAATCTTGAGTATCGATGAGACCTAGCACATCACAAAGAGATTTAGGCATAGTTGAAACACTAGCACCAAGGTCATGCAAAGCATTGCATTCATATTCTTTTAGTTTTATATAGTAGGTTCCCATTCATCATGCAATTTTCTAGGTATAGAAACTTCTAGTTCAATTTTTTCATCATAAGCTTTTATCATCGCTTCTACTATATGTTTAGTAAAAGCCTTGTTTTGTTCATAAGAATTGGGTGAGCTAATAATGGATTGCAACAAGTAAATGCATTCTACTAAAGAACACCTTTCATAATTTAAGTCCTTGTAATCCAATATAGTGGGCACATCACTAGTTAAAGTTTTGACCTCTCCTAACCCAGTTTTTTCAATTTTATCATTAGAATCATCACCCTCCGAACAAATGGGATGCCTTCTAGCTAAAGTTGACTCATCTCCAGTACCTTTATCATCTATTTTCAGAGCAGTAAACAAATATTCAATGGGATAAGTACCAATCATTTTAAGGTCCTTATCATGATTACGGTAAAAACCTGTTGGAAGAGCCTTTTCTAAGAATTCTCGCTTAGCTCTCAACCTCGCGGTCCTCTCCTTACTTTCATTAATAGATATTTGGATAGATTTAATGGACTCATTGATATCATGCTTGGGTGATAAATTTTTATTTTTAAGAGTTTCTACATCAAGAGCAATTATATCTATGTTTCTAGCCATATCATCAACTTTATGCAAATTTTCTTCTATCATAGTATTAAAAATCTTTTGAGAACTAATAAATTCTTTAATGGTGTTCTCAAGATCAGAGGGTATCCTATTATTATTAGTAGAAGAATTTCCATAAGAATTTCCATAAGAGTTTCCATAATTATTAGAGGAATTACCGGGATACGGTCTAGTATTGAAATTTCCTCTATAAGCATTGTTGTTAAAATTGTTTCGTGAGATAAAGTTCACATCAATAGTATCATCATTTTGTTCAATGAAGGTAGACAAAGGCATATCATTGGGATCAACATGAGCATTTTTACTAGCAACCATATTCATAAGAGCATCCACTTTTTCACTCAAAGTAGCGATTTCTTCAACAGAATTTACCTTCTTACCAGTTGGAGCTCTTTCGGTATGCCATCAAGAATAGTTTGTCATAATCTTGTCCAAAAGTTTGGTGGCCTCTCCTAATGTCACCTCCATGAAGGTATCACCTGGAGCAGAATCTCGAAGATTTCTAGACACAAAGTTTAGTCCATCATACAAATGTTGTATAATCATCCATAAGTTCAAGCCATGAGTTGGGTAATTTTTAATCAACAATTTCATCCTCTCCCAAGCTTGTGCAACATGTTCTTGGTCATGTTGCTTAAAATTCATAATTTGATTCCTAAGGGAGATGATCTTAGCATGGGGAAAATACTTGGTAATAAAAGCATCTTTACATTTATCCCAATACTATTACGTGGTAAAGATGAAAACCAAGCCTTAGCTTTATCTCTTAGTGAAAAAGGGAATAATTTTAATTTGACCACATCATTATCCATATCCTTTTTCTTTTGCATGTCGCACAATTCAACAAAGGTGTTGAGATGCATAGCCGGATCCTCATTAGGACTTCCAAAAAATTGTTCTGTCATCACAAGATTTTGCAATGCAGCATTAATATCATAAGACTCCGCACTAGTGGCGGGTGGTATAGGAGTACTAATAAAATCATTGTTATTAGTATTCGAGAAGTCACACAACTTGGTATTATTTGAGACATGGTGACCAAGCAAGCAAAGTAACAAGTGAAGCGAGTGAACTAGCAAGTAAAGCAAGCAAACAAGTAAACTAGCAAAGATAAATATTTTTGTATTTTTGATTTTTATAGCAAGCAAAATATAAAAGCAAATAAAAAGTAGAACAAGTGAATGATAATTTGTGAGAAGGTACTTGATAGTGAGTTGATGATACTCCCCGGCAACGGCGCCAGAAATCCTTCCTGATACTTGTGATCTGCGTTGGGTTTTTCCCCGAAGAGGAGGGGATGAAGTAGCACAGTATAGATAAGTATTTCCCTCAGTGAGAACCAAGCTTATCGAACCAATAGGAGTGTCACACAATTTCCCGTCTTCAGCGCCTACACACAAAAGAGCACACACTTGCACCCAATGCGGGCAAGAGGGTTGTCAATCCCCTTGAACTCGTTACTTGCAAGCAAATGAGTAGTGTAGATGATAGTTGAAGATTGTAAATTGCAAAATAAAATAAAAAGTAACTAAAGTCAGCAAGGAAATAAGATCGTTTGTAAATTTATATGTGAATAGACCCGGGGGCCATAGTGTTCGCTAGAGGCTTCTCCCTCGAAGAAAGCATACCGTGGGTAGACAAATTACTGTTGGGCAATTGATAGAAAAGTGCATAGTTATGCGATATTCACGGCAATGATCAAGCATATAGCCATCACATACATAAACAAGTAGGTCGACTCCTGCCTGCACCTACTACTATTACTCCACTTCGAGAGCGCTTCTGTGCTTGCCTCTCTAGGTATTAAGTTCATAACAAACAGAGTAATGCTTGGAGAAAGATGACATGATGTAGACAAAGTAAACTCAACTAATATGAATAAACCCCATCGTTTTATCCTTAGTGTCAGCAATACAAATACGTGTCTTATCCCCTACTTTGTCACTGGGATATAGAGCACCGCAAGATTGAACCCACTACAACGCACCTCTCCCACTGAAGAAAAACCAATCTAGTTGGCCAAACTAAACTGATAGATCGGAGAGAAATACGAAGCTATAATAATCATGCAAATAAGAATCAAATAAGTATTCAGAGAAGACTCAAATCTTTTTCATGAATAATCTAAACATAAACCCACAATTCATCGGATCCCAACAAACACACCGCAAAGATTGATTACATAAGATAGATCACCGCCGGAATAGCGGTGATCATGGCAAGAAAGCACAAAGAGAGAGAGAGAGAGAGAGAGAGAGAGCCATCTAGGTACTAGCTATGGACCCGTAGGTCTGTGGTGAACTACTTACACATCATCATGGGAGCAGCAAGGTTGATGTAGAGGCCCTCTGTGATTGATCCCCCCTCCGGCAGGGCACCGGAACAGGGCTCCATATGGGCACACGGTGGAACAGAGACTTGCGGTGGCGGAAAAATTGTTTCGGGAGGCTCTCTAGGGGTTTTGGAATATATGTGAATTTTTAGGCCAGGGTACGAGGTCAGGAGAGCCAGGGGGCCCCACAAGCTAACAGGGCACGGCCACTCCCCCTGGGCGCGCCCTGTTGGCTTGTGGGGCCCTCGTGTGGCATCCGGTCTTCTCCCGAACCTTCCACGTCTTCTTTTGGTCCAGAAAAAATCGTCAAATAGTTTCATGGTATTTGGACTCCATTTGGTACTGTAAACCTGAAAAGCCAAAAACATGCAGAAAACAACAACTGGCACTGGGCACTGGGTTAATAGGTTAGTGCTCAAAAATAATATGAATTGGCAAATAAATGCCCAAAAATTATCCTAGAATGATAATATTATAGCATGGAACTAGATACGTTGGAGACATATCAATGACTCAAAGATAGAAAATAAACTCAGAGAAACACACTGAAATATTTTTGGAGTTTTTGTTTTCTAAAGAAAGCGAAAGAAAGAAGAAAACGAAAACGAGAAAAACTATTTACACGTGAGAAGTCCCAACAAACAGAAGAAGGATGAGACATCTTTTTGGGTTTTCTTTTAATAGTATAAACTAATTAAACAAGAAAGAAAAACAAAAAGAAGCAAAAAATGTTTTGGGGTTTTCAAAGTTTTTCAAACACAAAAAAAAATGAAGTGAAGAAAATGATGAACACCAACAAGTGCAATGAATGTGTGAACATGAAAATGAAATGTCGGTGAGAATACGTACTCCCCAAGCTCAGTTCCGGGATAGAACTGGTTGGCTGCGACACCTGAGCGTCCCATGGCTGCTCCTTGGCCTCCGAGGCCACCAAGGATGCTTTGTACTCAATGATGTCATCTGGTAGTATGAAATACCTTCCCATGGCATGAAAGTCAAACAAGGGAGGAGGAGGCAACAAAATAATCTCACATGAATCCTCACTAAATACCAAGCTGTAATGATGGTGTGTTGTGAAAGAGTGGATTTCTCAATAATATGGTGTTTAACCATGGAGGCATGATCAAGGTAAGTCTCATGAAGCATACATTCGTCCTCACGGATAGCAATATTAAGGCCCCTAGCAAGACGAGCAGTGTGAATACCACCGTAAATACTACCCCTTGTTCTATTAGTATGCAGACAACACGTAACAATGGCTCCCACACTATAAGTCCTCTCCCCGGCCACCGCCTGGAGGATAGCTGAAGCTGTGGGCCTCATAGTGAGCAAGATGGAAGCCACCGAAGACTTGGCGTGTATTTCAAGGACAACTCTTGTATCCGGCATGCTTATTTCTACTTGGCAATCGACCGTATGTGTAAACATAGATATCCCTGACATCTGTATAAGCCAAGGGTTTTAGTCCATAGAGGCAGAATTAGTCACCTTAGGGTTTAGAGCACAATCATACGATATCGAGGTAAGATCATCTTGTACTCGATACTCCATCACATAGATATAATCAGAGCAGGACCTAGGGTTGTACCTCCTCGAGAGGGCCCAAAGCTGAGTAAACATTGTCTCCCTTGTCTCCTGTTATGCATTGATCCCATATCCACAGCTCGGGACCCCTACCTGAGATTATCCGGCTTTAGTACCGACACCAGGAAAAAAATGTTCAAAGGGTTCACCACCCTTCTTGTTTGCATTTTGTTGTTGCCCCTTCTATTGTGTCGTCTGTGAAAAGCCGAGGAATTGTTGAGCCACCGAACAATATTCCATCAATCCGAACAGTAACCATATGCTTGTAGTGTATATAGAATTCTAATCGGTGCATGATCCAGGAAGGACCCATCTGAATGATCGTCGATGTATGTCCAACACAGTCCACCCAGATTGTGTACGCCGTCAGGGCTGTATGGATGGTCGATTCGGCATCTATGTTGTTTTGTTAGACAAATACATGCCTTTGTGTTGCGTGGTCAGTTCTGATGGTTGGTATTTTGTCGTGAGGGCATGCTTGAGCTTTCTTTCAATCCGACTATTCAGTTGCCCTGGTTGTTCCTCTTTGCAGCTGTCTATTTGTTTGGTTGTGCCTTGCCAGACGATCTCCTGGTCGACCACCGACAACACAACCGAAGTAATGTCAATGGCGTTTGTTCTTTACATCATAGTTACAAGACGAGAAAAGGACGAATCCTCAAAGAAAGTTCATAGTCCATTCACCTGCTCAAGCAAACGACCCGTGTGTCTCCAAAGAAAGCTATTGACAATGATCATCGTCAAAGCAAATACAAATATAGTATAAATATAATCATTTCAAGATAGTTCAAAAATATATATTTCAAATAGTTCAAACTTCAAGACTACAATTTCTCTTTGCGCCAATGGCGCAATGAGTCATCTTGTTCTAAGTAAACAAATCATCAGGTTGTGACAACAATAACCATACATACCAGTTAAACTTACACATTACATGATCAAACTAAAGCCCATTGAAAGATCATATACAACAGTCTTATTAATACTCATAGATGATTTAAACCTATGACATACAATTCATAACTTACGAAACCAGTTCATAACTAAAGCAACCTACTCATTACACATAACTTAACAGTTCTAACATCATAGCGTAACTTAGCACTTCTAACATCATACCACCAAAATATACACCTCTCAGCATCAGGTTGATAGGCAACTATTTATATAGGCCTAATATATTACTTAACCACCAACTTTGACCTTCATTCCTCCAACAAAGACTTGATCTTCTGGAGCTTCTCCTTGCTCCCATACCCTTCTTTCAGCAGGTCAACAGTGACATACTCATGTTGTTTCTTCTCCTCTTTGAGCAGATCCATGTCCTCCTTGATCTCCTTCACGGCGTCTTGGATGATATTTGCTTGAGATTAAAGGATGAAATTTTACTCCTTGGTCACCTTCCGCTTCTCTAACTGTACATACATCTTGGCATGCTGATCTAGCTCTTACTTCTTCATAAATGCACCATCCATTTGTTTCTGGCCAATGTACTTCATGGCACGCCCCTGCCTACCATCTTGCCAATCAAAGTGCTTGGCAACATCATCCACAAGCTGACTGTATTGATTGTCGAGCTGCCCATTCTCCTTCTTGAACTTGGCTATCTCTCTGTCATGAGCCTCTTTGTCAAACACCCTGCCAACATTTTGTTCATGAAACATATCTCACAACTTAGTTAAGCACTTATGCAGTATGACATGCCAATGCTCCACCACTCCACAGTTAACACCTCCCCGCAAAAGCAAAGTAGATAATACAACACAATTTACCTCAATACTATTTAGGAATTTATAACATTTGATAACTAATTTACTATTCACTACATTTCTCACCACTTTCCTAACATCAAATAATAGTGCACACTGACAGACTACATATTGATCAATGACCATTTCATGAGCTACTATTATCTGTAAAGCCGTAAAGGTACCTCAATTGGCAATTTGACATAAACAATACACATCAATGGCCATTTCATTAGCTAGTCACTAACAACTAACTCATTCCACAATACTTAATTACTGCTAGAAGTGGTCAATGACTAGCTAAATACTGCAATGTACTAAGTACTTGTTGGTGACCGGTTAAGCAACGACAAACAAAGTGTATTCTACACTCCATGTACTAGTATCACTGCATCATATACTATACTATGCTATGTCAGTTACATATGCATCATAGGTTAAGTGAGTAGAGGTCAACAAACAAAACGAGATCTGATATAGTTTTTGCACACAACCTTCATCTATTGCTAATCACCTGCACGGAACACCCAAGGAACCTCCTTCCAGTGTCAATTCCAGCAAAGGCAACATATTTGATGGGCCTCTGTTGGTGCAACATGCACTTGGGCGACGAATCCGCAACTACACCACAAAAGGTTCTCCCATGAATGGTGTCATGGGTATCCTACAGCCATTAGCACCAACGTCAACCAAAGAATCCTTCGAGTTCGTGTCAAACATAGCTCAAATAAAAAAAATCCCCAAATCATAAAACCCAAACCCTATGTGCGGAAAAAACTTATCCACATCTCCATGTCCATGCTGCAACACATGACTAGGCTCGAACAGTGGCGGAGGCAGTGTGTAGGCACGGTGAGCCGTGGCCCACCCAAAATTTGAAGATTTTTTTAGTATGTAGTACTAATTTAGCCCAAAGGACTGTCCAAGGCCCCCCAGCCATCTAGGTTTCTTCTCGCGTGTGAATAGGCAATACTAGAATCAGGAGGCAGCTCCGTCTCGTCTCTGGCCATGCCACCTCAGCCGTCACTCCTCCGGGCTCCGGTGACTGGTTCCCCTCCTCTTGCTGCTCCCCTCCTCTCACTACAAGAAAATTGACATACTGTGACGAAAATCCTCATGACGATGGTTGAGAACATCACAAAAATACCTAATAAGTGACGTTTTGTTGGTGGCGTCACTGACTATCACATATCGGTGACGTCTGGCGTCATTGAATCGCCTCAGCAGTTGAGCACCACCTGGATGCCAATTTCTATGACAGTTTGGTAATTTCCATGACGAACCTACTAGAGTCATCGAATATTACAAATGGTTGACGCTTTTTTTCATCATGTAATGTCCAACAGTGGGACCCGACATAATTGCTTCATGAGTTATTGAGCGGTAGGACCCACACGTCGTTGTTGGCAATGGTACCCACCATAGTTTCTTCACATGTTATTGAGTGTTGTAAGTATTTCATTCTATCTAATATATGTAAATAATGACCGGGCAAAATGTTTGTATGGGTTTTCATGAATTGATACACATGGCGCTTTAGTTATTTTGTTATATATAAAAAAATAAAAATGGAAATAAGAGAGTGGATGGAAGGAGTTTGGTATGGGGTTTCGTGAGAAGATGCATATGACACATGTGTTGTTTCACATATATTTCATCATGTAATGTCTATAAGTTCACATCTTGAGTACGAATCCTTCTAACATTACTATTGACAACTATCACTCAGCGTTACGACTTTGATGTACTTAGTGCATTTTTTTTTTCAAGTTTCATTGCCAAGGTCGCTATGTACAACCTCCTTCCACATATTTGAGTAAACCTCTTCACAATTAGTTTTTACATGGAACAAACTACATCATAATATTTATGTATGAGTTACATATAATTGTTTGAAATCATTTGCATCTCATTGAAATAGCCGAATTTCGTGTTGGTTATTAGAAATCACATAATAACTATGAAAATGAAACATTCCCTCCACTAAAAAGCAACCTTCGCTCCATTTTTCTAACAATAATCCCCGCATCCAACTTATGTCCCCACCTGTCAGCCAAATAGCATATTAATTTTCCACTGTCTTTTTTTTTCAGCTGCCTGGAACAACTCCCTCCCCCACGACTGCATCTTTAGCGGCGAGATTGGAGGATCACGCCGCCTGCTATCCTCTGCCGGGAGCCGCCGACGCGCATGCTACGGCACCAGCCGACGGCGCGCATGTTGCGGCACTAGCCGCGCACGCCTTCTCCGTGGTCGGATGCTCGCGTGCCCTCCATTAAACCTTAGCCACCGCGCTCGCTCTCCAAAAGGACCGGCTGCCACGCCCTGTTGGGACAAACCCACCGGCGACGAACGCCGAGAAGCCCTCCGACGACGAACGCCGGACGCTCGAACGAAAGGAACAAGAAGAAGTGGACTCAGGTGGTTTCCGGCGCACGAACGCCCCGCCGCACGAACGGCAAATTTTTCCGAGCACGAACTCGACACACACATACATGGAGGTACACACGCACACACGCAGCACAACCTAGAAGAACTCTCACGTCGACAGGGCGCACACCACGGTCCCGACGGAGACTACATCTTCTAGGCCCCTCACACTCGGCTCGGCACACCCCGTCGCTCGGCAACACACCGGAGCACGACTACACACCAGCACCCGGTGGCACATACCACACACCTAGAACAGTGCCTAACACTGCTCCTCTACATACACGAGCACGCACACACGAACTACATCTTGCCTGTACTACCTACAAGACATAAGCACTGAGCAGGCCCTTTAATAGGCACGCAGCAGCCCATGCGAAGACCACGTCCCCGGGCACACGACTCGCACGTTCTGGTGCCTTATGCACGCACATGCAAGACCGTTCTACTCCACTCAGCTGGAGACTCGGCCAACACGAACGCACGTCTCACCTTCAGTTGCTGGATCCACGCGATGACTCGGCCGCCCGCACGATAGCTCGCCGCACGACGTCGTGGTTATGATTAGTGCTAACACGCCCCACCGGCCCAGATCGGAGCCGCCAACCCGCGACATCGAAGCCGCCAGCCTCTTCCCCAGCCTCGACATGCGACATAATGGCCACTCGCCTCATCCTCGTCGGCCCTGATCGGAACTGCCCGCCTCATCTCGTTCGCCCTCTCCCCAGCGTAGTTTTCCCCACTAGTCAGTACCTCCTCCCCTATTTGATTCGTTTTTGTGTCAGGGTTTATGGTATTATGGTTTGCCACTGGCCGATAATGACCAAGCTTCAACTGAATTTTGTCAAAAAAATAGGGTTTGCCACAGCCTGATACGACTTGTACTTTGCCTGTCCTAATTTTCCACAGACTGACTCTAACTACTACCAGGCTACTTATCCCTGTATTAATGGTAGCCGACTTCTGCACTAGGATTTCAACTGAACAAATCTATTCTGCAGAATAACATGGGAAGCCTTAATTGATTACTGTTGAATAATTACTGCTATGATAGTCACTATATCTCAAACAGTTAGTATTACCTTCTACACCGTTGTTTTACAAAGTAAACTAATTTGTCGCCTGGATCCCTCACCGTTATTGTGGCCTATTATAGATTCTAGATTGCGTCATGATATTTGCCTTCAGTTGTAGGCCATGCCGTGCTTGCATATTCAACTGGCCCCTTTTCTGTTTGATGCAATCCGGCGATCTGTTTCAAAAATTTAAGAGCGGAGTAGAATGAATGGTGCTAGAATAGATAACTAACTGTACGGACATCACACACAACCTTTGTTCCTTACAGAACGTACCAAAGAGATGTAACTGAATTTTCAGTTTCATTCTTACAGACATAACTTAGTTTCAAAGACACAACTCACATCACACAAGATTGAACTTTTTCTTATTTTCATGCTCTCACATGGCGGAGGTAGACGATCGCACAACAGAGTCCATGACGGAGGTAGGCATCGGCGCTACGACAGCTATGACGGGCCTGGACGGGAACACTGTGACGTCCAACGCGGAGTTAGATGGCGGCGCTATGGCAGCCATGGTTGAGCTGGATGGCGGCGTTGCGGCCAGATATACACAGCGGCTTACCCTATTCCCTGCGGCCTCTTCATCTCAACTTTGGTAGATCCCAATTCATTGACGTCTTCATTTTCTATTGCTTACATCCTAGGACATAATCTGAAGGTAATATAATAGATGAACTAACTTTTAACAGTGCTGCAGTTTATGATACTGTTTACACAATCTATTTTGTTTCTTTTTTATGTACCATCAATGCAAAGCCAACCTGTATTTGTATATATATACAATATTTGGGCATCATGTATTTGTATTATTAAGTTATCTACTTTATTACATTCATGTCTGCTTCAAGAAAGTACCTACACACATGTAAATTGGCTTCATCTTTTAAGGTCCAGTTCCGAATAAGTTTTAGCAGAATTCATTTATCTAGCATTAATACTTGATACCATAGGTTGGTAGATCTTTTGTCAATTCATTTAGTTCCACCGTCATCTTTTGCAGCTTCGGTACAATCATGCAACTAGTTCCAAAGAGTGAGAGTGAAAGGAGGACATTTCTTGCCGAAGATAAATTCATGGGTGAGGCGTATGCAAAGCAAAGGGATAACTGAATTGTGAAATGCAAGGTTGTCTCTAATTTGCAACTAACAATCAATGCACGAGGTGTCAATGATTGCAGCGACTCAGAATGAGGCAGATGCTTAAGAGGAGGTTGATGCAGCAGGAGAGGCTTTGAGAGAAGAAGAATGCCCGCTATTGCTATGTCCCAAACAATGGTAATATATAGTGCGGACCTACATCTTAAATAATATGTACATCAATGTGAATTCACTTACTTTAATTCCATCTTGCTCATATCACGTCTATGTCACTAGGCACTATAAGTATCATAAATAATTCACTAATCACCCGAAGATTGATTCTTATTTTTTGTCCCTCCACTCTCTTACCACTACTGGAATTTACAAATTTGCTGAGTGACAGAAATACTCGGCGAAGCTTTTGCCGAGTATTGTTCTCGGCCCAGGGTACTCGGCCTGAATCCTACCGGCAAATTTGTGTTTGCCGAGAACCAGAACACAAGGACTCGACAAAGTCTTTGCCGAGTGCTAAAACGGGGATTCGGCAAAAAAAAAGACTTGACGGGCTGGACAAAGACGGCGGGTGCCACGTGGCGGAAACTTTGCCGAGTAGTTGTCGTAGGCACTCGACAAAGATGGAAGCCCATGAGGGAGACACGTCGGCTCAATTATTTGCCGAGTTTTCGGATAGAGATCTCGGCAAACGACGTAATTGCCGTGTGGCCCACTCGGTGATACGGTGCCCAGGCAAGCCCCATGTGCCCTTGTTTACCGAGATCCTTGACTTTACACTCGGCAAAGATATGAACCACGCTTTCAGAGAGGGGCACGTGGCTTTTTCGCCGACTTGTGTTCTCGGCAAACAACCTTTACCGAGTAGCGTACTCGGCAAAGATGTATACTCGTCTACTAATTATCTAGATGACCCTTTCTCTATTGACTACCTTCTATTTGAACTAGTTCTAACATTGCACAAGTCAATATTCATTCACTTCACTACCTTCTATTTGAACTAGCTCTGACATTACATAAGTCAATATTGATTCACTTCCTTATTTTTCGTGACATGTTTGACCCAGGTACATGAAGGTTTCACCATGACAAAAAAGAAAATGCAAGTCATACCCACAAACAATGCATCTCGTACCTCAAGAATAAGAAGATCTAGAGCTAGGTACCACAACAACCGAGTCAATTGAAGCTACAGACCATCAGGAACAATCTGCACCAATCACCCATACGAACAACAAGACCGGTCTCATGACGAGCCGACACTCATACTTACGTAAGATTTATTTCTCCATTACTTCTGGTTGAAATAGATTCTCATATTTATCTAGTGTAATTGAACATATGAACTTTGCCGTACTTGACCATTGATGTTTTCCTTTATTCTATAGACTATTACGGAATAGAAAAGGTGAACACAATCAGTAGGTGAGCAGCCCGTATCCGATATAGCAATGGCGGATGAAGTTCTATAGGTAAAAAGCGCCCATAGCACCTTCCTTTCTAGCATGGGGTCTGCATCAAGATTCTGGAGGTCTGGGAGCTATGTTTCATCAGCATGGATCCAGGATCTACAAGAATTGAGCAGAAGGATATAGATGCAAGTGATGCAAGTGACAAGTACTTCTCTTGTTTCTCATTGTGTTCTTGTTGTTTCTCATTGTTTCCCCTTGTGTGTGTGTGTGCGTGTGAGTGGGGGTGCGGGCGCGTGTGCGTGTGCATTTGCATAGAGTGCTTTCTTCTATACCCGTGAACAACACATTTGTCTTCTCCTTCGTGTAACCAAAGTTGCACTAAGGGGAGCTTTGCTGTTTATGTATAGTTTAATCCAAATCCAATCATCCAAAGTAACATAAAAAATAACAAATGCTTGTAGTGAGAAACATATGGTTTGCGACACAATTGTTGCAACAACACGTAGGCATGGTAATAACATTGTAAGGTATGTACCTTTTCTCAAATCCAGTATGATTTGTTGAATTATTTATGAGCTTGATCTTTAGCAGAAGGATATAGGTTGGTAGAGTCTGATCTAAAGAATGTATTGTCCTAGCTTAGTTTCTATGTGTAACTTGGGTTACTAACTTGTTAAACTTGGGTTGTTGACTTCCTGTCTTACTGGTGATGTTCGTTGTTTTTCAAGATTGATAAGTGAAATGTAGCTCTTTGTTATGCATGCTCCTTAACCATCATAACTTATTCTTGGGTTTACTGTTTCATTGGGCCATCCACATGTTTTCTTAGACATACTCTTGTACCTTGTTGGCTTGTCTAGTTTCATCTAATGAAGATGCAACCACTACTGTGTTTCTTCAATTCATATGCACCAGGAGTTAATGGCGAGACTTGAGGCACAAAAGAGCACTTCCAGAGATGAATAGGAAGCCACAAAAAGAGTTGGAGGCAATGAAGAAGAACCAACAAGACAATTATGAATCATGGGAAAAGAAGCAACATGACATGGATAACTTGATTGGTTTCTCTTAAGAGCTCAAGCAACTCATCAATCCTGGTCCAAAGCTAATGGTGTATGAAGGCCATCCTTTTTGTTATCAAAACATAGTTACTGAATCATACATTGTAATTATTTGAGCAATACTTCTGTGGTCTTTACTTATGTAAATGCTACTTTGCAACTTGTCTATTGTTGTGGGTGTCGAACTTGTAAATTTGTGTTATTTTTTACCATCATATTTATTTAGAAGATGATTTAGTTGAGACATATTGAATTTATGATATCATTTGTCTTGCATTCTAATTTACAATATGATTTCCTATCATTTAATTTATAATGATGTTTTATAATAGCGAGATAGTCCTACCTGTGATGATGACGTGGCATCAAGTTAGTGACATTGCTTCGTCACTTAATATGGTCCACTATGGCATATTTTCTACTAAGGCGTGACATTTATTGATAGTCATGGAAAAACCTAGTCGATGACATTGTAGAAAATGTCACTGAAGGTTCCATTTTCAGTGACGTTTATTGCGCGCGCCGTCACTATGACTAATCTGTGACGAAGCTCGTGACGCCCATAAAACGTCATCGAGGTGTATTTTGTGACGTTTTCAGCTATTGCATAACATTTTTGGCTCGTCATAGTAGGCCCGATCTCTTGTAGTGTCTCCCCTCTCCCCTCCTCTCACCGCTCGCCCCTCGCCCCCCCCCCCCCACAGTTGCCGTCGTCAGGCCAGGAGAGAGGAGACAATTGCCGTCTGACCGTCTCCCCTGCAAGCTGGGGCTGGATTGATCCTCTCCAGCTGTGCCTCCCTCATCGACGGACGGCCTCAACTGCATCGACCTCACCACAGTGCAGGCGCCAGCTTCCCCAACCTCCGGTTGAACAAATCAGCAAGGTGAGATTCCAAGCTTCCCCCAAAAATTGATGCTCCGCTTCCTAGTAAATTGATGCCCAGTCAAGTGTATATGAATTGCTAGCAGTCTATGTCCAGTGGCCCAGTCCAGTGTATATTTGTACTGGTTTATATGCAATGCTCAACAGTTGATGCGTATATTAGTTGTCCTTGTTTTTATTGTAATTGTAGGACGGACTAGATAGAACTATTTGTGTAGAACTAATTTGGTATGCTGCTGCTAGCAATGATGTTTTAATTTTGATATAATTGCAGAGCAGAACATGAAGAGGAATGGTACCATTCTGGACCTTTTTCGAAAACATGAAGAGAAAGCAAGGGAGATTGCTACATAACATCACACCGAAGATATTGGAAATGCGGGGTGTCCTAATTCCCCACCTCCAATCCATTCTGATACGGACATGGATACAGATATTGAGATAGATATTGAAATTGAAGAGGCAACGCCAAGCCTTCCATCACCCCAACAGCCAAGTGCACATGTCTTTTCACGTGATCCAGCGAAAAGAACTCCTATTTCAGAGTATATGCTTTTAATGATCAAGATAGTGTTCGGAGAAGATATATTGCAAAAACAGCATGCCATCCATATGCACATGCTTTTGAAGTCAGGAAAATCTATGGTAAAAATCGACACTTCAGTTTTATTTGGTTTGAAAAGTACAGTTGGCTAGAATATAGTGTCTCAAAGGAAGCGGCGTATTGCTTTGTGTGTTATTTGTTCAAAGGGAAAACTAATGGGGGCCTAGGGGTGATGCCTTTGTTAAAAATGGTTGGAGAAATTGGAACAAACCTGATGCATTGGACAAGAAAGTAGGTGGTATTGGTAGCATTCACAACAAAGCTCAAGAGAAATATAATTCATTTGTGACACCTCAAACGTCAATTGATAATATCATTGTGAAGGTGTCTAAAGAGGATATGCGTCTTTACTAGGCTAGGCTAACCTATTCAATTAGATGATTGAGGTTTCTTTTGAACCAAGGATTGGCATTTCGTGGACATGATAAGAGTGAAGAATCTAGCAATAGGGGGAACTTTCTTGAACTTCTAAAATGGCTTTCAGAAAATGATGAAGAAATTGATAAGATTGTTTTGCACAATGCTCCTGGAAACTGCATCTTGACTAGTCCAATGATATGTTGTGTTGTGCTAACTACAAAACAAATTATTGAAGATCTTGATGATGAGCACTATGCAATCCTAGCTGATGAGTCTAGTGATGCATCTCACAAAGAGCAACTTGCTATTTGCATACGTTATCGAGGAAGTTAAACCACGCTAGGCTACCCGCCATTCTGGAGGCCTTCCCGTGCGCATCAGTCGTGTCTGTTGGATCTTCTTTGACTTTGGCTCCTGATCGTTCGATCAATTCACTGCTAGTAATTTTTCGTCACCGTGCAGTTATTTTTCTTGGGCTACGACTGGTGGGCTCAGCCCTCGCATGGATTGGCTGGGTCAGTTGTTCCCGTGTCCGCAAGGGATTAGCCAGCCACTCCGCGCTCGCCCCGTGCTCGACGTGCATGTCCTGAGCCCCGCCCCCTCCGCTCTCTCCCCCCTTCCTGTCTCCAACCCTAAACCTTTTCCATATCCACCCCGCAGCCACCTCCCCTTCACTCAGTCCATCCCTAAGGCATGCGGGCACGGAGGCGAGTTTCCCCGGCAGCGGCGGTGACCTGCAGGCAAAGGACGGCGGTAACGGTGCTTGATTGGATCTGCACGAGAGAGAGAACATGAGAAGGAGAGAGAGAAGGAAGGAGAGGAGGGACACCACCATGGGAGAGCAGGGGCACCACCATGGGAGAGCAGGGGCAACTTCTTTGAATCATCTCTATATGAACCATCTATTTGATCTTGTGTAGGCAGCACAACTGTACACCACCATGGCCAGGTTGTTTCATCGCTACAATTCATATAGAGATCTATGCCAGTATGGCAATATCTGATAGTACGGTTGTTCACGTTTCCAGGGGCAACACTCACGTTTCCCCTCCAAAATCCAACATTTTCATATTTGGAGGAGCTTTACTACGTTTGCTCACCAATGAACTAGAAGTTTTTTTGTGTACTTGCATGATTGAGGAAGTGCTATTGCAGATTAAAGGTGAGCCCATCCTATTTCCTTTCTTCAAGCTCGGGTGAAGGTTTATCTCCTCTCACTAATGTTAAATTTTTATCATCGCGTTTATTAGTTGGTAGAAGCATCTGTTGGGAATAAAGTGTTACCTGGTTGTGGGTGACAAGGTATGCTAAGGCCATCTGGTTGTGGTGACTTAAGCGACTACACTTCTAATGATCTAAGGAAAGGCTTTCTCTTCCCAGGCTTATCGACTGCATATCTCCTGGTAGAATCTCTGTATAAGGTGAAGAGAGATTACAATGCTTTGTTACTTTGTGCTGTTTTGGCATGTCCTAATCATAGTATGATTATCTATTGTGATGAGAGTGCACTACCATATCACCCATGCGCATTGGAATTGTGTTCTAACAATGTATTTAGTCAACTATATAATGGTAATAAGAGTACCGTTGTCTCTGGTAAGCGTTTTACCTAGCCCTCTCGGGTGCTTTTGTCTAAGTTGTAACTGGAAACTGCTTATATTATTGAACCTAATTATGTATAAAGTACCTATGTTTTTCTTGCTTGCTTTTCAAAGCAAGATCTGGTTGTCCTCAACAACTTGTGATATAACACATATGTTCTTTTCATTGTATGCCAGTGGTGCTATCTGCAATCCATTTACTGCTACTCCTAGCTTACTATAAATTTGGCTTCCAGTAGGCTTTAATATGCACATGACTTTTCGTTGTAGTGTGTTTTTGTGCCATGGTTGACAATGGCTATCCTCTGTGTGAACATTTAGCTTACTTTTGCAACTAACTATGATTTCCTACATTTATACATTTAGCTTGCAATAATATAATAGCTGGTCCATTCCATTCTGAAATTAATCTACCACGTCGCCTCAAATTTGTAGCAGCGCTATTGTTGCTTGGTAATTGCTATTGGATCTTATAAAGATTTTTGAACCTGTTATTCATTCAACATTGTCAACTAGCTCACCCATTGGAGTAGATCTTCAAGTCGAACAGAGGTATGATCTCTAACTTTACACGGGTAAGCAGGGAGCTGGGTGTTGCTACGAGGGACGATGTTAAAACTTGGGTTGCTACAAGCCTACCAGGAACTCGGTGTGAGGTGGCAAGTTGGCCACACACTTGTGTTTTGCCGAAATTGTTGCCCCGAAATGAACCGCATAATTACTACAGTCATCAGTAGCGTATTTACTCTAGCTGGAACGTAATGCTCATATCCCGTTAAGTTCATGTGTATAAATCAACTGGGCTGAAGTGTGTTGTGAATTTCCTGAAGAAGTTGAGATATTATATGCATGGTGTGGATTGTTGAGTTTGCTTGGTTACTAGAATGCCATGCATGTGCAGATCAACGGGGAGAGGGTCCAGGGTGAGACCTTCAAGATGGATTTGATGTTGCTGTTATTTTAGTTTGAGGGTATAGGATGTGATTCCAGTAAGACAGAGACGACGATGATGACAAGTGAGATTTATGTGAAGGAGTATTAGCAGATGCTCAAAGGATCACTAGAAGCATATAAAGGTATCCACAATGGTTACTTTCTTATCAACTCATAATTGAATTATAGTTATACATAGTTAAGAGTAGTTGTCTTTTCATTTGTTAGAAAACATAGTGTACCTTTTGTGATCGTAGTTGTATGCAATGATTCATCATGTATTTTTTTAACCGCAGCACATAATTGTTTCATGTCGTGAAATGTCTGTTTTTTTGTTTACATTCTTAAGTTAGCCTCCATACTATCTACATTGTCATGGTAGTCTTTTAGTATAGGACAATGATTTCCAACAAAAAAATAGTATATGACTAATATTTCAAGATATTCATGAAAGGAAGTATTTGATATGTCCACATTTATATAACTACATGGTCACGTGTATTTCATATTTTTTTCATGGTCAAATAAAAAATATATGTGTGGTTTCTGTTATGTGCCGAGCAAGTTTTGGTAGGATCTTTTCTATGGTAGTGTTGAAATGTTGAGTGTCCTTTTATCTATTCCAGGAGTGCTGTGGAAATATTTGAATCAGGACTACAAGATTCTTCTGATAAAGGAACTGGAGTTGTAAGTTTCTTAGTTTCTCATGTTTACTTTTGCTACATATTTACTTCCACCGTAAACTGAATGACCAGAGCTATCTACATGATGCATCTCTGCCTAAGTAGCATGATTTTTTTTAAACAGTGTAAATAGCTATCATGAACTGATCTCATGTCTTTCTTATAACGCTATGTATGAAAATATATCTATTTCCTAATGCTTCGAGGATTTTATGACCGGTTTGTATATATTCTTACGTGCATGGTTTGCTCTCGCCTTTTGCACCATCGACGCAACGGGTCATCTAGTATTGATAAAGTTGAAAAGGGGTGTGAGGGGTTTCTTGGTGTTGTTCATGTTGCCAACACAACTTCCTTGTCACTTAAAGCTGCAATTGAATCTTTGCTTACCGATCATCATTTGACTCTTACTCAAATCCATGGGCAAGGATATGACGGGGCTAGCAATATGGAAGGGGAGATTGAAGGGTTGAAAACATTGATCATGAAAGAGCCGCCCTCTGCTTATTACATTCATTGCTTTGCACATCAACTTCAATTGGTTCTTATTGCCGTGGCAAAGGGAAATGAACCATGTAAATGGTTTTTTGATCATGTTTCTTACTCGCTCAATATTGTTGGAGTTTCTTGCAAGCATCATGACATGCTTCGAGATGTTAGAGCTCAAAAGATTTTGGAAGCACTTGAAATGGGTGAAATTGAGAGTGAAAGTGGGTTAAATCAATAGATGGGATTAGCTAGACCCGGTGATACTCGGTGGGTTTCTCATTTTCGAACCATTTTGCACATTATTACCATGTATCCCACAATACTAGAAGTACTTGATACTACTGGAAAAGATCCTTCATAAAGCGGTGAGTGGACAAGAATACGTGCAGTGGCTTTTGCCTTGGAGTCATATGACTTTGTTTTCAATCTTCATGTGATGCTTGTTATTCTTGGCCACACTAATGAGTTGTCTCAATTATTGCAAAAGAGAGATCAAGATATTGTTAATGCAATGGCACTTGTTAGTTTGGCAAAGAATAAAATGCGACATATGAGGTCTCATGGTTGGGAAGAATTTCTTGCAAAGGTGACATTGTTTTGCAACAAACATGGCATTGAAGTTCCTACACCGAAGGATAATTTTGTGCCTCATGGAAGATCACCTCGATATTATGAAGTGCAAACAAATGATGATCGTTATAGAAGAGAAGTATATCTTGGTATCCTTGATCAAATCATTCAAGAGCTTGACAATAGGTTTGACGAGGTTAATATGGAGTTGCTTATTTGCATGTCTGCTTTGAACCCCGCCAATTCATTTGCTTCTTATGATGCACTCAAGGTAATGAAACTTGCTGAATTCTACCCCTAGGACATATCAAGCATGGATTTGCTAAGGCTTGAATTCTAACTCGCTACTTTTATTGATGATATGAGACAAGAAGATAGGTTCAGATCTGCGCGTAATATTGGTGAACTCTCTGTTATGCTTGTTAGTACAAAGAAACATGTTCTCTATGATTTGGTCTACATGCTTATCAAATTGGTATTGATCTTACCGGTGGCCACGGCGAGTGTTGAAAGAGTATTTTCGGAAATGAATCTAATGAAAAATAAGTCGAGAAATAGTATGAGTGATGATCTCAATGAACAATTGTTTAGTCACATTTATTGAGCGAGATGTGTTCTTGTAACCTGGGCTCAATACTGGTAGTTTTATGCTATATACTCCACCTTTCACAAAATCACAAATCATATCCCAATATGACTGCAAATGCATTGCTCCACCGCTCCCCTTTATGAGTCCATCGTGGTCACAAGGGAACCTTTTCGAAAACGAAAAAAAGCATTTCCGCCGCCCGCACTCCGTGACACCTCTTCGTTTTGTTCGCTTTGCAGTGCAGGCCAATCCAGGCACGCATCTGCCAGTTTGTGCTTCTTGACTGCTTGGCTGCGTGTGTCCGCCCGCCCACCCCACCGGATCGCACCCACCCACTATTCTATAGACTCCGCGACATCGCCCAAGCAGCGCGGAGTGGAGGTCCTCTCGCTGCCGGCGCCACTCCTCTGACGGCGATGCAGGCCCCGGGCGGCGTCGGTGGGGGCGGAGGGGAAGCGGGGGACATGCGGGGCCGGCACCGGATCCAGGCCGAGCTCAAGAAGCTCGAGCAAGAAGCACGCTTCCTCGAGGTCCGCCTATGCCATCCTCATTTTCTCTTTTATCTTCTCTCTGAATATTACTTCGGGGAGTTGAAATAGTATCAGTCTTTGGGTCTTTTCCTTGACTTTGTTTCGAAAATTGCTGCGCCAAGAACGGTCGAGGCGCACAAGCACAGCCGCATAGGGCAATTCTCCTGCAGAAAGGCAGCACGGAAGCTTGTAGCTTTTCAGCCCAATATTCTAAGCATAGAAACTAGTTTGGGGCAGTAAAAGTTCTTCGATTCCCATCTCTTATCATGGACATGGAGTACCATACCATGAAAACTTCGCCATGGCTGACCTCCCGGGTTCTCGCGCGGTTTCATCACTCCGTCTGCATTTCCTTGCATCCCATGGGGTAAGGGGTGGGCCGCCGGTGGGGTGGGTGGGGGAGGGGAAGAAAGGGGTCAAAGGGCATGTCTACATTCTCGGTGCCCTCCTGATCGTGGACACCTGCTTCAGGATTTCTTGCTGCAAATATTCAGTTCCGTACTAGTATTTCGTGGGCCTTTTCTCTGACATGCACAGATCTGTCCGACTATATCCATCCAGCTTACTTACGGGGCCGGGCAGGATTCCAGTTTCCCTGCTGAAGAAAACAAAAGCGAAATTCTTCCGCGTCAAATGATTGTGCAGTGTACCACTGAGGAATTAACTAGTGATGGTGCACATGGGGTGAGGCGCTGCTGCATGGGGAGCCATGTTTTCTACTCCAATCGTGCCAGTGCGTGATCCAATCGTTGAAACTTGGAAGCAGAAATCGGTGCTGGATCAACGTGGTTACCCAAACAGGAGATATGTCTTTTTATTCATGGGACGATTCAAACAAGTACAATACTAGCAAAGTGTTTTCAGTTGATGCCTTGGCATCACATCCTGGATGGTCGTCAGTTTTGGTGACAAGTTGAAGTTGGTATGCTCATTCGAGGGTGTGTTGGCGTCCAGCCCACAAATCTAGAGAACTGCTTAACGAATCGATAGTCCTCTTCTGCTCCTCAGCTCTCCCAAATGAGCACAGATGAACAATTAAAACCATTTTTTTGCAAACTTTGGCAAATGTTTTGTGTGCTTAACAATTTCAACATGAAATGACATTCGTGGAAGTCATGGAAAATAAAACAAAATCAGCACTCCAAAATGCTTTTAAAAATAACATTTTTGGAGCAACTTTTTTTTGGCCATGACTTCCACGGATGTTCTTTCATGTTAATTTTTTGCAAGCACACAAAACAAATTTTCAAAGTTTACTACAGAAAAATTCAGGTTGTTTTACTATTTCTTTTATTTTACTGTTCACTAAAGAGCATTTGAGCTCGGGAGCGGATACTCCACGCCCCGAATGCCATTTACAAGTATGAATGTGAACTTTGCTATCAGTTGTCCCACTCGCAGCGTATTTTGGTAGTCCTTACTATTTAAGACTAACTTGAATATTTTTTATTTATTTACCTTTGGTTATTCCCAAGTTGTACTAGGTTTTTACACCCTTTGCCGGTTGCAGCTTGAATGAACATTGAGATGCATGAGAGACTGAGAGTTATATAGGAGCCTTTGGCAATTTGAAGATTATGCTCTTATGTTATTTGATTAAGTGTTTAATTTATAATCAATTATGTTTCTATACTGCAAACAATTTCTTTAATTACAAAACTATGTTCATTATTATAACTACAACGTTTTGTACCAGCAATCTCAAGTTATAATTAATGATGAAATTTGTTTATCATTCAAAATTCTCATCTGTTGAAGTTCTTACAACCAGAGGCCAGATGAATATCATCATGAATAAAATTCATTTATTTTCCTTATATATGCTTCTATATAATCTAGATTTCAAGGACCAGGAGCATGAAACTGCCAGATTAATGTTATTGTACTATAAAATTATTTCGTCATTTTTCTTAAATCTATTGTACTTCCTTTTGTGAAGTACTCTTGCAAGTTCAAACCTGAAAAGGGATATGAGTGGTGTCTCTTGATTAAAATGGAATAACATAATGTAGTTCTTAACTTTTTTTGCGGCGAACATAGTTCTTATCTGATAGTAAATTCTACTGTCGACATCCTATTATGGTAAAAATAAAAATAATCAACATATGCAATCAGTTTGACGACAGATCCAAGTATTTATCTGTTTTGACGGGAAATTCTGTTATCACTTTTACAGATCCAGTGAGAGACAAGTAATTACCTTATTTTTACCATTTCTATCAGCATCAGGTCATTGGATGTCATATCGACCTCTGTACTTTTGTACTGTTTAATTTATACCCTACTTAAATGAGTAGTCATGTACGTACCATCTATAGTCAGTAAAACTAGCAACGATTTATGAGAGACTGAGAGTTTACAAAATAGTAACAATAATTAATAATACTATTGAGCTCACTTGTTAGATCCCAAGAGTGTTAAGCAAGCTGTATTACCTATTTCGATTGCTAAGTACCAATGATTTGTCATTTTTGTTAAAGCTCGGGCTCATATGCTCCAGCATGCATAGTAAAATTGGAACAAATAGTAGCAAAATCAAAATATTCTATTTTTTTTACGATGAACATACATGTGTGTTGATCTGGGCAAAAGAACAAAAAACGGTGCTCAGTAAAGGGCAATTAACTCGTTGTTTTGTGGTGCTGCGTGGTTGTGTTCCAAAATAGTTTGGATAATGGTGGACATGAACTATCGCTATCTTTATGTACAAATAAGTGAGAACTGATGATGCTTAACTCATAGTAAATTTATTTTGAACCAATAAAATCTATCCTTTGTCGAAAAAGTAAATTTATTTTGAACAGTCCACTCAACTTCTCCATTAGTGCCACATTTCAGGGATGTAAGCAGAGAAAGCTGCTTGCATAGCAGGTAAAAAAAATAAGTTTTGAAAATAAGTTCATTTGAAATTTCACAATAGAGATGCTACTAATGGTCTAGGTATCTGTCCTTGACATCATTATCTGTAGACCTGGCACAATTAATCATCTTGAAATATACAATTGTTACCACTCGTAAGGATGCTTGTTTCCTGAAAAGACATGGGTATTCCCTTGTCTGCCAAACTGCTGATATTCTCAATTGGACTTCATACAGGAGGAACTTGAAGAGCTAGATAAAATGGCTAAGGTATCAACAGCATTGCAAGAGTACGTGTCAGAACAAACTTCTTTTTGATCAATTCGCTTTTTACCCTACGTTGTTGCTGCTTAAAAGGCACCGATAGTGTGTATTGTTGGTGACTGGAGTCTGGAGGTTGACTGCGTTATTAACCTTTTGTTAGGTTTGCAGTAACAATTGAAAGCAAAGCAGACCCTCTACTTCCTGTGTAAGTAACCACAAAAATATCCTGTTAGTTTATCTAAACATGTCTACTCATAGTCTAATGCCTTCTTTTCTCTGTAACTGCAGAACTACCGGAGCTGCTTACCAGTCTTGGGATAGGTGGTTTGAAGGTCCGCAAGATCTGCGTAGATGCAAATGCTGGTTTTTGTGACCATTGCCAAGAAAGTCAGAGTGACACCAAAATGCAAGCAGCGGTGAGAATCGATTCTTTCCCATGTTGAGTTTCTTCACAATCTCTGTTGAAGGAGTGGTATGAGAAGGGAACTGTGGAATACAGAAGCAACACTGAGGGTTGACTAAGACTTTGTTCTTCAATAAGTTATTTCTATCTATTGAGTTCCTGTGCATTACATTATCTCTGATGTTGGCGAAGTATGAGATCTTAGCTCAAGAATGTCTAGTCAGATCAATTATATGAATTCTCTTATTTTTCACTTAGTTATCATGTTGGATATTCTGAAATCAACATTGAACAACGAAAGTTGACTTTATTGTTTCTCTCACTTGTGAGTTGTGACCAAAATTTTATGGATCTATGTTGTTGCTGTTAAGGGATTGAACTTTTGCAAATACGTATCATTTTTTCTTTTTCTTTTTGAGATGCTGCTTACCATTTCACATGCCCACTGGAGAGCCTGGTCAGCCTTGCATAGAAGGCCCAAACTCAATTTGGCCCAACCAAAATACTGGGAAGCAAGCACTGGATAGTCCACAACTAAGGAGGTGAAAATCTTCTAAAAAAAAAAACTGAGGAGGTGACCTTATCCGAAGAAAGCCATGGCAGTGGCGCACACAATCATCGCCTTCACAGCCAAGCCAAGAAAACACCGAGCAATTACCAGAGAAACAGAGGATGGCAATGGCGCCATCGCCCGCAAGCGCTTCCTCCACCACCACCTCCCCTCTCCTTCCCTCCTCCCCATCCATCTCTGCCTTCCTTGCCTCGCACCCGGCCCTCACCCTCCTCCACACGCAATGCGCCACCATGGCTCACCTCCGCCAGCTCCACGCCGCGCTCGTCAAGTCTGGCCTCGCCAAAGACCCCATCGCCGCCAGCCGCGCCGTCGCCTTCTGCGCCGCCGAAGGACGCGACGCTGCCTACGCCGCGCGCATCGTGAGGCACCACCCGAGGCCCAACTCCTTCATGTGGAACACCGTCATTAGGGCGCTGTCTGACGGGCCCGGTCCGGACGCGGCCGTGGCGCTGTTTGTCGATATGCTCCGGTCGCCCACGCCGCCGGAACGGCGCACGTTCCCGTCCCTGTTCGCGGCATACGCGCGCCTCGGCCGCGCCGACGACGGCGCGGCGCTCCACGGCATGGTGCTCAAGCTCGGCATCGCAGGGGACGCGTACACACGCAACTCCATGATCGCCATGTACGCGTCCTGCGGCCGCGCGGACGAGGCGCTGGCGCTTTTCGGGCAATGCCAGGTGTTCGACGTCGTGGCGTGCAACAGCGCGATCGTGGCGCTCTCGAGGGCAGGGCGCGTCGACGAGGCGCGGGCGGTGTTCGACGGCATGCCGGCCAGGACCGTCGCGACGTGGAGCGCTATGGTGAGCGCGTACTCCCGCGCCGCGAGGTGCCAAGACGCCGTCGATCTCTTCTCCACGATGCAGGTGGACGGCGTGGAGCCGAACGCCAACGTGCTCGTCAGCGTCCTCGGCTGCTGCGCCAGCCTGGGCGCGCTGGAGCAGGGCGCGTGGGTGCACGCGTACATAGATAAGCACGACGTGGCCATGAACGCCCTCGTGGTCACCGCCCTCGTGGACATGTATTGCAAGTGTGGCTCCATACACAAGGCTCGCCAGGTGTTCGACACCTCGAGATCGCAGGGCTTGGCCAAGCTGTCGTCCTGGAACGCCATGATGCTTGGCCTGGCAGCGCACGGGCAATGCCAAGAAGCGCTCGCCTTGTTCTCCGAGCTGGAACCTTACGGTGTCAGACCGGACAAGGTCACCTTCATCGCGATGTTGATGGCCTACGGCCATTCCGGCATGGCCGACGAGGCGAAGGCTCTGTTCGCGTCAATGGCGAGGGAATACGGTGTTACGCCGGGAATCGAACACTATGGTTGCCTCGTCGACGCGCTCGCCCGGGCCGGAAGGCTCCGGGAGGCGGAGGACACCATCGGTGCAATGCCGATGAAGCCAGACGCGGCCATTTGGGGCGCCCTGCTCTCCGGATGCCGCTTGCACGGCGACGCGGAGGCGGGGGCGCGCGCGGCGCGGGGAGCCGTGGAATGCGACCCACAGGACAGCGGCGCGTACGTGCTCGCGGCAAGTGTGCTTGCACGCGACGGCGAGGTAGGCCGGGGCTTGGGTGTCAGGGGGAAGATGCGGGAGGAGGGAGTGGCCAAGGTGCCCGGGTGTAGCATGATCGAGGTCAATGGTGTCGTCCACGAGTTCGTGAGCTAGTTGTACAAGTGTTCAACAGTTCAAGGTACAATACATAGCAACAGCCAAATACAGACTTGTTATATGGAGATTTAGTTTGGGGTTTATAGTTTCAGTTTCATTCTTTTTAAGTATATAATATGCACCCGTGTGACATGTCAAATACTCGATTCTTTCGAAACGGAGGCAAAATATTTGCCCATCGATAAATTAAACAGAAAAGAATTATCGAGTTAATTGATACAAAACCGAGGAAAATCGTTATAACATGGTCACATGTGGACTACTCCCAAAACATGAATCTCCATGACCACCCCACGTCCCCACCAGACGAGCAAACGCCTCAACCTCAGCCCATGGATCACAACATCGGAAAATAACCACCATCAAAAACACATCGACAGATACATCACACATGACAACCTGAAAAAACAAAACAATTCATCAAGCAGTCATATACGCCTTGACTATGGCGTCACTCTTCTTGCTTTTGCTCAAGAGTGACCTTTGGGAAAGTTTAAATTCTGATGAGATCGTTTTGTTATCAAAGGCTAAGGAGGTGTTACGTATCCATCAAATACATGTGGATCTATCTACGTAATGTAAGCTTCACATTCTCACTAAGAGAACTACAAATATGCTCAATGCGGTGGTAGACCATGTGCTCTGACCGTCTCAAACGATAGTTTTTTTTAATCGTCTCAAATGATAGTTATGCAAGAAAGAAACATCTTTTGTGGATTAGTATCTTACATGAAACCATCCGTGAGATTCATAAAAAAAATAGATAAATGCGGTGATATTTAAGACAGGCTTTGTAAAACCTTATGACAACAAAGTCAAATTGATGTTTATTCGATGGACCTTAAGAATGAAAGACTTACTCGAAAAATAGTTTGCTTGGGTTGATAATTTAAAATTTGGCTATAGTGTAGCTATAAAAGTTAACAACGATGTCGGTCATTACTTACAAATGAAAAATGGAGTACCGGTAAAGGAAGGAATTATTGTTCCATTGTTATCATTATATGTATATGGTCACAATTATTTTGCACCCCAATGTGCGGGATTCTTTCCTTATATATGATGGCATAGATAGGGCCTCTTTCTTTGATCCATTCGTTAATAAAGTCTTCGAGGTCGAAAGGCACACCCCCTCCACCCCCACCCCCCCCCCCCCCACCCCCCACCCCAAAAAAAATAGAAACATAGGTCATGGCTACTGGCAAGGCGCTATATTCAGTGTAACCGATGGCTCAAGATAAGTTGGAGACGTGTTTGGATTTCTTGTAAAGCTATTCACAACTAAATTCAGGTTTTCCTAGATTCCGTGAGGGTGGCCCATTGTACATTATGACGGATATGTTGTCAGTTCTAATTGAGCGTCTGTCGAGGGGGGGGGGGGTCACCGTATTTCCGTGCTGCACGTACTATATTTTGGGGCATACTAGCCTATATACCTGCATTACCGAAGGCTACTACCTAGGCGACCGACTTCTCCAAACTTGCCACCCCTGGTTCTCCAAGAGGGAGTCATACAACTATCAAAGTTTAGGAGTCCACGTCGTGCGGTGCAATAAGGTCAAGATGGAGGAGTAAGGCAACTGACCTACACCCTTATATAAAAGCACTCAGTGCAAAGCCGGAGGACAAACACATTCGACATCTCCTGCAGCCCTAGACTTGCTTTACATCCGTCTGACTACCTGACGCTGCCAAAAATCTACTTGCAATTACCATGTTCCTAGCTACTTTGTGAAACACCCTTGACAGATGGCGCCGATCGCGGGACCTCGCTTTGCCAGTTTGGGTCGTCAACACCACTGTCATCTTCATCGACACCATCGCCGACCTAGTCATGTCTCTCAAGCAGTTTGAAATCATCAACGAATTCATCATATAGAGCCCCATCAGCCGGCAACCTTCATAGGATCGAAAATAAAAAACATACTCGTCAATCTTTTGGGGGATCAACTATTTTGGGGGGTGCCCCTTGGAGGGGTCCCACAGGAAGGATTTTATCCTCGTGGTGGCTCAGAGCCAAGGAGCAAGCCACATGTGGCTTTTGACCATGTTTTTTTCTTCTTTTTTTATTTTGTTTCTTCTTTTATTTTTTTGGGGTGTGTGTATGTGTGTGTGTGTGGGGGGGGGGGGGGGGGGGTTCTTTGTCTTTTTGGCTTTCTTGTGTATTGTACACTTCATGTGTACTGACTAAAGACGGCAATATAAGTTGCATCATGCGAGAAGTACAAGTTGCAAAACAGGGAGTGCATGTTGCACGGCGTGAGAAGTACAACTTGTGTCAAGAGTATGTGTTGCATTGCACGAGGAATACGAGTTGCATCATACAGTACAAGTTGCATTGCACGTGAAGGATATGTTGCATCGTGCCTGAAGTGCATGTTAAGCTGGGTAGTACAAATTATTTCTTGTTCAAAGAACAAGTTGCATTACGTGGGCGTACAAGTTGTGCAACATAAGAGTACACTACACGAGGGGGAGTACAAGTATGTTATTGCCTGAAGTACAACTATGTTACTGTAGGAATAAAAGTTTATTATATTTGGTAAGTTACACCAAGAAAGATTTCTCTAAAACCTATCAACATGGAACCAAGTTTCAAATGTCTCAAACAACACAACGGTGAAAACAAATTCATAAATTATACGCTCGGTTCAAGAGATATTTTGTTCAAATTCAGATCTAAAAAGGAAAGTACACAACAACCTTCCATCCCCTCCCATGAAAAAATCTGACAAACTCTCTAGTTGCATCACTTGTGGCTACGAGAATTGATTTATAATATATTTTTTATAGTAACCTTTGCAGGGGATGCTCGTTAATAGGACCTCCTATTTGCTGCGCAGGTTGGCCATCAACCACGAATCAAGCAGCCCCCCTCGGCCCTGCGTGCATTTTGGACCAGCCCATGTGCAGGCTGGTCACCCCTGTTTTTTTTTTACTTTTTTTTTCTTTATTTCAAGATCTGTCCACTAATCACATATTTGTAAAACAAATCAGAAATTTAAAAATTGTTCTTAATGCAAAAACTATTCATAAATTTAAATATGTTTTGAACTTTTTAAAAAATGAATATGCAAGAATGCTTGAGGTTTCATAAGATGTTCTTGATTTTTAAAAATGCTCATGAATTTCACAAAATGTTCAATTTTAAAAAATGTTCATGAATTTTAAAAAAAATCATGAATTAAAAAATATTCATGAATGTGAAATTTGTTTGCAATTTCAAATATTCTAGGCGAATTCAAAATTATTCGTGAATTCAAAAAATGTTCATGAATTTAACGATTGTTCACAATTTGAAAATTAGCTCGTGAAAAATATTAGGAATTCAAAAATATTCTTGATTTTGAAAAAAGTTCAAGATATAAGTGTTCGTGAATTCTAAAAATGTTCATTATTTTAAAAATTGAAGAATGTAAAACACAAATCGTCAAATGAAAAAGAGAAAGGGAGAGGAAAAAAGAACAAACAAAAATGAAAAAGTAACCCAGAAAAAGAGCAGAAAAAAGGAAACTAGTCTAGACGGTTCTCTCATAATCAAGATGGGTCGGCCCAGTTTTTGTCGTAGAGAATCAATAGGGTGTGCGTTTGTTTGCTTCCTAGCAATGGGAGCAACTAACTAACGGGTACCCCTAGTAGGGGATACCCAACACACATTTTTGGTTGCTAAAAGTGTGTCACTTGGTCCGACCAGCAGCCGTCACGTGTCACACTGGCGCATCTTGCGGGAGCACGCTTTTCTCTCTCGTTTTCGCACGTGTTTCCGTTTTTTTGGCTTTTGCTTGGATTTTCCAAGGTTTTGGTGATTTGTTTTTATGTTTTTCGGGAAACATTACTTTTTCATGAGAAGCACAATTGTGCTTCACGGAAAAAAGAGAAAAACACATTTGTGCCCCCTCCCCCGCCAAAAAAGGAAGAACACAAACCGAGCTTCTGCGAGAGGCACAACTATGCTTCCCTCAGAAGCACTAGCCTGTGCTCCCCCCCCCCCCCCCCCCCCCCCACACACACACACACAAAAAGAGAAAAGCACATTCTATGCTTCAAAAAAAGTGAAAAATGTAATTGTGCTTCTGCCCTCCATGTTTTTCCTTTTGGTTTTCCTTTTTTTGGGTTGCCAGTATTTATTTTGATTTTAAAAACACAATTGTGCTTCTAGCCTCTCATATTTTTCTTCCTTTTTTTTAATTGTTGGTTTCTATTTTGTTAACTTTTTCTTTTTTTTTTGTTTCTGATTTTTTGTAATAATGGTTTGTCGAAACATATTAACATGGGATCTAATTCCGAAGATCTCAACACGATAAATCCAATGATGAAAACGGTTCAGGATTTGAACACACAGTTAAAGAGATAAACCGTTTTGAGAAAAACGAATCTACAAAAAAGGCAAACTCTCTACAAGTGGTACACCTTTGCAAGGGGTACACCTTACACTAGCGTAGAATAGCCTAGCTATGGCATGTCAAAATGGAACTTGCTGGCATAGGGCTCTAACAACACCAATATGTCGCCAGTGAAAATGTTACTTGTAACTTTGGGGCCCACATTAGCAATATTTTTGTGATCTGCTTGTGTGCCATGTGCCGAACGCCAGCAGTAAGTTCATATTAGCACTGTCTTGCCATGTTCTCCAACGCCAGAAATTTGATTTTTTGCTAATAAAAAAATATGCGGCAATTTAAACCTAGTCCTTATATGCAGCAATTTAAACTTAACTAGTTTCGACTTCACAAAAGTTCATCATCAACCAAACTACATACATCTCACAAACTACCTACATCTTCACAAACTCCACAAAAGAAAATGCTATAGCTAGTAGTTCATCTTCACAAAAGGTCATCATCAACCAAACTACCTACAATATCTCACGTATCTCTTTGAAGGATTAACTTCATCTCGTGTAGCTTGTTCCTATTCCTCTCTCCCTCTTGTTTGAAATTGGCTTTCTCCATCTTCAGTAGATTCCTCTCGGCCCTCAGGAGCTTTATCTCGTAGATATCTGACCTATCCTCGATGATCTCATCCTTCTCCATCTGCAGCGAGGAATTCAACTCCCGGAGGGCTTTGATTGTACTCTCGTGAGACGCGATCAGCTTGCGGTTGAGCATGTCCTCGTCACAAACCTTCTCCTCGACGGGTGCCGGAGACGACGGGTGTTGTGCGTATCCAATCATCAATAATTAATGATTATGTGTGTGTGTGTGTGTGTGTGTGTGTGTGTGTGTGTGTATGTGTATATATATATATATATATATATGCATGTGTTTGCAATTCTCATGGATGTTTTTGTAATCTTACCTGGTTGGTGCTTGATTCGCCTATGTTGACATCAGCATGCACCTCAAAGTTGCACGAAGACCGGTAGTGGCTGTTCCAGGTACTCATTGGCTGCAACTACAAAATAATAACAAGTTAGGCATGACAACATTTAGTTACAAGTTTTTTAGTTCCAAGTTCATTAGATGCTAGTTCATCCTCTTTAGTTTTAGTTCATATCCTTTATAATTCATATCACTATGCTAGTGATATGAACTAGAGAGGATATGAACTAAAAGAATACTAGTGATATGAACTAGAGAGGATGAACTACCATCTAATAAACTAGCATCTAATGAACTTGGAACTAAAAGCTTGAAACTAAAAAAAGACTTAACTTGAAAAATCTTTCTGCATTGCCTAAATTACCTAAAGTATGACCTATCTATACACATACACATGTGAATTTGCTCAAGCAATGGGTCCACTGCATATTTATTTTTATACAAGAACAATGTCAAAGTCCTGTGAGTTGGAGTTTAATCCTAAATACAAAAGCGCCACGGTCATGGCTTTAACATATGCAGAAATATGACAACTCATTACCTCCAATAATATGAAAATATATGACATATGGCAAAACTTAGTAAGAATATGACAACACTTAGGGGTTTTTTGGATTGTGACTATCTTTGCCATATTTTGACACATTATCTTGCCTTGGGAGTGGCTAACAATATGAAATTATTGTCTTGGTGTGGCTAACAATATGAAATTCTTGCCTTGGGTGTGTCTAACAATAATGTTTTTTTGCCTTGGGTGTGGCTACAACCAAACACCCATGTCCTAACCTCTAACTCCAACTCCAACTCATAACATATATATTCAAACTCCTAATTTTGCCTACACAGTCAAACTAATTTTGCCTACTGACTTCACTACCAAACGGAAACCCTAGCGATGCGAATCAAATCGGGAGGGGATGAACTGACCGATGATTTTGTAAAAAGGATAAAGAAGGTGGATGAGGATGAACACACTAATGATTTGTAGTCGATGCCGTGTCAAACCGAAACCCTAGCAGCCCGTTGTTTCCGTCGCCGTTGCCGAAAGACTAGCAATGTAGATCAAATGAAATCAAATCAAATGGGTCAATAGATAGGGTAGCGAGAGAGGGATTTGTAGATGTTACCTCGGCATTGGAGCCCGCCGGAAATGGCCATCGGAATCGGCCGCCGAAGAGCGACGACAGAAAGGGGATCCAGAGAGGCAGAGAGGGAGCATGAGCAGATCGAGAGAGAGAGAGCGAGGTGGGGCGAGGGGGCCGTTGCCACCATGCTTTTTGACTCACTGCCTCCAACGCAAGTTTGGGCTTGGCCCAATACGCATTTTTTTAACAAAAAAAAATAAATTTCTTATTTTAATAGAAGTAATACAATATTTCCACTTTACTAAAAACAAATTAAAGACTCAAAATATAGCACGAAAATGTAGCATTTAATAAAATATAGTGGAACAATAATTATTATTATTCGAATTTATTAAAGGACTCAAAATAATATTTACAAAAAATGTGCACATTTACAAAATAATATTATAAGTTTAATAATTGTAAGTCCTAGATTTCTCGCTAAAATACTTAAACAGAATAAATACTTAAACACATTTTAATCAATTAAGAATATATAAAAACAAATAAAAGTAATTCCTAAAAATAGACCCTACGTCATATAGTGTTGACGTGGCAAACATGACACGCCACAACTAAACATAATAGTGATGGCGTTTCATGTTATGCGACGCCACAACTATATTACGTCTTGTACCAACCTTGGATGCCACATACAAGTGGCGTTCAACTATTTGCCAACGCCACCACTATGGTCCTACTAATGTCGTACCAAAAATGTTAATGCCACCACTATTTGAAAATTATAATGGTGGCGTTGATTGAAAATGAAGTGCCACCAATAAAAGTTGTGGCTAGCCATTTTTTCACTAGTGTTAACAAGTGATTTCTTCTAGTACTTAAATATGACTGGCCCTAATTAACCGGTGTTTTTGATCTTTTTGTCTGGTCATTGATGGGCTTGTGCAGTCTGTGTACATAGCGTCCAAATTCCAGTGCCCCCTCTCGAAACAGGCTTTCGCCCCCCTTTATAAATAAAGGCACAAACGGCCGAACGATACATAGTGGTGAGGAAACCCTCATACAAGCAGGTCGGAACGAAAGATAAAAGGCACCATGCGAGTGGCACAAGTGCCACTAACCCAACGCCAAACATGAAGAACAGGAGAGACCACCCCCTAACACCCTACAACCAAGACACTGAAGAGGAGCGAGGCCGCGCCGCCAAGAGAAACCACCATGCCACCAGGATCCGAACACACCGAGCCGTCTCTGGAGAGGGCAGACTCAGCGTCGAGCCATCCCCCTCGCTCCGGGCCGTGGAGCACCGCTCCTGCCAAGAGACAGCAAGGACCGAGATCGGAGACCACGATGATACGTCTATAAGATAGGGGCCGTCGACACCACCCTCGCCAGAGGCAAGGATGCACTACGCCAGCAGGAAGGCAAACCCGACGCCATAAGTCATCTGCAGCCGAGAGGACCCAAGGGTCCACGACGACGCACTCAACCGGGTGATGACACCGAGCGCCACCGTCATCGAGTCCAAGAGATGGACTAGGATTTTCACCCCGGACCCCTGGCACCTTGGCGGTCCCCATAACAACGCCCCCAAGAGGGAAGCGACATCCGCAGATGCCGTCGTTGTCGGCGCCGGAGCACAGAGCTTTCGCTCGGACCCACACAAGTGCCACCAGCGGACTCACGGTTGCCGACCCACCTCAAAGGGGGAGTCGCGGCCATGCACGCCAGGCCCCCTTGATAGTTGTGCTTCCTTTTATTCAGTGCAGCTCGATTCTAGGCTGGAGACTAGTTTGTGGTTTATGTTCCGTTTTCCAATCCGTCAACAGGGCATAATTTTGCCGTGAATCAATTCAACATTTCAGTTGTTGGTTAAAGGCAGGGAGCAACTAGTGATCGAACACCCATTTTTAAGCCTTCAAGGTTCACGCAAATGGCGCACTCTCAGCATCCGTCACGTGTCGCGCATTGGACGCTTCTTCCGTATTTTATTTATTTTTATTTTTCACACACGTTTTCGGCTTTTAGATTATTTTTATTTCGTTTTCCAGTTCTCCATGGTCTTTCGTAGCTTTTGGACAAAAACAATTACGCGAAAAACGTGTTTTTTTTCTTCCACGAGAGGCACATATTTGCTTCCTCGAGAGTTGCGACGTCGCTTCCGCAAGTGGCATGGCCGTGCCTCTCGGAAACAAAAAAACACAGTTTTTTTCTTTTTTTCCGTGAGAGGCACAAATTTGCTTCTCCGTGCCTCTTGAAAATGGAAAAAAACATGTTTTTTTTTCTTTCGCAAGAGGCACGGATTTGCTTCCGCGAGAGGCACGGACGTACCTCTCGGATATGAAAAAAAACACGTTTTATTTTCTTTTTCTTATACGAGAGGCATGGGTTTGCTTCCGCGAGAGGCACGGTTGTGCCTAGTTCGAAAAAGGAAAAAAAATGTGCTTCCAGTTTGTTTTTTTCGTCTGGTTTTTTTATGAAAAAAAGTTCGTCAAAATCTATCAACATTGGATCTAGTTTTGAAGATCTCGACGCAATGAATACAACGGTGAAAACGGTTCGATATTTGGATGCACGGTTTAAGAGATAAAACGTTTTGAATAAACGGATCTAAAAAAAAAGAAAACCTCCCAGGTTACGACAAGTGGTGCACATGCAGCATGCCACTTGTCGTAAGCCGGAAAGGTGAAAGTGATCTTTAAAAGGAGTACTCCTTAATTGGAGACTTCGTTAAAGGCATATTGGTTTTTTAGGTGAATTAGGGACTTTATTTAAATCTCAACCACGAGACGAATACATGTAATGTCTCGTAAAATCCCTAACCACAAATGGCGACCTACTGGTAATGAAGAAGCGGCCTTGGCTAAACCATGAGCCTCAAAATTACAATCTCTAGACTCAAAACAAAAAGTTACATCCAAAAACTCATTACTCCTATGTTTAATCTCGAACAGTACTGGTGCATAAGTAGTAGCAGCCCCTTTCTTTATATTTGTTACTACCTCAAGGCAATCTGAAGCTATAACCAATCGTTGGATGTTAAGATCTTGAGCTAAAGAAAGTGCCTCATTGCATGCATGAGCCTCCAACGAAGCAGGATCTACTAGGCCATCAAAAACAATTGGAGAAGCGCCTAGATAGTGGCCAGTATTGTCCCTGCAAACAATGGCAGCTGCACCGCGATTGCCCTGGCGAGAAAGCCCTCCGTCAACATTAAATTTAGTCGCATCACCCGCAGGGGCTAACCATCTCTGTTGTCTCGGCCTTCTAGTGGGACTTGAGGCCGTGGTGGACTGACGAGTAGTAGCAATCTCCAGCTCCTCCATATATCTATTGATAAAGCACCAAGTAGACATGGGACTCTGAAATTCATTGTCATGAATGGCCTTCCTCCTAGCCCACCAGATAGCCCACATCGTGACAAGGACACGCGCCAAATCATGCTGACTGGTAGTTTCAAAGAGCCAAAACAACCATAACCGAGCATCCTCAGATTCGTTTGAAATAACATGCTCCAAAAGGTCCTCATCACCCAATGCACATGTACACCTGGCCATCCGACAATTGAGCAAAGAATGGCGCCAAGTATCATCTGCTGCACCACAAATGGAGCAACTCGACGACGTAGCCATTTTCCGTTGACATCTCAACGACCCTGTTGGGAGCGAAATATGAGCCAACCGCCATGCAAATACACGCACCTTCGACGGAAATTTTACTTTCCAGAGTTGTGTCCACGAAGCCTTAAAGGCATATTGGTATGCAGTGCGGAGGGACGTTTTCACTACGTGATTAATGGGCCGGCCCATTTCTAGGCTCTTCCCTTTGACCTTTTAGTGTATTGTCGGAGTTTCCCTCCAGTTCTTACAGGACGGTTTTGTTTTTGTTTTTTCATGTGTTTTCGGGTTTTTTCCTTGTCCTATTTTTCTATTTTCCCTTTTCATTTAATTCGTCTTCTTATTTTTTTAATTCTTGTATTGTTTCCATTTAAATTTTCATGAATTTTCTTTTTTCCAAATCTGTGAACCTTTTTGAAAATTAGGAATAGTTTTAAATTCACGAACATTTTTTAATCCATGAACATTTTTTAAAATCATGATTTTTTTCAAATCCGCAAACTTTTTTCAATCCATGATCATTTTTCAAGTCCGCGAATATTTTCAAATTAGTGAACTTTTTGAAATCCATGAATATTATTCAAATTTGTGAACCTTTTCAATTCATGGACATTTTTCTAATCCACAAACGTTTTCAAATCGGCGAACATTTTCAAACGGTGATCTTTTTTCAATTTGTGAACATTTTGCAAATCTGTAAACTTTGTTCAAACCACAAAATTTTCCAAACAAATGGGCATGTTTCAAAGTTAACGGTCAAAGGTCAAGCATCTCAATGGTCAACTTGTTGCCCAGGTCAAGCATGCAAAAGTTTTTCGTTAGTCGAACCACAAAGAAGCGATCGGGTGTATGCTCTTGACGAGCGACAGCTGATGGCTCGTGTAGTTGGGCCAGCCCTTGAAAAGTGGCGTATGAGCGCTTCGTCCCCTGACTAGCGCACAATAATGTAGGGAAGAGAAGTGCTGGCGCTAGGGCTCATAAAGAGGATTGGCAATGGAGCTGAAACATACATATGAGAAGACAATTGGCTATCGAGGGATTTCAAACTCAGACCCATATGTGCGCGATAAGAAAACCCACCATCGTTAGTAGTCGAGCTGATTGATCTAGTGACACGCTCATGGGATAGGCAGAAGCTTGCAATGACCCTTATTGCTCCTGATGTGATGATGTGCTTAATATTCCCCTAAGCTCTCGATTCCGGGAGGACTTTTGGGCCTTGCACTATGACAAAAGGGGTCTTTTCTCGGTACAGTCAGCTTACCGGATGATCACAACAATCAAAGCTCTGCGAGAGGATTGGCTTGAACCTCGTCCTAGTAAGTCCAACAAATCAGCAAACACGAAATCTTGGACTAATCTCTCGAAAGTTAAAATACCTTCAAAGGTGCGAGTTTTTGTCTAGAGGCTTGCTCATACCTCACTTCCAACGGGATCGGCCCGGTGCTCAAGGAACATGGCGACAAGCGACGAGTGCTCAATCCGCGGGGCGACAACAGGCACATGGCACTAGTAGAAAACAGGGCTTTGGTCCTGGCCAGATAAGAACATTAGTCCCGGTCGTGTTATGAACCGGGACTAAAGGCAACATCAGTCCCGGTTCGAGAGGCTAGGACGCCGGCCGGGCCTCGGCAGGCATCAGTCCCGGTTCGGCTGGGACCTTTTGTCCCGGTTCCTTCCACCAACCGGGACTAAAGGGGTTGCTGCCCTTTTGTCCCGGTTTGTATCTAAAACCGGGACTAAAGGGTAGGCCTGTACTCCCGGTTTTAGATACAAACCGGGACTAATGTTTTGCCTATATATATCGCCCCCCATCTCCTCTGTTTTTGGCCGTGGAAGGGTGTGGGAGGTGTGTGCTACTCTGTTCTCACCTCCTATGCACATGAGGTGTTTGATGAAATGCCCGAGCCACACTTAAGCTTTCTCCTCTCCAAGCTCGACCTCCAAGCTACATTTTCCCCAAGATTTGTCTAGGTTTGGCGGTGCACCAACTACACAAGTGTTCTCAAAGGTTAGAAACTTCATCCTTTCATCTCTTATTGCTAGTTTAGCTCATTTCAAATGCTCTAGAAGTAGAGTGGTTTGTGGGTTTTAGTGAAGGAGTGTATGTAGTGGAGGAGTGTATTAATTTGGTCACTTCTCTATTCATGATGTTATGTAATGGTTTTTGATATACTTAATTATATAATGCACGCAGATGAACCGGCAATGGATGTACGGTGACTGACGCACCTCCGACTACATTGAGGGCCTGCATAATTTTCTCGAAGTGGCTGAGGCAAACAAGCAGAATGGTTTTATGTATTGTCCATGTACTCTCTGTGGGAATACGAAGGATTACTCTTCCCCGAAAACCCTTCACTTGCACCTGCTTGAGAAGGGTTTCATGCCACACTATAATGTTTTGACCAAGCACGGGGAAAGAGGGGTTATGATGGAAGACAATAAAGAAGAAGAGGATGATGACAACTATCGTCCTATGTTCCCTGAATACGGTGATACTGCAATGGGGGACGTTGAAGATCGAGAGGTACCAGATGTGCCCAATGATGATCTTCGCCGGGTCATTGTTGATGCACAGAGAGAATGCGAAAGTGAAAGGGAGAAGTTGAAGTTCGATCGCATGTTAGAAGATCACAAAAAAGGGTTGTATCCAAATTGCGAAGATGGCAACACAAAGCTCGGTACCACACTGGAATTGCTGCAATGGAAGGCAGAGAATGGTTTATCTGACAAGGGATTTGAAAAGTTACTGAAAATAATGAAGAATAAGCTTCCAAAGGATAACGAATTGCCTGACAGTACGTACGAAGCAAAGAAGGTTCTCTGCCCTCTAGGATTAGAGGTGCATAAGATACATGCATGCCCTAATGACTGCATCCTCTACCGCGGTGAGTACGAGAATTTGAACGCATGCCCGGTATGCGGTGCATTGCGGTATAAGATCAGACGAGATGACCCTGGTGATGTTGAGGGCGAGCACCCCAGGAAGAGGGTTCCTGCCAAGGTGATGTGGTATGCTCCTATAATACCACGGTTGAAACGTCTGTTCAGAAACAGAAAGCATGTCAAGTTGTTGCGATGGCACGTAGAAGACCGTAAGAAAGACAGAAAGTTGAGAGTACCCGCTGACGGGTCGCAGTGGAGAAAAATCGAGAGAAAGTGGCGGGACTTTGCAGATGACACAAGGAACGTATGGTTTGGTTTAAGTGCAGATGGCATCAATCCTTTTGGGGAGCAGAACAGCAATCATAGCACCTGGCCCGTGACTCTATGTATCTATAACCTTCCTCCTTGGTTGTGCATGAAGCGGAAGTTCATTATGATGCCAGTGCTCATCCAAGGCCCTAAGCAACCCGACAACGACATTGATGTGTACCTAAGGCCATTAGTTGAAGAACTTTTATAGCTGTGGGATAAAAAAGGTGTACGTGTGTGGGATGAGCACAAACAGCAGGAATTTGACCTACGAGCATTGCTATTTGTAACCATCAATGATTGGCCTGCTCTTAGTAACCTTTCAGGACAGACAAACAAGGGATACAACGCATGCACACACTGTTTAGATGATACCCAAAGTATATATTTGGACAAATGCAAGAAGAATGTGTACATGGGACATCGTCGATTTCTTCCGACCAAGCATGCCTGAAGAAAGAAAGGCAAGCATTTCAAAGGTGATGCAGATCACCGAAAGAAGCCCGTCCTCCGTACTGGTGATGATATACTTGATATGATCAATGATTTACAAGTAATCTTTGGAAAGGGTCCTGGCGGACAATCTGTTCTGAATGACGCCGAGGGACACGCAGCCATGTGGAAGAAGAAAACTATATTTTGGGACCTACCCTATTGGAAAGACCTAGAGGTCCGCTCTGCAATCGACGTGATGCACGTGACGAAGAATGTATGCGTGAACCTGCTAGGCTTCTTGGGCGTGTATGGGAAGACAAAAGATACACCGGAGGCACGGGAGGACCAGCAACGTGTGAACGAAAAAGGTGGCATGCATCCAAGGCAGTATCAAGGTCCTGCCAGCTACGCTCTTACCAAAGCAGAGAAAGAAATCTTCTTTGAATGCCTGCTCAGTATCAAGGTCCCGTCTGGCTTCTCGTCAAATATAAAGGGAATAATAAACATGGCAGAGAAAAAATTCCAGAACCTAAAGTCTCATGACTGCCACATGATTATGACGCAACTGCTTCCGGTTGCATTGAGGGGGCTTCTACCAGAAAATGTTCGATTAGCCATTGTGAAGCTATGTGCATTCCTCAATGCAATTTCTCAGAAGGTAATCGATCCAGAAATCCTACCAAGGTTACAGAATGATTTGGTCCAATGTCTTGTCAGTTTCGAGTTGGTATTCCCACCATCCTTCTTCAATATTATGACGCACGTCCTAGTTCGCCTAGTCGACGAGATTGCCATTCTGGGTCTTGTATTTCTACACAATATGTTCCCCTTTGAGAGGTTCATGGGAGTCTTAATGAAATATGTTCGTAACCGTGCTAGGCCAGAAGGAAGCATCTCCACGGGTCATCAAACAAAGGAGGTCGTTGGGTTTTGTGTTGACTTTATTCCTTACCTTAAGCCAATTGGTGTCCCTAAATCGCGGTATGAGTGGAGACTGGGTGGAAAAGGCACGCTAGGAGCGGATTCAATAATATGTAGGGACGGGCATTCTTGGGCGCAATAAGCAAGGGACACACGCGAAGAAAAAGTGAAGACTTTCTCTCTAGTGAAGACAACATATCAGATGGTAAGATTGTTCAAGTAACTGCAGTTACATGTCAAAAAATGAAATCCCTTTGTAATAGATGAGTTTTCGTCCGAAACCCTGATACTTCGAAAGAGATTGTCCAGTTTGTACACGAAGTGCATCCAGTTTTTGCCGTAACCCTCTAAACTTTTTAGCACATGCTATGTGGGTGAAATTATGATACCATGCCAAGTTTCAACCTTTTCAGAGTTCATTTGCAGTGCTTTTCAAATTCAGGGTCATTTAGCTCGAAATAAATCATGAAATACATGGAAAATAGCAAATGAAGTCCGAAAAGGGTTGAAAGTTGATGATGTGGCTTTGAATGATGCATATTGAACACACAACAAGTCTGGAGTTAAAATATGTTTTAAAAAATGAAATCCCTTTGTAATAGATGAGTTTTCGTCCGAAACCCTGATACTTCGAAAGAGATTGTCCGGTTTGTACACAAAGTGCATCCAGGTTTTGCCGTAACCCTCTAAACTTTTTAGCACATGCTATGTGGGTGAAATTATGATACCATGCCAAGTTTCAACCTTTTCAGAGTTCATTTGCAGTGCTTTTCAAATTCAGGGTCATTTAGCTCGAAATAAATCATGAAATGCATGAAAAATAGCAAATGAAGTTAGAAAAGGGTTGAAAATTGATGATGTGGCTTTGAATGGTGCATATTGAACACACAAAAAGTCTGGAGTTAAAATATGTTAAAAAATGAAATCCCTTTGTAATAGATGACTTTTCGTCCGAAACCCTGATACTTCGAAAGAGATTGTCTAGTTTGTACACGAAGTGCATGCAGTTTTTGCCGTAACCCTCTAAACTTTTTAGCACATTCTATGTGGGTGAAATTATGATACCATGCCAACTTTCAACCTTTTCAGAGTTCATTTGCAGTGCTTTTCAAATTCAGGGTCATTTAGCTCGAAATAAATCATGAAATGCATGAAAAATAGCAAATGAAGTCAGAAAATGGTTGAAAATTGATGATGTGGCTTTGAATGGTGCATATTGAACGTAAAAAAACTCTGGAGTTAAAATATGTTAAAAAACGAAATCCCTTTGTAATAGATGAGTTTTCGTCCGAAACCCTGATACTTCGAAAAAGATTGTCCAGTTTGTACACGAAGTGCATCCAGTTTTTGCCGTAATCATCTAAACTTTTTAGCACATGCTATGTGGGTGAAATTATGATACCATGTCAAGTTTCAACCTTTTCAGAGTTCATTTGCGGTGCTTTTCAAATTCAGGGTCATTTAGCTCAAAATAAATCATGAAATGCATGAGAAATAGCAAATGAAGTCAGAAAAGGGTTGAAAATTGATGATGTGGCTTTGAATGGTGCATATTGAACACACAAAAAGTCTGGAGTTAAATATGTTAAAAAATGAAATCCCTTTGTAATAGATGAGTTTTCGTCCGAAACCCTAATACTTCGAAAGAGATTGTCCAGTTTGTACATGAAGTGCATCCAGTTTTTGTCGTAACCCTCTAACCTTTTAGCACATGCTATGTGGGTGAAGTTATGATACCATGCCAAGTTTCAACCTTTTTCAGAGTTCATTTGTAGTGCTTTTCAAATTCATGGTTATTTAGCTCAAAATAAATCATGAAATACATGAAAAATAGCAAATGAAGTCAGAAAAGGGTTGAAAATTGATGATGTGGCTTTGAATGGTGTATATTGAACGCAAAAAAGTCTGGAGTTAAAATATGTTAAAAAAACGAAATCCCTTTGTAATAGATGAGTTTTCGTCCGAAACCCTGATACTTCGAAAGAGATTGTCCAGTTTGTACACGAAGTTCATCCAGTTTTTGCCGTAACCCTCTAAACTTTTTAGCACATGCTATGTGGGATACCATGCCAAGTTTCAACCTTTTCAGAGTTCATTTGAAGTGCTTTTCAAATTTAGGGTCATTTAGCTAAAAATAAATCATGAAATGGATGAAAAATAGCAAATGAAGTCAGAAAAGGGTTGAAAATTGATGATGTGGCTTTGAATGGTGCATATTGAACGCAAAAAAGTCTGGAGTTAAAATATGTTAAAAAAATGAAATCCCTTTGTAATAGATGAGTTTTCGTCCGAAACCCTCATACTTCGAAAGAGATTGTCAACTAAAAAGAATCAATTATAATTTTTTGTTATGATCAACTAAAACAAAACTATAATATTATTCAATAGCAAAAAGAATCAACTAAAAAGCTTTTATAAACTGCTAGTTAAGATCAAAATAATATTAACTTAAAATTATATACAATTTATGCAACTAAAATTATCAAAGTATTTTTTGTTAAAAACTTTAATAGCAAAAAGAATTTTCATAAAGTATTTTTTGTTAAAAACTTTAATAGCAAAAAGAATTTTCATAAAGTATTTTTTGTTAAAAACTTTAACAGCAAAAAATTTCATAAAGTATTTTTTGTTAAGAACTTTTAATATGCAAAAAAATAACATAAAAAAATGCCCGCCTACTAGGCCACCACGGCTTGCATACGACTAGAAACCCAAATATACATGGGCCAGGATGCAGGACCACGGGGCAAGTAGGCCCAACAGGGCAGAGAGTGTGTTAGGCATGTACTGCTTGCATTAGAGAGGAGCTCGAGACGTAGGCCGCAGCAGGGCTTATAAACCACTGCGAGCGCGCCTCGCTTGGCGAGGTGGGACTAAACTTCCACCGCCCCTCGACCGTGCCAGGAACAGGCCTTTAGTCCCGGTTGGTGGCTCCCGCCTGGACTAATGGCCCCTTTAGTCCCGGTCTGAACCACCAACCGGGACTAAAGGCCTGGGCTTCCCGCCCTTTCGCCTGGTTAAATTCACCATTAGTCCCGGTTGGTGGCAGCAATCGGGACTAAAGGGGCCTTTAGTCCCGGTTGGAACCAGCAACCGGGACTAAAGGTTGGGTTTCGTGCCCTTTGGGCTGCTGAAATTCACCTTTAGTCCCGGTTGGAGCCACCAACCGGGACTAAATGTCGGGGTATATAAGCTGCATTTAGAAAAATTTCCCCAATCTCTCCCATTCTCCCCCCGACGCTGAACCACAGCGCACGACGCCGCGAGGCTGCTGCGCCGGAGTTCGCCGTAGCCGCCCCCGTGAGCTCCGCTGCCATCGCCGCCCCCGTTGAGCTCTGTTGATTCGTCGCCGGGCCTCCTCGCCATCGCCGCCCCGTGAGCTCCACTGCCATCGCCGCCCCCGTCAATCGAGCTCCGTTGCTTCGTCGCCGGCCTCCTCGCCATCGCCGCCGCCGTTCTTCGGAGATCGACGTCGCCTCGGTGAGCACCGCTCATTCCCCTCCGTTTCCTGCCTCGATCCGCCACCGTCGCCGTGGCCGTAGCCGTCGCCTCAATGTTTTGTTTGTTTTGAATAGTTTTACTATGTTTTTAGATACATGCATATACTCAATGTGATACCTAGTTTGAAGTGTTAATGCTTTATGTGTGACCTAGCTAGTTTGCCCAATTTGTTCATGTGCTCACAATGTCAACACACGAACATTTTTAAAAAGAGCAAACAACATTTTGCTCGTCCATGTGCTAGCTAGTCGTATATATTGTGTAATTCATAGATGTTTTGGTTCTATGTAATAGCTAGAAATATGTTATTTGTTGTGTGTGCGAGTGTGTGCGTGTGGATTTGTTATAAAATATGGTATTGCTTTTATTGTTGTTAAATGAAATGTTATTTGCTAGCCACAATTTTTTCTCGTCGGCGATGCCCATCCCGCATCCTCGTCGTCGACTCGGCGCCGTCAACCAGTTGCGCCATGTCCGGGACTGGGCTCCGCCGGACTGGCACTGGGAGATGCTACCTTCCGGAGCGCGCAGCTTGGTGAGGAATCCGGGTCTCGTCGTCGACCCGGAGCTTCTTTGGTGGCGGTCGCGTGGGCCACTATCGATGCGGAGGGAGCCGGCCCCTGCGGAAGTGGTATGTCGCCGTGTCAGGGAGGAGGATGAGCACGTCCGTCGCTACATGATTGCGTTGGACGTCAGGTTCTCCAATACCTGGCAGGTTCTTCAGGGATCTCACCCGAGTTATGATCCTGTGATGGTTCCTTCTCTTTGGGTGTCCACCGCCCGCGCCTCAGGAACCGCGAGTCAACTAGATTATTCGATAATATTCGAGCTGTATTAGTGATAATATCCGATGCTCCATTAACTGGGTTATTCGAGATGTATTAGTGATATTATATGATAATATTATATGAAGAGTCCTCGACGATCGCCGATGATATTATATGTATTTGTGATATTATATGATGATCTTGCTAAAAAAATTGCCGTCGCTTTTTTAATCTTATAATCCTGAACACAGGAAATGTCGACGTCGTCTGACGACGATAGGATCCCTCAGTGCCCTTTGTGCTGGGATGACAGGGGTATATGCGACCTTTGTCCTCACCTAGACAACGCTACATCCTTCATCGTAAAGCTAACGGAAGAATTTAGTATTATTACGGTATGTCTAGACATCATGTATTTTTTTTGCTAATGTAGTATGACGTGTTTTTTTTTGCTTTAATTAACCTTTAATCTACTTTTGTACAATTCAACTAGTGCGTTCCCTGCCATGCAAGATTCGCTGTGTTGGACAAGTTTGATTTCAAAGAGAAGGATAGTATAGAGCCTAAGATAGCTCACCTAAGAACGGAGCATTGCACTTTTGTTGTTAAGGTCCAAAATAACGAAGGTCACACATATTTTGGTTGTTCTAATTGGAGAGCATTTTGCAAGGCGTATGGGTTGGATGCGGACATGAACATTACCTTCGATCTTGGTAATGACGATGTTCGTGATAATAATATAGAAATTTGGGTGCATGCGGAGGATGACTTGATTCCAGTTCTACCTCTAGGTGCGTTTGTCAACAGATTTGTTAGGTAATTTATATTGATTATTAAAAAGTATTTGGTAGTCATCCCGACTATTTTTTTATATTTTTTTATTAGCTTATTTCCATGCTACAAGAACTACCCGACAGATAATAGATCGCACCTACTACAGTTATAACTCCGAGCTTACTTGGTTGGAGAAAAATCATCTGATATCATTCATTCGTGATGTTGAATATCATGCTAAATATTACAAGACTGGCAACATTTATCATGGATATCAACTTGGTCTATTGCGTCCATCTAATTTGTACTGATGTTGGATGTTGTTCTTTCATAATTTATACTGATGTTGTATTAATATGTGTAACCGCGTGAAAATACAATATAAATATAAAAGAAAATGAAAACACAAAATGAAACACGGTTCTTTCCAAAAAAAAAAGCGCTTACTGGTGGCTACCTTTTAGTCCCGGTTGGTGTTACCAACCGGGACTAAACGTCCTCCTGCCTGGACGCCTGACAGCGGCCACATGTAGCCCCTTTATGCCCGGTTCGTAACCTAACCGGGACTAAAAGTGAGGGCCTTTAGTCCCGATTGATTTGTCTCGGTTGGAGAACCGGGACTAAAGGCTCTTCAAAACCGGAACTGATGGCCCATTTTCTACAAATGTGGCGTCATTCTCTGTTAAACTCTCGCATGTCACGATGCACTTGGGCACTGGGAAACGAGGAACTTTTGGAACATGGGATATCAAATGAAACATAAGATGCTCGATTATGGCTCTTTTGGCTATTTGAAACAGCCAACCAGCAGGATCTAGCACACATTCTTGTGACCTTATGGGCTATTTGGTGGGCTTCCAAAGTCCGGTGTCAACATGGTGTTTCATAAACAGATTTCTCGACGACCTGGACGCCAACTGAACGACAACATATCACACGCAGTCCAACACACAAAAAGATGGGTCCCTTCAGCAAGTTCGTCAGCAAAAATAAACGTGGACGGAGACCTTCCTGGTCTGCAGGGACAACACATGGTGTTTCTAGGTGCTTCAGCTATTGTTTCCGACGGACTTATTGATCCATCATCACTGGAGGCACAAACGTGTAATGAAGCGTTGACTTTAGCCAAGGATCTCAACATACAACAATTGGCCATAGATACAGATTGCATGGAGGTTGTTACGAACATCAACAAAGAAGTAGCAACAGTTTATGCTTCGGTCTTACATTAAATCAAGCACAGGAGTAGTGAATTTGTAGCTGTTTCTTTTAAATTTGAGCATAGGGAGTGTAATTTTGAGGCTCATGCCCTATTGAAGGCAGCTGTTTCACTGGTTGCCATATGTGGCCAGGGTTATTACCAGACATCATTTGTATCCTAAACATCGTTGAGTATTAATAAAGACTGTAGTTCACCGTTAAAAGAGCTAGCGCAGCGAGCTGACCGGAGCTTTTGCATGCTTCCTCTCCCAAAATCAATCGCTACGCGCTCCTGACAGGATGCAAGGACTCAGGCTGCGGCCGGACGGCACGTGCTTGCACGGCAGCGGCGCAACGCCAAGCAGAGCCAGCCACGTAGCGAATGCGACAAGAACTAGGGCATGCATCACGGCATTAGGCCACCCTGATAGCAATCCACCGTCAGGTTTATACCGCAACGTCAGCCTTTTCTTACCAAGAACTAGTATTCCCTTTGTAAAATAGTGATCTAAACAGTCTTATATTAGTTTATAGAGAAAGTAGTATTTCATGTACACTAATTTTCTTTATTGAATAATTTATATCAGTGAGTATACAAATGCATATTTTAATTTTGTTTCTCATCGTTTATGTAAGTTCATCTTTTGTGACTTGCAAGCCATGTCTATTAATTTTGGCACTTATGTTCCCGCTAACATTAGATAAACTAAACCATGTTAAAATAAAGCTTCGCATGGGCCTGCAATTTCCCACGGCCCTACTTTTCGTAACAAGATGCCCTATAGAAGGTAACTTTTTGTTGATGAAACTTCTTCTACTTATCATCTATCAATACATAGAATAACAGATGTAACAACAATTACAACTAGGTTCATGGACCGCCTGCAACGACTACAAGTACTGGAGCAAGTCAAAGACGCGTCGCCGTCATTGCCTCTCCCTCGCCGAAGCCAGACAAACTATATTGTAGTGGACAGTCGGGAAGTCACACTACTAGGGAAAAGCTTATAGGTAGAATGTTACTAATAGCGCTGGTTATGGTCCAGGCGCTACTACTAAGTACCAGTAGCGCGCACGAAATAAGGCGCTACTGGTAGAATTTAGCAGTAGCGTTGGGTTAGTCAACGCACGCTACTGCTAAGGCCCCACATAACCAGTGCACCAGAACGACAACTGTCGCCAATGAAAAAAAGTGTAGACCAAAATGATCAAACCTGTAGATACACGATCAAAGATGAACGAAGACTGGATCCAAACAAATCCACCGAGGGTACCAACATCGACCGAATCCTACGCGCTTCGATAGAGACACATCACCACACGTCCTCCAATGACGCTAGATGTACCATCGGGACGGGGATCAGACATGGAAGACATTGATATTCCTACTATGACACATCACTGCCATCACACAACCTTAACCAAAACACTGAACCAAACAAGAACGAGAGCGGGGTTCCTCCTGCTAGTGAGGGGTCAGGACCTACACACCTCCACGATCCAAAGGCCGTCGAAGACGGGGCAGACCGGCGGCGGTGAGAGGAGAAGAAATCCTATTCGTCTGGGAGTCGCTTCTTGACGAGGAAAACGTTGCGTGCTTCTCCAAACCTGTTCACGTGTGTATTGGATATTATTTTTCTGAAAAAGGGACCAGATACAACATTATAACTTTGGTACCAATGCAATGAAAATTTTGTAAGTCATCGAGTGATAACATTGATGACAGAAAAAAAGTTATCGAAACAGACCGTAGGTTTTAATTTCGAAGATCTTGTCGAGACAAAGCCGACAGTAAATCATATTTAACTTTTTTAGACAATGGGTGGATTTTATTGATTCAAAATGAAGCATCAATAATGTAAGAGCATATTTCTCCATATGTGGTTTTGGTAATGGATGACAATCCCTATGTTGCCTTGAGTTATATTCGAAGGATTTGTCCATAGGCACTTCTTGAAGTCCATTTGTTGGTTTCAAGCAGTTGATATGGTGACCAAGGTGGTATTCAAGGTTTTATCCAAAGATTGGTCATGTGAGAGTTGAGCTTATTGCAAGCATGTCTTGAAGAAGAAGATTGTGTGAGCATTCATATTTATCTTCAAGACATCATCTTTATGAAGAGAGAAGATAAGACACAAGGTTGATCAAGACTAAGTCAAAGAGTGAATCAAGTTGATCAACTCACAAAGTGTACAAGATGTACCGAGAGGGATCAAGTGATCCCATGGTATGGTAAGCATTGTCCATTATGCTTTGTGTACTAACCCATGGTCTTAGTGAGAGTTCTATGTGGGGTTAGGTATGTGTCCATGGGATTGCATCAAGAGGAAGATCTCATACAACCCATGGAGGATGACACAAGTGGTGATCGTCATCAAGGTTGCGGTGTGCAAGTTCAAGTGAAGCATCACGGAGAGATCATGCTTGAAGCTTGCCGTCCATTGTGATGACAATGGACTTGTGAAGATGTGCCGAAGAGTGGCTCACCCATAGTGGAGTATTGGGGAGCAATCTACTAGTCTTCATCGAGCCGGCGCAATCAAGAAAGGTGGTCCATCTTGAGGAGGACAAGATCGTCATCATCTAGCTCAAGTAGACTATGCGCAAGGCAAAGGTTTGACCTTGGTAGGTTTTTCTCTTTTACCGGTCTCATGGTGGTAGTTGGGAGACCGGGTTATAGGATCGATAGCCGTACTATCAAGGGGGGCTCTCAAGTGAGTAGCTTGATCGTATCGTTCGTTGAGAGCTCAAACCATTGCGTTCTTGGCATCATCATCTTTCTTGGTTCTTGGTTGGCTTTTCTCTATGTGGGTTATTGAGCTTATGGTCAGCTTCATGGCAAGCTCGAGTTCATCGAAAACGGAGTCCATATGCATCTTCTATGATGTTTTCGATGTTGGGATTTTTGCCGGTTCTTCATTCATTGAGGTTTCACATCTCTATATCATTGGCATTATCATACTGCCTCTTCTTAAGATAACCAACAAGCTATCCAACAAGCTTGAGTTTGTTCAATTCGGAGCTCGTATGCCAAAGTTATGGTAGTTTTAGTGCCGGAGCTGTTTTCTCTGATCAGGCGGTAGTACCGCTTGGGCGGTACTTCCGCTGTGTACTACCGTTGCTACTTCCGCTTATATTTGCTCTCTGGTTTGTGCATTCCTTTGAGCGGTAGTAGAACGGCAGTTATGGGCGGTAGTACCGCTCTGTGCGGTAGTACCGCTGGTGGGAGCGGTAGTACCGCTCCGGCGGCACTACCGCCTCCTGGAGTCTCTCGGTTGCACGCTTTGGTTTGAAACTTCCGTACCAGCGGAAGTACCGCTCACCTGAGCGGTACTACCGCTTATGCATGGGCCGAGTGCATAACGGTTGGATTTGGGGGAACCTATTTAAGGGGGTCTTCTTCCCCAATGGTTTCCCATCCTTTGAGCTCGTATTTCCCCCCATTGTTGACCTTCTTCGAGCTTGCTAACTCTCAATCCCTCCAATGATTCTTGCTAGTTCTTGAGGGAAAAGAGAGAGGAGATCTAGATCCACATTTCCACTAATCACTTTCTCCTCTATGTGAGGGGAACCCCCTTGGATCTAGATCCTGGAGTTCTTCGTGTTCTTCTTCGTTCTTCCTCTTATTTTCTTCCATAGCATTAGTTGTTGTGGTGAGATTTGGGAGAGAAGGACTTTGGCACTCCGTGTGCCCTTGCCATTGCATTTGGTGCATAGGTTTGAGTTCTCCATGGTGATACATGGAAGTGGAAAGTTGAGAAACTTATTACTCTTGGGTGTTTGAGCACCCTAGAGCTTGTTCCTCCTGGGTGCCTTGGCGCCCTAGACGGTTTGTGGTGTCTCGGAGCTCAATCATTGTGGTGTAAAGATTCGGGAAAGCGTCGGGGTCTCCAATTAGGTTGTGGAGATTGCCCCGAGCAATTTGTATGGGTACCGGTGACCGCCCCAAGGGTTGCCGAAGTGTAAGGGTTCGTTGACCGCCCCCAAGGGTTGCCATTTGTACGGGTTCGGTGACCCCCCTCAAGGGTCCCTTAGTGGAATCACGACATCTTGCATTGTGCGAGGGCATGAGGAGATTGCGGTGGCCCTAGTGGCTTCTTGGGGAGCATTGTGCCTCCACACCGCTCCAAACGGAGATTAGCATCCGCAAGGGTGCGAACTTCGGGATACATCATCGTCTCCACGTGCCTCGGTTTTCTCTTACCCGAGCTCTTTACTTATGCACTTTACTTTGTGATAGCCATATTGTTTCTTGTTATATATCTTGCTATCACTTAGTTGTTTATCTTTCTTAGAATAAGTTGTTGATGCACATAGGTGAGCCTAATTGTTTTAAGTTTTGTGCTTGACTAATTAAACGCTAGTTTTATTCCGCATTTGTTCAAGCCTAAACCGTAATTATTTTAAAGCGCCTATTCACCCCCCCCTCTAGGCGACATCCACGTTCTTTCAAATAAGATGCAGGCACAATTAGCACACACCAGGCCTCAGCAAAGTTAGTATGCACACAGCCAACACCAACGCACACACACAAAAAACACACCGACAAATAGCAAAGTCATATAAGATCAAACCTATACCCAAGCGGGGAAAAATGAAGCGGTCAAATCCACGATTGATAAGCTACAACAATGACCGCACCAACCATCTCATGACACCACAAGGACGACGAGATTCTTGAATTGCAACGCTTTCAGGAAGGGAGCGACGCCCAGGCGCCGTCGCTACCGGATCCAACTACCAAAGAGCGAAATCTATTTCACTTAGAAGAACCAGTATGAGCATATCCGAGCGCCTCCAACAAGGTAACGACGTAAAAATATCATCATTGCTAGGTATAACCAATTGAGGTTAGCCCTAAGTTTTCACCCCAGAGCTCAAGATCGGTTGCTCGAGAAGCACCACCATCAAAGTCAATCATGTGTGTTGCCACACTTTTCTGTAATCCTATTAGCTACATGTGATGTGTGACTGTTGTCGTTGCACAACCATCCCTCTGCATCAAGCCATCGTCCATATATTGCATCTCACCGTCGAAGGCAAACACCGAATTAGAAGAAAGGAACGAAGATCTTTTGATGGTCACCGCAATCCGTAGCGAGGACGCCACCACAAACCGACGCCACCACAAACCGGAGTGGTCAACACATGGACCAACACCGACGACAGAGCACACCACCGCTAATTTCCATCTCACTGGATAGAGCCCTGCCCAGTCACGTCCGCCCAGGGGCCGACATGGCTGAAACTGAAGCATGAAAGGCAGATCCACCACGTCGTGAGGAAGGAACCGCCTTGGGCACGAGAGGAAGACATGCCACTATGCTAGCACAACCGGAGACTCCATAGAGTGGGTGCTCGCTGTTGCCCATGCCGCCACACGAGGAACAGTCTCGATGTCGCCTAATGGCTCCAAGCCGCCTCGTAGCCATAGTTCTAGTCGTGGAAGGCCCAATTGAGCCGACAGATACCGGTTGCCCCCACTGCCCAAGCAATCACCGTAGCAATGAGTACCACCGAGAGATCACGGGGCCGCCGCTCGGCACCCTAGCTCCACCGCCCTAGCTCCGCAGCCAACACCATGCCATTTGTGTCCGCTGTGCTGCAACAACAGGAGCGCTCCCTGCCGGACGAGATGTCGAGCGAGGGAGAAACCTTTCTACCGTTGTCGAACGAGCGAGCTTTGCCTCCCGGCGTCCTCCGGTGGTAGCTAGGGTTTTAGCCCAAGCCACCCCAAGAGAGTGACGCGGGGGCGCGTACATTTCGTGGCCCGCTTGATGCGATCGGATTTACATGGGGAGTTAAAACATTTGAAAGCTTTAAATTTGTAAAAAAATCTTGATGACTCATTGTTTGTATCGTAGTGCAGGCATGCTCTTGGAATATAGCGCGTACATCCACCTGTAGTGGTGCCCTACAATAATATTATTGCATACGTATAAGTGCTCACAATAGTGTAGGATCATTTTCCATATGCGTCTCTACTAAGGCCAGAACCATTCTTCCTCGTGGAAAAGATCTTCACGAGGGGGAGCTCAACCACCAGCCTGGCCTGGCAGGGGCCGGCCGGTGGCTTGGCCACTACCTCGAAAATCCCATATAAAAACAAGTAGTCACCAATGGAGCTTTGCTTTCCTTAACACCATTTGTCTTTGTTTAAGCAAAACCCCAGGGCCTGTAGGCCCGATTACAGAGACGCTGATGAGACGCACAGCATAACAATATATGATCACCAGCAAGAAAACAAGGCGCCCGATTGGCTCAATCTTTCTAGTTCGTATCTTTGTCCTTTAAGCACAGTCTAATTTAGTGTTTACAGTAGCGAACAACGGCGATGGGCTCCATTGACAATTTCCTCAGATCCGCCCTAGCCACGAGATATTTATCGCTGTTGTTCCTCAGATGATACGGACCACACATGGTGCGATTCGCAGTGTGGGTCGATGGTGACTGCCAACCATGAACTCTCAAGATTTGCTCCTGGAGATTTTTGTTTTTGCTTCCTACGAGTGGGCTGTAAGAATTTTCAGTACTAATTTAGGACTTGTCCCTGAACAGAACTGTTGACACTTTGAATTGCTACCAAATAGGGAGTACTTGTCACTTATCAGCCGAGGCCATTTTCCCGGCAGAACGCCCGGAGCGAAACTGCGGCATGGTTAAGTGTTCTATCATTTCAATTGCATTGAGCTGAACTCCAAACGTGCGCATGCACTGCTCGACGAAGCAAGGTAGTAACACTTTCTTCACCTCCACAGTTCTGAAATTAGGCCAACTCCAACAAAGAGACCCAAACGGACACGGATTTTATATTTTATTCGTTTTTTGTTCGTTTAGGTCGGCAAATGAAAAGACAGACACGGCCGGTATACCCAATGCGCAGGACCCATTTAGAACGGACACAACTGTCAAAGGATGCACCGGCACGGCCCCCGACTCGCCGCCGGCGGACGCGACAGAGGCGCCCAGAGCAGCATGCGGCGGAGGCGTATGACGACGCTAGTGGCTCACCTCAAAGTCGCCTGAGATCTCGTCGGTGATGCTCAGGAGGAACTCACACTGGGACTTGAAACCCTCGTGGTGCGCTATGCGGGCGCACGCTGTGGAGGGGTTCTCCACCTGCTCACCCTTCAGTCCGGTGACCTCTGAAAGGTTCCCGCCTCTAGACGCGGCAGCGCTGGCGGGATCGACCTCAAAGAGGAACCTGCGGTGGAGCAGGCCCGAATCGGAGCCTGAGAGCCGCGTAAGGTCCCCATGTGAGCGGGTGTACACGAAGGGGAGGAAGATCACCAGGGAGGTCTGACAATGCGTCGCATCCGACGGGGATGCTGCGGCCACGTGGCCATTGTCTTTGGTGAGGTCACGTGCACTTCCGACTTCCCTTGCGCCCCGCGGCTGCCTCGTCTCCCACAACACGTGGTGGGTGGGTGTGTGGGCCAGGGGAGAGAAAAAAGAGGAGGGAGAGGTGGGATGGATGGGCCGGTGGTGGGCCAGGCCGAACACAGATGGACGGCGGACAGTGTCCGCTTCAGACCCAAATTTGAGCGGAAATGAGTTCAAATGGACACAAAACAGACATGCAGACAAAATGGATCTCTGCGTTGGGCCGCATATTTTGTCCGCACGGATCCAAACGGGCACAACCGATGGGTCAGTGCGTTGGAGTTGGAGTTCATAAGGCTATTGAATGCATGCATCATCACTCTACAGCACCCCACAACAACTTTGAAATAAATATTATGAGTGAGGAATTAATAGATCTCGGATCTAGACCTCCACCAGGTCAATTCCGTTCTTAAACCACAACATCATCAAATGTTAAACACCGCCATCAACCGAACCTTGACAGCGAAATGCGAATCTAAAGCTTGGCTCTCATTTCACGCGAGATCACTATCCGTCGAATGGATGGCGTACACAAAGGTGTGGTTAATTTATGCCTAATCATGTAGGGTTCTCCTGCTGCTTACTTGTCACCGTCTGACATTATATATAAGCTAGAGATAGCTGCATTGCACCCCTTTGTTCGATTGTATGTTAGCGAGTTGTTTAAACTGCGCCGTGTTTGCCATAGAGACATTTACTACAAGAATATGCGTAACTATGGTCCAAACTATTGATGGCTACTTCAATCACCATGGGAGAAACCTTATGTTTGAGCGTCGTAATCTTTAAGCGTGAGCCTGCGTAGCTATGATAAGGGTGCATGCAAATTGTCCTACATATACATGTGATCGATGTAAATTAGTGAGTTAAAACTGATCCATTGGATCTTTTTAATAACAAAAGAAGTTTTGTATATTAACCATCCGTTGTGAGTGATCTTTGTGCTGCACTCGGGTGCTTCTACAGCAGGGTCTGGACCTTCATCTGAACAAAACAAAATGAAATAAGCCCATATTACAACTATGAGTTCTTTCATTTGTCTAAGATTCAACCCTGAACTCCAGAACACAACCACCTACGACCAGACATCGCAGCTCGGATTCTGACGGGTTTTCATGTAGCTTCACGTGGCATCTACAGTGTGGATGGGTCGACGATCACCTTGGGCGAAGTCGGAGTCATTAGCCCAGGGTTTAGGAATGATGATGACACCCTCTAGGGGAGGAACGATGATGAGGATGTATGGGAGATGTCTCGGCGAGAGACTGTTTGAAGAGGTGTGCATGAGGTTTCATGTGTGTGCTGCTGATGGTTTTCGCCCGGCTTTTCACTAATTAACTGGACAATTCTTCTTCTTAATGAATGCAGGAATACTGTCATTTAAAAAAATTAAACTGTACTTCGAAAATGTCTAAGGCATTGTTTGAATACCAATATTATAGCAGAGTAGTTTTCGTTAAACTCAATTTCTGATGTAACAACTTAAAATGTTTTTTTCCTTATCTAACCAAATCATGAATATATTGTATGAAACAATGAATAGTATAGAGTTATTATTAGAAAACTAACCAAACTGATTTCCTAAAAATCCTCCAAAAACTTGTTTCCAAAATTTCACATTAAATTATTGGCATCGAAACAACCACTAAGAATCAAACCTGAACTATCAAAACCGGCTAGGAATCAACTAAAAAAAGCTGGTTAGGAATCAACATTTCTCTCCCTGAATAGGTTTTCGCCGAGCAGGCCCAATTTTGACCTGTTGACCGGCCAATCAGCAGCCACATCAATGTAGTCACTTAACCCATTTTTGCTCAAATTTTGACAAAACAATGAAAATATCTAGATAATTGGGAAAAACTGTAAAATCGTCACTAATATTGTGATAGTTATGGGAAAGTTTCACACAATATGGCCAAAGATATTTAAAGATACCCTTAAATTACGGTTATAACAAACCAGCAATTTGGCCGAACATATTTGTGAGTTCCAAGTGGTAATCGGTGAGATATCATTGAGTAGATTATACCTGGGCATATCTCGGGACGGGCCGGGTTTCGGGCCGGGCCAAAAAAAGCCTGGTGCTAAAAACCCAGGCCTGAGCCCGACCCGGCCCGACCGTCGGGCCTAATAAATCAAGCCCGAGCCCGAGAAGACCCGAAACGGCCCGACCGGCCCGGCCCGACTACTGCTAAAATTCATTTTTACACAAGCTCGAGCCCGGCCTGACCTGACCACCGGGCTCAATTTCTAGGCCCGAAGGCACGATTAGGCCCGGCCTGGCCCAGGATTTTCGGGCCGGGTCGGGCTGCCCATGGCCAGGTATATAGTAGATATAGTACCTATGTAGCTTTGTGCTAGGTTTCGGTTACTAATTGTACTATTTCGCTGACATAGATACCATCATTTTTTACTTCACATATAGGAATTTCGTCAGAATCATTAAGATAATATACACATATTATTTGACATGAGTAAGTTTATGAATTTTTTGATAAGCTGAAACATCTTTTCGACTAAGTAAAGAATAAACTTCGCATCCTATTATTTTCCTATGAAATTGACCTAATTAGTTCATGCAAAAACATAGACAAGAGAAATGGAAACATGGGATTTCTCCATTTAATATACCTTTATACAAAACAAATATAATTTTTAAATTCTCTCTAACCGCCTTCATTTGCCAGCGGAGGTTGTAGTGGAGCCCCCTAAGTCCCAGATCTCCCCGACGAGTTCCCCAACTCAGGAGCAGCTCGTTGTGGAGTAGATGTGGCGGCACGGGAAGAGCAGTTACGGTCGCCGATCCCATTCAGTGCTTGAGGTAGCGGTTCTTCTATGGATCTTGCAACGTTGTTCTCCTCGTGTCTCAGGTCATGCACCACCTCTCCCTCTGGACGCGAGTCTAGGGATTGTTTTTCTTTTCTTGAGTTCACATTCATCACTTGACTCTTTTGCAGAAGTTGATTATTTCATGATTACTTTGTACAATCTCTCTGTCGGCGTTCTGGGACCGGGGGTACCCAGACCCGCCTGCCTGCGGCCCAGGGAGTGGCCCACCTCGATGGCCCTGTACGGCCTGGCGGCAAACCCCTCAAGACAAGACCCCCGTGAGGCAGTGGCGACGCCAGGAATTTGCTCATGGGTATTCTTGCCAAAAAAAAAATTGGCCAAAGCAATAAAATAAAACAACAAATGTACAATAAAACGGCAATATCAATGACTCAATGACGGAATGACCATGGGCAATGTGGCATCAAATCCATCACATAAAAAATCAGTGAACAGTTGTCAATGAATGGCTTCTACTCCTAAACCGGGAGCACCCATTGCAATGCTCTGAAGCACAAGCAAGCCATGGTAATTACTAAATCAGAACACTAAGCCGAGAACTGCAGCTCTGGCCATGGCATTATTCTGAAGAGAAAGGAGGTAGAGAGCACAGCAGAGCAGAGCACGCACCTCCGTGAAGAGCCTCGGCCTTCTCTCGGAGGACGAGCGCGGCGAGCCCGGCGGCCGGCGGCCGCGTCAAACTCGGCGGCGCCGAGGACTGGGGACAGGGGTCCGGAGCGGTCAGCGGCCAGCGGCGGCCGGCGGAGCCGAAGCCCGAAGGCCGAGAGGAGGGAACGGGAAGGGAGAGCCGGAGAGGGCCGGCTGCCGCCGGCACCGCCGTTGTCGCTAGGTTAGGATTGGGCGGGAGTCGGGAGGAGAGGGACCGAGGGGAGGGGAGGAATCGATGTCTCGCTGCCTCGCTCGTCCGCGCGTGTGACCAGAGTACAAGACGCCGGGCTGGCTGGCTCTTCTGTCTCATCTTGGGCTTGGGCTGGATTAACATGCCTATTAAAAAAAATTGGGTCAAAATCTTGGGTATTCCAGGGAATTCCCAGGAATACCCCCAGCGCCGCCACTGTCGTGAGGGCCCCCGCCTCGCGAGGAGGACGACGCCAAGACCTCCAAGGGAGCGGCCTCCCCAGGCTGCCTCCCGAGGAGCGGAGATTCCTATGCAGGTACCCAGCCTCAGGAGGCCGCAATGACGTGGGCCATGACGACCAAGGCAGGCGGGCGCCAACGAGCGCAGCAGAGACAGTTTCCACTTTCGTGCTAAGGAAGCAAGGACAGACGTCGGTTCCCAAGGAAGCCCCCCAAAGGTTTCCTTTCCGGTGCAACGAGACGAAGACCATGGGCTCGGCAGGACGGATGTACTCGCCGAGCCCACCTCTGCGTCACGCCAGGAGCTTTGCAGGCGAAGACCACCTTTAGTCAGGATAAGATGTACCTCCTGTCCCCTTTCAAATTTGGCCGTTGTGAGATCCCTTCCTGCCAGTGCGATAAGGGAAGAGGACCAAGGCCCGCTATAAATAGGGACTAACCACCACCATAGAGAGGCATCGGATCCACCCACGCCCAAGAGCCCTCGCGAGGTCGCTCAACCACTGTACATGTTCATCCGCAAACCTCCTCGTGAGGCCAATCCACCAAAGCAGGAGTAGAGTTTTACACCGCAAGGTGGCCCGAACCTGGGTAAATCGTTGAGTCCATCTTCTTGCGCGGCGACGAGGCTTGAGCTGGTTGGGATCTTCGCACACGCCCCAGAGTTCGAACCTTCTTGGGTCTGCGGAGCTCTGAATCCGACATTTGGCGCGCCAGGTAGGGGCGTGTCGGAATCCTTCCCAGTTCCGCTCCGTCTCCGCTCCATCGCTCTCATGACCGGCGCCCGCCGAGTTTGCGCCGAGCGCCGCGCTGCCCGCATCGCCCGGACGGCTCCCGTAGGTCGCTGTCCCCCACGCTGCTTCGCCCCCCCTGCGGCTAACGCTACCGCCGACCCGGCTGCTCACGGGCAGCAAGACCTATTGCCGCTGCGCACCATGCGGCGCGACCCCTCGCCCTCGCCGCGGCGTCATCCTCTCGCATTCGCCGTGGGCTGGTGAATACGCGGACTGCGTTGCGCGTGGCACGCGAGCTGCTGCGTGACCACCCCGCCGAAAGTCGCCACAGCGATTGGCTGGCACGCGTCGCCGAGCCAGCCAACGCTGCCGGCGGGGCTCCGGCACTCTCCTCCGAAGCGGGCCTGGGGGCTTCCGCCAGGAGGGCTCCGGACCTGGCGGGAGCGACAAGAGAGGCGTTCAGGCACCGCTGGGAGGCGTGTTTCGGTAGGCGCCATCGCGAGCAAGGAGCACGACGCGAGGCGTCGGGCTCGAGAAGGTTCATCACCGGCACAGACGAGGAGCTTCGCGAGCTGCGGGCGATGTGCGGCAGGCAACGCCCTGCACCGCCCCGTGCGGCCGCCGCCCCTGACGTGGGCGACGGGCCGCACGTCTGCATCGACACCCCGTGGAGCGGCCACGTCCCCGCGGGCGGCCTCCGCCGGGTCTGGCGAGAGCGGCCTCGCGGGGAGAGCTGGCGTGGTTGGCCTCGTGAGGTTGCCTGGCGCGAGCAACCTCGCGAGGCAAGTCACCAGGTCAGGCGCCATCACCAACAGGTGCGCATGTCCTCGGGCCAGGCACTGTCTGCCTGGAGACGGAGGGTGGAACATGCGCCCATGTCTCCAGGTCAGGCGCTGCCTGCCTGGAGACGGAGGGTGGAACACGCACCCATGTCTCCAGGCTGGGTGTTGCCTGCTTGGGGACAGAAGCTGGAGCACTGGTCCATGTCATCAGGTCAGGCGCTGCCTGCCCAGAGACGGAGGGTGGAACACACGCCCATGTCTCCAGGCTGGGCGTTGCCTGCCTGGCGACAGAAGCAGGGGCACTCGTTCACGTCACCGGGCCAGGTACGGCCTGCTTGGGGACGGAGGGACGAGTGCCCGAGCGAGGCACCCGGACACCCTGGCGAGGCGTGCCGGGGTGACACGCAGGGGGCTGAATTCGTACATAGCGAGATTGCCCGGCACCGGGCCCTGTCCGCACCGCAAGGAGTCGCGGCGCTGCCACGGCGATGGCGCCCGCCTCCAGGCCCTCAGGAGCCGAAGGCTTTGGGGGGTGGGGTCCGTGCCCAGAGGCATGGAGCGCCCTACGCCTCCCCAGGCTCTACCCGTGACACTCTCACGTAATAACGAGTGGGATGTATACGCCCGGGGTCCCCTGAGGACGCGGAGGGGCCCCTACCCACGCCCAAGTGGAAGCCCCATGCTCCGCGCTGGCAGACGACACTGTCCTCCAATGACTATGCCCACGCCTAGTGGAAGCCCTATGCTCCGCGCTGGGGGGAAGACGAAGACTAGCTATTAGGTGCCGGACGCGGCTGTTCTTTGCTCTCTTTTATAGACCGAATTTGCCATTTTTGGAATAAAGTTTGAAGTTTTCGCGTTTTTATTCGAAAGGAAGGGGGGATTTTTCTCCTTGCAGTGTTCCTGGTTTTGAGCCTCGTTTCTCCTTGCCAGCTCTCTCTCCCTCGCGCGCCCCGCGAGCGGGGGCTGGGGCACAGTGTGCGTGTTGAGATAGCCCCGGTGGCGTTGAGGGCCTTCCCCGAGGGCTCAGGTCACAACAGCCGCAGGCCCGCCCGCGCGCACGCCTCGCCAAGGCTTTGGCGTCTGAACTCTCGCGCGACGCTCTCAAGCGAGCCAGCAGGCACGCGTGGCCCGAGGCCCCCGTCGAAAACATACGCCTCCAGACCCTGACCAAGCACCGCGACTCGGTGTAATGGTAATGACCCACCCCTCCTCAGGGGTCGCGACCCACGACAAGCAAAGAAAGGCGACACAAGGGAGTACGACGTTGCTTAATACATCATAAAGGAATTTCTTCCAAAATACTCTCACTCCTCCGCGGGGGCATGTCCCAAAATCTTGACAGGAAAAGCAGGAAAAGGATGACCTAGAGAGATGTGCTGTCACCATCGCCACTGTCGCTGCCGCCACCGTTGGACTCACGCCCTCCAATCAAAGGCCGGTCCTCGCCCTCAACCGGGGAAAACTCCGCAATCAGGTCGTCCACGTGGTCCTCCACCCAGTCCCTGAGAGTGCCTTGAATCACCTCGGGCACGAGGGCTGTCACGGAGTCGAAGTCGAAGTTGGGGTCGAAGCGAAGGAGGTGGCTGAAGACGCGCGAGGACGCTCTCGCAAGGAGGTCACGGCTCTTCTCTTCCGCGAGCTGGCAGGCCTTCTCTGCCCCCCTTCAAGGCGCTCCACGATCTTGGTGAAGAAGTCAAGGTAGCCAGCGTCGTCAGGAACGTGCGGGCTGGAGACGCTCTCGTTGCAGATACTGCTCAGGGCTCGATGGGCCCTCCTCTCGAGGGCCTGGAACACCTGGGAGCGCATGTGCTGCAGCCCCCGGGCGCGGCTCGCCTCGTCCGAGGCCTTCTCCGCGAGGGAAGCGACGCCCTCCACTTGCGTATAAAGGAAGGACAGCTCGGCTTCGGTGGCTGTCCGGGCGTCCACCGCAGCTCTTTCACGCTGCTCCGCCGCGGCTAACTCCCTCCTGAGGCTGTCAGCCTCATCTTTCAGGTCGTCGCGCCGCTTGCAGAAGCGGGACTCCTGAAGCTTCAACTTCTCGCGATAGTCCTTGGCGAGGGCCCGACGAACATCGGCGACCTTCTCGTCGACCTCTCCCTGGATCTTCGCCTCCCGAGATGCGAGGGAGTCCTCGGCGACAGCCACTTGACGCTCCATCACCTCCAGCCGCTCACGCTCCAGGCTCAGTTCTAGTGCTTCCAGCGTCAGCGTGTCCTCAAGCGTGCGGATCTTCGCTTCGCCCGTGGATGTCCTGCCCGCCGAGGCGGCGAGCGCAGCCTTGCGCGCTTGTACTTGCCGCTCGAGGGCAGCATTGGAAGCTTGAAGCTCCTCCCCGCGCTTCTCCGCAGCCTCATGCCGGCAGTCCGCGGCCCGGGCTTCCTCAAGGGCGCGATCACGGGCCTCCCTCGCCGCGACGAGGGATTCTTTAGCCTTCATGCGAGCATGCTCGCGCTGCAGACGACCAAGGTTTATGGCGGTCCCGAGTCGGCGCCATTCGCGCGCCAGGCACAAGCGTTCCGCCTCAAGGCATGCGTCGACGTCGTCAAGCTCGGCCCCAAGATGACCTAGCGCGCTCTCCGCGTCTTGAAGGAGGCCGCGTCGGGCGGCGCTGCGACCGCAAGCGAGCTCCAGCGCTCGACCGGGGATTTCCTTCGCCCCCTGGTCGGCAGGGAGGGCACACGAAGGGCCACCCGTCCCCAACGGGGATCCGGAGGTTGAGGACCCGCTGCTCGCCCCCCCCCCCCCCGGCCCGGGGCAGGGCCTCAGAGGGACTCGCCCCTTCGCTGAAAGGAGGCGCCGACGCCTCGGGCGTCCAGCTACCCGGAAGAATCATCAGGGGAAGCCTCAGCCCTGCCCCCGCAGGCTTGAGGCCACGTCCGAGGAGGAACGCCGGAAACCCGGGCCCGAGGTCCCCCAGGGACGGCTTGGGCCTCGCAGGCACCTCCTCGCGCGAGGTTGCGCGGCTTTCGGAACACGGGGCCGTCGCAAGCCCAACATCCACGGGAGGCGGTGGTGGAGCCGCGCCCTTTCCTTCGTCAGGAGGAGACCTGAGGAGCAAAGACTCAGAAGTGCGCGTCGTGCAGAAATCGAGGGAGGTTGGGTGCTTACTCATCCAGGGTGACCCACTTCCTCTTCCTCAGGGTACCCGGGGGCCGGACGATGCGGCCCCTGGACTTCCTATTCCCCCGGCGCGCGCAGGAACCAGGAGACGGCTCGCTGACGCCCGGCGCGTGGCACTTCGCGGTAGGAGCGGCGATCGTACCTCCGGGTGAGGCATCACCTGCGCTGCTCGGAGGGGCAGATGCGGACCCTTGGGGGGCGAGCAGCTCGGAGCGCTCCTCCTTCGCGCGAGGGGCGCCGACCTCAGGACCCCCAGAGGCTGGGGACGTCACGAGGGGGGCGTCGCGAGGGTCCGCTTGGACCTCGGGAAGTAGCCCCCACTTGTCAAAGCGTGGCATCCTCTGGACGAAGGCCCTCCTGTTCGGGTGATTGTACAAGGGGAGCCCTCCGGGAGGAAGTTCGGCGGGTTCCCCACCGGTCCGGAGGCGGAGCACCTCGCGCAGAGAGCTGGAAGGAAGGGGAGGCACCTGAAGCCTCATGGCGTCGTCGGGCCCGGCAATGGCCCACATGGGGCGAGAGTGGTGTTGGAGGGGGGCGATTCGCTGACGGATGAACTCCCTCACCACCATCGCCATCGTCATGCCCGCCTCCTTCAAGACGGCCAACCTGGCCGTAACCCGTGCGAGCCGCGAGTCAACAAGCTTCGCGTGCTCCCAACCGGGGTTCGGCACCGCAGGGGCTTCCGGAGCTTGGAGCGTGGGGCTGTACACAGCGGCGTCGACGTACACCCACTGCCTCCGGAAGCCCGCCGCATTCGGATGAAGCTCGGCGTCAAGGGCTTCCCCCGCCGACGCGTCCACCGCTCGAAACGACACGCACCCCGAGCACTGCCAGCTGTCGACCATCTGGAGGGAGAAGAAGTGGCGAAGCAGAGCCACGGAAGGGGAGATGCCCACGAAGGCCTCGCACAAGAATGCGAAGGCAGAAAGGAGGACGATGGATCCAGGGTCAAGGTGCAATGCGTGGACCTGGTAATGTGTGAGCACGGAATTGAACAAGTCCGAAAACGGCGGCAGCATGCCAGAGAAGATGGCATGGAGATGAAGGGGAATGTCGGTGGCTTCCAGATCCACCGACAGTCGGGAGGCGAGCCAGATCCTCGTCGCCCCCCACTCATTGGTATTGGCGGCGGTTGCTCGCCGGACCTTGTCCAGCCCCTCGAGGTTAACCACGGAGGACCGGCCCAGCGCGGGCTCTGGCCCTAGCCGAGGCTCCGGCATCATCGAGGTCCTCCCCCTCTTCTTCTTGGAGGCCATGGCGGAGGGACGGATTGGAGCAAGCGCGAGATCTGACGAGAAAGATGCAGGCTTACAGAGGAAGAGGGAGCGGAAGGCAGGCGCGAGGGAGAAGAGCAATGATGGCCTCGCTGCGCACGCCAGGTTTTTGACAGCACAGGCGGTTGTCGAGGCGGCGTGGGGAAGTGGAGGCGTCCGCGTATTGTCGTGTGCCACGCATCGAGCCTGGCCCGTAGGCGGTTGGGGCCCGTGGCATTTCGACCGTCCTTCCTTGGCTTCGCCTCGAAGCTAGCCCGAGCGCACCTTGGGCCCGGGGGCTACTGGCGGCGTTCTGGGACCGGGGGTACCCAGACCCGCCTGCCTGCGGCCCAGGGCGTGGCCCACCTCGATGGTCCTGTACGGCCTGGCGGCAAACCCCTCAAGACAAGACCCTCGTGAGGGCCCCCGCCTCGCGAGGAGGACGACACCAAGACCACCAAGGGAGCGGCCTCCCCAGGCTGCCTCCCGAGGAGCGGAGATTCCTATGCAGGTACCCAGCCTCAGGAGGCCGCAATGACGTGGGCCATGACAACCAAGGCAGGCGGGCGCAGCAGAGACAGTTTGCTCTTTCGTGCTAAGGAAGCAAGGACAGACGCCGGTTCCCAAGGAAGCCCCCCAAAGGTTTCCTTTCCGGTGGCTCGGCGAGGACAACGGATGTCCTCGCCGAGCCCACCTCTGCGTCACGCCAGGAGCTTTGCAGGCGAAGACCACCTTTAGTTAGGATAAGCTGTACCTCCTGTCCCCTTTCAAATTTGGTCGTTGTGGGATCCCTTCCTACCAGTGCGATAAGGGAAGAGGACCAAGGCCCGCTATAAATAGGGACTAGCCACCACCATAGAGAGGCATCGGATCCACCCACGCCCAAGAGCCCTCGCGAGGTCGCTCAACCACTGTACATGTTCATCCGCAAACCTCCTCGTGAGGCCAATCCACCAAAAGCAGGAGTAGGGTTTTACACCGCAAGGTAGCCCGAACCTGGGTAAATCGTTGAGTCCATCTTCTTGCGCGGCGACGAGGCTTGAGCTGGTTGGGATCTTCGCACACGCCCCAGAGTTCGAACCTTCTTGGGTCTGCGGAGCTCTGAATCCGACACTCTCGTCGGCTGCATCCATTCTGAAATTTGAGTTTTCTATTCCATGTGTGTAATGTCCTTAAGTTTTGTATGTTAAGTTTTGTATGTATGATACTACTCAAAGTTTATGGACACGCTTTGTATAGTAAGGATGAAAGTTGTAAAACAGAGAATGTAATCTAAGCAAACTAGTAAATGTGCACGTGCAACGCACGTATAATTTTAAGTTCTACTTGTTCTAGTGAGCAATCATCTTGTCCGCACAATGCAACAAAGTCCAAGTGACTCAACGGGATTGCCGTGTAAACTCTGGGACAAATACAAAAGACGAAAAGGGATGCAAGGAATGATCACAAGCAGCAGTCTTCCAGTTATTTCCAATTCTAAAACCCATAATCCCAAAATTGGATATTGCAATTGGACATTCAAGCAAAATTAACATAAGAGTTAAAGGGACATATGTAAGACATGAAAAACTGGAGTACATAATAAGAATCTCTCCAAGCCACTGGATTTAATATACTTGAAATATCGATTTAAGGTACACCGTCTGTAATACTCATGATGCTTCTAAGATGGATATGTTTAAATGAAGATGATGCAAGCTTCTCCATGTCATCGACATGGTCAACCATTGCATAAAGTTACATCGGAAGAATATCTTCTGTGCCCCAAGGAGACAAATCCTTCTCTTGGAATGCACAGAGACACATAGTTTCATTTGGCATTCAGACATTATACAACACAAATCATCATGAATAAAACCTCTGGACCAACACATATGTTTTACTTGGTACATTTGAAAGCAAATCCTCGTCTCAACCTATGTCAACACCTGAAAGTAGGCTGGAGACAGTTGCACCAGCCTTTTTTTGTGTCCTCTTTGCGGCCTGAGGTTGCAGCGGCAGCGGAGCTTGCATTATGGGCGCAACAGCAGCAGCGGTGTGAAGTCATACCTGAATCTTCTTTAGAAAATTAGAACCGGAAGACATTGTCTCTCTCACACTACCAAGGGCAGCTCCATCTCTTCCTACTAATGGGTTAACAAATGTACTAAATCCATCGTGGTTAATTATACAAGCAAGTAACCAGGGGATGGGCCACATATCTCGTGCTCAAACCGCAAGTAACCAGGGGATGGTTAAGTGTTAAGGTTCCATTCCATTAGTAGTATAAATTCTGTTACAGTTTTCAGAAAAAAGTGGGAGTATCAGTTCCAGTTATATTTACTCATCAGATGATAAATCCATGTGCGCCTGCTGAATTCCGCTGTTTTTTTTTGTTGGGGATCTCATCTCAGTGGCTGAAACCTGTTCTCTTGGACAAAGATCTTTGAACAGAAATCATGGCATTATTATTCAATTAAAACAGAGATCATGCTTACATTTTGCACTACCACAATTCTATATTTGCAGCCGAGTTTGAACCTTCTCTTCCAGGTGTGGATTTTTGCCTTACCCATTCGTAAATGCCATTCCTCTCTCCTAAGTTTCACTGACATGTAGATGTACATATTTTCCTTGTAGTAGTTCCTCATCTCTTGAAAAGTGTCATGTGCAGATATATTTTCAGTTAGCATGGCAAATGGGCAAATCTCTAGCAATCTTTGATTGCTATTTTCTAGCACAAGGTTACAAACAACTTGAGAAAAAGCAAAGAATGACTTACGAAAATCCTCACTTTGAGGTGAAACAGTAAATGCAAATGCAACATGAGAGTTGTAGTTACTGAAGAAGGACTACAGGAAACAGAAAGAAACAACATAACGGAAATTTAAAAGAAGGCGTTCTTTTCATCACAACAGAAGAATCAAATAACAGAACTGAGAATACATATAAATCCCATTGCGGAAAATACTCTGTATAGAAACATTGCAAACAGTCACTTAATTCTCCGGTCACTTTGTCTCTATTTGAACCTCTCATATTATAGCCTCACTAATCTATAGATAAGAAAAGTGATGTTGATTTCAAACCTTGACAATTTAAGTATAGAAAAAAACGGGCAGGGGATACATTAAACACTCATTCATGTAATAACAATCATAGGAATCTACTCACATCCTTGGTGTTCAGATGAATATATACTGTGGAGAGCAACCAGGAACTACCCGTACCTTACTGTTCGGGGCATCCAAAATTCATAAGATGCCGATGCGAGCTTTTGCTAAAAAAGGAATCCAGCTGAATAGAATATGATTATTTTCTCAATAGCAGCGACTCATCCATCAATGGTAGTGTTAATCACACCATTACTTCATTTATTTTAGGAATACTCAAAAGACAGCAATGTATTGACTCCTTGCAGTTGTTGCCTCTGCAGCTTTGCGTGCTCCCTTTAAATGGTCCCTGTTTGCCATCAAGACATCTAAAGAAAATATTACATGAAGTTGTAAGATACTAAGATGGATAAGTAACTTCCGAATGAAGATCTGAACACACGCCTACACTGCATCCATGTCATCTCTGTAGTCTGTACACAAACAGAATTGTCATATGCAAGAGATGCACAATTGCTTCACAGTACTGGCATAGCATCACAGTTTTCCACCCTGTTGACATCGACTCAGAAGTTTATCTTAATTTTAACAACTCAATTGTTATAATAAATAAAAAGGTGCACCTTAAGACAAGTTACTTGCAACAGAACAGTATTAATGAGACATAAAGTGCAAGAATGTAGTTACTCTGAGATGCTTCAGGCGTCGGTAAATATTTTTCGTCCTTTGTCGTCTTATCAATAACTGAAATTTCTGCTGCAAAGTATGTGAAGCTCAGATTCACATGCTCAAAACCAATCTCTCAAACATGAACAAAATTATGGTGCATGGAACCAAGAATGCATACACTTCTGCGTTCTGAGGATTTTATCAGGATAGTATCACACTTAAAACAGAAATACTTATGTCATTCCCTGGCATTATCTCTCAGCCCATCAATTTTGAAGGAGAAAAATAACCCACAGTTAGATAGGATATGTAAGCAGATATGAAGTAATTAATGAAAAATTCAGCTTGTCTGAGAAAACTCGTTGAGACTGATTACTTAAAAAACAGCTTAAATTACAGACACAAGACAACCACCTAAAGTCATTAACATGGTGACATGAGGTGTGATAATCGCACACCTCCCCCCCCCCCCCCCCCACGTCGCCCGCTCTGGCGACACGGGGGAAACCCTAGTCGCGCCGCCGCCGGGGCCTTCCCCTCCATCTTCCCCCGCATCGCCGCCGCTGGAGGGGACGCCGCCGAAGGCCGTGCGTGCCCAGTGAAGGTGGCGGCGGGGCGCTTGTTTCTCCGCTCGTTCGCGTCGCTCCTCGGGTGCATCGGCCGCCGTTGGGGCGGGGCCCGTTCTTCCTCTCCCTCGGCGTCTTCTCCTCTCGGCGACGGCGGCCTGTTCGTTTCTGCCGGAGGCGCTTGTCTTGTGGTGGAAGGGCCGGCGGCAATGGGCGCGCAGGGGCGGTTGGCAGGTCCAGATCTGGCCCCTCGTTGGCTGCTCCCTGCGCTCTCGGGTGGGGGTGGCACCTGGGGCTCTCTCCGGCGGCTGCGTGGCCGGGCTGGCGACCTGGTGCGGCCCAGGGTGAGTGCCGGAGGCTTGGCTCGGGTGGGCCGGCTCCTAGTCCGGCGTGCTTAGGCTAAGGAGGTGGATTGGAGGTGGAAGTTGGTGGAGGATGTGTTCTGGCGGCCAGGCTCGATCTCCGCTCCTGTCGGCGTCGGTGCTCGAGGTGAGCGGCTATGTCAATGGAGGTGCATCCTGCTGGCTGCGGCGAGGACGCTCGCCGCGGAGGTGCGGGAGGATGGGAGGTCTCGCGCTCCTATGCTTGCCGGACTCGGCGGCCTATATGCGGAGAGGTCCGGTGTGCGCTGCTTCGGGCGAAAGCCTTGTGCCGGCCTTGCTGGCACTGATGATGGCGACGCCTTCGGGCGCCGTTTTTCCTCCTTGGAGGCGTCATTGTGAAGCTCCCATGTCGTGTCCTCTAATGTGCTCCGGGCGAAAGCTTAGATCCATCTGTGGATCGGACATCGACGAGGTCTTTGACGTCGTTGCCTCCTTGGGGGCGTTGTCTTTGGAGCCATTGAGCCGCCATGGTTCGTTTGTCGTCTCGGCTTGAGTGCGGTTGGCTTGTTTGGTGTGTGGTCGGGTTGATGGATTGTTCGGTGGTGGCGGTGTAAGTGAATTGTGGCGACGGTCCTTGCCTTGGTTATCCTGGTGCTGTTGGTCGATCTTCTCTTGGGGGCTCGTGGCGGCAGTGAGGTCTCGGTTTCTCGGTTCCCTTCGACGACGGTTGAGGCTTGGTTGCCTCACAAGTACTCTGGTTCTCTCTATTTGTGATGGTGGCCGTGGTGTGGCCCAGAGGAGGTGCGGGGCTGTCTCGGCGGAACATTGCCCTTCGTCATGGTCTGTGGCTCTCTCCGCCGCGTTGTGACTAGGCATTGGGAAGCCCTTCGACGGTGGTTGCGACTCTCCTAGGTCTTCAAGATGCTGAGGGACCGCAGGGTAGTAGGCGACTTCTTCTCTTCGTCTTCTCGGTGTCGATTCACCTTTCGACTGATCCAACAATACTAGTTTCCCGCTCTTCTCGGTCTGCCTAGTGGTGATGGGTGCTAAGTTCTTGGTGTTGGCTGCTTGTCGTAGCTCGTTTCATGGTTCTTCTCTGTTGTTCCTTTTTCCCTTCTTGTGTGTGCTGGGTGCTACATATGTGTAGCCGTTGTGTTTGTATCTCAGTCTTTATTATGATAATGAAAAATGGTTCAGGCCGGCGTAAGCTCGCCGTAGCTCCGTCAAAAAAAAATTAACATGGTGACATAGCTCACGGCTGAAATTTATGCAGAACAGGAGATGCCCGTATGCAATAGGCAGCAACAGCAACCCAGCCGGAGGCCCCCGCGTCGTGCGCCTCGCCGTTGTCCCATGCCGAGGGCAGAGGCGGCCGTTGTTCTGCCCTTGTCCTGGATCTCAAGCGACCGGTGCGGCGGCGCTGAGAGGCGGATGTGGGCCGGTGGCGACCGGTGCGGCGGCGCTAAGCCGCAGATGCGGCGACCCTGAGCGGCGGGTGCGGCGGCCCTGAGCGGAGGGTGCGGCGCCCTGAGTGGCGGGTGCGGGCTGGGGCAGAGAGGTCTGAGCGGCGGCGGGCAAAGCGGCGGGTGCGGGCTGGGGCAGAGCGGTCTGAGCGGCGACGGGCTGAACGGCGACTGCGGGGGCCGAGCCAACGGCAGGCTGAGCGGCGGCTGCGGGGGCCGAGCCGGCGGCGGGGCCGAGCGGGCTGAGCGGCGTGGGGGCGTCGGGGCCGTGCGGATTGCTAGCGGGTGCCGAGCGCCCGAGCGTCGCGGTCGTGCGGTTGGCGAGCGACGGGGCCGTGCAGTTTCTTTTTTGACGTGGGGCTCGTGCAGTTTCGTTAGCGATGGGATTTTTGTTTCGTTAGCGATCAATTTCGTTAACAGAGAATTTAGGTCGTTAGATTAGTAATCAGACGGCTAATACGTTTAGTTGGATCTGCCCTCTCTTCCTTTTATAGGGGTAGTAGATAGATAGATAGATAGTAGATACCATTACCAACTTGAACCAAACAAAATAAGGAAAAAGCCTGTTACACCCTGATTCCGCTGCAGCTTGATTTTTTTTATCATTGTCGTTAATATTAGGGAAACAAACACAACCACAGAGTCACCTGCTATGTTGTTTGGATCAAAAACACATTTATCCTTCAGATGTTTCTTAGTTAAACCTATTGTCAACCCACTCCCATTTTTCCCGAAAGAGAGCTTCCACGTCCAATACCCTCAAGCCCACCATTACAAGTCCACTAATTTTTAGCCAAGTCACAAAGTGGAAAGCTACATCTATAATTAAGTAGCACGCTGTAAGCATTGCTCATGAAATGATAGTATTACTTAGTGCATGCTCGTGCTGGAACTGCGGTATCCCTTGAAGTATTTTGTTGTGTAATGGCGTTAATTCTCTGCGATGCCTAGTGGTTAGATGGGCATTAGGTGAACACATGCATATCAGTTGATTAGCTAGTCCTAGTGCGTGATCTTTTGGTTATGTAGTGACTAATGTAATGTGATAAAGATACACGTATGCCACTTTGCTAGCCTTGTTTATGCCTCGGTTCCTCTTTTCCGTAGTGCAATTGCTTGCTCCGCATATTTAACTCGCACCTTGTAATAGTAAGACAAATATGTAATATATGTTTTCTCGAAAGTAGGTCGATACGGCAGAAAAGTTGCGGATTTCAGCATATTTTACAAGGGCATTGTGTACGTTGCATTTTTCTAGAGTTTGTACATCTTACAGATCACTACTGTCCTGGAAAGTTCTCCCTGGAAATATTCGTGAGGGCGAAAAGTCCTTCAGAGGAACTCTCGGAAGTGTTCTATCGAAATCACACGTTGGCTTCCTCAAGCTCCGATATTTTTGGTGGTCGGCCTAATTTAACAAACATATAGTACTATAATGAAGTACATTATTTTCTCTCAAAAGGAAAAACAAGTACTACGTTATGTTGGTGGTTAGCTGCTCAGAATATTCTCCTCTTCTTTCTACGTGGAGCGGTTCAGTATACGCATGCGGGGAAAAAAAAAACGTTGCTCCTTGTACTGTTTACATTTATAGAGGATCCAAAGGGTGTGCATCGAAGCTCATCACCTGCTCTCTTCTTCACCGTTTCAAGTTGTACACACACGTGCAGCTAGTTTTCAACCACATGTAAATTAATCTTTGACCCAATATTATGTTGAAAAATGTGTACTTATATGCTATTCGCCCGTAATAAGCTTGGAAAAACGTCTTATATTATGAGACGAATGAAGTATTATCTAGAGTATTACGTTTTTCTTAAGTATATAGTAACCTACATGACATGGCACTAGAGAGCACACGGTGTGTCGGTGACACGCACGGTAGCTACGAAAGAAACTTAGACGAGTAGGCAGTAGGCATCACCCTGCACGTCAGGCCAAGGCTACGCACAAGGGGGGAGAACTAGCCGCTTCTGCTCGATGGCAATGGCGGCCTCTCCATTCGCTGCACCTACTTTCGAACTGACGCTGACACTGATGAATCTACCACCTGCATGCCTGGTCAAATAACTAAAGCAACTTCATTCACGCAGCGACTGCTAGTCCATATGCGTGTGCTGGATCTGCCATGTGCCAAATTGCCACTATGATGAGTGAAGGATACGACATATTCGTCTTACTGTCCTAGCCAATCAACGTGGTTACAGTTACCTAAAGCGTGCACGAGGAGAGATAGAAAGCAGCCACAATCCAAACCGTCGTTAACAAGCGACCAAGCAGCACAACCTATCATTTTTTTTTAAATGGAGGCAAAAGAATTGCCTCGTCGATTAATTAAGAAGAAGAGAATTGCCCAGTGAATTGATGGAAAACCGGGCTAAAACCGATACAATCATATTATAATTGGACTACTCACTAATCATGAGACCCCAGAAGCACACATGCAACCCACCAAACCCTCCCAACACACAGAAACCTACCAATTGCTTTGAGATAAGAGTCTCAACAACGAGCACATGTAGACAAATATACACTGATATGTGTTTTCTTTTTTCATCTTTTTCGAGGCAGCCGATATGTTTTTATGACAAAATAATATCAATTACACCCGCCATCTGCAATAAGACAATATCGCGAACTAGTCGTCGAGACAAAGGATACAAAGAGGAAGAAAAATAATAAAGTGGACATAGCCAACGACTTGTATCAGACCAGCAACAACGTCATCCATCATTCTTGACAACACACAATTTACTAGAATTTTTTTCTAAAAATAAGATCTCCAAGAAGGTAACGACGCTCAAGCATTGACGTCATGGGATCCAACCAGGTGAGATTTGGGGTTTTCATCTCAAAGAGCACGTCTGATCAGAGTTCGAAACCAATGCCTTCAACAAGGACATGACTTGTATAGATATGCTTCTTTAACAAGAGCGGAACATGTCAGGCCATTCTCGGCCAAAAGAGGTGAGGGATGCAAGTGAAAGGTCGAAGCCTTTACTCTTAAGTAATAATTATAACCACCACCACCACCCCTTAGTTGCCAGGTGCAATCATTGAACGTCAGATCTAGGGTTTTCGATGCTCGAAGAGCACCACCAAGCCAAAGACAAAGTGTGTTGTCACCACCCTTTGTTCAAGAAAACAAAGCTACATGGAAAAGCATCCAAACACCATGGTGAAGGGAATATGAGATCGCTAGTATCCATGGAATTCATGCTCGGAGGTAGTTAGTCGCATGCATATCCTTGACGTGTATGTTGCCACGCCGCCACACGATCAAATTTATGTGCGCAATCACTGAATTGTCATATATGCGAAGAGCCGAAAATCGTCGACATCTATCTCATCGCACGTGCTCCAGAAGCTACATGGTAGAGGCCAACAGATACAAGTCTGCAGCCGCCACAAGCCGTAGTTACACGACCTCCAACCCGCCACTACCGTCTTTGCATTGTCATCATCATTGTCACGGCCACCGTCGATCAGCCCTAAGCCCCCACTGCTAGAACTGGGCATCGGAAGCTCATCACCAAATGCGACCACCCCTGCCGACCGCCTTCATGCAGCAAAGTGGCACGGCCATCACCTAAGGCACCCGGGGTCACCGCCTTAACATCCAAACTCCATCAGCAGTGACATGTCGTTCAGTGCCACCACACCGCACGATTAGAGGTCTCCCCTCACGAGAAGGCATCCCTGCCACCACCGTCGGACAAGCAAGTTTTGCCCGCCAGTGTCCTCGATGGCAATGAAGGAAGGGAGGAGTGGGTCCACGGGGACGGCGACAGCTACGGTTTCGCCCGAGCCTATCGCACATCGGCGACCCTGCATTAGTATTTGTTTTTCCTAATACTGTCGGAAGCCGACATGTGTGTTCGGACAGTCTCTTCATGAGGATTTACGTAGATTGAGATCAAAATGAATTTCTAGACTTGAAGTATATTTATACATGTGCATGATCCCACCTAACTTTGACTTTCACAAGAGAGAAAATTGATGTTTATTGTCCTATTCAAAACCGATAATCTTAGTTTTTGAATTTTACAGGTAAAACCCAATCATAGCATTAAGTTAAAAGTCTCCATTAATCCCATATGCAACAACTCACGAACTCGGGTTTAGGCTTCTAGTCACTCCCGCAACCAACTATAAGCAAATCATTAACATATTACAACACCCTACAATGAGAACCCGACACGCTTGCGCGACACGGCGGGGACCAGAGGACAACGCCATAGTAACATACAACTCATAATAATCATATCATACCACAATTAGCCCACGGTACAAAAGGAAATAAAATAGAGGTGCAACACATCATTGGCTAATGGGTAATAATATATATCATAGATCACCATGTTCAAGTAGAGATTACAACGAGGTGAGAGAGGATACACCATTGCACGGAGAGGAAGAAAGTTGATAATGACGGCGGCGAAGTTGTTGGAGATAATCGCCTTCACGATGGTTCCCCCGGTGGCGCTCCAGTGGCACCGAGAAATAGGGGGAGAGAGTCCCCCTTCTTCTTGATTGGCCTCCCCCTCGATGGGAGAATGGTTCCCCCTCTGGTCCTTGGCCACCGCTCCTCTTTTTCTATAGGGTTTCATCTTTGTTTCGGTGTTGTTTCTGCGGCTGGGCGTCGTTTCTTAAATAGACGGGGTTTCGTAACTCCAATCGGGCTAAAAATTTAACACGATTTTTTCTCATATTAGCTTCCTTGCTCCCAAAGTTGAGCTCCAGAAGCTTCACGGTCTCTGGACAAGCCAGGCCCACATGATCTACTGGCTTGTGAGGCCCACGGGCCTTGTCTTGCGTTGATTCTTGCGCCATAAATTCAGATCTATCCCATAAAAAATTACACGTAAATTTTCAAGTCATTCTGGCTCCATCAATTTTTCACCTAAAGACCCAGAAAACATTAGAAAACGGGAACTGGCCTTTGGCACTGGGTTAATATGTTAGTATCAAATATAAATTATATAAACTGTTGCCAAAAGCATGTAAAAGTGATATGTAACAGCATGAAACGGTAAAAAATTATAGATATACCGGGCGTATCAGTCAACCATGCACCACCGAGCAGTATGCTCGTCTCAGAGTATGGCCCTATCATCCAAGAACTTTTCAAGCAACGCAACAAGACATACGGTCACAAGCCCTTCACATTGTGCCATTGCTACAACGAACTTTGCATCAATGAGAAGTGGATTAGGAGAAACTACGAGACCACCCCAAAGAGATCAAGATTAAGCATACCCATTGAGGATGATGACGAAAAGGATGAAAATGCCAACAAGAGACTGGATGGCAACAAGATTGCAAAAGAGAGGAAGAAGAGAGTAGCATTCAGCGGCACATACAAAGAGGAGCTCGTGACCATGATTGAGACCAGGAAAGCCTTGGCGGCCGGATGCAAGGAAGACAAGGCGGCTAGATGGAATTAGCTCAAGTTGTTGGAGGACAAGAAACGGCGATCAAAATTGGCTGCCGAAGAGGGGAAGTTGAAGATAGAGGAGCGTAGGCTTCCACTTGAGGAGGAGAGGCTTTGAAATGCAAAGACCGATGAACATACTATCATGTTCATGAACCCAACCACAATGGGTGATGTCGTTAAAGGTTTTGGGAGCTCACAAGTGGGGAGGTCTTGACCAAAACGGAGTCCTCTCTTCGAAATGATGGTGGTGGTGGTGGTGGTGGTGGCGGCTGTGATGGCCGTGTGGATATTGGTGGTTGTGGTGGTGGCCGTGTGGATATTGGTGGTTGTGGTGGTGGCTATGTGGATGGGGATGGTCGTGGAGATGTTGGTGCTGATTTCTTTGGCGAGGATGGTGTTTGAGATTGTCATGCCTTTGGTTGGGCTCGATCTACGACATAAAACATGCTATGTTGTGGTGATTCTGGATCGAACTTGATCGACATGATGCCTTTTGGATGAACTATTTGCATTTAAATTTGAATTTCTCAATCCGTGCAACTAAATGCTTGTTCATGGTTTATATGTTATGCATGTTTATTTTGAAATATTTGAATGATTGATGATATAATGTGCAATTGTTTGAAGTTTATGCGGCTAGGCTAAAAGACTTGAGAAAAAAAATATCCACATCTAAATATAGGGGATCGGTTAGGTCTGACCACCCTTAGAGGAGGATAGTTACTTAGCCGTTTACTCCTCTAACTTATAAGGGAGCGGTTAGAATTGCTCTAACATAATATGTTATCGCCATCATCTCTTTTCCTCATTTAGTAGCATGTCATTTCATCAATGTGCTTATGCTACTCCCGTTATGGCTAGCCTCAGAACGTGATTCCCCTCGTGTGCCCACCTACTCCGTTTTAATGTTGGAGCCGAGTGGGTGAATCCCTACGTTTGGAAATGGATCCAATGCGGATCCGATAGTGCTCTTACCACTTCCCTTTTCATATTTTCAAAACAAATACTAATGCAAATACGGATGCTATCGGATACGAATATGGATCGAATGTTACTCAGATACAGATACTTAACGGATGTTTAATCGATTCAGAGCGGATTCGAATAATAGTGGCATACTATTAGCTAAAAAATAGGTCAATAGCTACATGACACAAAATAATCAACATGGAACATATAAGTCAACGCAGACAACTAATACTACAACAATGCATAGAAATTCATAAGTTTAATTATACAAAAACTAAAATTTGACTACATATAGCCTTTTATGTTGGATAGTTGGAATATTGGGGCTAGGATTGCACAAATCATCTCAAGGAGTTTTACTCGGATTCGGATATATCCACTTTCATATTCATATTTGTGTCAAAATCCCATGTCATATTCGTATTTGTAAAATAAATTGGGATATCTTCCATTTTCATTTACATTTTAGTTCGGATGCAGATGTTCCAGATATGAATAGGCATATTCTCGGATACGAATATCAGATGTTTTGAACTAGTCACTGCCACTTTCCACCCCTAGAATCAGTATCGCCGAGGACTCTTGTTTATACCTCTCACTTGTGTGGTGAGGAAAATTTTCTACTCGGAAAATGAATGAGGACACATATCTAGAATTTCGTGATATTTTTTGAGTCAAGAGTCACATAAAAAATTTAAACCTGCCTTGGCCGTGTTCTTTTTACTGTCATTTTCAGACCAATGACAATATGTTTCACTAAAGAAACTAATAAAACCATGGGTTCTGACGTTTACATACTTGTCACCAGTTTATATCAATTCTTGTCTACGTTTAACGCTCACGTTCATATGTGCGCAATGGCGAAGCCACGTGCCATCCGAGCAGTCAATTGAGGACCCAAGTATTTAGTAAAATCAACATGTACACATAGAAATCTTGTACAAATAATTTAATATTCTCTCCTCCCCGAATTACTCTAGATAAATCTAAGACAAGTTCTTCAAGATGGGCAGAGTACAAACCCAAATATTTGACAACACAACTTTAAATCTTAAAGTTTTAATAAGTTGGTCCCGATTCTCTCAACATGCAAAGTGTCCACCTCAACATCCCACTAAGCAATGCATTTAAATCTTCTCTCCCACTAAGCCATGAATAATCTGTCACATAAGCGCTCTCAACATGCAAAATGTCCACCTCAACTTCCCACTAAGTAATGCATTTTACTCTTCTCTCCCACTAAGCCATGGAAAATCTGCCACATAAACGAGTCATGCATTTACCTTATAAATTACAATTATTATTGCATTAGTCTATGCATGTAATGCTGCCACATAGTATATTCATGTTAGCTATTCTTCGCATTTTTGTTCGAAATGACTTTCAAGTGTAATTTAAAAGTTTTAATCTATTTGTAGACACTTTTTTTATTGATTTTTAACTTTATACTCCCTCCATTCCTAAATATTTGTCTTTTTAGAGATTTAATTATGGACTACATACGAAGCAAAATGAATGAATCTACACTCTAAATTATGTCTATATACATCCGTGTGTAGTCCATAGTGAAATCTCTAAAAAGACAAATATTTAGGAACGGAGGGAGTACTTTCTTTTCATTAGATTTAGCAACTACTAACGCATTTTTTAACAAAGTTACCGCATCAAACACGCGAGGAGAGAGTCATCCTCACTACTCATGTCCATTTTTTCCTCAGTGAAGAAGACAGTAGTGTGGACAACTCCAAGAAATTTTAAACTCACATTATGCTACTTATATTTCAAAATTATTTTGCAATAGTAAACAAATCAAGTGTAATAAATCTCATATATTTGTATTTTCATACTCATATTGTTAATTTTAATATTCATGTTTTACATAAGCAAGTGTCATCTAAACATATTGCCAACTATTCCCGCACCAACGCGCGAGGAATTGTTAGTTTATATTACACACGGTGACAGAGCCAGCAGGGGGCGAGCTGGGGCCATGGCTCCCCCATGCTGAGCAAAATCCTTCAATTACCCCTATATATTACGTGGATTTGCATAGTTAACTCTTAAATTTTAATGTATGACCCCCTTCAATGATCATACACGTATCATTGCCCCCCTCCCCTCATATTTAGTTGCTGGATCCGTCCCTGATTATACATAGAATGAAGTTGGGGCACTGTTAATGGATGTGCATGTGGTACGCATACATGAGGACTCTGCGTGGGTGAGCCTGGGGGCGGCGGTTGGACAATCGCAACATGTTTTTTTTTTCAAACGAACGAACGTCGTAGACTGGGCGTACGTTTTCTTTCAGAGAGGACGACTTTGAGAATAGGTTTAGGGTTTCCCGTGGGGCAATGCCTCTCCACGTCTTACGAAGAATATTTCTTCTTCACGGTAGAAGTCATGGCGGACTCTACCCCATCCCGTTTAGTCGCGCGTCGTCCTCCTCCACCCGCCAAGCGTCTCTCAGCGTCAAGACCACCCCGTCCCAGTGGCACCAGCGTCTCGGTCATCCCTCCAATAATATTGTTCACAACATTGTTAAGAATAATGATTTAGTGTGTTCTTCTGAACGTCAGACTTCCGTGTGTGATGCTTGTCAGCGTGCTAAGAGTCGACAATTGCCATATAATTTATCTCATCATGTTTCCACTATGCCTCTTGAGTTAATCCATTCTGATGTTTGGGGGCCTGCTATTGCCTCTTCTGGAGGTTATAAGTATTATGTGAGCTTTGTCGATGATTATTCTCGCTTTTGTTGGATATATCTCCTCAAGCACAAGTCCTACGTTGAGCAAGTGTTTTATGTTTTTCAGGCTCATGTTGAGCGTCTTCTTCGCACTAAAATCATAGCCGTTCAGTCGGATTGGGGTGGCGAGTACCATAAATTGCACCGTTATTTTCAGCGCACTGGGATCTCTCACCGTGTGTCTTTCCCACACACCTCTCAGCAAAACGGGGTTGCTGAACGCAAACACCGTCATCTTGTAGAAACAGGTCTTGCCTTGCTGGCACATTCTTCTCTCTCATTGCGTTTTTGGGATGAAGCGTTTCTTGCTGCGTGTTACCTCATCAATCGCATGCCCACACTTGTTCTTCAACAAGATACACCCATGTATCGTCTCCTTAAGGTGCACCCCGATTATAATTTCCTTCACACTTTTGGGTGTGCTTGCTGGCCTAGTTTGCGCAAATATAACGCACACAAGCTTGCTTTCCGTTCAACCATGTGTGTGTTCCTAGGCTATAGCCAGATGCATAAGGGATACAAGTGCCTGGATCATTCCACCGGACGTATATACATCTCTCGTGATGTTGTTTTTGACGAGTCCGTCTTTCCCTACGCCACCCCTGGGGTCACCGTAGATGTCTCCTCTTTGGCTGATGTCCTCTCATTTCCTTCCACTGAACCGGCTACGGGTGACCATATGCGCAAATATGACCTGTCCTATTTGTCTACTGACTCGCCTGTTTTAGGCCATGTTACTCCTGTGCAGGACACTCCGGCTGACGTGCCTCCCTCCCCGGTGATCGACGTGCATGGTGCATGCACGTCTCCCGCGCGCCGCTCGTCCAGCCCGTCGGCTGCTCCACGATCACACGCGGCCGACGCACCGCCCTCCCCGGTGATCGACGTGCATGGCGCATGCACGCCTCCTGGCCCGTCGGCTGCCCCTTCGCCCGGCCCGTCGCCGGCCCCAGCGGATGCCTCGCCCGGCCCATCGGCGGCGCCCTCGCCGCGCGCTGCCGCGGACGCCTCGCCCGACCCATCCTCTGCCTCGGTGCAGGAGGATGCTGCTCCGCCGTCGCCGACTGATCAGCTCGCGTCGCCTTCTGTCGAGGGTAGCCATGTCCCCTCGACCGCGACACCTCCAGCTGCTCCTGGTCACACTATGGTCACGCGCACCCGCGATAACACTCGGCGTGAGCTTGTACCGACTGATGGGACCGTCCGTTATGATCCTCGCCGGCGCGCGTTTCATGCGGTGCCTGTCTCTCATCATGATGCTCTTCGTGAGACTGCCTGGCGTGCAGCGATGATTGATGAGCTTGCTGCCCTTCATCACACCAAGACTTGGGTCCTTGTGCCTCGTCCACGCGGAGTTAACATTGTTGGGAGTAAGTGGATCTTCAAGACCAAGCATCGTCCAGATGGCTCTGTTGATAAGTACAAGGCACGACTGATCGCCCGTGGTTTCACCCAGCAGCTTGGCATTGACTATGGCGATACGTTCAGTCCGGTTGTCAAGCCGGCTACTGTTCGCCTGGTTCTTGCTCTTGCTGTGTCTCGCAGCTGGAGTCTTCGGCAGATTGATGTCAGCAACGCTTTCCTTCATGGTTATTTATCTGAGGATGTTTATATGCAGCAGCCGCCTGGATTTGAGGACGCTCGGTATCCCTCGCATGTGTGCAAGCTGCAGCGGGCTCTCTATGGACTCAAACAGTCCCCTCGTGCGTGGTATGCTCGGCTCAGTGCCCGTCTTCTCGAGCTGGGTTTTGTCTCCTCCAAAGCAGACACATCTCTGTTTTTCTTCTGACATCGTGATGTTCAGATCTATATGCTCGTCTATGTGGATGATATCGTTATTGCAGGATCTTCTCCACGAGCTGTTGATGGTCTTGTTCACTCCCTTGCGGTCAGTTTCCCTATCAAGGACCTTGGGCCGTTGGAGTACTTCCTTGGTTTGGAAGCGTCGTACAATTCAGGGGGGATGACATTGACTCAACGGAAGTATGCCTTGGATCTTTTGCACCGTGTGAGCATGGAGAATTGTAAGCCCACTTCCACACCATTGTCTACATCAGATCAGCTTGCACGAGTGTCTGGACAACCTCTCAGTATCGATGATTCTTTCCGGTATCGCAGTGTCGTTGGTGGACTGCAGTATTTGACACTCACCCGTCCGGATATTTCGTTCGCAGTAAACAAGGTATGACAGTTCCTCTCGCAGCCCACTGATGTTCATTGGGAAGCTGTTAAGCGTATTCTGCGCTATGTGAAAGGAACATTGCACACAGGACTGAAGTTTCGGAAGGCTGTCTCCACTAGCATTAGTATTTTTACTGATGCAGATTGGGCAGGGTGCCCTGATGATCGCCGATCCACAGGAGGTTTTGCTATCTTTGTTGGACCGAACCTCATTTCCTGGAGTTCTAAGAAACAGCCGACAGTGTCGAGATCCAGTACCGAGGCCGAGTACAAAGCTTTGGCAAATGGAGCTGCTGAAGCCATCTGGGTAGAGTCACTACTCAAAGAGCTTGGTGTTTCACAGCAGCGTGTCCCCGTTCTATGGTGTGATAATTTAGAAGCCACATATCTGACTGCCAACCCAGTTTTCCATGCACGTACCAAGCACATTGAGATCGATTTCCATTTTGTGCGTGAGCGTGTTGCTTCTGGAGCTCTTGAGGTCAGGTTTATTTCTTCTAATGATCAGCTGGCTGATGTGTTCACCAAACCAGCCACTCGACAGATGCTAGACCGTTTTAGTACCAATCTAAACCTTGTACAGAGTAGAAGTTCAGATTGAGGGGGAGTGTTAAAATAGGTCTAGCGTGTCATGTACACGTATTTTGTACGTATGTAATTGTATGTGCTGATCATTATATATAGTAAGACGTGGAGAGGCATTGCCCCACGGGAAACCCTAAACCTATTCTCAAACTGGACGATCGGGCGTACGCGGGCGGGCGGGTATGCTATACGCCGTGTGAAATGACCGACCTGTCCTTTATACGTTTTATGGGGGGAGGGGGGGTTGTACCGAAGCGCGGCTCAAAAATGAAAGCATGGATTTTGACGGAGGGATTTTTTTAACACAGTACAGACGCAAGCGCTCGTATATACACGCATACATTCACCCCGATGAACGCACACAACACACACCCTACCCTATGAGCACATTCGAAGAGACTGAGTTGACATATGATCTTGAGATTTACGAAGTCACGGTAGGCGCTTCGTCGTCGACGGATAAGTCTCCTCCCACTAAATGCGCATCACCGAAAATTTTGAAATAAATCTAGGAATAATGTGAGCATCAGGACTTGAACCCTGATAGGTTGGGAATATCACCGTCCCTCTAACCATCCAACCATAGGTTGGTTCGTGGCGGAGGGATTTTTCATGTGTCGAAATCGTGTAATTAATGCCAGTAACAAATAGAGGAAACGAAAAAAAAAACCCGTGAAATTCGCAGGGTGGGAAACGAAGCGCTGCCTCCATCTCAGGCGGCTGGATAGAGCCAGGCCAGAGACGTTCCAGTCGTGAAGGTTCCAGCTGCCGCAGGCACCGGGAACACGGCCGCTGTTGACCTCTGGTGCACGCCAGACGGCTAACCCAGTGCACCGCACCGCGCGCGCGCTGGAGCGCGACTGGAGCCAGCCGCGCGACCACACGGCGGCGAGTAGATCTCTCCCCAGTCGTCCCCTTTCGCGGAAAAGTTTGCCTCAGCTGGAGTGCTCGCTCGATCAGTGGATCTGCTGATATTTCTCCGGCCCTTCCTCTCCGCGTCCACCAGCACCAGCACGAGGAGGTAGGAGCAAGTAAAAGCGATTCAGTACAGCAAAGCCCAGCTTCGCGGTGCATGGGGATGATTCCCTCCTACGCTCTGGAACCCAACCCCACCAACTGGATGCTGCTGCCTTTCTCTTGCCCCCCGGCAATGGCAAGGGCCGGGGGTCGACATGCCGATATACGTGCAAATTAAATGACACCACCACCTATTCCCTCAAAAAAAAAAAAATTGACACCACCACCACAAACCAACAAATTGCGTAGGCCGGTAGCCTTTACAGTGAGATCTTTTTACAAGTTGTCCTTCTTTTTTTGAAGATTTTTTTTGTGAACATATCTTTCTACAAGTCGTCACTATACACAGCAACACTCCATTTCCAATGAAAAAATGTCAGTTACTTGCCTTTTTTCTACATAAAGCTATTTTTATTGGACGTCTTTTTAGAAGAATTATTGGACGTTACTTCAATTATTTTCCAGATGTGTGCTCATTTATGTATTTACATACAAACCGATGATTCTGCGTTTAATTCGAGTGTAAGATCTTGTATGTTCACCAAAATGAAATAGAAAGAAGATACAAAATGAAATCTACACTTGATGAAGTAAAAGACAACTTGGTGCAGATTTTTTTTAAAGGATTTTTATTACACGTAGATGTAATATCCATGCGAAAGCACACTGCTGACAGCTCAGTCCTCACCGTGACATGTGAAGTTCAGCTTCAGCCGGACCATATCTTCCTGCCAATGAAGATCTAGTTTCATTATTATGCTTATTATATATTATAATTTAATAAAACGAATATTATGCAATTTTTACCCTCCAATTACCATTTGTTTCTCCGAAGCGAATGCCCGAGAAGTGCCAGCCATCAGCAACACTGTTATTGTGCCACTAATACAAAAGCTTAGAGACAAAAACAGAGAGCCCACCAACACCAGGGCATAAACAACGTGCCAAACCCAACCACAGTCGCCCCATATATACCGAGCGCCCCTGTAAACCACAGCACCACGCACCGCCTAGCCCGCCAACCAGAGCATCTCCCGGCCTCCCTCGCCTCGGTGTCGCCGCCCATGGCCGTCGCCAAGAGCAAGGCTGGCAAGCACAGCGCCCCGCTGCTCGGCAAGTACGAGCTGGGCCGCCTCCTCGGCCGCGGCACCTTCGCCAAGGTCTACCACGCGCGCTCCCTCGTCGGCGGGGAGGCCGTGGCCATCAAGGTGCTCGACAAGCCCGGGCTGGCCGCCACCGCCGGCATGGACGCGCGCGTGCTCGGCGAGGTCTCCGCCATGCGCCGCCTCCGCCACCCCAACGTGCTGCGCCTCCACGAGGTGCTCGCCACGCGCTCCAAGGTCTACCTCGTCATGGAGCTCGCCCCCGGCGGCGACCTGCTCTCCAGGCTCGCCTCGCTCCCGTCGCGCCGCCTGCCCGAGCACGCCGCGCGCCGCGTCTTCCTCCAGCTCGTCTCCGCGCTCATCTACTGCCACGCGCGCGGCGTCTCCCACCGCGACGTCAAGCCGCAGAACGTCCTCCTCGACGCCGACGGCAACCTTAAGGTCTGCGACTTCGGCCTCGCCGCGCTCCCGGAGTCGCACCGCGACGACGGCCGCCTGCACACCGCCTGCGGGACGCCCGCCTTCGCCGCCCCCGAGGTGCTCCGCCGCAAGGCCTACGACGGCGTCAAGGCCGACGCATGGTCCTGCGGCGTCATCCTCTTCGTCCTCCTCGCCGGCCGCCTGCCGTTCGACGACTCCAACATCGCCGACATGTGCAGGAAGGCGCACCGCCGCGAGTACACGCTACCGGAGTGGGTGTCCCAGCCGGCGCGCCGCCTCGTCAGCCGCCTGCTCGACCCGAACCCAGCCACACGCCTCACAGTCGCCGAGCTCTCCAGCCACCCGTGGTTCAAACGGTCGCTCAGCCTCGACTCGCAGCTCGGCAGCCTTCTCGGCGGCGCGCCGGAGCGCGACCTCTTGTTCCAGGCCCCGCCGACGCTCAACGCTTTCGACATCATAAGCATGTCTCCGGGGCTCGACCTGTCGGGACTCTTCGGCGAGAACCGGCGGAGCCGGGAGAAGCGGTTCATGACGACGGCGTCGCCGGAGCAGATGGTCGAGCAGCTCGGGCACTCGGGTGCAAAGCTCGGTTACTTCATGGTGGGCAAGAAAGGAGTGGAGCGGCTGCCACTGGGCGGCTTGTCGGGGCTCGTGGCCATGTCCATGGAGATGTCGGAAGTGTCGCCCCCCCTGATGCTCGTCGAGCTGAGGCTGGAGGCAGGCGACGACGAGGAGGTCGAGAAGTTCGGATGGGACGAGCTTAGGACGGAGCTTGGGGAGGTAGTCATGGCGTGGCATGGATGCGAGGAATTGTGAGGAGTTGGGGGCTGTACTGTACATGTATGATCTGATGCCAGAAAGAGCTAACTGGGACTTTGTGGCAGGTTGAAGGGGGTAGATTTGTTAGTTCATTCACTCTGATTTTGATGTTTGTGATTAGAAATTTTGTGGGAATGAATCTAGACTCTGTGTCTTTGTGGTGCATGCTGGCTGTAGGCTCTTGAATCTGATGATAACAGCCTTGCCTTATAATTGTGTTGATCTTATGACTACATGAACACAACCATACACTGATACACTGCATGCACCAAACTGGAACCTAAATTAACACAATGACATAAAAAAATTCCTTGGTTGTTAGTCCATTCAATCAAAGCGATGTTTGTGATTAGATTGTTATTTGCAAGGAGATGCTGGATTGTTAGATGAACCATGATTTGTGATGCTTACCTTCAACCTGAAGCCTTGAATCTAATGATACAGTATGGTAGTCTTAGGCCGTTAGGCGACATGATTCAGGTTGTAACATAGCATTGTTTGAACTCTCTGGAAGGTAGTCTACTAGAGTACTTTTTCTCCTTTAAAAACTCCACATGCATAATGCAAACCTGAGGGCTTTCCAAAGACAATTAGTGCTGATAAATTAGTGCCATGACAGCTACTACAAGGTGTTTCCTGGAGCACAATAAGGGTCATTACTAACTCTTCATAAATTTTTGACGGAGATTATAACAGTTAATGCACCGCCCGGCTGGTACATTTGTCATCTTCTTCCCTGGCAGGTGCTACTACTGAACGTCTGAACCAGAAGAAAACTGCAGCTCTGCTGCCTGCAACTGTCCCTACCAATTATGCACATGTAGCTGCTTACCCAGTAATGGCTACCGTAATTATCGTCAGGATTTGGAAATTGAAAAGGACCAAGGAACGAATTCCCTGTCCTAACTCTCAACAATATCTCAGCGCGTTCTTGTTTCTTGTGCTGGTCGTTTTCCATGTCAGTTCCTTCATGTCTATCCTTCAGTGGTGGCCTGATGATTGCCCATATATGGACGAGTCATCTGCGTCCGTCCGTTTGAAGCGCGAATGAATCGCTTTGCTGAAGAATATGCCGTAATTGATGTTCATGACGCACAAGGTTGGCAGGGTGATTGGAACCTATCGACGAGTAAGCATCTCGGTAAAAGTAGTGGGAGTCATGGTCAAGCAGAAGCAATCGATTCCAATAACTGGCGTGCACCATGGAAATGCATCTCAGAACTGGTAGAAAGGTTTTTATTACTGCACCAAGGTTTACATGATCTTGTTTAATAGTACTGTACAAGGTATTGGTGGTTTATGTTAAGTGATTAGCACGCACATTCTAGTCTCACAAACTCCTCGTTTATGCTAGGTGATCAGCATCATTGGTAAGCCTATTGCCGGTGTCAGTGGGCAGTAGTGAATGAAAAGTCAAAATAGATTCAGAAAGCATTTGAGTTGATCGATGTCGACGAAAGCGAGTGGGTATTGGGTCGGATACCAGCGAGCGGAAAAAGGAGTGACCTTGACACGGGCATCATGGAATTAAGGTACTTGACACTAGCTTAGGGACAAAACTAAGTAACTTGCACTGCCAGCTTATCTCCTACAGTAGTTTGTTCTCTGAAGCTACTGTATTCTGCAAGTTCTCCGGTCTAAACTGGTGAAAACGGAGAATGAGGTGTTACATTTGAGTATGTGTGCTGGCCGAGGCAATACTCCTCGACCCCCGCGTCGCCCCACGCTCGGGCGACTCGGGTGGCACCCCAACCCTAGCCGCCGCCGGGCCCAAAACCACCTCCCTCCCCTCCTCCCGCCGCCGCCGGAGGACGCCGCCAGCCTGCGCCCGGTGGCCGACGGCGGTGGCGGGGTCCTCCTCTCTCCCGCGTCTCAGAGGTGGCGGGGCCCCTACGCGCGTGGAGGCACGGCCGATCTAGCGGCAGCGGCGGCGGTTGCCGGCCTTGCCTTGGGTGCCGGCGGATGCAGGCACGTTGGGTTGCCCGGTCACGGGCGGCTGCGTGCGGCGGATGTCCTGGTTCCGGCGGCGGCGCCATGCGATCTATGCTGCGAGGCGCGTCATCTGGCTCTGGATCGGCGGCGGCGTCGAGGGCCTGGTGGACTGCTCGGCGGCACCTCCGGGCAGATCTGTTCTGGCTGGTGCAGCCGGCGGTGGTGGTCATCTTCTTCGTCGAAGGTGGCCGGCCATAGGCTGGGTGGTCGGATATCGAGATCCGTCATCTAGTCCCGGCTGCGAGTTGGGGAGATAGAGTTGCCGGTGAAAAATGAGCCGACGGCAGGCGATGGCGGCGTTCTGCGCCGTTACCTTGATGAAGGCATCGTCGTGTAAATTCTGTTGACCCACTCGTGCTGCTCCGGGGGAAACCCTAGGATTTGGTGGTCCAGATCGGACGATGGCGGCACTACGGTGTCGTTTCTCTCTTGGGAGCATCGTTTGTGGAGCAGCGCTGGAAGACAGAGGCAAGAGGCGGAGCGGCTTCGTCTTGAACGGAGCTTCGGTGGAGATGTCAAGTCATGCCTGGCCGACAGGTGCTACGCTGTGTCATGCCTGGTCGGCAGGTGCTACGCACGACAGATCTTCCAGAGTCTCCGCGTCGGGATGGACGAGCGCAGGGCGGTGGAGTCGTTGGGCGCCGTGGTGGCGTCGACGGATGGCCGGACTGGCAAGGATGATGCGGATTTCTCTCTTGAAGATGGGACAGCGGTTCGATGATGATGGCGGCTTCTAAAACGTGTGCATGTGGTGTACGCTTTAGGTCTGCTACACCGGTTGTACGTTCCGATACGTTATATGGATGGATCGGCGACGACATCAGTTATAGATATGGGGAGTGAGAGCACTCCACATTATCAAGTTTATAGGTGTGAGTGAAGGCTTCGGATGGCTTGATGTATGTTCTTGTTAGACCTTAGTGGAATAATTAATAAAGATGGCTGCATGCATCAATTGATGCAGAGGCCGGGGGTTTAACCTCCCTTTCAAAAAAAAAAAAATGTGTGCTGGCCGACAAGGCCATGAGAAGGAAAATAGGCGCCGTGGAGGTGGAGCTGCATGAGCAATGAGAGAGGCGCATGCATACTGATGTTGGTGTTTGACCATCTGCTGCCAATTCTGAATCGACAGACATTTCAAAGAGAAGCCAAAATAAGCTTCTGTTCTTTTCATCTTTTTCTCGGTAGGTCTATCGTCATGAGTACTACCGTCAGCGGAGAGGAAAATGGAGAGGATAGGCGTTGATAAACACATACGACGGCATATATTCCAGAACAGTTGGGCACGTTGGCACGTGATAAATATATATCTTTCAAACGATGGCTCGAGATGAGCCCGGCTTTAAATTAACAAAGCCAACAGCTGATCAGGAATTGCAACGACTAATATCTCATAGACAGAGCGAGAAAATAATAATAACAGGGTATGAAACCCTAAATGGCCTATAAAGAGTATTGAGAAAACAACTATAGACAACAAACAAGGAAGCGAAATAGCTACAATGTTGAGGCCCTCGTTCACCCTCCCGATTAGACCAGAGCGAGAAGGATGTGTCTTGAAGGGAGGCAGGCCATCGGAGAAAGATCCTGCCTTCATCCGCTCCTAGTTGGCTAGACGCCATCAAAGTGACATATGTCTCCACCACTGAAGGAGGCCTTTGGCCACTCACCCAGGGTCGAAGGGCACCGCATTGTCGACAAGGCAGAACCGTTCACCCGCATGAACATTGTACAAGTTGTCAGGGTACCAAAATGGCGAGCACGACCGCCTCGCCAAGAAAACAACCCATGACAATGCCGCCTCACGCAACATATATCACATAGAAAACATGAGCATTAGGATGAGATCACCCAGAAAAGACATGGCTGAAAAGATAGTTGAACGATACCACCAAGACAGGTTGGAGCTCTGCAAGACCGTTGGATCTCAACACCACCGTCGAATTATTGTTGTTGGAGAGGGGAACCATATCCCTTCTCTCCCAAGGCGAGGGTTATCCCCCCTCCACCCCCAACAAAAAACGAGGGTTACCCCCCTCCCCCCTCCACACACACACAAAACACAATCCAACACCCAATCTTGGACATCCATCAGACAAGTGATTCTTTAACTAATCATTTGGACTCTACGATTTCGAAGACAATGATCGAGGGAATGTGACCTTCCAATAGAGGAAAAATTGTTGAAATAAACGCAATATTTTCCCTTTTTTTTGGTACAACTCTTATGAGCTGACTACTCTATTAGGAACAGTCGGCCAGTTCACCCCACCTCCCCTCTTCACAGAATGTTTGGGCGGTACTAGCGGGGGGGGGGGGGGGGGGGGGGGGGGGGGAGCTACAATGTTATTAATCGATACTTGAAGTTTGGGCGGTACCCCAAGTTTCGTTGGTCATTTATTTATTTACTAGCTGGATACCCGTGCGTTGCTACGGAACAATAAAAATGTATACAAAGATCAATGAAATAATTATTGAACTATACAAATGCATATGTCAAGCATGACCGATGTGTTTTTTATGACCATAGTGCGATAAAAATAATGACATCTTGCTCATGTTACCATTTTTCATCGAGCACCACATATCCGGTAAATATCTTTACTCAACCCCCACCCAGAAGGAGACAAGTCATTGCCATTTACATGTTCCTTCTCTTCCCTTTACTCTATTGTTGTTGCTTCATCACTTTGCTCTAACATTACTCCAGGGGTCATATTTGATTTGTTCTTGAACTCTAACTACGTGCAATAAATATTAACATAGATGTCATACTTCGGTCTCTAGGTTCGCCATCCCACACTCGTTGACCGCCTCTGCGCTTCATAGCCACTGCATTGTCACTTTGCTTTGTTGTGGTCTACATTTTCTTTCTCCTGAGAATTGCCACATTCTCCAATTTTTTTTACTGAATTTAGATTGTAGTTTTAGTTGCTTCTGAATAGTGGCACTTTAAAACCCTCTCATAAATATAAATAATTTAGAAGGACATGCGAGAATGTCATAAAACAAAAAATGCAGCAGCAACTTCCACACCCACTTCTACCAGAACACACTTCTCGTAGATGAAAAGTTCTCTGATAATGTTATATCAACCATTCAGTCTATTTAACGGTTTATCATGATAAAGTCCTCCAAAATTGTTGTATGAGTCATGCAATTCAGTAGGAGATTACATATGAAAATCACAAACACACTGTGATATTTGAGTAAGGGAGAAAAATAGATAGAAGAAAGGAGACATTAACTTCTCAACTTGCAATTTTTTTAGCTTGTTTCTCATTATGACCCGTCAAAAATTAGATGGCACGAAAACAAGCAGGAGTTATCCTAAAAAGATTCTTTATAGTAACTAAAAAGTTATCTTATTCATATTCATGCATTTGTCTCACTGTTAGAACTGGGTGACTAACCTAAAACTACATACATAACACGCATGCAAGGAGACAAAGCTCTAGATTGCACTATCAAAGAATAAAGGAACCCTGCCATTGTCCCAGAAAAAAAGAATAAAGAAACCAATATCATACCATTAGCATTCCCAATGGGTTCACCCCAGCAAATCTTTCGTGGCCTAGAAATATTACAGCTAGGTTTAAAGCAAGGCAACTGTTTCCATTTCTCAACATGTACGGAACCAAATGACAGTCTGATTTACGTATCCTGAAAGTAGAATGTTAGCCTCGGATTAGCTAAGTGGTCGGTAAGATATCAAGATTAGTTGCAGAACATTTCCCTAAATTTACATTACAAAAGCAAGCAAGAAATAATTGCCTGGTCACTGCCTATTTGCAGTCGGAAGTTTGTCATCTTTTATTTCGTTATATAAAGACAAAAGGATAGCATGTGGGAGTTTATTATGCTCCGTTTGTGAAAACACATACTGTAGACAATTCATTCAGCAGACATATACCTTGGAACAGATGAAACAAACTAATCAGGTGCATCTCCATGAGCAAAAAAATGGCACTTCAGAATTGATGGGATATTCCATATGAGATGCATAAACGTTCTAGAATATCTTCACTTGCTTGCACCAAAACGAGTAACCAGTAATGCAGCAAACTGAGACTTCTATTCAAGAAGATCCACAACAAGATGTATAGCTGCATAAGGTTACAACTTACAACCTGATACTTTTACTCCATCATCACCTACAGAATTAGAAGAAGGCTTTGTCAAAAAAAACATAAAAACGTGCTAACGCTAATGAAACTAATATAGGAGGGAATAAATATAAGCATACATTTAATCTACCAGGGGACATGCATGCACCAGGCGAACAGACCTAGATAAACATTGAATTGGCACCATTGTTGTCAATGCCATCAGATCAACATGCGCTGTAATCTTCCTCAAAAAAAAACATGCACTGTAATCCATGCTTGTTGAACCTACAGCTTGCCCACCAACCCAATGCCACAGCTCCGAGTTGTCACCTCACTGCCTTTGTCTCCGCTTCCCCTCAGGACATGCCACACCTTGTCATGCTGTGAGCAGATCACCGTTCGGATATGGCTGGTGTATGGCACGGCCGCGCCGCCATCGCCTTGGTGCCGAGATTTTTTGTCGAAAGAGACCCCCTGCCGAATCGAATTGTCGAAAGAGACCCCCCCTGGACACAGATTGACAAAAAGGACCCCCCGCAGCTGGCGGCAGGCGCGCCAGGTGACACGTGTCACCTGCCGCCACTGCGCGGGGCGGCCGGCACCTGCCGCCAGCGCCCGAGGCGGCCGGCGCTGTTCCCGTTGCCCTGACGCTGCCGCAACGGAACGGCTACAGTGTGCCGGGCCCTGCCGCCACTGGCCAGGGCGGCAGCCCTGTGCATGGGCCCTGCCGCCACCGCGGCTGGCGGCAGCCTGTGCGCACCGCGACAACGCCGACAGCGCTGATTGACGGCGCTGATTTCCACGCAAGATGCTGCTGCTGCTGCTTTATTTTCCCGCTGCTGCTGATTGCTACGTCTGATTGAAAGATGCTGCCGCTGCTGCTGATTGCTACGATAAATGTTCTGCCGACACTCCTCCCCCCTCCGACGTCCGAGGCAAGATGCTGCATTATTCGCTGCGTGATTCCCGCCTAAAATTTCGTCTGTTCGCGCCTTTTTTTCGCCGTCACGTCCGTCAGAGCCTATAAAACCCCTCTTCGCTCATCGTTCACCCATCCTGAAAACATCAGACCGCTAAGTGTGTCACATTTTTTTAATGAGTATGAGTTTACCTTGCTCGGATCAAAGTATTAGGCCTAAGAAAATGAAGAGTGTGACTTTGCCTCGGGGGGTGGAAGTACTTCGTTGTTGGTGTGGCGATCTCTGCAAGGTGAAGGAGGTGACGGATTTTTCAGATTGGTTGGGCATGAAGTTTTTCATGTGTGCCAATTATGAGGAAGATCCACCCGTTGCTATTTCACCGTACATCAGGCCTCCGGTATGTTTCAGTCACCAAGAATAAACACGTGTTTATATTATTGTTGATTTGATATTTATATTTCTATTTTTGTTGTAGTCTCCTCCGCCTCTATGCATGTACTATCGTTGGATTGACACGAAAAAATCGGACTGGGCGGTGACCGAGATTCGTGAAAGAGGTCGTCGTGCATGGGCAAGTTTGGACGTGGAAGAGCGCCGCGCGAAGGCGGCAGCAGAGGAGAAAGCAGAGCAGGAGAGAGAGTGACAGGAGTACTGTGTGAAGCAGAGGGCTTTTCTTGATGAGATGAAGAAGAAAAACCGAGAAGAGGCACTTCGGCTGGCGGAGGTTTACCGACAGCGAGAGGAGGCCCGTGAGGCTGAGAGGCAGATAAAGAAAGAAAGGACTCGTGCAGCCAAGGCAGCAGAAGAAGCTGGTGATGGAAAAGGAAAATATCCACGTTGGACTGAGTAGATTCATGTTATTGTATCCTAAAATTCGCATTGCAGCAAGTTGTATCTTAAAATTCGCAACAAGTTGTATCTTAATTTGAACATGTTAAATTTTATGTATTTTATTGTATGCATGTTATTTTATGTATGTTATTTTATGCATGTTATTTATAATGCATCTTAATTTCAACAGTTTAATGTATCTTATTTTATGCATGTTAATTTCAATTAAAAAAAGGGAGCAGAACTTTTATTTCGTCATAGTACATAGATGTCTCGTACATACATCCGAAAGTTGAAAATTGACATAGATACAATAGTTCGCACACATACATAGACGAATCACCCTATTCGACGACGGCCAGCTGGCCTTTCACGACGACCGGAAGGCGACAAGCGATTAGGTGGTCGGTGTTCACGAAGACCACGGCCGTACTGCTCCTCGTCTTGTTGTGTCTGTGACTCGTGCATAGGTGGTGGAGTCTGCAATCCATATTGAGATGCTGATGCGAAATTATAGGTGTTTGGTTGTGACTGTGGAGGGATATAAGATGGGCCAATAACGTTCTCGTGGAAGAAGTCTGAAATTATTCCCATGTATCCAAGATCAACGGAACCTCTGAGGATGGCTGGGTCTAGGCTAGCACACTCCTGCCTTTCTTCATCATGCCATGTTGGATCAGCACTTTCCTGCACAGAAAAACCTTATGTAAATAAAAGTCATGAAAATGTTGTATGCTTGTAGTTGCCTATTATGGAAGAACATACTTGAGGGCTGTTGTAGCTTTGTGATCCCTCGCCTCCAGTGTATGGCCATTGTTCGCCGTACTGGAAATATAATGTGTTAGCGTACTATATCATTGTAAAAACAGTAAAAATGTAGACATGAGTACCTGTTGAGATCCATCGCCACCAGTGTACTGGTTTACCTCTGGCAAACGAGTCTCCTCGGGCATCGAGATCCCTCGCGTGGAGGGATACGGCTGAGATCCCTCGCCTTGTGTGTATGCGCCATATGCTGTGTATGCATTTGGGTCCACGAAATTAGTCTGCTCGGGCACCGAATCCAGGGGCGCACCAAGTTCGTTGGTTGTCTGCCCCCGACAAAGCTGCACCGAAGGAGAGCGATGTATTTGGAGAGACGAGTCATGCCGTGGCAATGTAGTTGTACCGCTAGTACCCTCCCCCCACCGTCTGGACGACGTCGCCGCACTCGTTCTGGCTGACCTCGGTTCCGGCATGTTGTACGCTCCGGTGACAACGTCGTCGCCTCTACCGCATCCCATCCTTGCGGAGACGAAGTCTATAATTTTCCGGAAGCCTCCCCTTGACTGAGCGACACCCCGGGCCCGCATGCCTTCCGTGGCCATCATCCCTACTTGGTTGCAAATATCAACCTGTACAAAATTTGGTTGTTGTTAGATTGAAATGTTCATGAAATAATGGACATGAATAATTTAAATTGTATTACCGTGGAGTCATGATAGTAAGTTGATGATGTGTGTGTGGGATGGGTTGGCCTCGAAGGTGGTTGAGCGGTTAGGCGAGTACGTGTGCTCATGCAGTACCACTCGTTATACGCCTGACCGCTAGTTGCATCGTATGGTCTGCATAATTAAATAATTACATCAACCTGTGTATGTACATAAAATACCATAAATAAACTTTACCTAGGTTGATGCACTATATTTTGCAGTGCTTCATTGTTCCACGTCTACCCATTGAATGTTTAGTGCCCTCCAATCGTAACCACTCTTTCCCATATTGCTCATCCTGAAAATTATGTAACAAAGTGTGAGTTCTGTAAATTTAAAAGAAATTGACTATTTAGTGATGTCTCATCTTACTTATGAGTTTCTTCGTCGATACATCTCGGAAGAGGTGGTGGAATATCTTGATATAGACCAAACTGTCTCATGACACGCTCATGATTATACGGTTCAACAAACCACAGATATAATAAATTGCAGCGAGTCAACCAGAAGCCACTATCTCTCACGCATTTGACTGGGATGCGTTGCGCACCAAACACCATGTTAATTTGAAGCTCAGTCCACGGGTTCCATGTGATTTGGGACGCATCAAGAAGCTCAAACTGATCATGGTAAGTGGGGTAACAACTTTTCGCGATTTTTGGAGACCACTTTTTCCCACCTAGTGTCCACCGACTGGACATAGTTACAATGCCCTCACCACAGTCGTATGGGGTTACGGGTTTTACTATCTGGGGTCGTCCAACAGGTAGGTATTCCCATGACCACAACTGTAGAAACTCGTACGAGACACAAAGTAATGGAGCTTTTGTCCCGAACGAAGATTTCTGTGTTGCATCACACAACCCTCTATATGTATGAGAAAGCATAGCAGAACCAAAGCTGTATTTTGGATCCGCGGGTAATGGTTCGTCCACTATCTTCTCGGCAAAGTAGATGAGACCAGGTAGAACTACCTCACCGTGAGAATTCGGAAACATCAGACCAAATAGCCACAACAAATATGCAAACAAGTGTCTCTTCCTCGACTCAGGATCAGCGTAGCTAGGTAAATCTTCAAAGAATTTAAAAAGCCAGCTCAGTGGGACCCCCCGAGGCGGACCGCTACGATCTGATACAGGCATTATCAGGCCAAGACGGGCCGAGACAGTGTCTGGCCAAGATGGATTAACTTGTGGAGGGACCAATGGCTCACCTCTAATTGGTAGAGCTGTGATCATTGAGATATCTTTCAGCGTAGGTGCAAGCTCTCCACAAGAAAAGTGAAAGGTGTGGGTCTCAGGTCTCCATCGGTCAACGAGGGATGTCAAAAGAGATGGGTCGGAAGTGAAAGTGCCTGTACGAGTTGCGAGGTTAGCAAAATGAAGGAGTCCATAAGCCTGAAGGTGTTGAAGGAAACAATTATGTATTCTCCATTTGTTCTTTACGGTTCGAAGCCTGAAGGTCTGAGGAGGACTTTCATGATTTGGGTTTAAGAAAAGGTGGAAACGATGGTGGGCGTCGTGGTGCCCCTGCAAAAGGATTGGCACTTCAGCCATAACCTGCAGTCATGATTACAAACATAAGTTAAATTAAATATCTGAAAATTACTGCACGATTAAATTAATTTAGATATCTGAAAATTACATCACGATAAAATTTAAATAAATATCTAAAGATTACATCACGATTACAAATATAAGAACATCATGCGGTGTTGTTGTTGCGATATGGGCATTCCCTACGCGAGTGCCCGGGGCACCTGCAAATGCGACATCGTCTTGGTTCTCCTAGCTGGCTATGGTCCATGTCATTGCGATGACGCCTAGACTGACGTCGTCCCTTCGCGGTTCTCTTCAACGCGGCATTAGGAACCCATTTCGTCCCTCCTGGCCATAAGAACTTGTAGTGCATATCAATGCCCCATGCCCAGAACTCACCATTCCAGGTGTGGTATAAATTGTACATGTTGAAGTACGGCGACACGTATGGTTCGACGCTGATTTTTTGATCTGTAGCTGCCCGGAGGACGTGACTGCAAGGGTATCCCAGAAGATTGGGCTTATTGCAACTACACTGACACGATGTTGGGCCGAGGGTAACAGCTTGTTTTCTTGATCCTCTGTGGTGACCCTTAACATACTTGGCTCGCATGTTGACTTCCCATTTATTCCTAAGTGCATCCACTTTCCTACAACCATGGCTTTGCGACTTCTTTGCTTTCTCATCCAGATGTCTTTGCATCTTCTCAGACCAGGGCTTGTTCAAATCAACTAGTGCCTTGGCGACGGTGACTCTGTCTGCAAAGTACGACAGAGTTCGGTTCCAAGTCTCATCTATTAGGGCTGTGATAGGTAGGGCTCGCACACGTTTAAGAACACCATTGTAGACCTCTGACATGTTGCTGGTCATTATTCCATACCGAGCCCCGGTGTCGTGAGATTGCGCCCACTTGTACAAATCAGGGCAATTCTCGTCGATCCACTGGCTCAAATTTATTGCCGTCCGACGACCCCTGCGATCTTCTCCCGCTGGCACAGATGCGCGCTCGATCTCCCCATTGATACCTGCCCAGATAGCATTCATTTTGACTTCAGTTTTCTGCATGCACATCCTCTTGAATAACTTGAACCAATCTTTGTTCTTGAATTTGGAGTAAAAATTTGCCGCCAAATGCCTCATGCACCACCTTGTCTCTAGATCGGGCCACCCCCACTCTGGATCTTCTGACGCCTTAATTATGTCGAGCGCGCTTAATAGCCCGGTGTTGCGATCAGAGATGATGCAAACGCCGCGACGATCTTTCACGACCCCCATCTTCAGGCAGCTCAGGAATCACAATCAGCTTTCTTTGTTCTCGCTCTCGACTAGTGCGTATGCAATAGGAAGAAGTTGATTATTTGCATCTGCAGCAATCGCCACCAACAGTGTGCCCTTGTATTTGCCCGTGAGAAATGTACCATCAATTGATAATACCGGGCGACAGTGCCTGAATGCTTGTATGGTCTGGGCGAATGCCCAGAATAAGCGGTTCAGGATTTTCTCGCCCGGGTTCATTGGGTTATCACGTTCTTTCCGCCAAACTTGTGTCCCCCTGTTAGCAGTTGCTATCTGATGAAGCATCCTCGGTGCATAAGAATAGGCCTCCTCATAGGTTCCATACAACCTCTGGAATATCTTTTCCTTTGCACGCCTAGCTTTGCTGTAGCTGACAGGGAAGCCAATCTGATCGGCTGCTGTTGCCTGTAAAGCCCTAATACTAATATTAAGACTTTCCTGCACAGTCGTTTGCATCCTCTGTGACACATATTCTGCAGTCACATTGCAGTGATCTGAAAGAGTCCCGGTTTGCTCACAGCTATGTTCCACTATTTTTGTGATATGCCATGGCTGACATACCCCAGGCTTCAGTCGAGCGATAACTCTACCGCGGCAACCCCCTTCGTGATGGAGGCATATGACCGTCAACTCCTTTTTATCAGACTGCCTCACTCTATGCTGGCGGTGTATGCCTATTGCATAGCTATTCATTGCCTGGTAAGCAGATTTCTTATCAGGGAAAATCTGCCCAACGGCCAGACTTCCCGCTTCTAGGCCAGGAACAGAGTGAAATTCATTGGTGATGCTCATAACCTGTAAAAACTCTGGGTTAATTGGTCCGGCAACCGCCCTCTCAGGAGGAACAACTTCTTCATCATCTGTGTCCGAAGAGCAGGCAGAAGAATGACCATCATCATCATCATCTAGCGCCTCCGGCAATCCCTCCACGTGTTCGCTGATGTCAACGACCGCAGACCAGTATCCCGTGTCATACACTTCTTGGCCGCCTGTCGGTTCCGATGGGCCGGCGCTGGGGGCTACAGTGATGGCCAACTCGTACTCACCGCCCCCGCTACTGCACCCGGCAACATCAGTGACAGAAATGAACTCCACATACACCATGGGTTGTCCAAACATACAGTTCTTCGGATTGCTTGCAAACCCCATGTACGAACCCCACGATCTTTCACCAGTAACCGGCCGCAGACCCCAACGGGGAACGGTCCCATCATTTCCCCCGGCAACCACGAAAGCCTCCATGGTCATCTTTTTTCCATCCATCGATGGCCCAAACACTGCTCGGATGCACCTTCTAACTGCCGCATACCCTACATTGACCATGTCTTTCACTACAACCATAGTCGTACCGCACCTCGACACATCCACACCGGAAGGAGTGTCGCGTACGATGTCCCCATAGAACACTAACAAATTTTCCATAGTACCTAATGAGCAACCGTATTAACATTGTTAGATGATTAAAACTTAAAAAAAAACTTTAATCAGTGTATTTTAGAAAAACAACAGCATGTACTTTTAACATGTTTCGATTTTATTTAGAAATAATAAAACGAGCATACATATATACATTGTTAGTCAACTGAAACTTTAGAAATCATATTAAAAAATTTATATTGTAATAATTCGGCAAATATTCACAACAGCAGTAACATCATCCACAACAGTACATCAATGTAAATAAATATTCGCAAAATTACACGATGTCATTTATACCTCTGCTTCAATGAGGATATCCTTCCGAATAAAAAATATCCGTCAGCAGTAATATATGAACGAAGTCGACCTATTATCACATGAACAAAAATTTTAGACACACAATTTTTTGAACAAAATTAGTACTAATGGACACAGCTAACATTCATCTACAACATCTTCAACCTACTTTTCTGAACATAATTTACTATAAATGCAACATATCTCGTCTCAAAACTTTTCTAACTTCCAAGCTGTAAACATCGCATAGCTAACGACGAGCTAAAAAACTAACTAATTTCCACCGTGCATGCACAAAAAAAATCCATGTATTGCAAAGCTCATACCTTGGTCTTCAACTTCGTCCTTCACTTCGCACGGCAAATCCTAGTCCACAACCTCCGAATGACTCCACAAACTGAAGAAATAATGCCTAAAACAACAGAGAATACATACTTACGAACTAATCAAACAGAGTAAAAACAACATTCATGCGAACAAAACCAACAAAAATGGATAGATCTTACCTTGATCTATCTTTTCTTCAACTATAACATCTTCTGAATCCAAATCTAAATCGCCCTAAATCGCGAGTCAAAGTGGCTACCGAGCTTTTCTTTCTCACTGTTCTTGGTCACTTAGAGAGTAGAGAGCCACTGAGGCAACCAGAGATTAGAGCTTGAGACAGAGCGTCTGCGCACGGAGCAGCAAAGCGTATAAAAAGAAGAGAAGTACTGGAGTGTCGGCACAACGGACAAACATCAAAAAATCAAACGACAGACTGTGGAATCAGCGCCGTCTGCAACAAGGGAACTTGCCGGCTCGGCGCAGCAGCGCACAGGCCTGCCGCCAGCACTTGAAATATTAAGCGTAGTGGTGTCTCCTTAGCCGCAGCAACAGCAAAGCTGTCGGGCGTGCAATGTGAGTGGCATCGTCCAGGGAATCACACAACAAATTAACGAAATTTTAGGCAGGAATCAGCGGGAAAATAAAGCAGCAGCAGCATCTTGCGTGGAAATCAGCGCTGTCAATCAGCGCTGTCGCGGTGCGCACAGGCTGCCGCCAGCCGCGGTGGCGGCAGGGCCCATGCACAGGGCTGCCGCCCTGGCCAGTGGCGGCAGGGCCCGGCACACTATAGCCGTTCCGTTGCGGCAGCGTCGGGGCAACGGGAACAGCGCCGGCCGCCTCGGGCGCTGGCGGCAGGTGCTGGCCGCCCCGCGCAGTGGCGGCAGGTGACACGTGTCACCTGGCGCGCTTGCCGCCAGCTGCGGGGGGGTCCTTTTTGTCAATCTGTGTTCAGGGGGGTCTCTTTCGACAATTCGATTCGGCAGGGGGTCTCTTTCGACAAAAATTCTGGTGCCGATGGTCCTTGGTCACCTGGGTCCACATGAGAAACACATCGTGAGTTCTTCAGCCCCGTGCCGTGCGACAAGAAAGATGGAAAATGCAGCGCAAAAGAAATTGTGGGGACGTGGGATAAACCCAATGGCCCCTGTAGCTAAATTCACGTGAGGGAGGAGAGCAGGCAACTGGAGCGTCTACCCAGCGCCATCCGATCGCAACGCCGGAGGAGCTGCAGTTGCGACGTAGCATTGCGCGCCTCCAGGGCCGCTATGGTCAAACGGACCTTCTCCTTCTACGGCCACGCAGTGTACGGGCGCTGAGACGAGGAGGAGACGCTGACACGAACAAGGGGGCGCCGTTCTTGGAGCAAAGGAGGAGCCGTCAATGGACGGGTACGCGTGAGCTGGAGACGAAGATTTGGACCCGTAATTGCGGTGGTGGTCAGAGGCGGCGACCACGAGCACCCATGCGGGAAGCGCGAGAGGATAGGAGGAGGAAGGGGAACGAGAAGGGAGGGGTTGTGGGCTACGGGGCGGACGAGAACTGCTTCCCTGGCCCCTGCGATCGGGTGGGTTGGGAGAGGAGATGAGAGATCGTGGGTGGGCGTCAGGAGGGTGGGGGAACGAGGGGTTCGGGAGAAGACGGGGGCGTTGGTCTTGGTCTTTTTTTTCCTTCGATGGAGTAATCGTGCAAGGGGAAAGGGAGGTAGGGATGGAACGAGGTCGAACCATCACGACGACGACGACAGATCCCCCTTTAATAATAGAGATTAGCCTCTTTGACATAGTTAGTAAGAAGAAAAACCACGATGTTCGATACACTTCACACCCACACAATCACTATTTGAAACTAACACTTCATTTTCAGATAGCGAGCGATCGCTCAGCAGTGATACTGCAACGGGACGAAGTACCTATCCCCCGGGACCATGCCTTTTTACCTGTTTCCTTTTAACGCCCACATTGGATTTTTACGTTTTGAACACTACATTCCTTGCTTCTGTTGTAGTCTTCTCCAGTAGATTGGCGTGAGCTATAACGAGGCCGCTTTGTATCACTGGATACTTTGAAGTTGGGGGGCACGAGCACCTTATTAAAAGAAAAAAATTGCAAGACTAACAGTTGCAACTTTTTTTTGTGAACTCAACGATCGCAGCATTGGTTTCAGGAGAAAGAACAATTGCACCAACGTTGGCACCTGATCAGGGATAGCCATTGGGGTGAAACCCGGAAGATCATCGATTTTAGTTAAGGAGCAATCTTTGTAAAAGTCACACCCACCATCCCATGTTGCGACAAGTGTCATACTGCTTGTGCGCCATTTGTAGCAACCTGTGAGTTTTTTTTTTCGTAGTTCATTTATTCAAAACGTTTTATCTCTCAAATTGTGCGTCCAAATCTTGAACCATTTTCATCATTGGATTCCTCGTGTCGAGGTCTTCAAAACTAGGTCCCATGTTGATAGGTTTCAACGAATTTCACGAAAAAAAACGTGTTGAACAAACGAACCGGAAGCACGTTTTTCCCTTTTCGAGAACGGAAGCAAATTCGGACTTCCACGAGAAGCAAATCCGTGCCTCTCGCCAAAGAAAATAAAAAAGAAAATGCGCTTTTTTACTTTTTCGAGTGGCACGACCGTGCCTCGAGTGGAAGAAAAAGAAAACACATTTTTCCCTTTCCTAGAGCCACGACCGTGCCTCTTGCGAAAGCAAATCCGTGCCTCCACAAGAGGCAAATCCGTCCCTCCAGCGAAAGAAAAAAAAATTCTTTTTCGAAAGTCACGGCCATGCCTCTCGCGGAAGCAAATTCATGCCTCCACAAAAAGCAAATCTGTGCCTCTCGTGGAAGGAAACAAAAAAGAAAACACATTTTTCTCTCTTTTCCGAGAGAAACGACCATGCCCCTCGTGGTAGCAAATCCGTGCCTCTCACGTAAAAAAATGAAAAAACGTGTTTTTGCACGCTATGTTTTTTAAAAAAAAATTGTTCCAAATCCTATGAAAAAACCGAAAAAGCAAAAAAATCATCTAAAAGCCGAAAACGCATACAGAGAAATAAAAAAAACGAAGGGAGCGCCCAGAGCGTGAGCCCGATTGAAAGAAAACAGGCAAAAAACAGACATCTTCACATTGTTTGGTCGCCCGCATCTAAGTCTCTTGCATTAGGGGAGCAATTTTGGCATAGCAATTGGTGTCTTGCATTGACTCGGATCATGCAACTACACAGTGTTTCGTTGTATACACAAGATATGATTAAAAGCTAACACTTACAGTTAACATACACAGTTACAATGTACCACGCAACTGCGATGGACGGTGACCGCGGCGCCGCTTCTAATACAACGAGCATAGAGTCTCGGGCGAGCGTTCCTGTCGGCGCCGCGGTGAACTAGTTGCTAGCGTCCTCGCCGTAGAGAAAGTCCGTGCGGAAGAGCACTGAGGCAGAGGACGGGGGAGGAGAAATGAAGTGTGTGTCGAAGCATGGCAACTGGGGTGGACGGTGGCCGTGGCGTCACATCCGACACGACGAGCACAGAGTCGTGCGCGAGCGACCCCGTCGGCGTCATGACGAACTAGTTGCTAGCGTGTCGCCACATAGAAAGTCCGCACGAAGACAGAGGACATAGGAGGAGAAATGCAGTGCTCGCGTCGTGACAGTGTCAGTGCAGTAGGATGAGGGAGAGGAGGTCGAGATGAACGACGCCGGAAACGACTCCATTGTAGTAGGATGCGAACAAGGAAGTCAAGATGAACCACGTCGGTGTCGAGAGGGGCGAATGTGAGGGCTCTGAGGCAGAGGACAAAGGAAAAGATATATAGTTTATGCGCCATGGCGACGCCAGTGCAGTAGGATCCAGGAGAGAAGGCCGAGATGAACGACGGCGACGATGACGCCACTGCAGCAAGCCGCGGGAGAGGAGATCGAGAGGAACCACGCCGGCCTAGAGGAACGGTTAATCAGTTTCTTAAATCAGGCCACACATATGCATATGTACAATCACGAGGAAGATGTAGATCTTCTCGTCTACAATCGTCGAAACAGAAAACTTGCAACACGAAAGTCGTGTGGAACTGCAAGATGAAACTACTGGTCAAAGAAAATTCCAACGATCGACCGTGCACGGCGAATTTGACAAAATTCATCCAAAATAGCCCCAAACATGAATATAAAATTGAGCATTTACGGTCGACGAAACTACGAACATATCGCAAAAATGGAACCATAATATCAATGTGCATCTTTTTCGTGTAGAACTTATCTCGAATCGAAGCACCGTTGTATAGATTACAAGGAACAAGGAAAAAAATGAGATTATCGAGGAGCTTACATAAGGTAGAAAAAGAAACATGTACACGTTGTGTAGTAGCTCACCATGTGCGTTCGTTGTGGCTCAGCCTGGCTTGCTGGAAACTGTCGATCTGAGCGTTCCCGAGACAGACCCGGAGGTGCTTTTAAGTTTCGTGCTATGCAGGTCAAACCGTGAATGCAATCAAACAAACGTGCAAAAATCTTTCCGTGCAGGCCTGGTTGAGGTATATGCGGCCTACCAAACACGCCCCAAGTGACCCTTGGTAAGCTCCCGAACGAGTGCTCCTCCATTAGTTGCTTCCTGAAATTTCATCATTTTGTTTTCTTTTCAGAAAATCAGTGATGTTTATTTCGCCTGCTCGCACAAAACAATTTAAAGCCTATTGTCAATGGCCCAATATAGGACTATTTTACGGAATTATATGGGCCAGACCATATGACGGCCCATGTGCATCGAACAGTCGTCGAGGCACGAGAGAAGCACGTGCTAACGCAGAAACCGCAGAACGCTATCCCATCAGGAAAATCTCCGCGACTCCTCCCATTTCCTATCACTCCGGCGAGCGAGCGACAGCCATGGTGATTGCTCCAGTCGCGACCTACTACTCCTCCCTAGCGCCACCGCCGGCGAGGAGTACGGCGTACCGAGCGCACCTCGCCGCCGCCGGTCTCTCCTCGAGGGCGTCCTCCTTCGCCGCGGGCAGCGGGCTCGCCGTCGCGGCGGCTTCCGTGGCGGTGGCCGCGCGGCCCAGGCGGACGGGCGCTGGGGGCGGCGCGCTCGGGTGCAAGTGCCTGTTCGGGCTCGGCGTGCCGGAGATGGTCGTCATCGCCGGCGTGGCGGCGCTCTTGTTCGGGCCCAAGCAGCTCCCCGAGATCGGCCGCAGCGTCGGCAAGACCGTCAAGAGCTTCCAGCAGGTACGGAATTGGAGCCTAAATTAGTAAAGATAGCGTGTATCCGTCTGTAAAATAGCGAAATTGTTTTTCTTATGAAATCCTGGCATTATAGCAAAGTCACATAGAGGGGCAACTTCAAATCAGTACTCGATTTCTAGATGCCTAATTCAGGTAGTCAAACCGCTGAACATTTGAGCTTTAACACTAGGGGACTATGGGACATGCTTTGTGCCAATTGGCTGAAGTAGATGATTTTGGTAATTTTCATATGCTGCTATCTGATCAGCTATAGCACCTTATTTATTGTAAACTGTAAATGGGTATTCGTGGTCGCAATTGTGCTATATGTACTTACAAATGTGACTGTGAGTGGGTTTCCTGCTAGTACATGCATGTGTTCTGTCTTCAGTAATTTTAATATGAACTGAACTAAGATGTGGGTCCCCAGTGCTAATAGCGCTGGCATCTTGCCGTTTTCATTGCACATGAGTGTGTCAATCAGGGAATATTTGGGTTGATGTGAGAAACGTATTGATCAAGACGGGATAGTTTGGGAATATTTGAAGCTTTATTAAGCTTGATGACTGTGTCCATTTTGATTTTACAACCAGGCAAGCTTGAGCTAGTCTGCATGGTTTGCAGTTATCACTTGTCAGATTAAGACATTAAGCCATCAAGGAATTCATTCGGTGGGTACATATGCATATATGCCTTAGTAGATGATCTTGGTCTTTTGTTCATGCTGTCGTCTGCTTTACAATGTTGTGTTATGTTATCTAGTCCAAATGTGTGTGGTTGTCCCATTCCTTTTAGTTCATGCAACTATGCTGATTTGTGCTTGCACTTGCTGATGCTTGGCCAGCATGAGTGTGAGTCTGGGATCTGGCGTCTATGTGCTATAGTGTGCTTTTGATTTGCCGTGGAACAATGAGATTATGGGACACATATTGGAGAGAAATACTAGAGAGTTATGCTAAATACATGGCTAGGCAGAAGGTCTGCAGACTCTGCACTGCACACACTTGATTTCCTTACCTATCAAGTCATATAACTATTATACACCTTCTCTGTAGGCAGACCATTCAATTCCAGTTTATGACTTGTTTCCTTCGTATCTGTCTATCTAAACCCACTCTCAGGCAGCCAAGGAGTTTGAAACAGAACTGAAGAAGGAACCCGAGGAAGGCGGCGACCAGCCTCCACCCGCAACCCCCACGGCGGTCAGCAGCAGCGACGATGAGGAGAAAAAGGAGCTAGAGGCATCAAGTAGGAAAGAGAGCACATGAGGACCGGGCCAACGATCGCGAGCTAGAAGAGTAAAGTTGTGTATGTAAAAACATCGTGATGTTCTAGCACATTGCTCCCTGTTTTTGTTCTTCTTGCAGGCCATGCAGCGATATTGTTTGTAACCGGGGAAAACGAGTCTGTGAAATTTACCATGTCGCTAATGTATGAGATTTAAGAGTTGTGTACATCAATGTGTTTTTTTACAGCTGTGTACATCAATGTGACAATGTTAGGGGATTTCTCTGCTGTTAAACACTCAAACCAACCCTGCTAAAAATGTGTCTCATCGCTCTCGCGAAAAATCGCCCCTCCCCCACCGCCGCCGCCACCGTCACCGATCCAGCTGTAGTTCCCACCCCCAGCCGTGCCGCCGAGGGGAGCCAGGGGCGCCGACGCACGCCCCGTGAGCACTCCCGTTCGTTGTTCGTCGTTCGTCTACGAGTCGTTCCCGGAGCTACTCAGGCCGATGTCGTCGGTCCCGGCGGAGGTGTTCATGGTGACACGGGCGCAACGGTGGAGGGACCGGGCGACGCGGATCCGTGACGACACAATGTCCTAGACGTTGTGCGTGCGGGAATTGAGGGAGGCGGAGCAAGGCGGTCGAGGGGGAGATCGAGGCGAGTTCAAGGGACTTGCGTGTCAGATTTACAGAGGTGTGTCGAGACCAGGCGAATCGGGAGCTGCTAAATCTCGCGAGGAGGATCCACTTCGAGGCGTTGGTGGAGGAGCGGTGGCAGATGCCGGCGTTCCCTTCCTCGCCGCCAGCGGAGTTCGTGCAATGGGCCAGGAGAGAGGCGAAATCGGGGGACCCGAGGCGGGAAGCGAGATGGGACTGCATACTGGGTCTCGCTCCGACCAGTACGCCGTGGTTCCCCGAGTCGGTGGATCCATTCTCGTATCTATCCCCGCCGCCAGCGACGGATTGAGTACTGGTACTGGGACGCCATGGATGCAGGTGGAGGTCAACGAGGGCAGTTTCGGTACTGAGGTTGGTGACGGGGCTGTACCTGATAGGAGGTTGGGTCTCTGGCGGGTGAGTCCGGTTGGCAGCAAGTGCGAGGCGGATAATACCCACTTTGGGCAGCTGTGGGAGGAGTCTCTTTGTCCCTCCCCCACCCCCCCCCCCCCCACCCCCCCCCCGCCCCCCCAACTACTCCACACATCGTGTGCAGGCGGGCGACTAGGGTTGGGAACCCTAGCCACCGGAAGGTTCTGGTCTGGATTCCAAGAGAGAAATTAGCGGCAAGAGATTTTACGGTGCAGGATTGTTTTGTGGCCAAGGAAAAGGATGGTGAGTTCTCGACTCCGGTGAGCATTAGCCGTTCCTCCTCTTCGTGGCAAGGCGATAGGAGATTTGTTTTCAAGGATTTCTGGGAGGCCAAGCTGATGACTGAGGCTAATCGGGGGCGAGGAAGGGGACGGGGGGCTTCTCGCCCTCCTCCTTTACAGATGCAGGCTCAGGGTGAGCTTATCCCGGATGGGGGAGCCCCTCAGTTCGCATACCCTCCCCCTTTCTATGGCTTCCCCGGAGCTCCACCTCCATGGATGTATGGGGGCGGTTACCCTTTCCCCCAACCAATGTTCCCAGGGAATCAATGGGAGAATAACCAGAGCTTTGGAGGGGATCAGCAACAGAGGAACATGCAAGGTGGTGCACTGGGAAACCAAGGCAAGATCCAGAATCCGAAAACAGGGCAGCAGAAGGAGAAACCTAAAAAATTACAGGAGAAAAGTGAGGCTGGAGGGAGTTCTAAGGGAGCTGGTCAGCTAAATCATCCAAGAGACTTTACTGAGTATCCACAAGTGACTTGCTACAATTGTGGTGATCCTGGACATCACAAGGCTGGGTGTGACAGGGCAAAAAAATGTTTCATATGCAAATCTGGTACTCATCGGGTGGAGGCATGCCCTGTTAGGAAGAGACCACATCAGATGGCCAAGTACATTGGTAGTGCTGCTTCTGGGCTGGGATTCTACCATCTTGAGTTGTCTGACCTAGGGGACAACTCCATTGGGATGCTGAGAAACTGTGGGGTTGTGTATATTGAGTCTGGTCATGTGTGCAAGGAAGAATTGGCCAAGGAGTTTTCTGTGATCTACAAAACCAATTGGCCTTGGCAGATTAGGGAGATTGATGATGATTCTTTCCTGGTTAAATTCCCCCCCCCCCACACACACACATATCAGTGGAGCAGGTGGAAGGTTACCCTTGCTTTGGTCTACCTTCCATGGATGTCACTGTTAAAGTAGAAGTATGGAAAGAAGAACTAGCTGAGTTGGATGAGCTGGCTAAGGTTTGGGTACAGGTGAGAGGTCTGCTTCCCAGGTGGTGTGAATGGGCAGTTCTGGACCAATGTGTTTCTGCTTTTGGGTTACTGAAGGAGATGGATTGGCAAGGCATGTTTCAGTGCTTGTTTGAACATGTCAGAGTGAAGATTCAATGTAGGGATCCTTCCAAAATTCCTTCTGAGAGATTGTTTGAGATTGGAGGCAAGACCTTCAAGGCTCAGATGATTGTGGAGGTGCCCATAGTCGGGAAAGATGTAGATCTAAGCAAGAGCAGGGACCAAGGTAGTGATGATGGAGGTGAGGAGCAACAAAAAGATCAGATGGATACTGACAAAAAATCTAGTGGAAATAGTGGGAGTTCCAGCAGTTCTGTAAATGGAAAAAGTGCTATGAGTAACAGAGTTGACAACACTAGTGGTGGTAGGCAGGTTGCTATGGAAGTGATGGAACAAGCAGATGGCAAGGCTGATGATGTAGAGGATCCAAGTCTAAAGCTGGGAGGAGATGTCTCTAGAGAAGGGTTGGATTGTGGGTCTGTGCTACTGAAAGCATAACTTCTCCCTAGGTGGTTTTGGTAATTAATAACAAGATATATTTCATTGGAGTAATGTTTCCACTAAGTATATTTCAGGAAAAAGTTCAATGGTTGATTGGCAAAGGATTGTGAGGAGACCCCAAGATGCAAGGAATAGGATTGGCAAAGCTACAAGCATGAAGACTCTACATTTTGCTTTGTGAGAAATCACTGAGTCCATAGGAAAGCCAATACTATCAGAAGGGGGTGAGGTAATAATGGTGAATGAAATGCTCAAAATGATCAAGTGTTAGTCACCAAAAACATCCACAAGCTCTCCCACAAATATTTTGTCATAGAGCCTACCACTCAAAATCGATGCCACCAACAATTCCATATCGGCTACACCGAGTCGAAAGCCCAGACAGAAACCCTAGCCAAGTCCCACATCTCGGTACTACCAAGTTCCATATCGGTGCAACCGAGTTTCAGTGGCCAACTTTCTGTTACCTCATTCACAAGAATCAGAACTTTCAAGAATTGTGAATCGGTCTCACCGAGTTGTGTAACTGCCCTCGGCCACTCATATCGGTACCACCAAGATTTCCATATCGGTCTCACCAAAAAGCCTAAAGTTGCCACATTTTGAACAAGTCGGTGCCACCGAGTTTCACTTCGGTTTCACTGAGTTGGGCAATAATGTTGTAACGGTTGGATTTTTTGAGATGCCTATATATACCCCTCCACCACATCCCACTCGAAAGAGAAGCACTCAAAACAGACCCACACTTCCCATATCCAAATTTCTGAGAGAGAACCACCTATCCTTATGTTGAGGTCAAGATCATCCACTCCAACCATATGGATCTTGATTTCTAGCCTCCCCAAGTTGCTTTCCACCCAATCAATCTCTTCTACCCAAGCCAAATCTGTGAGAGAGTGATTGAGTGTTGAGGAGACTATCATTTGAAACACAAGAGCAAGGAGTTCATCGTTACTATCAAGCCTATTACCTTTTGGAGGGTGGTGCCTCCTAGATTGGATAGGTGTCGCTTGGGAGCCTCCTACTTCGTGTTGTGGAGTTGAACCAAGAAGTTTGTAAGGGCAAGGAGATCGCCTACTTCGTGAAGATCTACCCATAGTGAGGCTAGTCCTTCGTGGACGGAAGCCGTTATGGAATAGCCGAGGTTGCTACTTCGTGGACCCTTATGGGTGGAGCCCTCCGTGGACTCTCGTGACCGCTACCCTCCGTGGGTTGAAGACTCCATAAACGTGGACATACGATAGCACCACCTATCGGAACCACGGGAAAAATCTTCGTGTCTCCAAATTGCGTTTGATCTTCCTACCCTTATCCTCTTACATATGCTTGTCTTTACTTTCTGCTGCAATACTCGTAGACATGCATGTGTAGGGTGAACTTGATATGCTAGAATTGCTAAAATCTGCCAACCAATTAACTTGGGAAAAGGTTAGGTTTTTATTTGGTCAAGTAGTCTAATCACCCCCCCCCCCCTCTAGACCTACTTTCGATCCCTACAAGTGGTATCAGAGATTTGGTCTCCATTGCATTGGTCTCACAACCAAGGAGAGTATGGCGTCTAGTGAGGGAAACTATCACCGTAGAGGTCCATATTTTGATGGTAGAAATTTTGCTAGTTGGAAGCATAAGATGAAAATGCATATTCTTGGTCATAACCCCGCTGTATGGGATGTTGTTTGTGTTGGCTTGCAAGGTCAATTCTTTGGTGATGGAAAGGAACCGGATCGTGAAGCGACCGCGAAAGAATTGAAGATGTTGCAATGCTCAAGCATGTGAGATTCTATTCAACTGCCTATGCCCCGAAGAATTCAACAAAATCAGCCGTCTTGAGAATGCAAAGGAAATTTGGGATGCTTTGGTTGATATGCACGAAGGTACCGAATCCGTCAGCGAATCTAAGTTGGATGTGCTACAAAGTCAACTTGACAAGTGCAAGATGAAGGATGGTGAAGGAGTTGCGGAAATGTACTCTAGGCTTGCTCTCATCACCAATGAGATTGCCGGCTTAGGAAGCAAAGAAATGACCGACAAATTCATCATCAAGAAGATCCTTAGAGCCTTGGATGGAAAGTGTGACACCGTGTGCACATTGATCCAAATGTGCCAAACTACAAAGATCTCAAGCCTATAGAAGTGATTGGAAGGATTGTTTCTCATGAGATGTCACTCAAAGACAAGGAAGAACTTCACACCAAGTCAAGCGGTGCTTACAAAGCTTCAAGTGACACTCCCGCTACATCAAGTGACAACCTTGTAACCAATGAAGAGATAAGCCTCATGGTCAAGAAATTCAACAAGTTCTACAAGAGTAGGGGCAAAGAGAGAAACTCCAACTCAAGATATGAAGAGAAGCGTTCATCTAGTCGTGACCGGAATTGTTACAATGGTGGATGGCCCGGACACTACTCTAATGAGTGCACGCCCCCCCCCCCCCCCCCCCACACACACACAAGATAAGAGAAGAGTCACCTAGAAGAAAGAGCTCAAGAGATGAGTCACCTCGAAGAGAGAGAAGGAGTAGAGATGATCGTTATGAACGAAGACTCTCAAGGAGAAGTAGGGACTCGGAGAAGAAGGACAAGTACACCAAGAGCTACACAAGAAAAAGACATCAAGCTCATGTTGGTGAATGGGTTTCCGGCTCCGAATCCGACAACCAATCCGAGAGAAGCTATCACTCCGACTCCGACTATAGTCAAGATGAAGGTGTTGCCGGACTTGCACTCGTTTCCTCCAACTCCTACGATATATTTGATTCACCAAATGAAGGGAGTGGAAGTTGCTTCATGGCTAAAGGCCCCAAGGTATCACACCCCGAATACATTGACTTCAATAGTGATGAGGATGACTTACTTGGGGATGATGACTTGCTATTTGATAAAACTAGTGATATTAGTCAAAATGAGCTAGATAATGATCGTGCTAGTCAAGATAAGTCGTGTGTTGATGATAAGAAGGAAATAGAACGACTAACTAAAGAATTAAACACTCTTAAGTTAGCCCATGAATATACTTTACAAGATCATAGAGAGCTTGTAAGAACTCATGAGAAGCTACGCTTCGAGAAGCTCAATTTAGACCAAGAACATGAGTTTCTTAAAGCAATCAATGACGATCTCCGAAAGAAGACTTGTTCTTATCTAGCCAAACGACTACTCTTGTCTACATTTATTCCACAAGTTACGACTAAGCAATCTAGTAACAAAGGCAAGAAAGGTTCTTCAACTAGTAGCAATAAAAATGATAAATCTAATGATATTGCTTCTAGTAGTTCTATTGATTCCACTAACGATTCTCTTAGCCAAGTTACACTTGAGCAAGAAAATGATCTATTGAAAGGGATTATAGAAAAGGTGTCTACAAAAGTCTTGCCGGATGTAAGCAATTTGAGGAAATTATACGCAAGCATGGAGGATACCGAAAGAACCATGGCATTGGCTACTGCAACGCCAATGGAGTTGAATGGGAAGAAGGTCAATACCCCAAGCCCAAGTTTGTTCCTCAAAGGGAGAAGTATGAACATACTCTCCCCAAGGGAATAAAAGCTCAAGATGACCTTCCACCACAAGACCACAAGCTCAAGGGAAAGGACAAGCTTCAAGAGGAGATTGACTTATATGAAGATGAATCCCAAGCTTTGGGCAAGAGGGTTCCCAAGGCTACCACAAGCTCAACTTCTACAAACGCTACTTCAACTCCAAGGATTCCCATCAAGTTGATGTGGATCCCAAAGAAGAACTAGAGAAGTTCTTGAGGGGTTACTCCGCCAACAAAATTCACTCACATTCATTATTGGCAAGGACTATTTGCAATCAACTTCAACCTCATGAAATAGTTCAAGGAGTCACACATTCCCTCAAAGGTAAGCAAGAGATAAGGTAATGAAAGAATCCATGGACATCATCATGTATACATTGCACTCCATGTCACTAGATATCCTTGTATGTGTCTCTTGTTTGGGACTAACCCATGTAGGTGAGAAGGGTAAGAAACAATGAGGATTGCTCCCAACTCAAGATGATCTTCATCAACTATGAGCATCCACCACTACATCACCCACATGAAGTCTTCTACGACAAAACCCAAGGTTAGTTTATCCTTCTTAGGGGGGATGTCACATCAAGGGGGAGCTTTACTCTAAGACTTGAGTTAAAGCATCTCTTAAAGATGTGAACACATTAAATGCTTTATGTAAAAGTGGTAACCCCACTTGTGCTTAAATGATGAGTATGACCTATGATCAAGTATTCTTACTTGGATCCTAAGTCAATATACTCATATATAGATGACTCCGTAATCGCCCAAGTGCTTGGTAGATACTAGAGTGGTTTTTGCATGTTTGCCATATTTCACTTGACATCTTATTGCGTGAGCATGTTGGTCTTCATGTCTTTACTCATTCGAGGATATCCAATTGTTGTTATTTGGGTTTCATTTTTATTTGGCCAATTGGATATACAAGAACGCCTAGGACCCCTCTCTAGCTATCTATTCTTTCTCGTCTCAAATTCTATTCATGCTACATCACAAAACTTGAACAAGCACTTCTCGAACCCTCTATGTGAGGAGCACTCGGAGTTCCGTTTCATCAAGAGCTGACCACCAAAACATCCCAAGTGCAACTTGGTGGAACCAACACAAAAATCTCGGTCTCACCGATGCCTAGGGTTGATCTGATTTTCCCATCTCGGTAACACCGATTCCATATTCTCGGCTTCACCGAGTTTCCATGTCAACTGACAGTTGAGGAACTCGGTGGCACCGATAATTTTGAACCGGTGTCACCGACAGCGAAGGGTATATATTCTGGCGGACCCGACTTTTGAAATCAAACCTTCAAACGTCCAACTCCTCCAAACCCTAGCCGCCGCTCGTGAACCCCTGGTCGTCTCCCTTGACTCCCCGTGAGCCCTCGCTGCTGGGATCTTCGCCGTCGACGGAATCTTCACCGCCGTCATCGCCGTAGCGGACTCCTCTCCGAGTTAGGGTGAGATTTCGATCCCCTCTTGCGATCCACTGTCAAATTCTTGCGCATTAGGGTTGTTCCATCTATATGCCACCGTTTAAGATTGATCCATCCTCAAAGAACCTCCATTAAAATAGGAGAACGAAATTTTTTAGGGTTGAGTTTCCGCCAAGTGTGTCTCGGCGACACCGAGTTGGAAATATCGGTCGTACCGATATGTGGTTTAGGGCAACCGAGAACACTCTCGGTGAAACCGAGTACCTCTTTTCGGTCCCACCGAAAAGGGCTGCCAAGTTTCTGTAACATGAGAGTGTCAGTCTCGGTGGCTCCGAATTTTCTAACTCGGTGGTACCGAAACCCACTTAGCAGAAATTCAAAACTAAGAATTTGAGTTCAAATTTGAGAAAATCTTCTGCATTTTGTGATGCTCAACCTCTCTGCTCTTCTATGCTCTATTCACATGGTCAGCATGTGAGGATCAGATGACAGTCAGAACAACTTCAAAGAGAGTAATGTGGACATGAGCTCAGGCTCTAGCCCTGAAGCTAGATCATCTTCTTATGATGACATCCCCAGCTCACCTGATTTGCCCAAGGCTGCCACCAGGGCAAGGAAGAAGCTAATTTCTGATGAAGAAGATTCTGATTTTGTGCCAGAGGAAGAGATAGCCAAGAGGTAGAAAGAGAAGACTGCCAAGAGCACAGCTACAGATGCTACTACTTCCAAGAAACCTGTCAAGAAGGTCTATGCCAGTGCTGATGCTATGAGGGCACCTGAGAGTGTCAAGGCTAACACTTCAATTTCTGTTGAACCATCAAAGAGTTATATGCCTGAGAAGGCAGGTGACAAGAAGAGAGCCAGAAATAGGATTGTCAAGGTCATTGGCAGACCCACCTCCATGTATGAGGATCCAGCTGATGTTGTAGAGGAGGAAGTGGAGGAAGAGCAAGTGCCCAAGCTCCTCCTTCCAAGAAGAAAAAGCTTCTTGCAGATGCTATGCCAAAGTAGGCTCCTTCAAAGACCAAGAAATCTGCACCCAAGAAACCAGTTGCTCCAAAGCCCAAGAGGACAACCAGAGACATCCCTCTAGCTGCAAAGAACAAGGGTTCTACTTCTAGAGATGCTGAGGAAGAGAACATGCCAGTTTTGAGAAAACCGAGGCCACATATGCCAGAGCATGATGATGCTCATCCTATAGCTGAGGATATGAAGAAGAGGAAAGATTCAGGTCTAAGGTTGTGGAGAGAAAATGACCCCTATGCCTCCAGGAGAAGGACTGCTGTGGATGCCAGATTTCACACCAAGGAACAACAGGACTTTTATGAGACTGTCCTATTGGACAAGTGCCCAGCAATCAGTGACATGAGATATGTTGACTGGGCCTTCATCAAGGAAAATGAAGATTATTTTCCAAGTGTGCAAGACAACTTCCAGTGCATTGATATTGCAAACTTTGTTGGAAGAGAGTTCACTGCCTGGAATGATGAGATGATCATGCAGTTCTACTCTACTGCTCACTTCTATCCAGATGGCAGGACTGTTTGGATGACTGAAGGTACGAGGTACCAATCCACTGTTGATGAGTGGGCTACCATCTTAGGAGCCCCACATGTACAAGAAGGTGATTTGGACGTATATGTTGAAGCCTTCACGGGTGATCTTCTCTCGACTCCATCGACAGCCACCGGAGACCATGCCCAGAGCAACGAGTAGCTCTAAGGCTTTGAACTTTTTGGTAACTTGTTGCCAAAGGGGGAGAGGTCATAGGTCATAGGGCTTTGAGAGAGAGAGTGTTGTTTTTTGGTCCCTTGATAACTCACAAGTGTAGGGATCGTTTGTAGCCTTTTTCGATAAATAAGAGTGTCGAACCCAACGAGGAGCTAAAGGTAGAATAAATATTCCCTCAAGTTCTATCGACCACCAATACAACTCTACGCACACTTTAACGTTTGCTTTACCTAAAACAAGTATGAAACTATTTTGTAGGTGATAGGATAGTTTGCACGAATAAAACTAGAAGTACTTTGCGGGAATAAAACTACGAGTAAATTGCAAGATAATAAAAGTTAGTTGTTTAGTAGAAAGCTTTTGTCAAACAAGAAGGTTATTTGTCCCTAGGCAATTGATAACTAGACCGGTAATCATTACTGCAATTCTATATGAGGGAGAGGCATGAGCTAACATACTTTCTGTACTTGGATCATATGCACTTATGATTGGAACTCTAGCAAGCATCCGCAACTAGCAAAGATCATTAAGGTAAAACCCAACCATAGCATTAAGTATCAAGTCCTCTTTACTCCCATACGCAACAACCCACCTACTCGGGTCTGTGCTTCTGTCATTCACGCCACCCACCATAAGCAAATCATGAACATATTGCAACACCCTACAGCATGGATCCCTCATGTTTGAGCGACACGGATGGCACCATAGGACATCACCAAAATAAAACATACAACTCATACCAACCACGATCATCAATTAGCCATAGGACAAAACAGATCTACTCAAACATCCTAGGATAGCCACATATCATTGGGAAATAATATATGGAGTTGAGCACCATATTTGAGTAGAGATTACAGCGGGGAAGAGAGGTGTTACACCGCTGCATAGAGGGGGAGAGAGTTGGTGTTGACGGCGGCGAAGTTGTTGGTGTAGATCGTCGTCACGATGATTGCCCCGGTGGCGTTCCGGCGCCACCAGGAGAGAGGGGGAGAGAGCCCCCCTCTTTATTCTTATTCCTTGGCCTCCCCCTTAGATGGGAGGAGAGTTCCCCCTTTGGTCCATGGCCTCCATGGTGGTGGAGGGGCAGGAGCCCCTCCGAGATTGGATCTCCCTCTCTGTTCTCTTCTGTTTCGCGTTCCTGTTTTCTGGCCGAAAACCGTTTCTTATATTCCCGGAGATCCGTAACTCCGATTGCGCTGAGATTTTAACACAATTTTTTTCCGGATATAAGCTTCCTTGTGAGGGAGTCCGAGACTAAGGGGTCCTCGGGTCGTCGGCTTATCTCCTGTGGGCCATCTTGGTGGGCCGCTCTGTGGCAACTACACGAAGGCCGGACTACAGGATGACCCCGTGCTCGGGAAGGAAGGTTCTGAAGACTTGGTGTGTCCTCCAAGAAAGAATGGGTGTATCTATGCTCGGATGGAAACTTATCACGTGTAACCCTAGGTACCCCTGGTGTCTATATAAACAAGGGGGCTTAGTTCGTAGGGGGACAAGTCAAGTCATCTTGGGTTTTAGCTCATTTGATCTCGAGGTAGATTAACTCTGTAACCATCATACTCATCAATATAATCAAGCAGGACGTAGGGTTTTACCTCCTCACGAGGGCCCGAACCTGGGTAAACATCGTCTCCTTCGTTCCCTGTTAACCATCGATCCTAGATCCATAGCTCGGGACCCCCTACCCGAGATCCACTGGTTTTGACACCGACATTGGTGCTTTCATTGAGAGTTCCATTGTGAGATCACTGGAGGATCGATGGCTCGCCTAATCATCAGCGAACAGGTTTGCAATGAGGACACCTTCTTCCCTGGACAGACCTTCGCATTCGGCAACATTGTGCTGCTTGCTGACTCGACCGATCACCTTGGCCAGATCGGAAGTTTCGCTCATGGTCAGGGGATCAGGTTCGAGAACCTAGAGTTCACCGTCGACTCCAGTGGCGATCTATTTCTTGCCGAGCCCTCGGTTTCATCCGATGGGCTCGAAAGCCCCGAAGCTTCAACTTCGGGCCCCCTATCCATCCCTACCCTCAGATCTATCCCCGCTAGAGGATTAGCCTCGAGCTCGGATCCGGTAATAGCGCATGAGTACCAGGGTTCGGTCCTTGCCGAATACGCCCCTCGCGAAGACGCCCTAGAGTTTAGTTCCTAGGGCCCTCGAGAGATTGATCCGATCGACCTCTCATGGTTGAACGAAGCTCTGGACCGGATCCAGTCATTGACTATCGTGGACGACCCGACCTCGACCCATGTACAGGTCGGCCTAGAGGCCGGTCACAAGGAATTCTACGGCCCACCCACCACCCATTTAGTAGCCACTGTCGAAGATTTAACCGACATGTTGGACTACGCCTCCGAGGAGGCAGAAGACGTGGATGAAGAGATCGGCGCCCCCGCCCCTATCACTACTGGGCGGTGGACAGCCACCTCCACCTACGATGTATATATGGTGGACACCCCTGATGATAGGTACAATCACACCCCCAAGAAGAACGGCGATAAATCCGGCGAAGCGCCGTCAAACCGCCGGAAACAACGCAAAGGATCCAAGACGAACAAGGGAAGGGAAGCCATCGTAGGCACCGAGGAAAGCGACACCCCGAAAGACCTCGGCGACCTTGAAGCTCCCGAGGAGCCGCTTCAGGACCCGGAGAGGCTCGAGGACCAGCATGACGCCGGGGACCTGAATGATTCCGAGGACGACAACTACCTCCCCACCCCCCCTCTGCAGAGGAGGAGGAAAGCCTCGAAGCCGAAGACTTCACCGTTCCCGAAAACCATGAGCATCAAGAACGATTCAGGCGGCAGCTCATAGCCACCGCCCGGAGCCTAAAGGCAAAGCAGCAGCAGCTCAAAGCCGAACAAGATACCGTCAACAACAGATGGAAGAAAGTCCTTGCATCCGAAGAAGGGTTCGACACTAAGCGACAAGATCAAAACAAGAGCTACCCGCGCCGGCGCCTGCTGCCGCAATTCAATGACGAGGCCTTCGAGCCTGAATCTCCCAGGCGCACTCGGTACGATCAGCCGGACCGCCCCACCCGAGGACGAGACAGGGCGGCTGGAGACGCCGAGTATTGGCCCACATCACCTCGCAGGATAGGAAAGGGGCCAGCACAGCCTGAGGATCGATATGATCTGCGACAGGACCTGGACTATAGAGCATGTCACACTAGATCCATCTACAGATCTTGAGGATACACCCCCGCTAGACGGGATGGGTACCAATCGTGGCTCGACCGCAACCACAGAGGCCGGGAACAATACCGGGCCCAGACAACAGCCGATTTCCGGTGTGACGTAGCCCGAATCAGAGGCGCCGCCCACCCACTATGCTTCACAGACGAGGTTATGCAGCACCAGTTCCCCGAAGGGTTTAAACCCGTAAACATAGAACCATATGACGGGACAACGGACCCAGCCGTGTGGATCAAGACTTCCTTCTCCACATTCATATGGCCAGAGGCGATGATCTTCATGCTATCAAATACCTGCCTATCAAACTTAAAGGACCAGCTCGGCACTGGTTAAACAGTCTCCCTGAAAACTCCATTGGGAGTTGGGAAGAGCTCGAGGACGCCTTCCGATCTAACTTACAAGGCACTTATGTCCGGACTCCGGACTCCTCCGACTTGAGCACTGTCGTCCAGAAAGCCGGGGAATCAGCCAGGCAATTCTGGAATCAGTTCCTGACTAAGAAGAATTAGATCGTTGATTGTCCGGACGCCGAGGCAATAGCCTCGTTCAGACACAATATCCGGGATGAATGGCTAGCTCGTCAGCTTGGCCAGGATAAGCCGAGAACAATGTCTGCCCTCACCTCACTTATGACCCGCTTTTGCGCGGGCGGGGACAATTGGCTAGCTCGTCGAAGCTAGAACCCCAACGACCCCGGCACCTCCGAAGTTCGGGATGGTAACGGGAAGCCACGGCGCAATAAAAACAAATGCCGCCACAGCAACGGCGATGCAGAGGAAACGGCCGTAAATGCCGGTTTCCGCAACTCCAAATACGGACAATGGAAGAAGCCCTCTAAAGGGAATAGAGATGGACCAACCGCCTTGGACAAAATCATCGATAGGCCCTGCCAGATCCATGGCACCCAAGACAAGCCTGCCACTCACACCAACAGAAACTGTTGGGTATTCAAACAAGCCGGCAAGCTTGTAGGCCCACATTGGGGTAACCCGGTGCTGGCAGGGGAGGAGACGGCGGCGGAGCATGACCTGGACCACGTTGGTCAGCTCGACGTTGCTTCTAGCATCTGCGTGATGCGTTTCTGCAGTGCCTTCACTTCCGTGGCCGACCCCCAGTCCAGGCCTTTCTTGATCCACGAGGTCAGCCTCGTGGGGGGTCCGGATCTGAACTCGGAAGGCGCCGCCCAGTCTGCTCCTCGTGGTTCAGTGATGTAGAACCACTCTTTTTGCCAGACTTTGACAGTGTCGATGAAGGTGCCCTCCGGCCACTCTACCTGCGGAAGCTTGCTGATCACCGTGCCTCCGCAATCCGCATGTTGGCTATTTACAATCTTCGGCTTGACGTTGAAGACCTTTAGCCATAAACCAAAATGCGGCTGGACCCGCAAAAAGGCCTCGCAAACGACTATAAGGGCCGATATGTGCATAATGGAGTTCGGGGGGAGATCATGGAAATCTAACCCATAGAAGAACATCAGGCCCCTTACAAAGGGGTGCAGCGGGAAGCTCAGTCCCCGGATGAAATGGGGAATGAACACCACCCGCTCTCCGGGCTTTGGCGTAGGAACCACTTGGCCATCCTCGGGGGCGCGGTGGACGATGTCGACCGGGAGGTAGCCGGCATGCTTCAGCTCCTGGATGTCATTGCCAGTAACGCACGAGGCCTCCCACTTGCCCTACGAGCCTGAGCCGGCCATGGCCGAGCTTGGGGAGAGGCGAAATGTGGCTTGGAGGGAGCTGAAAGAAGATTGGATCTGTGCGCTTGAAGCGAAGGAGGTCGAGAGGGCAAGCTTGAATCTGAGGAGCGTGTGGAGGCTTTGGGGATTTTCTCCATTTTATGGAAGGTCGTAATACCAAGAGCCCTCTTACTGTGCCGCGGACTGTGTCGTTTCTCGAAGCGACCGTGCCGTTATGTGATACGTCTCCAACGTATCTATAATTTTTGCTTGTTTCATGCTGTTATATTATCATTCTTGGATGTTTTACAATCATTTTATAACTATTTTATATCATTTTTTTGGGACTAACCTATTGACATAGTGCCAATGTGCCAGTTGTTGTTTTTGCTTGTTTTTACTTCGCAGAATATCAATACCAAACGGAGTCCAATCGCGACGAAACTTTTTGGAGATTTTTTCTGGACCATAAGACACCCAGTGGGCCAAAGAAGAGCCAGGAAGGTGGGCTGTGGAGAGCACAACCCACCAGGGCGCTCCAGGGGGCCCCCGGCACGCCCTGATGGGTTGTACCCTCCACGGGCCCCCCCTCCACCGCCTCTGATGCCTATAAATTCTCAAATATTTGGAAAACCCTAGGGGAGTCGACGAAACACAATTCCAGCCGCCGCAAGTTCCAGAACCTCGAGATCCAATCTAAACACCATCACAGAGAGGTTCATCTTCTTCATAGGTGCCTCTCCGATGATGCGTGAGTAGTCCACCATAGACCTACGGGTCCGTAGGCAGTAGCTAGATGGCTTCCTCTCTCTCTCTCTTTTGATTCTCAATACAATGGTCTCTTGGAGATCTATTTGATGTAAAATTTTGCGGTTTGTTTGTTGGGATCCGATGAATTTTGAGTTCACGATCAGTTTCTATCCATAAATATTATTTGAGTCTTCTTTGATCTCTTATATGCATGATTATTTATAGCCTCGTATTTCTTCTTCGAATCTTTGGTTTGGTTAGGCCGACTAGATCGATTTTTCTTGCCATGGGAAGAGGTGCTTTGTGATGGGTTCGATCTTGCGGTGTCCTTTCCTAGTGACAGAAGGGGCAGCAAGGCACGCATGTATCGTTCCCATTAAGGATAACAAGATGGGGTCTATTCCTACATGAATAGATCTTGTCTACATCATGTCAGCGTTCTTATTGCATTACTCCGTTTTTCCATGAACTTAATACACTAGATGCATGCTGGATAGCGGTCGATGTGTGGAGCAATAGTGGTAGATGCAGGCAGGAGTCGGTCTACTATCTTGGACATGATGCCTATATAATGATCATCGCCTTGGATATCGTCATGATTATTTGATCTTCTATCAATTGCCGAACAGTAATTTGTTCACCCACCGTGTGCTATGCTCATGAGAGAAGCCACTAGTGAATCCTACGGCCCCCGGGTCTACTTTTCCAACATATTGCTTTCCGATCTATCTTGTTGCCACTTTTGTTTTCAGATCTATTATTCCAAAAACCCAAAAATATACCGCTGCACTTTCTATTTGCCCTTTTTATTTTGTGTTCATGAGAGATCTATCTCTCCTATCTATCACTACCTAATCTATGTTTTTACCGTAGAGAGATTGACAACCTCTCGTTCACGTCGGGTTGCAAGTATTTGTTATTTGTGTGCAGGTGCTGCTTATTGGGTGGTGGTGATCCTCCTACTGGTTCGATAACCTTGGTTTCATAACTGAGGGAAATACTTACTGTTGCTGTGCTGCATCATCCCTTCCTCTTTGGGGAAATACCGACGCAGTCTCAAGCCACGTCATTATGTGCGCGTGGGATAACCTAGATCATTAATTGTATCCCGTGAAAAATGGAGCACGGTCTTCATTGATAAGACGTGCCAATGAAGGGGTGGCCCCGAACCGCGAATCGAGTTCTCATAACTGGCTAAGTGGCCACATCCTGTCCTGGCTTTTCGTCAGAAAAGTTGTCAGGTGAGGCACTATTCATACTCGAGCATTTGGCCTTCGAGGCTAAGCAATGTATATTCAGAAAGCAGGGTGTCATCGGTGGCCGAACTAGGGTCGGTCGGGTATAAAGGGAAGAAAATAACTCACCCCGCAAGCCGGATACTTTGGACGTGCGAAGCAGCTAAGTGTCATGAAGCCCGGCATTGGAGGCTAGTTCGGGGGCTACTGAGGGAGTCCGGGACTAAGTGGTCCTCGGGCCGTCGGCTTATCTCCTGTGGGCCAGCTTGGTGGGCCGCTCTATGGCAACTATAGGAAGGCCGGGCTACAGGATGACCCCGTGCTCGGGAAGGAAGGTTCCGAAGACTTGGTGTGTCCTCCAAGAAAGAATGGGTGTATCTATGCTCGGATGGAAACTTATCACGTGTAACCCTAGGTACCCCTGGTGTCTATATAAACCAGGGGGCTTAGTTCGTAGGGGGACAAGTCAACTCATCTAGGGTTTTAGCTCATTTGATATCGAGGTAGATCAACTTTGTAACCATCATACTCATCAATATAATCAAGCAGGACGTATGGTTTTACCTCCTCACGAAGGCCCGAACCTGTGTAAACATCGTCTCCTTCGTCCCCTGTTATCCATCGATCCCAGATCCATAGCTCGGGACCCCCTACCCAAGATATGCCGGTTTTGACACCGACACCATGCGCCCAAAGTAGAGCTCCAACCGACTTACGAGGAGGCCACGATACACCACCACGCGCCTGGGCCCTAGGCGCACCCTGGTGTCTCGTGGTGGCTATGGGCCTCCTTTTGCGCTGATTCCACCTCCCAAAAATCACAAATATTCCAAAATAATTCTCCATAAATTTTTATCGCGTTTGGACTTCGTTTGATATGTGTATTCTACGAAACAAAAAACATGCAACAAACAGGAACTGGCACTGGGCACTGGATCAATAGGTTAGTTCAATAAATCATATAAATTGTTGCCAAAAGTATGTAAAAGTTGTATAATATTGGCATGAAACAATAAAAAATTATAGATACGACGGAGACGTATCATCCCTCTCTGCTTTTCAAAAACTTTTGGTTTATCGTTTGGTGTTGCAAACTTTTGTCGGTATTTGATCATATACTCTTGTGTGATGCTATTATCGCCTATCTTTGAGATATCTATGTGATGATCATTTACTTATGTTTGGTGTCATGTGCTCATGTAATTCACTCTTATTAATTTTGGCGCACCACCAAATTGTATGTGACATGGAAGAGTGACCCATGATCCTAATCGATTGTGCATTTGCATTCAAACGCAAATTTAAAATAATGCACAAATTTAGGGGGAGCTCTTGCTTATCACATACTTCTCAAAGCGACGATGCTATTCATTGATTATATCTCTCATCGAAGCTTTGATCTATATGTTGTCATCAATTACCAAAAAGGGGGAGATTGAAAGCACAACTTCTCCCTAGGTGGTTTTGGTAATTAATAACAACATATATTTCATTGGACTAATGTTTCCACTAAGTATATTTCAGGAAAAAGTTCAATGGTTGATTGGCAAAGGATTGTGAGGAGACCCCAAGATGCAAGGAATAGGATTGGCAAAGCTACAAGCATGAAGACTCTACATTTTGCTTTGTGAGAAATCACTTTGAGTCCATAGGAAAGCCAATACTATCAAAAGGGGGTGAGGTAATAATGGTGAATGAAATGCTCAAAATGATCAAGTGTTAGTCACCAAAAACACCCACAAGCTCTCCCACAAATATTCTGTCATAGAGCCTACCACTCAAAATCGGTGCCACCAACTATTCCATATCGGCTACACCAAGTCAAAAGCCCAGACAGAAACCCTAGCCAAGTCCCACATCTCGATACTACCAAGTTCCATATCGGTGCAACCGAGTTTCAGTGACCAACTTTCTGTTACCTCATTCACAAGAATCGGAACCTCCGAGAATTGTGAATCGGTCTCACTGAGTTGTGTAACTGCCCTCGGCCACTCCTATCGGTACCACCGAGATTTCCATATCGGTCTCACCGAAAAGCCTAAAGTTGCCACATTTTGAACAAGTCGGTGCCACCGAGTTTCACTTCGGTTTCACCGAGTTGGGTAATAATGTTGTAATGGTTGGATTTTTGGAGATGCCTATACATACCCCTCCACCACATCCCACTCGAAAGAGAAGCACTCAGAACAGACCCACACTTCCCATATCCAAATTTCTGAGAGAGAACCACCTATCCTTGTGTTGAGGTCAAGATCATCCACTCCAACCATATGGATCTTGATTTCTAGCCTCCCCAAGTTGCTTTCCACCCAATCAATCTCTTCTACCCAATCCAAATCTGTGAGAGAGTGATTGAGTGTTGAGGAGACTATCATTTGAAACACGAGAGCAAGGAGTTCATCGTTACTATCGAGCCTATTACCTTTTGGAGGGTGGTTGTCGGTGTCAAAACCAGTGGATCTCGGGTAGGGGGTCCCGAGCTATGGATCTAGGATCGATGGTTAACAGGGGACGAAGGAGACGATGTTTACCCAGGTTCATGCCCTCTTGAGGAGGTAAAACCCTACGTACTGCTTGATTATATTGATGAGTATGATGGTTACAGAGTCGATCTACCTCGAGATCAAACGGGCTAAAACCCTAGATGAGTTGACTTGTCCTCTACGAACTAAGCCCCTGGTTTATATAGACACAAGGGGTACCTAGGGTTACATGTAGTCGGTTGTTACCGAGGGTTCAAACACGCCCATCCATGACTTGGCGGACGCACCACGACACCTAAGGTTTCCTTCCTGATCACGGAGCATCCTTATAGTTCGGTCTTGCCACAGTGGCCACCGAGTACCTCATGAGTTTGGCCCACTCGAGATAGGTCGGCATCCCGAGGACCCCTTAACCCCGGACTCCCTCAGTAGCCTCCGAACTTGCCTCCAACGCCGAGGTACTCTGTCTTCTACAGCTCCACTCGTCCAAGGTCTCCGGCTTGCGAGGCGAGTTCTTTTCTTCTTCCCCGGTTTATCGGACAATAACCTGGCCACTAATAAACCTTTGTGTGTCGAAAACGTCATGGGCCCCACAGTATTAATTTCTCTGCCCAAGGATCAATGAAACCATCGATTCCTACACACCAATAGAGGGCAAGCAACCCAACAGTCTTTTACAGAATTGCCCTTAGCAGGCTGAGGGAGAAACACACCTATTTTAAGCAAGTTAAACTTGCCGCAGGCAACACTTCCTCCCCCCCTCGCCACCGAGAGGCCCTAGAATGAACGAGCTTGGAGATATGGTGAGCGCTCTAGGTTCCTCCTCGCGCCCTCATGGTCCCCTTCCAGGTGACTGGGCAAGCTGTGCTGTTTCCCTTCTTCAACTGCGCAATCTTGAGGTACAAGGATATCTCCCTACTTCGGATCTGGCACCCACTTGCGCTGGATTGACTTCCGTGAATGGCGCGGCTTTTGCGGAGAACTTCCCTGCTCCACGCAAGGACGTTAGGGTATGCCTCGTTTCCTTCCTCTTACGAGGCCTAGGCTTCCCCATTCACCCCTTCTTGAGGGGTTTACTGGAGTTCTACGGGATCTAACTCCACAACCTCACCCCCGGGTCTATCCTACACATCTCGGGCTTCGTTGCCCTCTGCGAGATGTTTCTAGGCTGTGAGCCCCACTTTGATTTATGGAGAAAGTATTTATGTCTCGTCCCCCGCACTCGGGGAGGGTAAATCCGGGAAGTGGGTGGAGCCGAAGTGTGGCGTATAGCCGGGACGGGGTATCCCATCGGGACCCCAAAGAAGGAATCCGAAGAGTGGGCCTCAGAGTGGTTTTATATTGAGGATGTCCCCTTATTCGACCCAGCTCGAAGGGGTTTTCCCGAATACTCCGACGCTCCCTTAAATAAACGATTCAATTGGCGTCCGAAGAGCTCCTCCCAAGAGGAGAGCGCTGAGGTAAAGTGTCTAGCTGTCCAAGCGAAGCTGCTAGCTCATAGCAAGCTAACCATCATCAACGTGATGGCCGCTTCCATTACCCATTGTGTTCAACCTCTTCAACAAAGGATTCATCCCATGTGGCGTTACAACGGGACAAGCGACACAACCCGCTCCCGACGGCAAGGGCCTGCCGATCAGGCAGCGTTGGCGGCCATATTGGCCGATCTCTTTAAAGGAGAAAAAGAAGAATTTGCTCGTCTGTAGATCGGAGAGGGCTACTCAACTCATAACCCCATTGAACGGGTAATCTCATTCACGCTTCCATAGCTCGAAATGCTTATATTTGATTTTACTAATTGGAACTCCGTGTCTTTCTGAACAGAAATGGGGGCGTTGGTTCGAGACAGTTAACTGCCCCGCTCCGCAACCAGAGAATTATTCCCATAACGATGACCCCGGATTTCACTATGATTCGGAGATTTCGATTGATTTCGAGGACGGATCCTTTTGCCAGAGGAGTATTGATGAATCTAAGGTGGCCCTTCTGGCTGATTACCCCGGATCACTTCCTTCCTCCGCAGTAAGTAAAAAGAAGGCTTCTTCTCGGAAAGGACGTGCGCCCCCAGTCATTCCATACATACCGACTTCTACCCCCAAGGGTCGCCGGACCACGCATCGAACACCATCGAGGGTTACACCGGCAAGGTCCGCATCAAATGGCGGCAAGACTCCCGAGCGAGGGAGAACAGCAAGAATCACATCGACCGCTCCCCCCACCAAGAGGTGCTTTACATTAATCTTGCAGTCCGGTCATTGTTTTATCCGCTATAAACACTCATGGTTTCTGACTGAAATACTCAAGAGGCGAGTACAGCCACCTTCATCCGAAGATGTTAACAAGGCGTCAGGTAGACCTCATGAACCGAGGTCTCTGGCACATGCTGAAGTGGATGCGGGAGTCCCTATTGCGGACCAGCATCCCGAGGATTCGGGGGAAGTCTCGGTTACTAATTTCGAGGTTGAAAGCGCAATGAATCATCGGCGGCGGAAGGAGTCATTGCGTCACCCAATATTCTCTGACCAAGAGTTTAATGCTCTTAATTCAGTGGACTCATACCTCGGAGCTGCTCGAGCAAGACTCGATGGAGCCGCTAGACTGATGTCCTCCAACCTGCAGGTGAGTGGTCGGTTTTGACAACCGAACACAACTCCTAACCCGGTAGCCCCCGAGCCTTAATTTGGACGGGACGGCCGAATTTAAGGGTCTAAATTTTGTTTTCATTTATATGTAGGCTTCAAAGAAAAATAACAAGAAGTTGTCGGCAGATCTCGAGTCGAGTCAGGCGGAGTTGCGAGACATTAAGGCCGAACTTGAGCAGGTGAAAAAGTTCACCAGAGAGGCACACGGTGAGTAAAGAGTATTGTTATGTGCAGAAGTTGTTAGGACATCTTTTTTGATGAAAGATTGTTTCATAGCAGCCAAGTCCATAGGACAGCTGCAGAAGGATTTGGATGCTTCTCGAGGATCTCAAAGATATGTTGAGTCTCAGTTGGAGGCTGGTCGTCGTATATTGACTCGAAGTCTTGAGGAGAAGAACAAGCTCAAGGCGGAAAACCAACGACAAGCCGAAGAAATTGAGAGTTTAAAAACTCGATTGTCGCAAGCCCACGAAGAGAACCAGAGATTAAAGGGTGGCATGTTATGTAAGCGAAATTCTAACCTAGAACTCCATAAAGCACTTTTATCGTGTCAAATGTAAGGAGCATGTCGTATTTCGTGCTTAGGTATCCTGACCGGGCGTCCCGAGGAAGAAGTCAGCTCATTTGGAGGGGACCTGTTGAAGAAACTGTCCGTCGTGCATGACCGGGCTCGGAAAGCTATGAAGAGCATGACCATGGCACTCTGTCCAGCCCAGACGCCTCCGGAAGGGATGGCCGAGCTGGCCGATCAATTTAGAGGACCTCAAAGCCGTTTTGAATTATGGAAGACCTCGGCTTGTCGAGAGGGAGCGCGAGAGGCGTGGGCCATGGTGAAGACCCGCTAACTCAACCCAGAGCACTTGGCTCGGGTTGGGCCGGTAGGGCCAGATGGTCGAGAGGTACCTCTGCACTTGGTTTATGACCAAGTGATGCCTGCCGCTCGCATTTCTCAAGAGGATTGCGCCCTTGATGCCATAATAGATCATGTCGACTGATAGCCTAGTGTTTGATTCTATGTAGCTATGTACTTTACATCAAACCGACTCCGTCCGTGTTGTAAACGTTGTCTTAACTGACCATCGGCTTCTGCCTCCCTTGCCAATAGCTAGGGAGTGTTGCGTACTATGTATCCTGCAATAACAGGAAATCATTTCGGAGAACTAGGCAATCCGTCCCTCTGGTGCGAACAGACGAAACGCGCATAGGGAGGTATGTTATATTACTGTTTAACGTAAGAAACATCTTCCGAAGAAAATAGTTCCTCTATGGGTTCCTTTCTTCGGGTTATTACGTAGATCGTAGACGTCATAGCCATGTACCCGTAGTATGCGGATAGTTTGCTATTTGGGGGGAATAATCCCTGTTTGTGGCGAAGAGCACCAACTATATTTTCTTCCTCTGTGGCCGACCAATTTGCTTTTTAAGAACGCTAGCCTTGAGCTTCACCCGTCTAACGTACGTATCCGGGCAATCCAGTTGTAACAATCGCAGAGGTGCTCCCTTTACCCCCTAGCCGAACAATCGGGAACGTAGGGGGTAAACATAGGAGCAAGGCAACCCGGCTTGGCTAAATCTTAATCCCAATTAGTGCATAAAATGGCGCAAAACGATGCTGGAAAGGTGCATACAAGACAAATAGATGCGGAAAACAATATCGTTTTGCTTCGTTAAGAAGCCCCCAGGCGTTACCGGGTAAAACATTTGAGAATGTATGCCGATGAAATCTTAACATAGTTCGGTTTAACTGAACATAGCCTGATAAAATCTAACCAATCCTATAAAAGTAAATAAGGAAGGGAGGGGGGAATACAAGGGTTTAGAGAAGGTGACGACACCGGTCTAGCCGTAGAAGCGCCGAAGGCGAGCTGCGTTCCATGGGTTCGGTTCGAGGCGATTGTCTTGCGGGTTGCGAAGGCGATAAGCTCCTCCTATCAATACTTCATCAATTATGAAAGGGCCATCCCACTTGGGGTTGAGTTTATGCTTCTGTTTCTCTGGGAGGCGTAAGACAAGTTCGCCCGCATTATATGCTTTTGCTCGAACCTCCCTGCTTTGGTAGCGCCGAGCCTGCTGTTGATAAGAAGTAGATCGAGCCCGAGCTATATCGTGCTCTCCTTCCAAGGCGTCTAGGTCGTCCTGCCGATCTAGCGCGACCTCCTTTTCTTCGTACATGCGCACCCTAGGTGCGTCGTGGATGATGTTGTAGGGGAGGACCGCTTCGGCCCCGTACACCATGAAAAACGGTGTGTATCCCGTTGATCGATTCGGGGTGGTGCGCAAACCCCATAGTACAGAATCAAGTCCCTCCACCCAATGACAGTCGGATTCATGAAGGGATTGGACCAGACGAGACTTGATACCACTCATAATGAGGCCGTTGGCCCGTTCGACTTGTCCATTGGTCTGCGGATGATACACTGAGGCATAGTCGAGCTTGATGCCCAAGTTAGCGCACCAATCCTTTACCTCTTGGGCGGTGAAGTTGGATCCATTGTCCATTATTATACTGTGTGGGACACCATAATGGTGCACCACGCCTGATATGAAGTCGATGACCGAGCCCGACTTGGCCGAGCTTACTGGTTTTGCTTCGATCCATTTAGTGAATTTATCGATCATGACCAGTAGATATTTCTTTTTCTTGGTCCCCCCTTTAAGTGGTCCGACCATATCTAACCCCCAGACCGCGAAAAGCCATGTAATGGGTATCGTCCGAAGAGCCGTTGGTGGCATGTGGCTTTGATTTGCAAAGAGCTGACAGCCGCCGCAATGTTGGACGAGTGTGTGGGCGTCCGCTCGAGCACTGGGCCAGAAGAACCCTGCTCGAAAGGCCTTGCTTACCAAGGCCCGCGCTGCTGCATGATGTCCGCCCATGCCTGCGTGAATCTCGGACAAGAGTTGCCTTCCTTCTTCTTCGGATATGCACCGTTTGAGGACCCCCGTAGTGCTTTTTTTTGTATAGTTCACCCTCATGGACCTTGTAGGCCTTTGATCGCTGGATTATGCGTCTCGCCTCCGTCTGGTCGTCAGGGAGTTCTTTGCATAGATGGTAGGCAAGGAAGGGCTCGGTCCATGGTGCGATTACTGCCATGACTTCGTGAGCTGAAGGTGTTTCTTCAATTGTGGAGCCGCCGATGAGTTGCTCATCTGGTTCGACTATAGGGGGGATGACCAGTTCGGCTCCATTTGCTATATTGTCCTTGCTGTCGTCCTGCCATACCACGGATGGCTTGAAGAGCCTTTCTAGGAAGGTGTTCCTAGGGACAGGGTCGCGCTTGGCATCCATGCGGGCGAGGACGTCGGCGGCTTGATTGTTGTCTCTAGAGACATGGTGGAATTCTAGCCCCTCGAACCGTGCGGAGATCTTTAGAACGCATTTCTGTAAGCTGCCATTTTTGGGTTTTTAGCATCGAATTCGCCATTGATTTGTGAGATGGCGAGATTAGAGTCTCCCCGTACTTCGAGTCGCTGTACACACATTGATGTTGCCATCCGGAGTCCGTGCAACAGAGCCTCGTATTTGGCCGCATCGTTTGAGTTGGCATACATGATCTGTAATACGTATCGGATGCTGTCTCTGGTGGGGGATGTGAGGATAACTCCAGCCCCCAGTCTGGCAAGTGTCTTGGATCCGTCGAAGTACATCGTCCAATGTGAATATGTGTTGTATTCTCTGGGGAGCTCGGCTTCCGTCCATTCAGCAAGAAAATCGGCCAACACCTGAGATTTAATAGCTCAGCGTGGCTTGTAAGTGATCTCGAACGGAAGGAGTTCGATGACCCATTTAGCTATACGGCCGGTGGCGTCCCTGTTGTTGATTATATCGTTCAAGGGTGCCTCGGATGCCACCATGACCGAACACTCTTGAAACTAGTGTCGGAGCTTGCGTGATGCCATAAACAATTTATAGGCTATCTTCTGATAATGTGGGTACCTGGACTTGCATGGAGTGAGCACTTCCGATACGTAGTATACTACCCGGAATTTGTGGCCCTCGGCCTCCCGCTCTTCCACGAGAACCGCAATGACGACCTAGTTGGTGGCTGAGATGTATAGTAGCATCGGTTCGCCAGCACCAGGGGCTGCTAGTATGGGGTTACTGGCCAGCAGTGTCTTGATTTCCTCCAGTGCGGCTGCTGCTTCATCAGTCCACTCGAAGTTTTTGGTTCGTTTTAGCAGCCTGTAGAGTGGCAGAGCCATTTCACCAAGGCGGGAGATAAAGCGGCTTAACGCCGCCACACAGCCTGCTAGTCTTTGAACGTGCTTTAGCTCCGTGGGGATTGCTAGTTGGGATAGGGCTCGGATCTTGGCCGGATTAGCCTCTATTTCCCTTTGGGAGACAATGAATCCGAGTAGTTTACCGGCGGGGACTCCGAAGACACACTTGTCCGGGTTGAGCCGTATATCGTACTCCCGAAGACTAGCGAAGGTTTGACCGAGGTCCTCCACCAACTGGCTGACATGTTTAGTCTTGATGACCACATCATCTATGTATGCCTCGATTGTTTGCCAATTTGTTTTTCCAGACATGTATGAATCATGAGCTCGTATGTGGCGCCCGCGTTTTTTAACCCGAAGGGCATTGTGTTAAAGCAGAATGGCCCGTAGGGGGTGATGAAGGCGGTTGCGGCTTGATCGGACTCCTTCATTTTGATCTGATGGTATCCGGAATAGTCGTCGAGGAAGCAATGTGAGTCGTGTCTGGCAGTGGCGTCGATGATCTGGTCAATGCGGTATAAGGGGAAATGATCCTTAGGGCAGGCTTTGTTAAGGTCTTTGAAATCGACGCAAAGCCACCAGGATTTGTCTTTCTTCGGTACCATGACCAGATTTGCCAACCACTCGGGGTGTTTGATTTCTCTGATGAATCCAGCTTCAAGTAGTTTGTCAAGTTCTTCGCCCATAGCTTGACGCTTGGGTTCGGAAAATCGGCGTAAAGCTTGTTTCACCGGCTTGAAGCCTGCGATTATGTTCAGACTGTGTTTCGCCAGCCTTCGTGGGATTCCTGGCATATCTAAGGGGTGCCAGGTGAATATGTCCCAATTTTCACGCAAAAATGTGCGCAGTGCTTCATCAACCGTGGGGTCCAGCTGAGCTCCGATGGATGCTATTTTATTGGGGTCCATTGGGTGTACCTGAAATTTTATGATTTCATCTGCAGGTTTGAAGGATGTGGATTTCGGCCTTTAGCCGAGGATTACGTCATCCTTATCCACTATAGAACGGAGTGTGGTCAGTTCCTCTGCAGCAAGGGTCTCAGCTAGTGCCTCGAGGGCAAGTGATGCTATTTTAATTTCGGCTTGAAGGGCTCTATCCGGCTCACTTGTAATTGTGATCACACCATTGGGTCCCGGCATTTTGAGCTTCATATAACCGTAATGTGGTATAGCCTGAAATCTTGTGAAGGCATCGCGCCCTAAAAGGGCATGATAGCCAGTGTGAAAGGGCACGATATGAAAAAGAAGTTCTTCGGATCTGTAGTTATCGGGGGTACCGAATACTACATCGAGGGCGTCTCATCCTGTACAACGTGCCTCTTTCCCGGGGATGATTCCTCGAAAAGTTGTGCTGCTTCGTTCGATTCGAGATCTATCGAACTGCATTTTGTCTAATGTATCCTCGTAGATGAGGTTTAGACCACTGCCACCGTCCATTAGCACCTTGTGCAACCTGAAGCCATCTACTATGGGGTTGAGGACCAGGCAGCAGGTGCTCGCTCTGTGCGGGTTATCGGTTGGTTATCGTCGCCGAAAGTTATCGGTGTATCTGTCCATGAATTCCTCACTGCCACTTGTAGGATCGAAAGTATGTCTAGAGGGGGGGGTGATTAGACTACTTGACCAAATAAAAGTTCTACCTTTTCCCAATTTTAAGTGTTGGCAGATTTTAGCAATGATAACAAGTCAAGTACACCCTACACATGCATGTCTAAGAGTATAGCAGCGGAAAGTAACAACAAGCATGTAAAGTAGAGGGTAGGAAGGAAGATCAAATGCAATTCGAAGACACGAAGATTTTTCCCGTGGTTCCGATAGGTGGTGCTATCGTACGTCCACATTTATGGAGTCTTCAACCCACGGAGGGTAACGGTCGCGAGAGTCCACGGAGGGCTCCACCCATAAGGGTCCACGAAGTAGCAACCTTGACTATTCCATAATGGCTTCCGTCCACGAAGGACTAGCCTCACTATGGGTAGATCTTCACGAAGTAGGCAATCTCCTTGCCCGTACAAACTTCTTGGTTCAACTCCACAACACGAAGTAGGAGGCTCCCAAGCGACACCTAACCAATCTAGGAGGCACCACCCTCCAAAAGGTAATAGGCTCGGCAATGTCGATGAACTCCTTGCTCTTGTGCTTCAAGATGATAGACTCCTCAACACACAATCACTCTCTCACAGATTTGGCTATGGTGGAAGAGATTGATTTGGTGGAAAGCAACTTGGGGAGGCTAGAGATCAAGATTCATATGGTAGGAATGGAATAGCTTGATATCAACACATGAGTAGGTGGCTCTCTCTCAGAAAATAGGATGGGGCAAGTATGGAATAGTTCTGAGTACTTCTCTTTCGAGTGGGTGGTGGTGAAGGGGTATATATAGGCATCCCCAAAAATCCAACCGTTACACCTAAAGTGACCAACTCAGTGACACCGAAGTGTAAAACTCGGTGGTACCGAAGTGACCAAAAGGCAGTAACTTTTGAATCTTGATACGTCTCCAATGTATCTATAATTTTTGATTGTTCCATGCTATCATATTATCTGTTTTGGATGTTTTATAAGCATTAATATGCTATTTTATATTATTTTTGGGACTAACCTATTAATCTAGAGCCTAGTGCCAGTTTCTGTTTTTTCCTTGTTTTTGAGTATTGCAGATAAGGAATATTAAACGGAGTCCAAACGGAATAAAATCTTCGGAATGATTTTTCTTGGACCAGAAGAAACCCAGTAGACTTGGAGATGAAGGCAGGAGACCTGTCGTGGAGTCACAAGCCACTAGGGCGCGCCCTAGGGGGGGCGCCCCCCTGGCTTGTGGCCCCACGGCAGCCCTCCTAACCCTATTCTTCGGCTTATAAATTCCCAAATATTCCCTGGATACCAAAAAAGAGCCCCGAAAATACTTTTCCGCCGTCGGAAGCCTCTATTCCCGTGAGATCCAATCTTGGAGCCTTTTCCGGTAATCTGCCGGAGGGGGATTCGATCACGGAGGGCATCTACATCAACTCCATTGCCCCTCCGATGATGCGTGAGTAGTTTACCACAGACCTTCGGGTCCATAGCTAGTAGCTAGATGGCTTCTTCTCTCTCTTTGTTCTTTAATACCATGTTCTTCATGATCTTCATGGAGATCTATCCGATGTAATACTCTTTTGCGGTGTGTTTGTCGAGATCCGATGAATTGTGGGTTTATGATCAGCTTATCTATGAATATTATTTGAATCTTCTCTGAATTCTTATATGCATGATTTCATATCTTTGTAAGTCTCTTCGAGTTATTGGTTTGGTTTGGCCAACTAGATTGGTAATTCTTGCAATGGGAGAAATGCTTAGTTTTGGGTTCAATCTTGCGGTGTCCTCACCCAGTGACAAAGTAGGGGTAGCGAGGCACGTATTTGTATTGTTGCCATCGAGGATAAAAAGATGGGGTTTTCGTCATATTGCTTGAGTTTATCCCTCTACATCATGTCATCTTACCTAATGCGTTACTCTGTTCTTCATGAACTTAATACTCTAGATGGAGGCAGGAGTCGGTCGATGTGTGGAGTAATAGTAGTAGATGTAGAATCGTTTCGGTCTACTTGACACGGACGTGATGCCTATATGCATAATCATTGCCTTGGATATCGTCATAACTATGCGCTTTTCTATCAATTGCTCGACAGTAATTTGTTCACCCACCGTATTATTTTCCTTCATGAGAGAAGCCTCTAGTGAAACCTATGGCCCCCGGGTCTATTTTCCATATTATATTTTCAGATCTATAAACCAAAAATACCAAAAATACCTCGCTGCATTATTTTTACTTTTGTTTTACTTTATGTTCTAGCAATCTTTTATATCTATCTCTATCAGATCTCATCCTTGCAAATAACTGTGAAGGGATTGACAACCCCTTTTAGCGTTGGGTGCAAGAGTTTGATTGTTTGTGTAGGTGCGAAGATTGGGGACTTGCTTGTATCTCCTACTGGATTGATACCTTGGTTCTCAACAACTGAGGGAAATACTTATCTACTTTGCTGCATCACCCTTTCCTCTTCAAGGGAAAACCAACGCAAGCTCAAGAAGTAGCAAGAAGGATTTCTGGCGCCGTTGCCGGGGAGATCTACATCAAGCCTACCAAGTACCCATCACAAACTCATCTCTTGCATTTACATTATTTTCCATTTGCCTCTCGTTTTCCTCTCCCCCACTTCTAAAACGATTTTCAGAAAAAACCAAAAATATTTGCCTTTTTATTCGCCCTTCTTCCGTTCGTCTTTCCGTTTGCTCTTCGATTGCTTGTGTGCAAGATTGCTTGCTTTGTCACCATGACTCAAGAGAATACCAAGTTGTGTGACTTCTCCAATACTAATAATAATGATTTTATTAGTACTCCGATTGCTCCCGCCACTAGTGCGGAATCTTATGAAATTAATGCTGCTTTGCTTAATCTTGTTATGAAAGAACAATTTTCCGGCCTTCCCAGTGAAGATGCCGCATCCCATCTAAATACTTTCGTTGAGTTGTGTGATATGCAAAAGAAGAAAGATGTGGATAATGATATTGTTAAATTGAAGCTATTTCCGTTCTCACTATGAGATCGTGCTAAAACTTGGTTTTCATCTTTGCCTAAAAATAGTATTGATTCATGGAATAAGTGTAAAGATGCTTTTATTTCCAAGTACTTTCCGCCCGCTAAGATCATCTCCCTTAGGAACGATATAATGAATTTTAAGCAACTTGATCATGAGCATGTTGAACAATCATGGGAGAGGATGAAACTAATGATTAGAAATTGCCCCGCGCATGGTTTGAGTTTATGGATGATTATACAAATTTTCTATGCGGGATTGAATTTTGCTTCTAGAAATCTTTTAGATTCCGCCACGGGTGGTACTTTTATGGAAATCACATTAGGAGAAGCTACGACACTCCAAGATAATATTATGGCAAATTACTCTCAATGGCATACCGAAAGATCTCCTACTAGTAAAAAAGTGCATGCTATTGAAGAAATAAATACTTTGAGTGAAAAGATGGATGAATTGATGAAATTGTTTGCTAGTAAGAGTGCTCCTATTGATCCTAATGATATGCCTTTGTCTTCTTTGATTGGAAATAATAGTGAATCTATGGATGTGAATTTTGTTGGTAGGAACAATTTTGGTAATAACGCGTATAGAGGTAATTTCAATCCTAGGCCGTTTCCTAGTAATTCCTCTAATAATTATGGTAATTACTACAACAATTCTTATGGAAATTATAATAAGATGCCCTCTGATCTTGAGAATAATATTAAAGAATTTATTAGCTCGCAAAAAGGTTTCAATGCTATGATTGAAGAAAAATTGCTCAAGATTGATGATTTGGCTAGGAACGTTGATAGAATTTCTCTTGAGATTGATTCTTTGAAAATTATATCTATTCCACCCAATCATGATATTAATGAGTCCTTAAAGTCTATGAGAATTTCTATTGATGAGTGTAAGGAAAGAACCGTTGGAATACGTGCTAAGCGTGAATGGCTTGAAAAAGTGTGTTCTCGTGATAATAATGATGAAAATCTTAAAGTGATTGGTGTGACTCCTATTAAATCTTTGTTTTCTAATATAAATCTTGATAAATATGGGACTGGAGATAAGTCAACTTTAGTTAAAAGGCGTCCCAATGATTCGGAGTTTATAGATCTTAATACTAAGATTGATAAAAGTGGGATTGAAGAGGTCAAAACTTTAAATAGCAATGAACCCACTCTTTTGGATTTCAAGGACTTTAATTATGATAGTTGTTCTTTGATTGATTGTGTTTCCTTGTTGCAATCCATGTTGAATTCTCCTCATGCTTATAATCAAAATAAAGCTTTTACTAAACATATCGTGGATGCTATGATGAAATCTTTTGAAGAAAAACTTGAGTTGGAAGTTTCTATACCTAGAAAGCTTTATGATGAGTGGTAACCTAATATTAAGATTAAAATTAAAGATTATGAGTGCCATGCTTTGTGTGATTTGGGTGCTAGCGTTTCCACGATTCCAAAAACTTTATGTGATGTGCTAGGTTTCCGTGAATTTGATGATTGCTCTTTAAATTTGCATCTAGCGGATTCCACCATTAAGAAACCTATGGGAAGGATTAATGATGTTCTTATTATTGCAAATAGGAATTATGTGCCTGTAGACTTCATTGTTCTTGATATAGATTGCAATCCTACATGTCCTATTATTCTTGGTGGACCTTTCCTTAGAACGATTGGTGCAATTATTGATATGAAGGAAGGAAATATTAGATTCCAATTTCCATTAAGGAAAGGCATGGAGCACTTTCCTAGAAAGAAAATAAAATTACCTTATGAATCTATTATGAGAGCTACTTATGGATTGCATACCAAAGATGACAATACCTAGATCTATTGTGTTATGCCTAGCTAGGGGCGTTAAACAATAGCGCTTGTTGGGAGGCAACCCAATTTTATTTTTTATACTTTTGTTTTTGCTTCTGTTTTTGAGTGTTTTACACATTATTACCTCTGTAGTAATTGTGTTTTATTTTTTAAATTAGTGTTTGAGCCAAGTAAGACCTTTTGGGATGGTCTACGGTGTTTGTGATTTGATTTTGCTGAAAAACATAAACTTTTGCTCTCAGTCCAGGAATTTTGTAAATTCACTGGAACGTGCTTTTGATATGAAATTTTTACACAAGATTGATATACAAATTTCCCTGATTTTACTAATTTTTCAGAATTTTTGGAGTTACAGAAGTATTCGAAGTCTATAGATTGCTACAGACTGTTCTGTTTTAGACAGATTCTGTTTTCTTTGTGTTGTTTGCTTATTTTGATGTATCTATGGGTTGTATCGGGGAGTATGAACCATGGAGAAGTTGGAATACAGTGGATATTACACCAATATAAATAAAGAATGAGTTCACAACAGTACCTAAAGTGATGATTTATTTTTCTTATACTAACGGATCTCATGAGTTTCCTGTTGAGTTTTGTGTGGTGAAGTTTTCAAGTTTTGGGTAAAGATTTGATGGACTATGGAATAAGGAGTGGCAAGAGCCTAAGCTTGGGGATGACCAAGGCACCCCAAGCCATATTCAAGGATACCAAAAAGCCTAAGCTTGGGGATGCCCCGGAAGGCATCCCCTCTTTCGTCTTCAATCCATCGGTAAATTTACTTGAGGCTATATTTTTATTCACCACATGATATGTGTTTTGCTTGGAGCGTCTTGTATGATATGAGTCTTTGCTTTTTAGTTTGCCACAATCATCCTTGCTGCACACATCTTTTGAGGGGGACACGCATTAATCGTGAATTTATTAGAATACTCTATGTGCTTCACTTATATCTTTTGAGCTAGGCAATGTTGCTCTAGTACTTCACTTATATCTTTTTAGAGCACGGTGGTGTTTTATTTTATAGAAATTATTGAACTCTCGTACCTCACTTATATTATTTTGAGAGTCTTTAAACAGCATGGTAATTGGTTTAGGTTATGAATTTAGTCCTAATATAATGGGCATCCAAGAGGGATATAATAAAAACTTTCATATTAAGTGCATTGAATATTATGAGAAGTTTGATTCCTTGCATATAGTTTTGAGATGTAAAGATGGTAATATGAGAGTCATGCTAGTGAGTAATTGTGAATTGGTAGAAATACTTGTGTTAAAGTTTGTGATTCCCGTAGCATGCACGTATGGTGAACTGTTATGTAACGAATTCGGAGCATGATTTGTTTAATGTTTGTCAACCTTTGTGTGAGGGTCGGGAGCGCGCGATGGTTAACTCCTACCAACCTCTCCCCTAGGAGCATGCGTCTAATACTTTGCTTCTATAACTAATAGACTTTTGCAATAAGTATGTGAGTTCTTTATGACTAATGTTGAGTCCATGGATTATACGCACTCTCACCCTTCCACCTTTGCTAGCCTCTCTAGTACCACGCAACTTTCACCGGTGCATTAAACCCACCTTCCTCAAAACAACCACCATATACCTTCCTCAAAACAGCCACCATACCTACCTATTATGGCATTTCCATAGCCATTCCGAGATATATTGCCATGCAACTTCCACCGTTCCGTTTTTCATGACACGCACCATCACTTTCATATTGCATATAGAGTCATATTTTGTTCTAGGTATCCAGTTGTAATTTTTGAGTTGTAAGTAAATAAAAGTGTGATGATTTTCATTATTAGAGCATTGTCCCGTGAGAGAAAAGGATGATGGAAGCTATGACTCCCTCACAAGTTGGGATGAGTCTCCGGACTTTACAAATAATAAAAGAGGCCAGCGAAGCCCAAATAAAAAAAAAGAGGCCAAAGATGCCCACCAAAATAAAAAAAATGAGAGAAAGAGAGAAGGGACAATGCTACTATCTTTTTCCACACTTGTGCTTCAAAGTAGCACCATGATCTTCATGATAGAGAGTCTCCTATTTTGTCACTTTCATATAACTGGTGGAATTTTTCATCTTATGCACAACCACTTAGTTTCTTTTTGAGCTTTCATACACTTATAGCTCTAGTGCATTCGTTGCATGGCAATCCCTACTCACTCACATTGATATCTATTGATGGGCATCTCCATAGCCCGTTGATACGCCTAGTTGATGTGAGACTATCTTCTCCTTTTTCCTCACAACCTCCACCATATTCTATTCCACCTATAGTGCTATATCCATGGCTCACGCTCATGTATTGCGTGAGAGTTGAAAAGGTTTGAGAACATAAAAGGTGTGAAACAATTGCTTGACTTGTCATCGGGGTTGTACATGATTTAGATACTTTGTGTGGGGAAGATGGAGCATAGCCAGACCATATGATTTTGTAGGGATAACTTTCTAAGGCCATGTTATTTCGAAAGGACGCAATTGCCTTGTTAGTATGCTTGAAGTATTACTATTTTTATGTCAATATTAGACTTTTGTTTTGAATCTTATGGATCTGAATATTCATGCCACAATAAAGAATATTACATGGATAAATATGTTAGGTAGCATTCCACATCAAAAATTCTATTTTTATCATTTACCTACTCGAGGACGAGCAGGAATTAAGCTTGGGGATGATTGATACGTCTCCAACGTATCTATAATTTTTGATTGTTCCATGCTATTATATTATCTGTTTTGGATGTTTTATAAGCATTAATATGCTATTTTATATTATTTTTGGGACTAACCTATTAATCTAGAGCCTAGTGCCAGTTTCTGTTTTTTCCTTGTTTTTGAGTATTGCAGATAAGGAATATTAAACGGAGTCCAAACGGAATAAAATCTTCGGAATGATTTTTCTTGGACCAGAAGAAACCCAGCTGACTTGGAGATGAAGGCAGGAGACCTGCCGTGGAGTCACAAGCCACCAGGGCGCGCCCTAGGGGGGGGGGGCGCCCCCCTGGCTTGTGGCCCCACGGCAGCCCTCCTAACCCTATTCTTCGGCCTATAAATTCCCAAATATTCCCTTGATACCAAAAAAGAGCCACGAAAATACTTTTCCGCCGCCGGAAGCCTCTGTTCCCGTGAGATCCAATCTTGGAGCCTTTTCCGGTAATCTGCCGGAGGGGGATTCGATCACGGAGGGCATCTACATCAACTCCATTGCCCCTCCGATGATGCGCGAGTAGTTTACCACAGACCTTCGGGTCCATAGCTAGTAGCTAGATGGCTTCTTCTCTCTCTTTGTTCTTCAATACCATGTTCTTCATGATCTTCATGGAGATCTATGCGATGTAATACTCTTTTGCGGTGTGTTTGTCGAGATCCGATGAATTGTGGGTTTATGATTAGCTTATCTATGAATATTATTTGAATCTTCTCTGAATTCTTATATGCATGATTTCATATCTTTGCAAGTCTCTTCGAGTTATTGGTTTGGTTTGGCCAACTAGATTGGTAATTCTTGCAATGGGAGAAATGTTTAGTTTTGGGTTCAATCTTGCGGTGTCCTCACCCAGTGACAAAGTAGGGGTAGCGAGGCACGTATTTGTATTGTTGCCATCGAGGATAAAAAGATGGGGGTTTCGTCATATTGCTTGAGTTTATCCCTCTACATCATGTCATCTTACCTAATGCGTTACTCTGTTCTTCATGAACTTAATACTCTAGATGCAGGCAGGAGTCGGTCGATGTGTGGAGTAATAGTAGTAGATGCAGAATCGTTTCGGTCTACTTGACACGGACGTGATGCCTATATGCATAATCATTGCCTTGGATATCGTCATAACTATGCGCTTTTCTATCAATTGCTCGACAGTAATTTGTTCACCCACCGTATTATTTTCCTTCATGAGAGAAGCCTCTAGTGAAACCTATGGCCCCCGGGTCTATTTTCCATATTATATTTTCAGATCTATAAACCAAAAATACCAAAAATACCTCGCTGCATTATTTTTACTTTTGTTTTACTTTACGTTCTATCAATCTTTTATATCTATCTCTATCAGATCTCATCCTTGCAAATAAAGTGAAGTGATTGACAACCCCTTTTAGCGTTGGGTGCAAGAGTTTGATTGTCTGTGTAGGTGCGAAGATTGGGGACTTGCTTGTATCTCCTACTGGATTGATACCTTGGTTCTCAACAACTGAGGGAAATACTTATCTACTTTGCTGCATCACCCTTTCCTCTTCAAGGGAAAACCAACGCAAGCTCAAGAAGTAGCAAATCTCGGTGAGACCGATACATAACTCTCGGTGGTACCGATTAGGTGACCAACGGTCCGATCCAAAAAACTCGGTAAGACCGATTTTATGAAACGACGTAACAGAAAGTTGGCAAGCTGAACTCGGTGCCACCGATGCAGAATCGGTTGCACTGAATGGGTAGGGTTTGGCATGGGTCTGTCTGAGTTTTGGAATCGGTGGGACCGAGTGGGAATTGTTGGTAGCACCGATTTTCAAGATAGGCTTGGACAGACTTTTGTGAAAGAGTTTGTGGGTGTTTTTGGTGACTATCACTTGTGCACGTGGAGCATTTTGTTCACCAACAGTACCTTACCCCCTTTTAATAGTATTCGCTTTCCTATGGACTCAAAGTGATTTCTCACAAAGTAAAATGTAGAGTCCTCTTTCTTGAAGCTTTGCCAATCCATTTTCCTTGCATCTAGGGGTATCTCCACAATCCTTTTGCCAACCCATCATTGAACTTTTCCTAAAATATACTTAGTGGAAACATTAGTTCAATGACATATATGTTGTTATTAATTACCAAAACCACCAAGGGAGCAAATGTGCTTTCAACCTGGTGTATTTGATCGAGTTCTCGAAGAGCTCTCTTCCTCTGAATTTTGGAGGAAAACGTCTCATAGATCGTTAGGACCTCAGCGTTGTTTTCGGGTGGCGTTGCTGAACGTCTGCCTGGGGGTGAGGCCACGAGGATGGCCTCTCCGCTCTTCGCGACTTGCCTAACGACCCAGCAAGCTCGAAGGCTGTGAGTTGGGCTCGTGTTTAGCGAGGCGGAGTGTATGGGGGCATGGCTTGTCCAGTAGTCCATCAAGGACGATTCTTTCTTTTGTAGGGTATTTATTCCTTTTCTCGGCGGGCTCATGTTTGGCCGGCCATTGCAGGGGTACGAGCCTCTTCCGAACTCCTCTAGGTTGTTCGGCATGGACTGGCTCCATGCACAATTGTTGTGCTTTCCACATGCTTTCCATGGCGCAATACTTTTGCACCAGGTCCGACAGCTCGGAGAAATTTTGAACGCGGTGACGGGCGAGGGCGTTGAGAATTCCTTCATCATGGCGATTACGCCGGAAGGTTGCAATCATATCCTGGCCGCTACGGCCCTTCATCCTGTCTTTGTTGAGGAGGAATCTGGCCCAAAAATGATGGACCAATTCACCTGGTTGTTGTTTGACCTCCCGTAAGACCATTGTGCCAGGCTCTCCTGCGCTTGGAAAACGCTTGATTTGGGTGGTGGGTGGGGAAAAATTTCGTGCCCCAGTAAGGTGCGAGTCCGAAATCCTGACGGCCGTGTCTAGTGCCATTGTGGGGTTTGTCTCGGCAGGTTTGGAGTGTGTAGCATCGGCGGGGCCTTGCTGCATGGACTCCAGGTGGTGCGCTAGATCGGCCACTGGTCTCGAATCGTTACCGGGGGGAAGTCCCGATTCTGAACCGTGAGAAGGATCCAGGTGATCGGAGACCGGGATGTAAACCGTTCTTAACTCCGGTGGTTGAGAGGACATACTTCTGGCTGGGCACTCGACGGTGGTGACCAAGTGTGTCACCGATGGGACATGAATTTCCCTGTCGTCGGGCCTAAGCCCAATCTGGTCGTAGACCGAGGGTTGGCCGTCGGTCATGCCCAGGGCTTGAATCCTGTCGAGCGACTCATTCAGTGACGAGACTTCAGCAGAGTCCGCGTTACACGCGCGCCCCGGGTCGGTTTGTGGCGCCATCGCCTTGGGGTCGTTAGAGGACGCCCCCGGGCTATGTGCGGCTGGGGCTGATTCAGGCATATCGACCAGGCTAGGCTTCAAGGCCGAACTAGGGACAAAGGCCGCCCCAGTGGCCGGGTCTTCTACTCCCGAAGTCAAGGCGTCGGGGTTTGTGGGCCCTTCAAGGAGAGCAGAGAGCTTTGTTAAAACAAGATCTCCCCGGGAGTCGGCGATGAACTCTAGGTTCCCGAACCTGACCTCCTGATGGGGGGTAAAACTTCTGACCTGGCCGAGGCGGCCGGCGAGATCGGCATGCAGCACAATGCTTCCGAAAGCGAAGATCTGACTAGGGATGAAGATGTCCCTGTTGTGGACTTCATCGATGAGGATTAAGCGAGCCATCGATCTTTCGGCGATTCACAGCGGAACTCTCAATGAAAGCACCAATGTCGATGTCAAAACCGGCGGATCTCGGGTAGGGGGTCCCGAGCTATGGATCTGGGATCGATGGTTAATAGGGGACGAAGGAGACGATGTCTACCCAGGTTCAGGCCCTCTTGAGGAGGTAAAACCCTACGTCCTGCTTGATTATATTGATGAGTATGATGGTTACAGAGTCGATCTACCTCGAGATCAAACGGGCTAAAACCCTAGATGAGTTGACTCGTCCTATACGAACTAAGCCCCTGGTTTATATAGACACCAGGGGTACCTAGGGTTACATGTAGTCGGTTGTTACCGAGGGTTCAAACATGCCCATCCATGACTTGGCGGACGCACCACGGCACCTGAGGTTTCCTTCCTGATCATGGAGCATCCTTATAGTTCGGTCTTCCCACAGTGTCCACCGAGTACCTCATGAGTTCGGCCCACTCGAGATAGGTCGGCATCCCAAGGACCCCTTAGCCCCCGACTCCCTCAGTGGTGCCTCCTAGATTGGTTAGGTGTCGCTTGGTAGCCTCCTACTTCGTGTTGTGGAGTTGAACCAAGAAGTTTGTAAGGGCAAGGAGATCGCCTACTTCGTGAAGATATACCCATAGTGAGGCTAGTCCTTCGTGGACGGAAGCCGTTATGGAATAGTCGAGGTTGCTACTTCGTGGACCCTTATGGGTGGAGCCCTCCGTGGACTCTCGCGACCGCTACCCTCCGTGGGTTGAAGACTCCATAAACATGGATGTACCATAGCACCACCTATCGGAACCACAGGAGAAATCTTCGTGTCTCCAAATTGCGTTTGATCTTCCTACCCTTATCCTCTTACATATGCTTGTCTTTACTTTCCGCTGCAATACTCGTAGACATGCATGTGTAGGGTGAACTTGATATGCTAGAATTGCTAAAATCTGGCAACCAATTAACTTGGGAAAAGGTTAGGTTTTTATTTGGTCAAGTAGTCTAATCACCCCCCTCTAGACCTACTTTCGATCCCTACAGCTACCAAGAGAAGAACATTTCAATGAGGCTACTAGATTTATTTTCACTGAACTGCAGAAGGTAGAGGATGATAGGTCCCAAGGAAAATCCGTGGATGTGGAGCTAATGGACAGTGACATAGAGAGGGAAGGACATGAGATAGAAGAAAATAATATGCGAGAGGATATCATGCCTGACTTCCGTCAATTGGGTGTTGGGTTAGTTAATGAGTCCACTGAAGATTAGAACAGGAGGGAAGAAAGCAAAAGGTATGGGGACCAGTGCAAGCTGCAAGGAGAAGTGCCAGGAACTTGGGATCTCAACATGTCATGGAAAAAGCCAAGTTGATTCAGATGAAGAAGAACCTGGAAATCCCCAGTTTAAAAGGTATGGCTACCCATAAACCATTTGATGTTCTTCCTGTTCAGGAGATAGTAGATATGACTAATACTGTTGGTATTGTCATTAATGATGATGGTGCTAGAAAGGATGAGGTTGACATTGTAGAAAATAGGGATGGGTTACAGGTTAGGACCCAAGGAAAACCAGATAGTGAATGTGATGTAGATGATGTAGAATTAGCCAGAAACTGGTCACATGGACTGAAAACTAGATGGGGTAAGCACCCAGTAAAAGGTTCCAATGAAATACATCTTCTGGAATTCCAAGGGTTTGCTTGCTCCTGGTAGGAAGAAGTGTATAGAGGATACCATGTGGCCCTTAAAACCTGAGTTGATAGGTTTTCAGGAGACCAAATAAAGTGATTTCTTTAGAAACTTTCTTAAAAACCTGATGGGTAATAGGAATTTCTCTTGGAATTTCCTTCGTTCCAAGGGCTCTGCTGGAGGCATTTTAGTTGGTGTAGATGTAGATGCATTTGACATTATTAGTTGGGACATTAAAAAATACTCTGTTAATGTGATGGTTAAAAATAGGAGAGATGAATGTGTAACTAGGGTGTCTACTGTTTATGGCCCGACCTATGAGGAGGAGAAATTGGATTTTATTTCTGAATTACATGAATTGTGTCTAGGCTGGGATGGCCCTTGTCTGTTTGGGGGGGGGGGACTTTAACCTTGTTAGGTGCCCCACAGACAAGAACAATGGTAATGTCAATTATAGGTGGGTAGACAAATTTAATATCTGGGTGGACATGTGGTCTCTGTTGGAGATCAACATGTCTCGTAGGATGTACACTTGGGCTAACAATCAGGAGAATCTGATTATGTCCAAAATAGATAGGATCTTTTGTTCCACATAATTTGATGCTAAATACCCATTAGCCACTGCAGTAGCCTTACCTAGGGTTGGCAGTGACCATACACCCATTGTTTGGGACTAGGGTGGATGGGACTCCCAAATCTAGGAGTTTTAAATTTGAGAAGTGGTGGATTACCAGACCTGATTTCAAGGGGCATGTTGAGAAAGCATGGGGGAGTAGATGCCCCAGTAATAATCCACTTGATATCTGGCAGCATAAAGTTAGGGCTTTCAGGAGGTTGGCTAAAGGTTGGAGTAGGAATATAGAAGCTTTCCTTAGGAAGAATAAGAAAGAACTTATGGAGGAATATGATATATTGGATGTTAAAGCTGAGACTGGAGAGCTCACAGACGTAGAAAAGAATAGGATGGCAGGCATTTTTAAAGATTTGTCCATGATTTGGCAGGTAGAAGAGATTAAAGCTAGGCAGAGAGCTAGAGACAGAGATATTCTTGAAGGTGATAGGAATACTGCTTATTTTAATGCTGTTGCTAATCAGAGGAGGAGGAAGAAGACCATTCATATCAAAGAGGGGGATGAGGGTCTTGTTACCGATCCTGATGGGATGCAGAAAATTGTTGTATACTACTATAAAAACTATTTGAGTGGGAACCTAGACCTGACATTAAACTTAGAGATGATTTTTCTCTCGGGAGGAGAAAATTTCTGACTAGGAAAATGCTGCTTTAGAGGCTAGGTTCTCTGAGAAGGAGATCAAAGAGGCAGTCTTTGGCTCATAATCAGATGGGGCCCCTGGCCCTGATGGTCTCCCTTTCATGTTTTACCAGGAATTCTGGGACATTGTGAAAGGGGACCTGATCACTATGTTTGATGCCTCGTTTGAAGAGGATCTAGATCTTTTTAGATTAACCTTTTCTATGATCACCCTCATACCTAAAGAGAATGATGCTAAAACTATGAACAAATCGAGGCCTATTAGCTTGCTTAACTGCAGTTTTAAGATTTTCTCTAAAGTCCTCACTAATAGGTTAGCTATGATTTTGGGCAGATTGATATCTGATTGTCAATCGACCTTTGTTAGAGGGAGATACATTCTGGAGAGTGTGGTGACTGCTCATGAAATTGTTCATGCGGTGCATGCCTCAGGAGACAAAGGCCTGTTTTTTAAGATTGATTATGAGAAAGCTTATGATAAAGTAAATTTAGACTTTGTGTTTGAGGTCCCGACTCTTAGGGGATCTGGGAGGAGATGGATTGGTTGGATTAAGAGTCTGACTGAACAAGGCTCTGTGGGAGTGAAACTGAATGGGGTAGAGAGTGATTTTTTCCTCACTGGAAAAGGACAGTGGCAGGGGGATTCTTTTTCTCCTCTGCTATTCAATCTGGTGGTGGATGTGTTTTCTAGGATGTTAGTTAAAGGTAGTAGAGCTGGGCTGATTAGTGGGCTTTGTCCTCGTATAGTGGAAGGGGGGGTGATGTGTCTGCAATATGCAGATGACACTCTCCTTTTCCTTCAGGATGATCCCAGAGTGGCCCTTAACCTCAAATGGATTCTTACCTGTTTTGAGCAGGTTTCAGGGATGACGATTAACTTTCATAAGAGTGCATTGATTCCTATTAATATGACACCTGAAGAGGTGGTTCCTTTTATTGATATCTTTCAATGTGTGCTGGGGGACTTCCCCATTAAATATCTGGGAATTCCCCTGCACTATAGTAAGCTGAGTAGGGAAGATTTGCAAGCTCTGGTAGACAAGATTCTTGCCAGAATTGCTGGGTGGAGAGGTAATCTTCTATCCTTTCTGGGCAAGATTACTTTGATCAGGTCCTGTCTGGCCAGTATCCCCCTCTACATGTTGTCTTTTATTAAATTTCCTAAGTGGGCTCTCCAGGTCATCAACTCACATATGGCTAACTGCCTGTGGAGTGATAGTGAGGGCAACAATAAAATTCATTTAGCTAATTGGCCTTCCATTTGCATGAAAAAAGAGTTTGGGGGCATGGGAGTTTTGAATCTACAAGACATGAATGTGTGTTTGATAGGGTCATGGGTTAAGAGATATATTGCTGGGGAAGGGTCTCTCTGGAGGAGAATCCTAGACAATAAATACAATACTAGAAACCCCAATATTCTTTGCTGTCATGATACCAATGCTTCACAGTTTTGGAAAGGTGTTGTTTGGGCCATCCAGGCTGTGAAGTTGGGATATAGATGGTGCGTAGGGGATGGTAAGTCTATTAGGTTTTGGGAGGACATTTGGCATGGCAATGCCCCCCCTAGCCACCCAGTTCTGGGATTTGTACTTCCTGGTTAATGAGAAGAATAGGACCACCACATATCTCTGGGATGGGCAGGATCTCAAATGTAGTTTCAGAAGGATTTTTTCCGAGGAACTCATGTCTCAGTGGCTTGATTTGGTTAGCATTGTTAGAGGCACCAATTTGACTCGGGTAGAAGATTCGCTAATTTGGCAATATGAATCTAAAGGCATCTATTAATCTGAGTCTTTGTATGCAGTGGTCAATTTTAGGGGGGTTACACCTATTTTCCTCCCTGCGATCTGGAAAATTAAGGTGCCGCCTAGGATTCAAGGCTTCTTGTGGCTGTTCTCTCAAAATAAAATTATGACCTGTGATAATCTGATAAAGAGGGGGATTGCTAAGCCACTTGAATGTGTGTTCTGCACCGAAATTGAATCTGTTTTTCATCTTTTCTTTGAGTGTGTAGTTGCTAGATTAGTTTGGAAGGAAGTGGATGCTTGCTTTAATCTGAATATCACTAATTTCGAATCTGTAGCTAAATGGTGGTTATGTGAGAAGAAACATATCCACCTAAATGTTGTTACTGCTGCAGCCCTGTGGGGGTTGTGGAATTGTAGGAATGCTTTAGTCTTTAATAGATGCTCCTGGACTTCGATGAAACAGGTGTTTGGCCGGATACTGAGGTATCTGAAGGAATGGACACAACCTTTCGAGGATCTGAGAGGAGGCAAGATGCTAGAATTCCAGGAGCTAATATGGAGAAAGCTGAGGAATCCCCTGGAACTCAACCCGGGCTGAAACTCTGTAAACCTGGGAGGGGACATCTGTCCTGGGCTCAAGCATCTCGTGGGCGGCGCATGGAGGGAGGAGCACACTCGAGTACCAGCTGGAGAACCCTGAAGAGGCCGATTCCATTCATGTGGTCTTCTCGAGCTGCTGATGGTGGACGATCCTTGGAGGCGCCGGAAGACAAAACTTGTTTCCATCTTTTGTCTCTTGATGCTCAGCCAATGTAATAAAGCAGAAGTAGATTTTTGGGGACTGGATGATCCTCCAGCCTAGACATAGTGGCGCTTTTCCTTTTTCTCTGTTGTGGTACTCGTTGGCTTCTTTTTCGTAATGAAAGTTGGAGCCGGGGGAGAGGCACCTGATTATCGAAAAAAAAAATCTCTGCTGTTTTTCCTGTCGAAAATTGTGCACATCAGTTTCGAATAGTGCAGTGAAGAATTGTACCGGGATTATAGTTGAAACGCTGGCAGGTGGGTCCGCATTGTCAGCCTCTATAGCCGCATGCTTTGGGCCCCAGCAGCAGAGAGAGAAGAAGCGGGCACTTTCCTTCCCTCCGGCAATAAACTCGCGAGGCCACACTCTCGAGAGTGGGAAGGAAAGCAGAATCCGAAATTATCGCCTATGGCTCTCCTCGCCGTCGCCTCCCCGCTCAAAACCCTAAACCCTACCTTGAGCCCGAGCCCGAGCCCCAGCCGCCGCCGGGGTCTCCTCCTCAGCTCCTCCCATCTCCGCCTGCCGCCGCTGCTCTCGCGGAGCGGCCGCCTCCGCTGCTCAGCCGGCTACGGCGATGCCGGCGCGCCGCAGCAGGCGGCTCCGACGACGCAGCGGCCGGACGAGATCCCGTGGAGCAGGGAGCTCTGCAACTCGGTGCGGCTCATAGGGACGGTGGGCACCGACATCGAGCTGCGCCAGCTCCCCAGCGGCGCCTCCGTCGCGCGGGGGCGCATTGCCGTCTGGAAGTCGGCCACCGAGACCACATGGTGAGTAATTTCGGCGCCTTGTGATTACAATTCTGCCCCATCCGCCTTCATCGTCTGTTGGAGTGGTCGCTGGTGACGTGTTTGTCCATGTTTAGTGTAACTAGTACTACGTAGTATGGTATGCCGCCAAATGTTCGGCACTATGCAGATGGGAGCAGTGTACCCCCCCCCCCCCCCCCCCCCCCCCCCCCCCCCCCCCCCCCCCCCCCCCCCCTTTTCTTGTACCATCAATCAATAGGACATCAATTTGCTGTGGATGTAAATATGGAGATGTTACAACTTGCTAATAGAACAAACGTGTGCTATGTACGGTTCCTTGCCGTAGGTTGATGCCTCGGTTTAAAGGGACTTTTATTGGGGCAGGATAAGTGTAGGTATGCTTCTTACTTGGGGTTATTAGTTAAGCCATAAGAGTTATGTACCACCTGACAAGATTCAGAAATATGTTATCAACAAATCGTGTTGTCGACATCTTCTGCAAGCATCATTTACAGGTTAAGCATGAAACCGAGAGCATGGTACAGATTAAGCAATAGTCAACAGAATGATTAACAGATTAGTTAAGTCTGAAACTCCGCTTTGCATGATGCAGTAACTGTTTCCCTTTGACCAATAAGTTTGCTAATCCAAAACTAAAGTTTATTGCATCGATTAAGAAAAATTAGGAACTGTACGTCTTTGTTGCTATGTAAGTCATGCTATATCATCCTTTCGTCAAATGTTAAATAATGGTTTAGATAATTGTCCATTACATTCTTAATATGAATTAATAATCATAAGTGTTTTTTGGGCGGTGGTTGAAGGGTAACTCTTGCATTTTGGGACGACTTGGCTATTGTGGCCTCTGAGCATGTAAAACAGGGAGACCGAATATTTGTTTCTGGACGGCTTGTATCAGATACTGTTGATGAGGGGCCTGAGAAGCGGCAGGTTTACTACAAGGTACATCTCTGCAAATAATTTGGATTTGACTTAACATGTTTTCTTTTCATGCTGTTGTCATCTCTGCTCTTTCTAGTGGTTATGAATAGTATCGTATATTTTGCAGGTTGTCGTTCAACAGTTCAACTTCATTGAGTCCTTCCAACCTGTGCGGTTATATTCAGAGTCAGGCCAGGATGGTATGTATTTAACTCGCTTGGCTTGCTTATATCTTCATTTCATATGGTAAAACTACTGATCGCTTCTCACCTGTTTACACTTCTGTCTTATGGTTATTTATTTGCCTGTTTGCGATATTTACTTTCAGTAGATGGCAGTACTGTAATTGTTTACATTTTGTAGTGCCCACATTTCCTTCAAACTGTCAATGTTCAATGTCAAACCATTCTGGATCTTGGATATTGTTCTGTAGTCTTCAAAGTCACGTGTTATAGGCCCTTCTATATAAGGTCTCTATTTAAAGTGTTATATCCTGTGCACCTTTTAGAATATAGCAAGTTACTTTTGAAAGATTGCAGAGAAGGCTGTGAGAAGTTATCTCATGTAGCCAAATTTATCCTGGATTATAATGCCAAAAATTGCAACACAAGATAAGTACTCTTTCTCGCTTGATCGTCAGACATTTGCACACTGAATTGCATAAATTTTATGGATTTGTTCAACTGGGCATTTTTGGATCAAAATTACATCTTTCATGTATGTATATAGTCTGGTCTTGACTCTTAAGAGGCTCCAGTCCAGTGATACACATAACTGTGTGCTAGGTAGCTGTATATTGATGTAAGAAAATATGTTGAAAAATAGTAAAGGGTGACACTTGGTTGTGAATTAAAGGTGGAAGGCATGGAGAGTATGTTGGTAATGATTCTACCTCTGGTTCAACTGAGAATAAAAAGGGAGATTACATGAGTTCCTCCTCTCGTTCAACTGAAGCACTGTGGCAAGCATTCTTCGCTAATCCTCTTGACTGGTGGGATAACAGGAAAGATAAGGTTACATCTCCTTCTTTTATTCCTTTCGAGGCATTTAGAATTTTAGACGCTTTCACATATATTGTTTTCTATGTGTTAATGTCTGTCTTTGTATGTAAACCACCTACACATTTTAGGAGTGTGTATCCATTAGCAGTTGACTGAGTACAAAACATCTGTACACTGTTAAGGCCCTCTTTTGGTTGAAGGAATTTCATAGGAACTTCCTATGGAAGCACTTTGGATCATAGGAATGGGTTCACCAAATTAGTATGGAATCCATTCCTATACCCTCCATTCCCTAGGAATCTAAACATAAGCTCAAACCTCATTTTATTTTCCCTTTGAGAAGTCCAATGCACTTACACTCTATCTCTCCTCAATCCTCTAAAATTCCTGTGTTCATTTCCTGTGCACCATCCAAAGGCGCATACAAAATTCCTATGTAAACCCTGTAGGAATTAATAGTACATGGCGTCTCATTCCTACCTTTATTTCCTATTCCTACGATCCAGATAAGCCTTAAGATCCTTAGTGGCATAATAACATTCTAACTATACATTTTCATGTGATTTGACTTTAATTTGACCATGTTTATTAGGATTCCTATGTTCTTCCAATTCCTGTGAAGTGAACCAAACACTCAAGTTGTCAGAATTCATGTGTTTACCAGTCCTCTGTTTTATGCATGCATTCCTACCCTATTTCTGCATTTTTAGAATCACTTAGTTGAGACTTGAGAGACAGAGAGGAGTAATGGAGAGTAGCCAACATGGAAATAAAAACAGTAAGATGCCGAATGTAGCCGTGTATCAAGAGTCAGGGCTTGTATTTTCCCTTTGGACAGGAAGATTGGGCATGGCTTCCGAAATTTTAGGAGAGTTTGGGCCCCTCAGTGTTCTGCATGCCTAATATATTTTGTGCCGACTTAATGAACATTGGTACTGTGGCAATATTTCTGCTTGAGTTGCGCAATTGAATTTTAATGGGTTATGACTTATCACTTGTGTCAGTCATGATTGCAAGGCATTGCCTAAGTGTTGCTTCAGTGCTGAGTCACCCTAGGGTGGTAAGGTGTCGCCTCTGCCTTAGACATCTAGCGTATGGCTGCCTCATTGAAGTGTTTGCCGCCTCTCCAGGGTTCTCTCCCACTTCATGTTCCTCGCTGTGGCTGCCCCTGAGGCTTGGAGATAACGATCCCGTTGCTTCCTGCACTCCGGCGAGCGTCCTGTTGTGTGTGTGCTTCCACAGTCGCCTTCCCCTCCCCAATCTACTCTGCTGTTGTTGTGAGGATGAATAGAGGTTGTAATGAGGGAGAAGGTCCGGTGGGATGAGTGTGAGCGTTATGTGCTTGTATCAGGAGGAAAAGGGAGCAGAAGATGTGTGGTGGCTGTGCTGACTGCTGAGGGAGAACAGAGGGGCAGTGGAATTAGGCCATGGGAGGAGTATATGGCTACTACTTGGGCTTTTGGGCCGTGGGAAAGTGCATGACTAGTGGGCCATTTTTCAATCTTTTCTATTTTTCATGTTAATATATATTCTAAACTGCCCACTGTTCTGTTCCTGTAATATCTAAGGCATCGCCTTGCCATGCCTTACCTCCTCGCCTTAAATGTTTAAAAGCTAAGGCGGCAGGGCTTAGGGGCCTCGCCTTGCCTTACCACCTTAAAAACTATGGTTCAGTGTTATATTCTCACAGAGAATTGTCAATATCATTCATCTTGAATTTTAAAAAAAATATCAGTAACAAATTAAAGTAAAATGTGATTCGCCACCATCCATGTTTTTAACTTTTTAAAGTGTCCATAAGGTGACACTTAGACGCCGCTTAGGCTGTAAGGTGCCGTGGCAGCACCCAAGCATTTCTTCCACCTTAGGGGCTTAGGCGGTAAGGAGGGGGTTGCTCACCTTATGGCCGCCTTAAAAACCTTGGTCGCCATGATATGTATAGTACACCATAGTTTCGAAATGTGTGGTCAAAATGTGATATAGTTTGTTCGATGTGCTTTAGGGTTCGCCAGCGATGTAATTTGCTGGGGAACAAGAACCATAAATCAGGGGGCATGGACCAGAGGGGAGGAATGTGAGCTGCCACCATTGCTTTCCGTCATTGCTATCTCCACTGCTGTTGCACATCTTCATCACTGAAGCTATTGCTGTTGATGCACTGCTGTGGTTGATGCCATGTCAATATCTCTGTTCATAATCGCTGGACATGAGAGGGAAAGGATGAGATCTGGTCGTATACGCTAGCATTGAGCTAGCCAAGCGAGCAATTGGACTCAAGAGAGGATAAAGATTATGATCACTGATGAGATAAAAAATGATGTGATGGGGTGGATGGGTTATCTTCCTCCTGTTCTCATCTCCACTCACTTGGATCCCCTCCCTATATTCTCTCCACTCTATTGGCATTAGGAGTAACAAAGTAGAAATTTCATGTGTATAGTCTCTTTTTATCATATTCTCCCTATTTACATGTAGTTCATAATTAATTAGTTTTCATGAAATTATTTGGGCAAACCTAGTAAAATTTCTTGTCCATGTTGCCAAACATTTGTAGAATTTGAGATTAATTTTTTGGAGGTAGACTAAATCAATAACTATTTCACACATTTTCTGAATCTTTTATGGAGGCACTCTGAATTGATAATTGTTCATTCTATGGAGGTACACTAAATCAATTTGGTTTGCATAATTCCCCCTCGCCATGCTACAAGATATTGTATTGCATGGGACAGCGATTAGTTGTTGGGTCTGATTTTATAACTAGAATTTTCAAAAGTCCAAATAGGTGCTAATTTCTTGTACTTTTCTTCATAATAACTTGCAAAAATGATTCATCATGTTAGGTTCACCCACATCGTGTAGGTTGTGAAATTCCGTGCCATCTTCCTTTCCTAGCCTCCACCCCACAAGCTTTATATCATAATAGCAGTTGGTTGCATTTTCATTCTTGTATTCATTTGCTTCACCAATGATTTGGCCATCATACGTTTTCTTTGAAGAAATATATGCCCCCTCCCCCTTAGTCCCTACAATGATGACTAATGGTTTTACGTACGTGTCAGCAGAAGAACCCAAGGTATCCAGACTTCAAGCATAAGAGCACCGGCGAAGCGCTGTGGGTTGAGGGGAGGAACAACCCCAACTGGGTCGTCTCCCAGCTGGCAATCTTGGACTCGAGGATGGGTTCCCTGCAGGACAAGCAGAGGAAACCGGTCTCCTACATGTACGCCGACGACTTCATGACATCTGATGCCAGCGACTAAGTCCTGCCATAGGAGGGAGGAAGCTTCTGATCCCCCCAAGTATCTATCCGGCTCCACTATCTTATTATCATGTACGTAGAAAGGTCCGTTGTTGCGCTAAATTCATCCGCCGCGTTTCGGTTTCGTTGTACATAGGTAGGCCCCGGAAGCTTATTATTAGTCCATGTGTTCTATGTCGGTAGTAGTGACAAATTGCGAATATGATCAATGTATGAGAAGCTCTATCATCTGCGCACCAGTTGACGCGTTCCAGCAGTCGAGTCCCGTCTAATCGGATGACTAACGACTCAAAGTTTGCAGTTTATACGTGGGAGGTTTCTGCACTGTCGAATCTGTCTCCGAATATCGCAACTTGTGTTAGGACTTAGGAGTAGTATATCTCACTGTTAAGGGGCGCACATCGAACCAGCAGGATACACGTCGATGCTCCGATGCTCCTGACCAGACAACGATGATTTGCACCGAACAATTTGTCGACCAGACAGACACTGACGATTTGCACCGAGGAATATGTCTAGGCTATTCTCCCCCCCTCTCTTTTCTGAAGGGCACATGTACCTACCGTTTCTTTCTCCAGGCACCGTCTGCTCCACCAGCCAAACCATCGCACCATCCCAGAAGCCTGTATTTTGAAGGGTGTAGCAGACTTCGATTTCTTCTGTGTTTTGAAGATGGTTGCAGACAGTTTACGTAATTTCGTCTTGAGACGTGGGTTAAAGGCCGCGCTCTTTTCGGCACAAAAAAAGAAGGGGAAAAAGATGAAGACCTCGCTGGATTTATTGATCGATGCCGGTGGTGTGGACGCTTTGGATCCAGCGCTCATGTGCACCACATGCGCGCTGTCCGCCCACGGATCGACCGGCGCATGTGCTCACAACAAAGCGCAGGCCGGTTTTGCTTGGGCCGTGCGTGTTAGGATGCGTTTGGTTGAAGGTGTGGTATGAATGGAATGGGACCATCCAATTTTTTTGGGATTGGACCATTCAATTCATGTGTTTGGCTGAATATAAGAGATGAGCTAATTATTTAGGACGGGACCACCAGTCATGCTCACATGTTCATGCATGCAAAGGGTGGCCATTTGATTCGACCGATTTCGTTGGGTGGAACGGTTCAGCATCTTCAAGGCATATTCTCTTTTTCTGAATCGAACCGTCCAAGCACTTTATAACCAAACATATCTATTTTTTGAACGATTCCAACCATCCATGGCCACCCTTGCAACCAAACGCACCTACTCGCTTGACCAGTCTTGTGAATCTCTCTCTCTCTCTCTCTCTCTCTTGGTATTTTGGATCGAGTAATCCGCCATGAATGAGGTGATCGAATGTTAATCTCAGTGGCACATGGTTCCGTTTCCAAGTCAACGTCTCTGGGAACATGGGCTAAAGATTCGGATGGAACGAGTCGTCCTTCCTTTTCTAGTCTCATTATTAGGTCTAAGATTCAAACGAGCCTCCACGGTTCGCAAGATTCAAAAAACGCAGGTATGTGATGTTAGGCCCTCTTGAATCTTACAGTTACAGGGTTGAAAACCAGGTAGGAATGAACTCCCCAATGGAAATTTCTATTTCGTATCCAATGAAAAGTAACATCCATCAGGTTTCTAATCCTACAAAGTTTTCTCATCCAATCTAGTATCAGTTTTCTCTAAGCAGATTGAAATTGTAATCTTTGTAATTCCTTTGATTCAAAGATGCCCTAAATCGTTTCGGCGATACAAAAGAAACCAACATGTGTTCCATGGTGAGTTCTGTGTTTGCGGTCTTAGCTACTAAACAAGTGGAAGATCCATCCAATTTGGTTGTGTCGTATACTCAGAAAACATATTGAAACATTGTTGAAATGCTCGATCATTGCGGATACCACTATCCACCACACCTAAACATCCTTGGACTCGAGTTGAGAGTTCATAAACAAGCGGTGCTCACAAACAACATAATAGTGTTGATGATAAAGTGACTTGACAACTTGGATACAAAAGCACAACCAAGGAGAAACCGGAAGGTAAGCCCCCCCCAGCAAAACATGCATGATGATAAGTAATCAACAATCAATATAACTGTTTCGTTTGTACAAACACATGGAGAGTTTAACCCAAATCTCCACATCTCCTTTGTGCTTCTAAAAAGGCCTACTTCAAGGACCCAAACAAAGGGCACACATCCATGTGTGCTCTCTGATGCACCAAGCTCATCCCTTTTGGCTTGGTGATCGAACCCAGATCGAAGAACAAAAAGTATAAACCGTCAAAAGAAAAAAGAAAAAAAGAGAGCCCATGATATCATCTTGCTTCTCGAATCTTCATTATTTGGATCCCAGGCCTGTGGCTTCGGATCTCTTGATGATCCTCAACTTCTTGCATGTGCCGCTGAACATACTGCAAAAACGCAAGAACAAAGACCATAAGTCACTGCTTCACAAAATGATCTTCAGTTCACAGTCACCTAATATGTGTTGAAGATGAACAAGTGATGAAATGAATCGAGACTTACTCGAAGGGCACGTCTCCGACAAGCATGAGGTCGCCGTCCTTGTCCTCGTAGGTGATGGCGTACTCGGCCGGGTTAGCGCCACCGCCGTTGGAAGCGCCGGCGTCTGCCCCGGAGAAGCAGACGAACATGGCCTCCAGGGCCTCCCTGAGCTCCCTGTAGCCCTTGTACATCCTCATGTCGATCTTCCTGAGGTAGGGCGCTCCGTCCATGCTCACTTTGACGAAGGAGCCGTTGGTGCTCGCCGGCGCCGCTGCGGACGGCGCGTTGTTGCTGCTGACCTCGTCCGCTTTCTTGGCCTTGCTCTTGCTCGCCGCCGCCTGGAAGCAGCTCTTCCGGTACGACCTCACCGGCGGCCACCCCACAACTTGTGCCCTGCGAGAGTTGAGAGAAGCATGCATGTAAGAACCCTGGGCTTTGACTTGGAGGAGGAAGAAGTGAGCCGGGAGGCGGAAGGGGTTGGACTGGTACTCACTTGGCTACGGGCGGTGCGGTCTCGACGTCGTCGGACTTGTCGGCCTCATCGGAGGCGGTGGCCTCGAAGGCGTCCAGGGTGCGCTTCTTGCCCCTGGGAGTCGCCGGCGGCGACACGGAGCTGATCTTGTGTGGCTTGTCGTCGGTGCCGGGGAGGCCCAGCCTGAGCTCGGTGGCCATGAGGAGGTTGTCGGTAGCTTCCATTTCCAGTCGACGTGCGAACGAAGATGCTGGGTGCTTGCGCTAGCCAAGAACCTTAGAAGCACGTACGTTTGGATGCGATGCGAACGAGATCTGATAGCTCTGGCTCTCTGAGAAGACGATGTGTGTTGCTTGTGTTGGTTTGGCAAGGGCAAGGTTGGCGTGCATGTTTTATAGGGGGCGAGGCGAAGCGAAGGGCATCGCAAGTAAGTTGGCAATACAGCGCATGCGATGACAACGACATAGGCGGGGAGGTAGGGCGAACACGTAGGCGCGTCGAGCGCAGCAGACGCCGAGCTGGGGTGTCGGGGTGGCTGGGGCGCAGGGTGCCGGGTCGGCCGGCGACAGCGCGGGCCCGGGCGCGGGCGGCGCACGACCGTCCGGGGATCCCTCGGTCCACGGGCTACACGGCGCGGCAGGCCATGTGCCGATGCGCTGCGCGTACGTCGCCGCCGGCTGTGCCGATCGGCCTGGCTGTACGATGGTAGTAGTACACACTAGCTTTGATGTTGATGGAGTATTGTACGTATCTCCGGCCCAATTGTTTAGCTACATACCTAAACAATCGAGAGCTGGACTGATTGATCGATTATCCTAATTTTGATGGGTGGATGCGTACGCGGTTTTCCGGGTCTCGGGGCAGATATTGTATTCCCTGGGGCACATGGCATGTCTAACGGGTTGTCTGCCGTCCCGTCCCGTCCATCGCACAGCATGCTGGTTTCAGTTCGATCCGCTACGTGTGGGTGGCTAGCTGAGTGCTCCATCACATTCTGGACGTGTCAGGCTGGAAGCTTCTCAGCGGCGATCGGGAGTCGGAGCGGCATGGGCGGCGATCGGGACCCGGCACCCCTGTAACCCGGCCGGATGGGCCGATGAATCATGCATGTATGGCGCGCTAACGATGATATGATGATATCATGGACCTACGGAATAGAAAACGAGAGAGGGTGGGGTGTGAATTGGATGATTACTAGCATAGCAAGGCGCCATGATCGGAGATACTGGGGAGCATCGCTCGCGCATTCGGCGCTGCTTCCTTTCGGCCCTATCCATCATGTTACGTAACGTTATTGGATGGAGAGCGATGCGTCCCGGGATATATGGGCGCCCTGTCCCTCCCTCTTTGCGATCGGATCCTTGCTTTCCATGCATGCAATCCCTTTCTCTTCTTTTCATCTTCATCCTAGTACTATACTACCTGTCACGGCCGACTATGAGCTTCTGGTATACACACATGCAGTGCAGATCATCACTTACATGTAGGTGTGTTCACACGGCCGGATCCACAAAGTTGTGTGATGATATGACAAAGTTCTGGTTGATCCACGGACCGTGGTAAAAGTTGGCGAGCACCAAGAACAAAACTCCGCCACCTTACCGTCCAGAAGCTTATAGTCGGCCGTGACGGTGTATTTGGTGATGTACCTGACGACATAAGGTGCATGAATGAGTTTCTCTTTCTCCTTCTCTACTACGCACGCACGCATTCATGCATTTTCACCTCCTCACTTTGCGAGAATCTTACCGTCCAGAGAGCCGTGTGGTGCAATGGAGGAAGTGGTAGTGGTGCTTAATTAACTTTTATCCATATATGGATCGATCGTATCTCTTCCCACTCCAACCCTCTCCCGCGTCCGGCGCCTTATTACAAAACGAGATACTCTTCTTCAGCGAATCACTTTGGTTGTTCTTGCTTCTTTTTGGTTGGGTCAGTGCCCAACAGCGCCTAGTGGGGGTTGTTTGTTTCGAAATCTTCACACAAAGTATATGTATCCTGTTGCAGTACTATGCTTGTTTCCTAACCTGAGTGGGGTGCTTAGTTTTTGTGTGGTGGCACGTACCAGACGGTCCCCTCCTGGCTAGAGATTTGCCGAGCAAATGAGGTATCATGGGAGGTGGGGCTGGTTGGGTTTGTGCTTGGACTTGGAGCAGGCGACCTTTTGGAAGTCTAGTTTACTTAATACTAAGTGGTGCTATTGCATTTTGAGCATTCTAGAAAGGTAAAGTGCATGGGTGCATGCTTTCAGGAACAAGCAACCTAGCTTTGTCCCGTGGGTCAAATCTCCATGTAAAATATTTCTCGAGTCCTTCGCTGAATTTATCTTTTTTTTTCTTGGGGTGAACTGTGTGTGCTTCTAGATTTTTTGGACAAGTACTTCATTCATGTTTAACTGTTCACAGTTTACATTGCAATAGAAATCACTTGAATCACTTGACAACTTATTAAAGCTATTTATTGTTGTATGATTCTTTCCTAAAAGCGGTGGAGTGGATACATATTTGTTGTTATGAACGATCAAAGAAGGATACGTGAGATGCATCGAAATGAAGGTCATTGATTATCCGAGCACTATAGAAAGCTAAAGTTCATGGGGGCTTAGCTTTGAGGATCAAGCAAACTTTGCCCTGCAGGTCAAATCTCCATTTATAATATTTTCTCTTGTTTCTTTACCTTTTTAAGATTTGTCTTGTAGGTCAAATCTCCCCTATAATATTTTCTCCAGTCATTTCCTTTAGTATTTGTTTATGGTTGAACTTTGAAGTTAGTTGAGTGCCTTGCATAATTATGGGGTTATATTCCAGTCCCAATTAACTACAATATACTCATTCTAGTGTTTTTGATATATGTGCTATTCATGGTAATACTACCAAGCACCAAAACTATTTATTGACATCTTCTCAGCTCTATATATACCATCATGTGTACAATTATGTTCCAAGAAAGGTAGACAAGCTAGGGAAATTAAACAAACTTTGATTTGACCAGGGGTGCATTGGTTTAGCTACGGATGATGATACGATTTATTCATTGATTTATCTAGGTAGTAATGTACACCAATCCGTCCAACGCTCCTAGCAAATTCCATAGTGATGGGGAGCATTAAGCAACTGTGTTAATCAACACTTAAACAACAAACCAGACAGTGTGGTTTCCAAAAATATATTGGGAAACGGGAGAATTGGCGGTGACACGAACACATGTAGGGAAGGTTTTGGGCATGGAAGAACGTTGTGATCCCGAAGGTTAGATCATAAACTTGTTTGAATGCTCAACATTAGAGAAAGCTAAACCGTTAGAATGATATAGGTTGATGGATGAGATTGGTTGTATCTGCCTAGCCGGTGCCTTTTATATTAGTGGGGATGAAGATAATAAATATGAGTTTCTTGGGGTTTTCCACCATCGAGAAGGATGACTTGGATGCAATTGATAAATGATGAATGGAGAACTTCTAAAACTAAATAATTAGATGTTCATTAAAATATGAAAAACTTACGTTGGTGATATAGGAGAGTTGTGTGAAAGTGCATCTAGACCCTACTAGTAGTATGGTGTTGATGATAGTATGATTAGTGTCAGTAATGTGAGTTATTAAGTTTATCTCAGTACATTGGTCCCCCGGTGATATGTTATGGAGATGGTTGACCCCCTCCCCCCTTCCAATTTCAAGAAGGCATCGGTTATCCGAAGACTCAAAGGACTTGGACCCGAATATCCAGCGAACGTCAGATTTTTAGGCATGGAAAATTATCTTTGCCGATGGTGGCAAGTTTAGTTGGCGAGCATGGAAGATCCGCCTCAATTCATATTTTTGTGAGAAAATTGTCGTGATTGTCAACTAAATTTGCCATCCTCGCACCAAAATAAAGTGCCATGAAAAACATTCAATTTGTTATGCCTAAAATTCTGACCTCGGCTTTTTAGCGTTTCCAAATTACTTTTCTTTTTCTATTTGAGTCTTGGATAAGTCACACAATTAAGAGGGGTTGAAGTGTTTGAGGTTGGGGATCGTGCAAAACTCATACTCAAAGCCATCCCATGTGTCTAAGTTTTATCAAGTTAAATCCCATAGCCAAAGTGCACTGTTGTTGGGATCTTTGGGTCCCTCGGGTCTAGGGACCGGTTTCCCGGAGTCCAGGTTTTCTCTCTGTATATTCCGGATCCTTAGGCCATATGAAATTTTGGCACTGAGGGTCCCCCGCCTCCTCGTGACTAACTCTTTGGATGGGCGGGTACCCAGGGCCTCAAACCCTCGACTCCCGGGAGTGGGTCTGTGCCTCTCTAGGTAGGCTAGGTCCCCGTGGTCTCGAATCCCTGGGTCCCTGGAGTGGTGGCTCAACTCTCGGGTGACATCGGGTCCCTGAACCCTTTAGTTTGGGTCCCTAGGATCCACAGGTTGGGAACGATCAGTTGGTGCTACGTGGTGTATAAATACCCACCCTTCGTCCACCTCCAATCTAAATCATTGATTTTTTGCTTATCCACCATTGCCAAACCACAAAAAGCTCAATTTATCTTCATCTCCTCACTCAAACTCTATCAAACTTTGAGGCTTTAAAGAAATTTACCAGAGCTACACATCCACGATTCCACTTCCACCATACCAATTCTTGATCCCTGATAAGTCCAAAGTTGCATCACTTTTTACTTTAAGTTTTGCACTGTAGCATAGGATTTTCAGGATTTACCGCGTTCATGCACCCTTTTGACTTTTTTCACCGGGATTAACCGAGGAAGAGATCTGGAGAATTAAATAAGAAAACACAAGTATATGGGTGAAAATTACGTTGATTGGTGACTCGTGTGATGGAAACCTACCATAAGAAGCAACGATCAAATGGAGTAAATTTTCCAGCCGCAACAGCGTCTCTAGGAGAGAAGACAACACCTACCAAGTGGCATCGCATCCCCCTGGTCGATTATTTTATCCCAGTGGTTTTGGATCACAAAGGATAGACATTAAGAGATTCGAAACTCCGCCTGAACCAAGAACCCTAGCCTCTGGAAGGGATCTGTATTGAATTGATAGAAGGGTTCTGCTACGCCATCACCCTGATCAAGGAGACTCCAAGATCAACCATCGTCATTACCATCCTCTTATTCACATCTTTGTAATACCAAACCCTTGGTAGATTCCTGTGTGTATTACGTTGATCTTGAATCCATGATTATCCCTTTGATGATTGTCGTCTCTATGCCTGAGTAAAACCCCTAGTTCTCAGGGATATGAAGGAATCCTAGTATGTTCTGGTGGTGAATGTTGCTTGCTCTCTCGTAAGAGTTGTTGGGTAACCCCTAAGTATAAGGGTGAAGTAACCTAGCAATAAGTATTTCCCTCAGTAGAGAACGAATGTTTATAGAACCAGAAGGAGCACTTCCAGCAAACAAAGTTACGGGTACTTACACACCAAACACAATACAAACTTGCCCCCCCAACACTTCAATAAGGTTGTCAAACTTCTTGTCCTGCTAGTTACAAGATTAAATTGCATGGTATGGTAGGAATTGATAGATAGGTAAATTAAATAATATGGTACAACAAAGAATAACATTTTTGGTGATGTTTCCTTTAAAGGAAAATGGACCCGTGGGGCCATAGGTTCACTAGTGTCATCTCTCCAAATAGACAATTGTAGTATGTTAAATAAATTACAGTTGGGCAACGATTAAATTGCAATATTTATATTTATGACTATGATCATTCATGGTATAATCTCATATAGGCATTACGTATGTGATATTTAGACTGTTATCCAACTACATCCACAACTAATACTCCACTCCAAGATCCCTATCCAGCATGCATCTTGAAGTATTACGTTTATGACAAACGGAGCATTGCAATAAGCATGCTGACTTAATGTAGACAGTAAAATTATCATCTAAGTTTGATAAATGAACCATCGTTTATCCTTAGTAGCAATAATGTGATACGTGTCTTGTCCCTTTCTCACACTAGGATATAGATCACCTACTATGCACCACTCCCTCTGATGAACTACCCATCAATCTTGGCCAAAAACAACAAATAGATCGGAGAGTATACATAGCTACCTAATTGCACACAAAGAAACTTCAAAAGATTCAATATATTTCAATGAACAATTTGATCATAAAGTGATAATTCATCATATCCCAACAAACACACCACCGATTATATCATATGGATCCCGATCATGTGAGGAAGCTCACGAAAACGTTGTATTGATTCACAAGGGAGAGAGTATGTCATCTAGCTACTGTTGTGGACCCTAAGGTCCTAAGGGACCTACTCACACATAGTCATCGAAGCAGCAAGGTTGATGGGGAAGCCTCCGGTCATGGAGTGCCGGAATAGTCCTCTAGATTGGATCTCCTAAACTTGGAGAGGTGAAAAAAATCTGAGCAAATTGCTATCAAGGGTTTATGGATTTTCAGGATTTATAGGCGAAATCCCAAGAGGGGCACATGGCCTAGTGGCGTCGGTCCACCCTGACCGCCCCACCTGGCTGCATGGGCCCTTGGCTAGCCCCGTGGCAGGTCCCAACACTACCTGAAATCTTCATGACGCAAAAAAATCACATTAAGTCCTCAGGGTTTTTGGACCTCCATAGATATGGATTTTCTGAAAAGTCAAAAACATGCAAAAAAGAATATCTGGCTCCGGGGACTCGATTAATAGGTTATTCCAGAAAAGAATATAAATTGCTATAAAAAGTATTCAAAAGAGATATTATAATAGCATGAAAAAATCAAAATTTATGGATACATTTGAGACGTATGAGACGCTGATAGGATAAAGAATCCTCCTTTGCATGTCTAAGGTAATATTCTACACAAATGTTGTGTAAGGTCGACTACTCGACATTTTTCCATCATGGCCATGAAGGATATTATTGTCGTTGCAACGGTGGGATACAGAGGTAAAGAGGTGAAAATAATATCCCCTTCCTTCTGGAGTAATTGTTAGGGGAATAACGGAAAATAGACCATTGGTCGCATCCATGGGGTAACCCTTAATGATTGTGGTTGTAACCTACTATGGGGAGGAGTAATGGTGGCGTGTGTGATATTGAGCTACACATGTAGCACGTAAGTTATACCAGGCTCCATCCACTTATAAAATGATGCAAGGTAGCTTAGTTATGCGAACCATCGAACCTAGAACTATGCATTCACATATGTTACATTAGACACATACTAGTCGGGAATCTTGACTCCATGTGCTATTCATGTTATCACTTCCATTTATTCTCTCTTGTTCTTTTATTTTAATCTTTCATTCTTAGGTGCTAGTGATTTTGTCACCAATCACTCACAACATCTTAAAAATCCCTTCTTTTGCTTAATTTGCTTGGAATCGTGATTAACTTGCAGGCACAACTCCACAAACCTCCATAAGTGGCAAATACCACTTACCATGCTCCATGTTGGATTCCCTTATAGATTTTATTGTGTACTCCAATATAAGATATATGTGCGTTGAAATAAATTTCATGACCCAAAGCACCGGATCTAATAGAATGCAACACATGCCGGTTAACCAAGATAAGGAAAATAACATCATAACTATCTTTTTTCTCTCTAGCTTTACCACGAAAAAGGCACACTTGTCGAAATTCCCTTACAATCCCGAGAGATGTTCAAATAATAAAATAATTACTTTATATTCCTAGCGTTTTTCAAATCATCCTTCAACATAATAATGGTGATACCAACATATTTTAGCATGTTAACACTGTTGGGAATTAATTTTTGAAATAAATTCTTAGCTAAACCATGTTCATGTGATTTTTCCATAAGTAGGTGTAATGTATATGTTGCAATATTGTACAAAATAGGAGGCATGGGATGCCACCCCAGTCTCAAACCTTTTCTAAAAAAGGCTCAATGTGTTAATTTACCATCGCAACTTTACTCCTCTCTATAGTTTACATAACCCAAGTAATATATACTTTATAGGAAACCTTTTTTTTCTCCATGAAAAGTTTCAGAAATTTCCAATTAAATTTCTGATAAGCCTTATAAAAATATATTTTAAAAAACTGCATTATCTTTTTCTTTATGAATTTCATGCCACACTTAATTTAAAACAGTGACACCATCAAGTATATATCTACCTTGTATGAATGCAGTACGTACCGGAGCAACTAATTTTTAGCTACCATGATAGTATAAACCTTGAAAATAACATTGAGGAGAGAAATGGGTCTATACTATTGCAAAGTATTAGCTCCAGCACATTTAGGAAGTACTGTAAGCACACCATAATTAAATCTAGATAAATAAAAAAGATCATCATATAAATCTCTAAACAATGCAAGTAAATCACTCCCCGCTATATGCCAACATTTCTCATAAAAATCTATTGTCAAACTACCAAGGCCAAGGGCCATGTTATGTTTCACATAAAAAACTACAATAGTGGGGCGTTTTGGTGACTGGGCTCCATGGAGCCCTTTATTTTTGAAAAAAAAACAAAATTCAAACTTCTCAGTTTCAAAAATATCCGGGAAATATGCAAATATACAATGATGATATGTATATGTGTGTAAAAATTCATGATGAAATACCTTGAAATGCGACCTATACAAAAAGACAAATTCATGGACTTTGAGGATGAATAGTATCATGTGCTGAAAAGCCCCTTTTTGCACAACCCTCATTTCAGCGCATTTCGTCCTGAAAAATTACACACATGTACATTATGCCTCCATGTATATTTTATTTTTTATAATTTCTTGAAACATAGATATACGAGTTTTGATGAATTTTGAATTTTGCAAATGGAGGCCTCCATGGAGCTCGCCCTCCAAAACAAAATTTTGAAACTACAATCCTAATCTCTTCTAAAATAAATTCTCTATCTAAAAGTGTCTTCTCTAGATCATCCAATAGAAAAGGTGTATCAACATCAAGTGAAATATTCAGCATGTCAGCAGGTCCAAATAAATACTTATAAAAGGTAGTGGCAAACAACAACAAACTGTATCTCCCTGTATCACCTCATTACAAGACATCTATTTTTAGGGATCATTACAAGACAGCTAGATTAGTTTCCGGAGCAGCGGCCCATTTATTGTGGCCAGAGAGGGACTCAGCCATAGCGCAACCAAAACACCCATTGACGCAATGGGACGAGCGGGGAGATTAGGGTCGTCAAATGGCACGATCCAACGACGGTGAGCGTCAAATTGCTATGAATGCTCGTAGGTAGTTACATTTTACTGTTTTTTATTAAGAGACATACTCCTATTTTATTTCTTTTCCTACTACTGCTACCTCTAGACACGAAATAAGAAGTCAAAGCATCCCTTCTAATAATTATTTCTCCTTAGACCAACACAACAATTTAATTTCCTCCTATTTATTAATTTTCTGTAAATCTTCCTCCATTTTTTTCTAGCTAGATATTTAACTCTACTCAGCAAAAAAATATCTCTGTAAATCTTACACCAATTTTTCCCCGCAATTTGTTTATCTCAACTCAGACATATTAATTCACTTTCTTTATATATATCATCAATAGCCTACAGAACTTAATCTTTCTTCTTTCTATAAAATCACACATAATTCAGGTTCAACCCTTAACCTTTATCCTAAGAATTCTAGCTCTATTTTGCCACTGGTCATGTATACTCCTACCGCAGTAAGTATCACACCAAACATTAGTAACTATTCTTCGCCCCTCTCTAAAAAACAAGCAGAACCCAAATTAAAAATGTTTCACTATCAATATCAGATACTCAAATAATTGATAGTACAACAAAATCGATCGGTATCCAACCCATACGCAAACAATTGCGTTAAGACCGCGAGCCAAATTTTTGTTCACTCGGAGGCTTTGGAACTTGATCAAGGATTGGCTTCATCTCGAATGCATTGACACAATCGCCTAACATTTGGATCTTGCCATCCAAGATTGGTGGATCAACATCTCCAACAACAATGTTTCAGATAGGAATGCAATGGAACTTTGTTTAGTTCAATGATCAATAGTGGAACCATGGACATCTATATTTATTCCTATGAATACATGAATGATATTCGATTGAACCTTTGGTTATCATGTGCTATTCCCTTTGCTTTTCGAAACTTTCTAAACCCGAGGTGAGATGTATCGGTGTCCTCTTGAGTCATTCTCATGCTCACTATACCGGTCTCCTCATTCCCGCTTTTGTTCTGCTTTCTCGTTGACATGTTCCTATATCCGTATGACCTAGTCACTTGTGTCTAGCCAGATGATGATGGATGTTGTCACACCGAGAGGGCCCTAATAATATCTCTCAATTGTCAGAGGAGCAAATCCCATTCTTGAGCTATCTAGCCCCTTGTCATACTTTTCGATGAATTTGAAAGTTGTCGTTATGATCACCGTGTTATAGATAACGTTTGAGCAACCCCAAATTTCATTATCCGGTAAGAAGTGACTATGATACTCTCATATTCTAAAGAACTAAAGCATGTGTTAACTCTCCGTGTTATATTAATTGACCTATGACGATTGCATCTCAAAGTATAACAAACAAGTTGGGTCAATTCAATATGATCGTTCTTCTAACGCCATACCCTTAATGTTGTTTTAGGACTATCATTACACTTAATGATATCCCAAGATCCGAAAAACATGATCAACGTACAACACTTGAGCTAGTCCTAGAGGCGACACTAGGAATCAGGTTTTATCATTTATCATTCCACACATGCTAATGAGTTCTTCGTTGAATCGCATATTTCAGAATCATTGCAGTTATAACATACAATATAAACTCTTAGTTATAAACGTGGAAATAAATAATACAATATTATTGCATCCAGGGCATATTTCCAATAGGTTTTTGCTGCTGGGTTGGGCCAGTTTACCGGCACCGCGGGTACTTTTTGGGCAAAAAACACTGATGTTTTCTGTCTTTTTCCAGTGCGTTTAAATTAATATTTTTATGTTTTCACTGTTTAAAATAGAAAAGTCCTAAAAATATAATGAATATGTTATGATTCTGGATGAAATTGAACCAACAAGAGATTTTGTTTCGAATTTATAATGTGTTTTTTGTATGTTGCATATCGTTTGAAACATCAACTAATGATACAAATTTTAATGTTGATGTTTAAATTGAGAACGAAATGACTCTAATTCTAATTCAGGCAAGCATTATTTTTATATTCCGAGTCATCACCTTATGATCTTTTAATTTCATGTCTTATCTGCCCAATGGTGATTTGACATAGAGTTAAAATTACTGATTGGCATGTTTATTTATTCACCAATGTAAATTTATAATCATGCAAGTTTACTTATGAATTTTCATGAAAGTTTTAGCTTCTGCTGCATTCCGGTATAGCACGATCGAACCACTTACGCAGAGTAACTTCCCATGTTAGAAGTCCCAAGTTCAATTATGTTTGGGCTGTAATGAGTTTGATTTCGTCTTGAGGGAAGAAAAACCTGAAGCACCTGAAACTGGTGATGCCGGGTTTGTAGAACTCAAAAGGCATATGATGTTAAGTTGGGAAAATGGGACAAGTCCAACCATATTACACTTCTTATCATGAATGCGACAATATCACCGAACATTGTCGGGGCATTCCCTAAGAAAGACAGTGCTAAAGCATTCCTTGCTGAAATGGAGGAACAATTCAAAGGATATTAGTTTTTACTAAGCTTCTTTAGAATTACACTATTGACAGGAATGTTAGGCAACACATATTGAGGTTGTTGAACGCTTTCACGAAGCTTAAAGTTTTGGAGTGTTCCTTAAGTGAAAAACTTCTTATAAGAATGATTCTTGTGTCCCTTCCAAATGATTTGATCAATTCAAGATCAACTATAATTCTCTAAAGGAAAAAGGGCACTCGCTGAGATGACCACAAGGATTGTCCAAGAGGAAGAGAGAATCATGAGGCAGAATAAAGACCATGTTTTTCATGTTAGCTCTAAGAAGAGAAAGCACGAGGGGAAATGTTTCTCTAAGCCTCAGAAAAAAATTATTTAAGAAAGAATCCCCAAAGTGGCCATTCAAGGGTAAATGAGCCAGCATTTCTTCTTCTGCTCCTAGCAGCTCAACTGTTGAAGATACTGTGTGTCACTTCTGATATAGGGAGGGACACTACCAAAGTCAATGCTCAGGCTTTCTGAAATGGATGAACAAAAAAGGTACTCATGACATAACTTTTGTTGACGAATATCTTTATGTTGATTTTTGTATAATGTCATGGTGGATTGATTCACATGTTTCTAACTCTATGCAGGGATTCAAGACGATCCAAACTATAAGAGGAGGAACAAGAAAACTTAAGGTAGCGAACAGAGTTGAAGCCGATGTTGAAGTTGTCGAATCTCTCGCGTTGGAGCTACACACCGGCCATACTCTTTGATTGAATATTGTTATTTACGTACCTACCTTAAGTAGGAATTTGATTTTCATTTCTTGTTTAGATGATGGTATGTATGAGTGCAAATTTAGCAGCAGACAGTTTTCTTTAAATAAATGTAATAAGAATGTTGGCCTCGTTGTTAGACAAGGCGAATTATACATGTTGTCTCTTAATAATTATTTAATTATGCATGTGAGTGATGAATTTAACGTTGAGAAGAAATGAAAAGGAGTTAGTAATTCTTAGAAACTATGGCATTGTCATTTGGGCCACGTTCCGAGGGGGGAATGGAACGCCTAGTTAAAACTGAAATACTCCTCCCATTAGGCTTCTCAGATGCGGACAAATTTGTCGATTGCATTAAAGGAAAATACATAAAAAGAATTAAGAAAGGATCAGTAAGAGCCACATGTGTTTTGGAATTAATTCACACCAACATATGTGAACCGCTTAACTTTAAGTCTGTGGATGGTTTTGATTCATTCATTACATCCACACATGAACTTTCCCGCTAAGGATATATTTATCCCATACATGACCGATCAGAAGCTTTGGAGAAATTCAAAGCCTATAAAGCTGAGGTTGAAAATCAAATGAACGCAAAAATCAAAGTTGTACGATCTGATCGTGGGGGGAGAGTATTATGGTAGGCATGCTCCTTATGGGAAGATTCCTGGACCGTTTGCCAAGTTCTTATCTGAAAATGGAATCATCACTCATTACTCAATGCCTGGTGAACAACAACAAAATGAGGTGGCTAAGCGTCGCAATCGCACCCTTATGGATATGGTGTGTAGCATGATTAGTCACTCAAGTTTACCGGTGAGCCTTTGGATGGAGGCATTAAAGACAGCCACACACATAGTAAATCTTGCTCCAACTAAGTCAGCACCGAACATACCTTACGAGCTGTGGGCGGGAAAGAAACCGAGCTTGAATTACTTGTAGGTGTGGGGTTGTCCCACTAAAGCTAAAGTTTTCAATCCACAACCTAAGAAATTGGATCCAAGAACAATTATTTGTTTCTTTGTTGGATACTCTCATAGGGGAAAGAGATATCGTTTTTATTGTCCAAGTCACACCACCAAGATTGTGGAGACTAGACAAGCAGTAGTTTTTTGGATAATAAGGTCACAAAAATAAGGGAGATCGATCTTGAGGAGAAGCAGGTTTGTGCACCGTCCCGATTGTCCAAGAGATTGTTTTTCCAATATGAAGAAATGTGACTTCTAAAGATCCTGAATCTAAAGGTTCAGTTTCTCAACCAAATGGTGATCCGAAAACTAATAATAATGGAAATCTAGACAGAAATGAGGATCCCAAGAAGGATAATGGTCCTCAAAATGACGATGTGCCGCCACCACCTCCTCCTATGGGTAGACAATTGTGTGAGAGGAATAAATCCATATCAGATGATTATGTCACTTTCATGATTGAGGATATGAATGGTATAGGAAAGATGGAGGATCCAACCTCTTATAAGGAAGCCATTAGAAGTGAAAATTCGTCAAGTGGTTGGTTGCCATGGAAGACGAGTTGAAATCTATAGGCTCAAGCGACATTTGGGACTTAGTAGAAGTTCCCGATGGAGCTAAGAAAGTAGGCTACAAAACCAAGTATGATTCGAAAGGGAATTTTGAAATGTTCAAGGCAAGGCTTGTGGCAAAAGGGTTCACACAAAGAGAAGGAATTGACTATAAACAAACCTTCTCCACTGTGTGAACCAAAAATTCTTTCAGAATCATCATGGCATTAGTAGATCGTTACGACCTAGAACTACACCAAATGGATGTTAAAACGACATTTCGAAATGGTGACCTAAAAGAAGATATTTACATGGCTCAGCCCGATGGCTTTGTCATGGAAGGGAAGGAACATTTAGCTTGTTGTCTAAAGAAATCAATTTATGGCTTGAAGCAAGCTTCAAGGGAGTGGTACCTCAAGTTTGATAAAATTATTAAAATGTTTGATTTCACCGAGAATGTTGTGGACTGATAACCCACAAGTGTAGGGGATCGTTTGTAGCCTTTTTCGATAAGTAAGAGTGTCGAACCCAACGAGGAGCTAAAGGTAGAACAAATATTCCCTCAAGTTCTATCGACCACCGATACAACTCTACGCACGCTAATGCTTGCTTTACCTAGAACAAGTATGAAACTACTTTGCGGGAATAAAACTAGAAGTACTTTGCAAGATAATAAAGAACGTGGAAATAAAAGTTAGGTGTTGTTTTAATAAAAGAACAATAAAAGTAAATAACTTAGTAGAAAGCTTTTTGTGTAACGCAAGAGAAAGATTATCCCTAGGCAATTGAATATAATATGATAGATACTTGCTATATGCAATGAGGGAGAGGCATACGCTAACACACTTTCCGTACTTGGATCATATGCACTTATGATTGGAACTCTAGCAAGCATCCGCAACTATCAAAGTTCATGAAGGTAAAACCCAACCATAGCATTAAGTATCAAGTCCCCTTTACTCCCATACGCAACAACCCACCTACTCGGGTTTATGCTTTTGTCACTCAAGCAACCCACCATAGGCAAATCATGAACATATTGCAACACCCTACAGCGGGGATCCCTCACGTTTGCGCGACACGGAGGGCACCATAGGACAACACCATATCAACATACAACTCACATCCATAACATCATACCACAATTAACCCATAGGACAAAAGAGATCTACTCAAACATCATAGGATAGCCAAATATCATTGGGAAATAATATATGGAGTTGAGCACCATGTTTAAGTAGAGATTACAGCGGGGAAGAGAGGTGTTACACCGCTGCATAGAGGGGGGGGAGAGTTGGTGTTGACGGCGGCGAAGTTGTTGGTGTAGATCGTCGTCACGATGATTGCCCCGGCGGCGTTCCGGCGCCACCGGGAGAGAGGGGGAGAGAGCCCCCTCCTTATTCTTCTTCCTTGGCCTCCCCCCTAGATGGGAGGAGAGTTCCCTCTCTGGTCCATGGCCGCCATGGTGGTGGAGGGGTAGGAGCCCCTCCTAGATTGGATCTCCCTCTCTGTTCTCTTCTGTTTCACGTTCCTGTTTTCTGGCCAAAAACCGTTTCTTATATTCCCGGAGATCCGTACCTCCGATCGAGCTGAAATTTTGAGGGGGATTTTATCCAAAAATTAGCTTCCTTGCGCCCGAAGGAGAACTCCAACCAACTTACGAGGTGGGCACAACCCACCACGTCGCGCCTGGGCCTTCTAGGCGCGCCCTGGTGTCTTGTGGGGGCTGTGGGCCTCCGTTTGCGTTGATTCCACTTCTCAAAATTCACAAATATTCCAAAAAAAATCTCCGTAAATTTTTCTCGCGTTTGGATTTCGTTTGATATGGATATTCTGCGAAACAAAAAACATGCAACAAACAGGAACTGGCACTGGGCACTGGATCAATAGGTTAGTCCAATAAATCATATAAAATGTTGCCAAAAATATGTGAAAGTTGTATAATATTGGCATGAAACAATCAAAAATTATAGATACGATGGAGACGTATCAGCATCCCCAAGCTTAATTCCTGCTCGTCCTCGAGTAGGTAAATGATAAAAAAAAGATAATTTTTGATGTGGAATGCTACCTAGCATAATCTTGGTTATATATCTAATCATGGCATGAATATTAAGACATAAGTGATTCAAAGCAATAGTCTAGTTTTGACATAAAGACATTAATACTCAGGCATCCCAAGAAACAATCATGTCTTTCAAAATATCAAGGCTAAAGAACGCTATCCCTACAAAATCATATAGCCTTGTCATGCTCTGTCTTCTTAACACAAAGTATAAATCATGTACTACCCCGGTGTCAGCCAAGCAATTGGTTCATACTTTTTCACGCGCTTCAGCATTTTCAACTCTCACGCAATACATGAGCGCAAGCCATGGATATAGCACTATAGGTGGAATAGAATATGGTGGTAGGTTTCAAAGGGATAAAAGTGGAGAAGAAAGTCTCGCATCAACTCAGCGTATCAACGGGCTATGGAGATGCCCATCAATAGATATCAATGCGAGGAGTAGGGATTGCCATGCAACGGATGCACTAAGAGCTATAAGTGTATGAAAGCTCAATATGAAAACTAAGTGGGTATGCATCTAACTCTATAATGAAAAATTCCCACTAGTATATGAAAGTGACAACACAGGAGACTCTCTATATGAAAAACTTGATGCTACTTTGAAGCACAAGTGTGGAATTAGCATGCCCCTTTTTCTTTCTTTCTTTTTTCTTTCCCTTTTTTCTTTTTTTTCTATTTTTTTCTTTTTCTTTTTTTTTTCTTTGTCCGGAGCCTCATCCCGACTTGTGGCAGAATCATATTTTCCATCATCCTTTCATCATTGGGGCATGCTCTAATAATGAATAATGATGATCATCACACTTCTATTTACTTACAACTCAATATTACAACGATAGTAGAACAAAGTATGACTCTATATGAATGCAATGATCTAGCGTAGCAAAGATATCAAAAAATGGACAAGCCATGGAAACGTCATGCTAGCTATCTTACGATCATGTAATGCAATATGACAATGAATGCTCAAGTCATCAAAACGGAGGCGGTGGAAGTTGCATGGCAATATATCTCGGAATGGCTATGGAAATGCCATAATAGGTAGGTATGGTGGCTGTTTTGAGGAAGATATAATAAGGCTTATGTGTGATAGAGCGTATCATATCACGGGGTTTGGATGCACCGGCGAAGTTTGCACCGACTCTCGAGGTGAGAAAGGGCAATGCACGGTACCGTAGAGGCTAGCAAATTGCGGAAAGGTAAGAGTGCGTATAATCCATGAACTCACATTAGTCATAAAGACCTCACATACTTATTGCAAAAGTTTATTAGCTCTCTCGAAGCAAAGTATTACTACGCATGCTCCTAGGGGGGAGGTTGGTAGGAGTTAACCATCGCGCACCCCCGACCTTCACACAAAGATAGACAATCAAGGATAAATTGTGCTCCAACTTCCTGGCATAACGGGAGACTATACGTGCATGCTTCGGGAATCACAAACCTTAACACCAATATCTTACTAAACACGATCATCCACTAGTACCTCCCACATATTATCATCTCTATATCGCAAAACTATTGCAAGGAATCAAACATGTCATATTCAGTTATCCCTAAGTTTATGTAGGATTTTATGACTAACCATGTGAATGACCAATTCCTGTTGACTCTCTAAATAGATATAAGTGAAGCAAGAGAGTTTAATTCTTTATACAAAAGACCATGCTCTAATAAATATAAGTGAAGCAAAAGAGCATTCTACGAATAACAGTTTTCTATGTGAAGAGAAACAGGCAATCCAAACTTCAAATGATATAAGTGAAGCACATGAAGCGTTCTATAAAGCCATACTCAAAATATATAAGTGAAGTGCAATGAGCATTCTATAAATCAACCACGGACAATCTCATACCAGCATGGTGCATAAAAGAAAAGTGAAAACTAAACACAGAAGACGCTCCAAGATTTACACATATCAAATGAACGAAACGAAAACGAAAACATACCGATAGTTGTTGAAAAAAGATGGGATGCCTTCCGGGGCATCCCCAAGCTTAGACGCTTGAGTCTCCTTGGATATTTACTTGGGGTGCCTTGGGCATCTCCAAGCTTGAACTCTTGCCTCTCCTCCTTCTCCTCATATCGAGACCTCCTCGATGTTCGAACACTTCATCCACACAAAACTTAGCAGAAGACTGGTGAGATCCGTTAGTATAATAAAGCAAATTCCTACTTTAAGTACTATTGCAAACCCATTCATATTTTATATTTGCATTATACCTGATGTATTATAACTTTTCCATGGCTTATAGCACCGATAAAAGTGATAGTTTCATCAAAACAAGCAAAACAATGCATCAAAAATAGAATCTGTCTTAAACAGGACAGTCTGTAGTAATCTGAACTTTGACCATATTTATATAACTCCAAAAATTCTTAAACATTCGGATAAAATACAAATTTTGTATAGTAATACTTTGTAAAAATTTCAGAAACTTTTGACGTTCCAGTAAAAAATGAAAATTCACGCACTACAGCAAAAGTTTCTGTTTTTACACTGCACATACCAACAAGCAATCTGATCATCCTAAAGGCAAATCTTGGCACATTATTTTTATAACACAATGTATTTGTACAAGGGGGTAATTATTTTTGTTGGAAAAGTTTCCGTGATTCAAGACTCACAAAGTTTCCATGGGCATGAACAAAGTTCAAGGATATCCCCCGCTTCAACGATGCTCATCATCTCTCCCACTTTCACCTTTCCTTTTGTGAAGTTTTAGGTTCCCCTCTATATTTTTTTTTGTTTTTAAACTTTATAAAAGCATACAACAGAAATAAATGACTCTCTAAAACTTCCGGGTTGTCTCCCTGGTAGCACTTTATTTAAAGCCATTAAGCTAGGCATAAAGTGCTCAAGTAATGGATCCACCCGGATCCCAAGGTATATCAAAGCCAATTTTAATTAACAATGATTTGTAATTTAGTAGTGAGCACAAAGTGATATATATCATGTGACAACGAAGTCTAACTCTCTTCCTATGCATCAGCATGTCATACAAGAACAATTCATGCACATTAAGTAAAGGCCAATGCATAGTATAAACAGTTTCTTGCAATTTCATAGTATTGGAAACATAGAGAGGTGAAGATTTGGTTCCTCTCTCATAATAATTGCAAGTAGGATCAGCAAGCACATGCATATTATATTCATTAAACTCATCATGTGTAGTAGCAAAACGCAACCCATCAATGTAATCCTTAATAAGAGGAAACTTCTCCGACATAGTGTAGTTGGAAGAATTCAAAAAGATAATAGGACTATCATGTGTGGGTGCAATAGCAACAATTTCATGCTTAACATAAGGAACTATAGCAAGTTCATCTTCATAAGCATAATTCATATTGGCATCATGGCTACAAGCATAGCAAGCATCAAGTTCATCAAAAAGGGATATTTCAAAAGAATCCAAGGGATCATAGCAATCATCATAGCATTCATCATAGCATTCATCCTTCGGTATGTGCGAAGGGAAATTAAACAATGTATGAGTTGAAGAGTTACTCTCATTAGAAGGTGGGCACGGGTAGCTAATCCGCTCTTCCTCGTTTTGTTCTTCGCTCTCCTCCTCATCTTTTTCATCTAATGAGCTCACACTTTCAGCAATTTCTTCTTCCATAGGTTCCTGCAAAATATTAGTCTCTTCCAAGGCAACGGTCATTCTCTCAATAAATTCACTAATATCAGCATTGCAATCATAATTCTCACAGCAATATTTAAGTATGGCAAAATTTTCAGATTTGTAAGAAACATCATCATACTTTTCCATCAAAGAAGCAACTTCAAAAGCACCTTTAAAAGCAACAACTTCTTCTATTCGTTCCACATCATAGTAATCATAAATACCTTTAGCATAAGAAGCTAAGGTTTCATTATCATTAAATTTGCATGAAAAGGGAAGGTGTGGAGCGTTCATCCTAGAGCAACAAGTAATATCATATGTCAAGCATAGCTCCCGAGCATACCAATGCAACATATGAATTTGATCCCATAACAATTTCCCTTTTTGAGTCGGGCGATAATATCTAAAGTATTCCCGTTGATCCAACATTTCTCCCATTATCAAGTTGAATGGGGTCTTCTCAGGATTATCAAAGTAGTATTTAATACTTTGCACATAACTAGCATGGAGGGTTTTAGGAGGTTCCCCATATCCATCAGTAGCAAGTACCACTAATTTTTTTGGTGTTTCGTGTTACATATCCATAACTAAGATATAAAACAACTAATAACAGAAAATAAAAATTACTTAGTGATAAAGCAAACAAGCACACACGAGAATATTCACCCCACGCTATTGCTCCCCGGCAACGGCGCCAGAAAAAGGTCTTGATAACCCACAAGTGTAGGGGGTCGTTTGTAGTCTTTTTCGATAAGTAAGAGTGTCGAACCCAACGAGGAGCTAAAGGTAGAACAAATATGCCCTCAAGTTCTATCGACCACCGATACAACTCTACGCACGCTAATGCTTGCTTTACCTAGAACAAGCTTTGCGGGAATAAAACTAGAAGTACTTTGCAAGATAATAAAGAACGTGGAAATAAAAGTTAGGTACTGTTTTAATAAAAGAACAATAAAAGTAAATAACTTAGTAGAAAGCATTTTGTGTAACGCAAGAGAAAGATTGTCCCTAGGCAATTGAATATAATATGATAGATACTTGCTATATGCAATGAGGGAGAGGCATACGCTAACACACTTTCCGTACTTGGATCATATGCACTTATGATTGGAACTCTAGCAAGCATCCGCAACTACCAAATTTCATTAAGGTAAAACCCAACCATAGCATTAAGTATCAAGTCCCCTTTACTCCCATACGCAACAACCCACCTACTCGGGTTTATGCTTCTGTCACTCAAGCAACCCACCATAGGCAAATCATGAACATATTGCAACACCCTACAGCGGGGATCCCTCACGTTTGCGCGACACGGAGGGCACCATAGGACAGCACCATATCAACATACAACTCACATCCATAACATCATACCACAATTAACCCATAGGACAAAAGAGATCTACTCAAACATCATAGGATAGCCAAATATCATTGGGAAATAATATATGGAGTTGAGCACCATGTTTAAGTAGAGATTACAGCGGGGAAGAGATGTGTTAAACCGCTGCATAGAGGGGGAGAGAGTTGGTGTTGACGGCGGCGAAGTTGTTGGTGTAGATCGCTATCACGATGATTGCCCCGGCGGCGTTCCGGCGCCACCGGGAGAGAGGGGGAGAGAGCCCCCCTCCTTCTTCTTCTTCCATGGCCTCCCCCCCTAGATGGGAGGAGAGTTAACCATCTGGTCCATGGCCGCCATGGCGGCGGAGGGGCAGGAGCCCCTCCTAGATTGGATCTCCCTCTCTGTGCTCTTGTGTTTCACGTTCCTGTTTTCTGGCCGAAAACCGTTTCTTATATTCCCGGAGATCCGTAACTCCGATCGGGCTGAAATTTTGAGGGGATTTTTATCCAAAAATTAGCTTCCTTGCGCCCGAAGGAGAACTCCAACCGACTTACGAGGTGTGCACAACCCACCACGTCGCACCTGGGCCTTCTGGGCGCGCCCTGGTGTCTTGTGGGGGCTGTGGGCCTCCGTTTGCGTTGATTCCACTTCTCAAAATTCACAAATATTCCAAAAAAAATCTCCGTAAATTTTTATCGCGTTTGGACTTCGTTTGATATGGATATTCTGCGAAACAAAAAACATACAACAAACGGGAACTGGCACTAGGCACTGGATCAATAGGTTAGTCCAATAAATCATATAAAATGTTGCCAAAATATGTGAAAGTTGTATAATATTGGCATGAAACAATGACAAATTATAGATATGATGGAGACGTATCATGGACAAATGCATCTATGTTAAATTCAAAGGCAGTAAGTTCACAATTTTAGTCCTATATGTTGATGACATATTGTTGGCATGTAGTGATAAGGATATGTTGCATGAGACCAAGAATTTCTGTCATCCAGTTATGATATGAAACATCTTGGTGAACCCTCGTATGTACTTGGCATCGAGATTCATCGAGATAGGTCCACAGAAATGTAAGGACTAATACAAATGGCATACTTTGAGAGAGTACTGAAGAAATTCAATATGCATAAGTGATCAACCTTACCTGCTCCTATAGTCAAGGGCGATAAATTTGGGGCATTTCAATGTCCGAGGAACAAGTATGAAACTGGTCAGATGAAGTCGGTACCTTATGCTTTAGCTGTCAGAAGCATCATGTACACTCAAGTTTGTGCATGCCTAGATTTATGTTTTGTAACCGGGATGCTTGGCAAATACAAATCAGATCCAGTACTGGATCACTGGAAGGCTGCAAAGAGAGTCTTTCGCTATATGCAAGGAACTAAAGATACCATGCTTATATATAAAAGGTCTAATAACTTAGAAGTTATCGGTTGTTCACACTGTGATTTTGTCGGGTGTGTGGATAGTAAGAAATCCACGTCAGGTTATATGTTCACACTCGTCGGGGGAGCCATATCATGGAAGAGCTTTGAACAAATGTTAGCTATTGGATCTACGATGCAAGCAGAATTTGTGGGGCATGTTGTATGGCTAAAGATTTTTGTTTCCGGACTTAAAAGTGGTTGACAACATATCTATACCAATAATATTGTACCGTGACAATGAACCCGCAGTTTTCCATACGAGTAACAACAGGTTAAGTGCTACTATTAAGCACATTTACATTAAGTGTAATGTTGTGAAAGATAGAATCCCGGATCTAACAATTGATGATAAACATATAAGAAGGACGCATATGCTTGTGGATCTGCTAACTAAAGGCTTACCACCAAGTATTTTTCGTGAGCATCTTGCCGACAATGGGATTACTGCAAGCCTTATGATTCTGGAATAGGAGGAGCATTAAAAATAAACCACTCCCCATAAGCAAAATGTTTTCCATTTCAAAATAGGCGGTTATGCTATAAGTGTTGAGGTTCTATGGCATTTTACTAGCTGCTGTAACACCTCACTATGGTATATGATACGTCTCCAACGTACCTATAATTTTGTATTGTTCCATGCTATTATATTATCATTCTAGGATACTTTTTGGGTGTTTATTTACCAATTAATATTATTTTTGAGCAATAACCTATTAACCCAGTGCCCAGTGCCAGTTGCTATTTTCCGCATGTTTTTGGCTTTTCAGGTTTACAGTACCAAACGAAGTCCAATTGCCACGAAACATTAATATGATTTTTTCTGGACCAAAAGAAGACCTGAAAGCTTCAGAAGGAGGCCGGGGCCCCACGAGGGAGGCACAAGCCAACAGGGCGTGGCCCAGGGCTAGGGTGCGCCCTGTTGCCTCGTGCCCCCCTCGGGCGTCCTCCGATGCCCCTCTCTGGCCTATGAATTCTCTAAAATCCCTAAAACCCTAGAGAGCCTCCCGAAACACTTCTTCTATTGCCGCAAGTCTCCGTTCCGCCGTGTGCCCATCTGGAGCCCTGTTCCGGTGTCGTGTCGGAGGGGGGATCAATCACGGAGGGCCTCTACATCATCCTTGCTGCTCCCATGGTGATGTGTGAGTAGTTCACCATAGACCTACGGGTCTGTAGTTAGCACCTAGATGGATTTCTCTCTCTCTCTTGATCTTCAATACAATGATCATCGCATCTTTGCTTTGATCTATGCGATGTAATTCTTTTGTGTGGTGCGTTTGTTGGGATCCGATGAATTGTGGGTTTATGTTCAGATTATTCATGAAAAATATTTGAGTCACCTATAAATATTATGATTCTTATTTGCATGATCATTATAGCTTCGTAAATCTCTCGAATCTATTGAAATAGTTTGGCTAACTAGATTGATATTTCTTCAATGAGAGGGGTGCGTTGTAGTGGGTTCAATCTGGCGGTGCTCTATATCCCAGTGACAGAAAGGGAAAAGACACGTCTTTGTATTTATGCCACTAAGGATAAAACGATGGGGTTAGTTCATATTAATTGAATTCTCTTTGTCTACATCGTGTCATTGTTCTCCAAGCATTACTCTGTTTTACTTAATACTCTAGATGCATGTTGGATAGCGGTCAATGGGTGGAGTAATAGTAATAGGTGCAGGCAGGAGTCGGCCAATTTGCTTATATACGTGATGCCTATATATACATGATCATTGCCGTGAATAAAGATTGCATAACTATGCGCTTTTCTATCAATTGCCCAACAGTAATTTGTTTACCCACCGTATGCCTACTACATGAGAGATGCCACTAGGGGAAACTATGGCCCCCGGGTCTATTCACTTATATATTTACAAAAGCTTTCAATACCTTGCTGCCATTTATTTTATTTTATTTATTTTGCAATTCACAATTATCTACTATCTTCTACACACTTCATTTGCTTGCAAATAACGAGACCAAGGGGATTGACAACCCTCTTGCCGCGTTGGGTGCAAGTGTTTGCTCTTTTGTGTGTAGTCGTTGAAGACGGTGGTTGATTGATATTCCTATTGGTTCGATAAACCTTGGTTCTTAACTGAGGGAAATACTTATCGGTATTGTGCTGCATCACCCGTTCCTCTTCACGGAAAACCAAACGCAGATCACAAGTATCAGGAAGGATTTTTGGCGCCGTTGCCAGGGAGTATCATCAACCAACTATCAAGTAACTTCACACAAATTATCATTCACTTTTTTTTTCTTTTTTTTGCTGTTATATTTAGTTTGCTTTGTAAAAATCAAAAATATAAAAATATTTACTTTGCTAGTTACTTGTTTGCTTGCAATAATCATGTTATCACACAAAAATTGAAAGTAGAGACTTATGGATCCACATAAAGTTTTCTACTTGGGTCATCTTCGATCCATCTGTGCTCGTGCTGAAACCCCAACTAGCTTAGTTGAGGAAGAATCATTAGATGAGCATGCTTATTTTGTGCGTCACTGGTAGTCTTAAAATGGAAGACTTTTATGCCATCAAATAAAATGTTTGATGTGCTATGCTTGGAATCTGTGTGAAATTTATGATTCTACTTATTGCTTTGGGAACCCTAAGAAACACCTTCCCTACCTATGTGAGTTTAATGATAATGAAAACTTATCTTCTTATGCCAAGGGTGTTTATAGTTACTATGATATCGAACATATTGAAGAATTTGTTGCTTTTAATTAAGGGTGCTTATGAAGGTTGATTCTTTAATTAAAAAGTATGATGCTACTCTCTACAAATCTGAAAATTTTGCCATACTTAAATATTGATATGAAAACTATGCTTCTAATGCTTATGTTAAAGAATTTATTGAGAGAATGTGTGTTGCGTTGGAAGAAAGTTATGATTCCATTGATTCGATTGAAATATCCCCTCTTGATGAACGTGATGCTTGCTATTCTTATGGTCATGATGCCAATATTAATGATGCTTATGGAGATGAACTTGCTATAGTTCCTTATGTTAAAAATGAAATTATTGCTATTGCACCCAAAAAGCATGATTGCAATGATGTTACTATAAATTCTATGAATGCCAATTGTGTTAGCAATATGCAAAGCTACAAGCTTGGGGATGATAATTTTGTTATGTCCAATACTTATTGCAATGATCATGATTGGGGTGATGACGATATTGAAAATTTATTTAAGACTCATGATGCATAGGTCATGGATAATAATGTGTGCAATAATATTGAAAGTGGGTTTGGAGAGGTCATGACTTTAGTTAATGTTGAACCCACTACCTTGGAAGATTGTAAAACTTTTGTACATATGGATTATGGAGATAATATTTTATATGAGAGCTATATTGTTGAATTTGAACATGATCCTACATGTAATTATTATGAGAGAGAAAAATATGGTTACAGAAATTTTTATGTTACTCTCTTACTTCTCTTTGTGTTAAAATTATTAATGCTTCATTCTTCCTACATGCATATGCAAGATACTTCTTGTCTTGATAATTTGTTTACTTATAAAATGCCTATGCATAGCAAGTATGTTAGACTTTAATGTGTTTTTTCATATGCTACATGATGCTCTCTTTATGTTTCCATTATTATCTTTCATGAGAGCATCATAATTATTACAAGCCTATCTTAATGGCTATCAAGAAAGAGCTTGTTTGGAGGCAACCCAATACTTTCTGTTATTTTTAGATAACATGATTATTGCTTCTGTAATGATTGTGTTTTTATGTCTAAATTAGTGTTTGTGACAAGTAAAGCCTTTGGGATGACTCACAAGATAAATAGAATTGATACGGTGCAAAAACAGAAACTTTAGCGTCCAGTGCAGAATTTCTACGATTTTACTGGAACGTCGTTTTCATCTGAACTTTTTACACAGTATTTATATTCAAATTCGTCAGGTTGTACTAATTTTTCAGAATTTTTAGAGTTACATAAATATAGGTTCTTTACAGATCTTTATAGACTGTTCTGTTTTAAACAGATTCTGTTTTTTGCTTGCATAGTCTGCTTGTTTTGATGATGCTATGGACTATATCGGGGGGTATAAGTCATGGAGAAGTTAGAATACAGTACCTTATGCAATGATTAAATAAGAATCAATTTATAACAGTACCTTAAGTATTTGATATGTTGCTTATACTAACGGATCTCACGAAGTTTTGTTGAGTTTTGTGTGATCGAAGTTTTCAAGTTTTGGGTGCTATCACGATGGACAAAGGAATAAGGAGCAGCAAGAGCCTTAGCTTGGGGGTGACCAAGGCACCCCAAGGTAATATTGTAGGAAGACTCAAGCGTCTAAGCTTTGGGATTCCCCGAAAGGCATCCCTTCTTTCGTCTCAATCCATCGGTATGTCACTTGGAGCTATATTTTTATTCGTCATATGATATCACTAGTGCAGCCGCGTGCTATACAAACGGTTTTTAACCCCTTTCCGTGACGTAGTCTTAAACCGTCGCCTTGCATGTGTGGGCGATAGGGGGGGCCTATCCCACATGACAGGCAAAACCCGTCGGCGATGCCTGCACCTGGTCGCACACGATGGGCAAAAATATATCATTTGAGATTGGAAGGACCATCACAAACAGACATATTGGGGAAGACGTGTGAGATGACTTAGCATCCCACACAGGGAATCCCAAGGGTACGTTTCCGTTCGTATTGCAGATCACACACAATTTTCTGCATAACATCGTTTGTGATAGGTGTGATCATCACACACGATAGTTATAATTCTGTCGTTTGCGTTACTCAGAACATCACTCACGGTGTCTAGAAGAAATTGTTTGGCATTGGGCTGCCCATCACACACACTAGCTATGTGAAAACGTTTGTGATTGGGTGTCCTAACGCACACAGTGGTCAACCAGAATTCGTGTGTGATTGCTCAACGATCCAACACGCCAACTTTCTAGAAACCGTGTGGGTTTGTTCATGTCATCGCCCACGGTTTTGTCTTAGAAACCGTCTGCAATGGGAACCCCAATAATCAGCCTGATTGATCAATTATTTATAATCCATTTAGTAATCAAAATTAACATTTCATATCAACCACAGAATATATTTCTTATTCGTAGTACGGCAACCAGGATTTCATAATTGAATTACATCAGGGTACAACCTCATATAGGCATATACTGCCTAGCTACCCAATTGCACAACAAGACAAAGTTTCAAATGCAACATCTAAAACCTTTGGAAATTAAGTATCATCATAGATGGTAAATAGACAGATGAATCTCATCTAGAAAATTGTTAAAGCGGAAGGCGAATACTGAGCCTTCAATGATGTTGAAGGTCCTGGCAACTTTAGGCCAGTGCCTGTGGATGATTGCCCGCCCATCCTTTATCCTCTTAAGGAAGACTTCAAGATTATACCGTGGGTGCTGTATGAATACCTTCATCGCCTCTTGATCATACAGGTGGTTTGAGACGTAATCATCGATGAACAGCCTTGAGAAGGACTGAAAACAAACATATGCATAAATATCTTTTCTAAACTTTGAAATGGCGCAAAGGGAAAAGGACAAAGTGAAAGAGATGGTACCATCCTATAGTTGACTGATGTCTTTTTCATTGTGCAGACAAACATCTTGTTGTTTTTCGTAGCTAGTTTCTTTATCTTAACGATCTTTCTGAGTTTCTTGATTTGACTGATATTCAAGGACACCTCATTTCCCCACATGCAAAAAGGGTCGAACAGTGGGTCTAAACCTCTTACAGCAGGACCTACATGTGCAAGAACAAATTATTAATAAAAACATTCATATTACAATGGTTTCTGCAATTGCACAATAATGTGCTATTAGCCAAACGACCATGGATGTGCAAACCTCGATGGTAAACTTCAGTGTCCCCCATTGTTTCCCCCTGCAACATATTTAAGACAAATATTGATCAGGTTACAAGTGATATTTGGCATACTATCACTGAAATATGTTAATGGAAAAGAAACACATTGCGGATCCAACAGATTAGTTCAAGCCACATTGAAAATCCAGTTATCTAAACCAAGCGCTAAGAACTAGGAAATGTAGCAATTCTATATGTAGCACATGTATTTAGTACATCTAAATTCGATTTATTCGTCACATGCATAACAATACAAAATTGTACCAACAACAATCGTACATCACATTTCAGAATTGAATTAAATAGTTAAATGATCACCACAACAAATGAACGAAACAGTTAACTAAGCACCACATTGCACAATAGAACATACTAGAAGGTCAGGTTGCAGTAGCATTACATTGGACATTTCACTAGAATTTCTAAATGAAAGGCAGTAGCGGCACAGGCAATAGCTAAATGAAACATGCTTAACCGGCATAGCTAGGTGAACATAGGTCCTAAGTGATAAAGCTAAGAAAAACAAGCTATTCCTCATCGTCGGAGATATCGATGATGATGGGCTCCGTCAACTTGGAAGAGGGCGAGGCCTCCACACCATGGGTGCACCCCTCGTAGTGGTGAGTGGCCTGATCCTGCCCCGGCACCAACATGCCGGCTCTGGAGTTGAGGTAAGCACGGGCACGCTGAGAAAACACAACGAAGTCTTCGTCGAACGCACCGGCAGTGCCCTCGAGAAAAGACAACGAGTTGTCGTTTATAGCAGCCAACCGCATGGTGGCGTCAGCGCGCGAGGCGTCGACGGCGAGGTGCTCCTCCAAGATCTGGGGGTCGGCACGCATGGAAGACATAGCTGCCTCATCTGCGCGTGCAGCCGCGATTTGCTTCTCCGCAGCTAAATGCTCTTTGAGATCCTGGCTATACTGCGTGCACCATGGCTTTCGGCGGCGATTATTTGGAGGATGGGGCGGTGATTTGGGTGGAAGGTGTCGCGCCGGCGGTCGGGCCATGTGGGATGGAGGAGGAGGGGTGAGGGGGTATTGGGGAGATGTGGATTACCTGACTAGATGGACGAGGCCGAGCAGCAGGAAGGAGCGTCGCCGGCGAGGAGGCGGCGCTGCAAGCAAGCAATGAAGGTTTGAACTAGGAAAGGTAGAGGAAAAGGGGGAAATGTGGCTTTTGATTGGTACCGGGGGGCGAGGGAGGTAGATATTTCCGCGGCAGCCCAAAATTTTCATTCGGTTCAGCGAAAAACTGGCGTGGAAAGCACCATCGGACACAGTCCCTTATTCGGAACCATGTGCGATATCAAAACATCACAAACAAAGCTTGGTTTATACACCATGTGTGATGAACTTGAACGTGCAAATTTTTCAGAATAGTTCTCGATATCAACACATCACAAACGAAGCATGTGATATACCCCGTGTGTGATGAACTTGGACGTGCAAATGTTTGTCTCCAAGCTTCGGACGTAAGATTGGGTACTACATTGCACACGATTCATTCCATAAAAATGTGTGTGATGAACTTCAATTTCATTTTCAATTGGAAGATGGAATGGGGATATGGCGGCAAATTTTTGGTCCGAATTTCCCTAGTTACAGTGGTCATCCATGTCGTCGCGTAATTTAACATCAATTGCTAATTTGGGTACTGCGCAAAAGAGCCTACACCACAGCCCGCACTTACTTAATCGAGCAATTAAACAGAGTTGGTTGACCTAAACATTACTCTAACAAAAGACCAGCGCTCTAAACAACGACTAATGTTCCGCCTGACGCTCGCCGATCTCCGCCCCATCCTCCATGACCAGCTCGCGCTCGACGACCTCCAGTGGAAGGGGCTCCATGGCATCCATCGCCACATACTCTGCAAGCATCTCGCCGTCCGCGTCCACCATCTCTTTGGAAAAGGCCGCCACGAGTTTGGCGTGGCCGGCCGCGGTCCGGGCATTGACGGCCTCCATCTTGGCAAGGGAGGCTGCCGACGAACGGATGGCTGCCCGAGCGCTCTCGGCGATTTCCAACTCTTCGGAGGTAGGTTGCCGACCGTTGTCGGAGAAGGCCGCTGCTATTTGTGCGGTGACCGCCATGAGCTGGGCGTGGGTGGCATCGGCATAGGCGTGGGCAGCCGCCATTAGGGCTACGGCGGCCGCTGAGGAACGGACAGCTGCTGTGCCATTCTTGTCATTTGCTATCCCGGTCGCGGATGTTGCTGCCGCCATCTCACATGCAGCAGCTGCCCTTTCGGCGGCCGCAGCCGCCCTGTCGGAGAGTGCGGCCGCGCTCAAGGATGTTGTGAGTGCGTTCATGGATGATGCAGCCGCGCTCGGACCGGAGTGGGTCGCCGAAGTTGCCCTCACGACGCGGATCCACGTCCCCATCTTTCACCGGCGACGCTTGAACAGTACAGTGGTCTTGGAGAACAAGTGTGACTGTGTGTGACGCGCCGGCGGTGGACTAAAGCTTCCGGCCTAAGCCATATATGAGGATTGGCCCAAGATATTTTCATACCACATCACACACGTTTCATGATCAAGAATTGTTTGCGATGTATTTGATTTTCAAACTGCTTTGAGACTAAAAATGAAGTTACATTGGCAATTGAAGGTGTTTGGATGGCAATAACATTTATCTGCAGTGAACTTGCAACTATCGGACTGTGTGTTAAATATGGAATAATTCAGGGATGTTTAGGCCCTTTAAAACATTTAAAGAGTTTTTTGGACATTTCATGTGCATAGTTCAAATTTCAACTGCACTTTATTAAGCACAAACTAGAGGGCACCTTAATGGGTTTAAAATCAACTATTTGTCACTGGATACATGTTTTCGTCCCATGCAAGAAATGGAAATTAAACGAATTCCAAACCTCATGGAATTTTGGCTCGGCCATAGACTTTGATAAGCCATGTTTTCAAATTCCAGTAATTCCAAATATCGTGAGAAATTCATGAAACTTGGCATGGTGTGATGTCATGGCGCATGTGTGCTGTGGTAAAAACAATGCCTAGTTCGGGACAAGTTTTGGCACAAACCTCTTACAAACCGAAGATTCTCACAAGAAGTCATGTGGTTCCGGTAGGGACAGTTCACATTTCATGTGCGAAACAACATCTGATGTCGCTTCTCGCCTTGAATTTATTTCTAGAGTCTCCATAGAGTAACGTGAATGTGTCGTGCGAATCAATGGAGTCTTACAGAGTTCATTTGGCCTTTTAAGTACATTAATTAATTGAGTTTTGTAGGCATTCAATTAATGTGCATATATATAATTCGAATTTGAACTACAATAACTGCACGGTCTAGCTCTTGAAAATATGTTGAAAAACCATATATGTTTCACTGGCTGCATGTTTAGGTCCCACACAATAAATGGGAATGAATTTCGAACATATATATCTATGGCACGAGGCTCGACCGCAAACATCTGGAAACTTAATTTTTAAATTCATGTAAATGCAAACCTCGACAGAAATTCATGAAATTTGGGCATGGTGACATCAATTGCCCTATTGTGTGTGTTGTGGTAATAAAAATTGCCCAATTTTGGACAAGTTTTGGCACAAAGCCTCTTACAAACCGAAGGTTCTCACAAGAAAGTCGTGTGTTCCGATAGGGAAAGTTCACATTTTATGTGCGAAACAACATCCGTTGTCTCTTGTGGCCTGCATTTATTTCTGGAGTCACCCACAGAGCAACTTTCTAAGAGTCATGCTAAACTGTGGATTTTTCCAGGGTTCGTGAGACCTGTTTAACACATTAATTGAGTTTTCTAGTCGTTTAATGTGCATAATTCAAATTTGAACTACAATCACAAGGTCCAACACATGAAAAATAGGTTGGAAAAAATATGCCTTTCCATGGATGCATGTTTAATTAGGTCCCACACAAGAAATGGGAATGAATTTCTAACATCTCATTGACTGTTTGCTCGGCCGCAACCATTGAGATGCTTGGTTTTCAAATTCCCATAAATCAAGAACTCGTCAGAAATTCATGAAACTTGGCATGGTGTCGTGACAAGGGCACACACATGCCGTGGTAAAAAATCTGTCCAAATTGGACATGTTCTTGCACAACCCCCTTACAAATCGGAGCTCCTCACAAGGAGCTTTGTGGTTTCGATAGGGAACATTATATATGCATGCCACATATGCGGGCGAAAATACATCTGATGCCTCTTCTCTCCTTGATTTTCTTTATATAAACAACATAGACATATGTACGTGTGAAGTGCAAAAATATGATTAAATAAGGGATCATCTGGCTTTTAAATACATTAATTGAGTTTTTGGTGCATTCTTTAATGTGCATAATTCAAATTTGATCTACAATCACAAGGTCCGGGGCGGCAAAATGGGTTGAAAATCATATATGCGTCCTTGGATGTATGTGTTAGGTCACATGCAAGAAATGAGAACAAATTTCAAACATCTAAGCATGTTGGCTCGGCCACAAATATCGAGAAACTTGGTTTCCAAATTCTCGTATATCCAAAACTCTGTCAGAAATTCATGAAACATGGGATGGTGTCATGTGAAGGCACACATATGCCGTGGTAAAAAAATACCAAGTTGGCCATGTTTTGTAAGAAGCCTCTTACAAACATGAGGTTCTCATACAACAATAAGCTACGTCCAGTGTTCCGATAGGAAACACATATATATGCATGCCACATCTACGGGTGAAAAATGACATCCGATGCCTCTTCTCTCCTTGATTTTTTCCTAGAAACAACATAAAGCACTAAGTGTGTACTGCAAACATATTAAATTATTAACGGTTTGTATGGCTTTTATATACATTAATTGAGTTTTATGTGCATTTAATGTACATAATTCAAATATAAACTACAGTCACAACGTCTATGTTGGGTAGGGCCTCATCATATAAAGCATAAATATGTTGTGCTATTTTTAGTGTCCACTTTGAGAGAAAGAGCAAGCATTATTAATAGACAACAAAGGCATTTTGGAACAAAAATCTGTCACGTTACCATCGCAAACGGGCGTATTATTTATAATTCATGGACGTTCTACAGACCTTACGTGCGGGCCACGTGTCACTATCTGTATTGACAAGGAGGTAGCGTGCGGACAGGTGTTTGAGTACACGGGTGGCGTGGGAGCAGTGTCCTGCGCACGCTCATCGAGGTGGCGTGTCCTTTGCCAGTCGTCAAAGACGTTTCAGACTGAATACCCGTATGCAAACCGAGGGCAATTGTTCCTTCCCTACTAAGCCAAGCGAAAATCTGGTGCGAAGGAATTTTTTCATTGCGTCATCGCAAACGGTTGTGAATGATGACCCGTGTGCCCTTCCCGGTGCTACAACTTCTACTGTTGCTAACTGCTGAGGTTGCCATGCCATGTATGCAAAAAATCTGATGTGGGGAGGTAATTAAGGAGAGATATGAGTTTGGTGACCACATGAAGAAATAATGGCAGGCGCGTGAACGTTGGCAAAACACTTAAATGAAAGAAACTCACCAATCCATGCAAGAGTTTAGTTGCTAAATCATTAAATGAAGGGACCTTAGGGTTTAGAGTACAATGCTTTGTGGACTTGAGTTGCTAAGACATTTAATACACTAAGCACCCCATGTAAGCACCGATCGATGCGTTGGCAGCAGGAGTCAGGTAAGATTCGAATCTGTCATATTGGGTAAATTTTCATTTGTCAAATTGGAAACACTGAGATTTGTCCAATTTTGCAGGAACAAAATCACTATTACGATGCAATTTTGCAACTGAAATTCAGTAAACATAGATTTCATTCATAGATAGCTGAATCGAACAAACTTTTCCCCATTTGTTGCCAACCACGTACTGAAATAGCTAGTTCAACTATATATACTAGCTAATTTAAAGTACGTGGTACAGTTCAACCATATCTATAGTTAGATGAACTGAACAAAATAGCCCCTAAATACTACTCCGGAGGGGCTTCATGCTCCTGCCAGCAGCCTTCTCCTCTGCCGAGCACATTCAGTAAGAGGAAGAGGAGGAGAAGCCTACCGACGAGCTGGAGGAGTCGAATTCGTCGGCTGCCACTGCTGCCCTCCGGCGCTCCTGACGCGCCTTCTCGAAGCGGCGGGACTCGGCCTAGATCTCCTCATTCCGCGCCATAGCTGCGGCGTCTGCTGCGGCCACGGCGGCGGTGAGCCTCTGTGCGTGCTCGACCTGGCGCTCCTCCTCCTCATGTAGGAAGTTGATGTAGCGCGCTAGGCCACTGACGCAAAAGCTGAGCGGATGTGCTTCGGCGGCGGCCTCCTTCTCCCACCTTCGGGCTGCGGTGGCGGAGCGGGTGATGGCCCCGGCGGCTGACCATGGGGTGGCTGCCAAGGCGGACGCTGGTGTGGTGGCGGCCAAGGAGGCAGCTGGTGGGATGGCGAAAACGGCGGCCTGCGATGGGGTGGGGGCGATGGCGGTCGCCGGCAGCAGCTGCCTTCGGGCAAATGTGGAGGAGCGTGTGGTGGGTGCCGTGCGCACAGCCAACAAGGACGCCACACGCACTACACGCTTCCGGTAACTGCGCCGCCGACGTGGTGCAGCCTCCCAGCTGGACCTGCCCTCTGGCGGGGTGGCGGAGCAACGACGACGGACAGGTGCCATTGGCGATTGGGGGAGTAGCAAACTTGGGAAGCTACGGGCAGGGAGGGGATGAATGCGATGTGGAGAGGCCGGCCGTGAGGGTTTATAAAGCAGGCGGCCAAGGCGAGCCGGGCGGGAAGCTAGCGCGCATTCATGCGCAAGAACGGGAAGCTTGCGCGCGTTCATGCGCGGGAACGGGAAGCTTGCGCGCGTTCCTGCGCGGTTTCGCGGGAACGGGGAGCCCAAAAGAAACGTTGTGCGCTCTCGAAGCATCGCGGGAACGGGCATTTTGGCGCGCCGGGCGGGAAACTTGCGCGCTCCCGAAGCGTGCACCGGAATCCTCGTGCGGCAACGCGGTGACAAGACTGGACGGAGGTGGGAGAAATGACAAGTACGCAGACGGTTAATAATAAACAACCGTTTGCGTTTTATTACAAAGCAAACGGTCGTTCTGTATGCACCGCCACGAATGAATGTACGCATGAGGCGGTTGATGCGGCCTCGGCGCGCTGTGCTCGCGTCCGTGCGCGCCTGGCCGCTCTGCTGGCGTCCACGCATGAACGATCAGGCACGTTCGGGGAGCCATATGCTAGCGGTTGTGCCACTCCCGGCGCCACAATGCAGTTAAGCGCTGCAAAAACTGCCATGCGGTTGATGCGGCCATTTACCTTCATCTCTTCCACCTTCCGATCGCGCCACACAACCCAAGAAGCACACCCACGACAGCAAATAGTATAGAGAGGATGCACATCTCTTCATCGCTTCAACCTTCCCGTGCGGATCCAATGGCGGTTGCCGGCGCCGATCAGCAGTTCGCCACTATTGTCAAAGTGGACACACACAGCAGGAAGACGGACCTCTCGGTGGTCTACACCAACGACCCGGTCGTGGTGGTGAACACCATCAACACGTTGGAGCAGCTGCTTGCTGAGGATGACAAGTACAAAGTGGTCGGCTTCGACCTCGAGTATACCGGCGGTCGTGCCAGGCATGATCAGAAGGTTGCCGTCGCCCAGTTGTGCGTGCGCCATCACGTGCTCATCTACCACTACTGCCTGGCCACAAGGCCTTGCGAGCGTTTCGCCAGGTTTGTCAATAGCCCCGACTACAGGTTCGCAACGGTGGACACCACCAACGATCTAAAGGTGCTCAAGACTTCGGGCTTGTCCTGCCAGAAGCTTGTCAACATCCAAGGTCAGTACAGGGTCTGGGGGGCGAGAAGAAGAAGCAGAAGGACTCCCTGGTTGACCTCGCCGCGGTCATCATCGACCCCTACTACAGAGACATGAAGGCTGAGTGCCGCAAGGACAAGACTGCCTGGCACGCGGCCTGGGTGGACGAACTGGATGAAGAACACATCAAGTATGCGGCCAAGGACGCGTACACCAGCTACGAGATGTACAGGAGGATCATTGACATGAGGAAGTGCCTCCTTCCTGCAGACGGCGAGGGATAGCCACAAGCAGAGCAGCAGTGTCGGCAACGTCGTCAGAAGAATAGTATGATTTGGCGATCGTCTACTTCTTGTAAATTTATATTGAGGAATGTACATGTGTTGTGTAGTCACTTATGGAACTGTATGTTCAAGTTGGTTATGCAACAATAATGTTGGTGTTCTGTAGACAGAGCATATAGATGTTGTGCAAACAGAGCAAATCACATGTCATACAATTATTAGAAGCAATCGTGTGCCCACAACACACACATGTAGTCAGGATGAATCGTTTGGGTTATTATTGGTCTTCCCACACATGTCTGATGAATGAACTGTTTGTCGGGTACCCACAAGACAAACGGTTGTCAGGATGAACCGTTTGGGTTATTATTGGTCTTCACACACAATTCTGATGAATGAACTGTTTGCCGGGTATCACACACGCCTTCTTAGGCTAACTCGTTTGTGTTCTGCTGGATCAACGCAAACAGTTTGTCCGAGTGAACTGTATGCCGCACTATACACACGTATATAGCTTCTTAACCGTTTCTGTTATCTTCCATGATCACAAACAGTTCATAAGAACAAACTTTATGCAATGCATCACACATGCAACTTTTTTTTGAACCGTATTTGCTCGTTCCTTCATCGCGCACGGTTTTCGTCATTGGAGGCGGAGCTTGAACTATACCGTTTGCGATTGATGGATCGCACACAGTTTCGTCGAAGGGTCTCTGATTGATGTGTCGCGTTAGCAGCATTCTGCAGTGGTGTATGAGTTTTGCTTGGAGCCTCGTTTGCTTTTGTTTGCTTTTGGTTTTAGTTTTCCACAATCATCGTTTTCTGGACACACCTATTTGAGAGAGACACACTATCACCATAATTTATTAGAATACTCTATGTGCTTCACTTATATCTTTTGAGCTTAGCAGTTGCTCTAGTACTTCATTTATATCTTTTTGAGCATGGTGGCATATAGATTTTATAGAAATAATTGCACTCTCATTCTTCACTTATATTTGTTTGAGAGTTAATAAATAGTGACGGTAATTTGCATGGGTTATAAGACTAGTCCAAAAATAATAGGTATTCAATGAGTGATAAGCAAAACCATCATGTAGCACATAAAAGAGAAATCATGGTTAATGATATTGATGTGGTAATGTAAAAGGGTGTGAGTGCATGGTTGTTGGTTGGTAGAAGTATCAGTATTAAGAGGTGTTAATTTCCCATTTGTCTACATTTTTGAAAAAGGCATGGTGAGGATGTGTGAGAATTTCTATTCCTCGTTGAAATCCTAGTGTTGTTCCGGGTCGGAGGTGCGCGATGGTTAACTCCTCCCAACCTCCTCCCTCGGGGCATGCGAGTAGTAGTTTGATTTGTGATAAAACTAATAGAACTTTTCAATAAGTATATGAGTTCCTTATTACTAATGTGTATCCGTGGACATACGCAACCTTGCCACCTCATATTTTGCTAGCCTCTTTGATACCGTGCATTGCCCATTCTCAGCTCGAGGATCAGCGCGAACTTCGCCGGTGCATCCAAACCCCGTGACATGATACGCTCTGTCACACATAAACCTCCTTATATCTTCCTCAAAACAACCACCATACCTACCTATTATGGCATTTCCATAGCCATTCCGAGATATATTGCCATGCAACTTCCACCGTTACAGCATATGACTAGTTCGTTCATCGTCATATTGCTTTGCGTGATCATATAAAGCTGACATAGTATTTGTGGCAAAGCCACCGTTCATCATTTTTTGATACATGTCACGCTAGATCCTTGCACATCCTGGTAAACTGCCAGAGGCATTCATATTGAGTTATATTGTTTCATAGTTCCTCGTATTGAGTTTTCATATTAATTTGTAAGAAAATAAAAGTGTGATGATCATCATTATTAGAGCATTGTCCCAGTGAGGAAATAAAAATGGGGGAGGCCAAATGAGCCCACCATAAAATAAATATGAGAGAAAAAGAGAGAAGGGACTTTGCTACTATCCTTTACCACACTTGTGCCTCAAAGTGGCACCTTGTTCTTCATATAGAGAGTCTCATGTTGCATCATTTTCATATGCTAGTGGGAATTATTTTTTATTATTAAAAACTTGGCTTGTATATTCCAATGACGGGCGTCCTCAAATGCCCGAGGTCTTCATGAGCAAGCAAGTTGGATGCACACCCACTTAGCTTCAGTTGAGATTTCATACACTTATAGCTCCGGTGCATCAGTTACATGGCAATCCCTACTCCTCACATTGACATATATCGATGGGCATCTCCATAGCCCGTTGATACGCCTAATTGATGAGAGACTTTCTTCTCCACTTTTTACCCCTTTGATATCTACCACCATATTTTATTCCACCCTTATGCTATGTCCATGGTTCACGCCCATGTATTGCATGAAGAATAAAAAGTTGATGCGCGTTGAAAAAGTATGATCCAATTGCCTGATTTGGACACCGTGGTGCTTGACATTTGTATTAATGTGGTGAAGATGGAGCCATGCCTTACTAATATGATAAAATGAATGTGGGGTAAACATTCTTTGAGCATCGTATATTTTGAAAGATTGATGATTATGTTACTTGTTGAAAGGACGTGGATGTCGCCTAGAGGGGGGGTGAATAGGCGCTTTAAAATAATTACGGTTTAGGCTTGAACAAATGCGGAATAAAACTATCGTTTAATTAGTCAAGCACAAAACCTTAAACAACTAGGCTCACCTATGTGCACCAACAACTTATGCTAAGCAAGATAGACAACTAAGTGATAGCAAGATATATAACAAGAAACAATATGGCTATCACAAAGTAAAGTGCATAAGTAAAGGGCTCGGGTAAGAGATAACCGAGGCACGCGGAGACGACGATGTATCCCGAAGTTCACACCATTGCGGATGCTAATCTCCGTTCGGAGCGGTGTGGAGGCACAATGCTCCCCAAGAAGCCACTAGGGCCACCGTAATCTCCTCACGCCCTCGCACAATGCAAGATGCCGTGATTCCACTAAGGGACCCATGAGGGCGGTCACCGAACTCGTACAAACAAGGTTGGGGCAAACTCCACAACTTAATTGGAGGCTCCCAACAACACCACGAAGCTTCACCACAATGGATTGTGGCTCCGAGGTGACCTCAAATGCTCGGGGCAATCTCCACAACCTAATTGGAGACCCCGAAGCTTGCCCGGAGCTTTGCACCACAATGATTGAGCTCCAAGGCACCACCAACCGTCTAGGGCGCCAAAGCACCCAAGAGGAACAAGCTCTAGGGTGCTCAAACACCCAAGAGTAATAAGCTTCTCAAACTTCACTTCCACGTATCACCGTGGAGAACTCAAACCTATGCACCAAATGCAATGGCAAGGGCACACGGAGTGCCCAAGTCCTTCTCTCCCAAATCCCACCAAAGCAACTAATGCTAGGGAGGAAAATGAGAGGAAGAACGAAGAAGAACACGAAGAACTCCAAGATCTAGATCCAAGGGGTTCCCCTCACTTAGAGGAGAAAGTGATTGGTGGAAATGTGGATCTAGATCTGCTCTCTCTTTTCCCTCAAGAACTAGCAAGAATCATTGGAGGGATTGAGAGTTAGCAAGCTCGAAGAAGGTCAACAATGGGGGAAGAACACGAGCTGAAAGGATAAGGTTCAATGGGGAAGAAGACCCCCTTTTATAGGTGGGGGAAAATCCAACCGTTATCCTCACAGCCCGCACAGAGCGGTACTACCGCTCCAAGGAGCAGTACAACCGCTAGGGCGGTAGTAGCCATATGAAACACTACTGCAACGAGGCAACAGGCCGGTAGTACTGCCAGAGCGGTACTACCGCCTGCCCTCGCGGTACTACCGCGAGGTTAGTATTCAACGGCCACTCAGGTGCAGCACACGGCAGAAGACACCGTGAGGCAGCGGTACTACCGCTCGGGGTAGCGGTACTACCGCGCGTCCACGGATGTAAAAAATTACTTCCGTGCCTACCTCCGCTGAGGGCGGAGCAGCGCAAAACACCGGCACGGTAGTACCGCACATACATCACGGTACTACCGCTCGAGGGCGGATGTAAAAAATTACATCCGCGCCTACTACCGCAAGCGCACGCATCAGGTGCTGGGGACAGCGGTACTACCGCTCACTGGAGCGGTACTACCGCTGTCTCCTGCGGTACTACCGCTCCGAGGAGCGGTACTACCGCTAGCCACTGTACTGCAGCACCTTGCTGCCTTCAACTACTCAGCTAGGAAAACGGAAGGATACAGAAAAACCAGAACTGCCATAACTTCTGCAAATGAGCTCCGAATTGAGCAAACTCAAGCTTGTTGGATTCAGGACGACAAGAGCTATCCAACAGCGACAGGGGAGGTATGCCTAAGATATAGAGATGTGAAACCTCTATGAATGAAGAACCGGCAAAACCTCCAACATCGAAAACATCATAGAAGAAGCAGGTGAACTCCGTTTTCGATGAACTCGAGCTTGTCATGAAGATGAACATAAGCTCTAAAACTCACAGAGAGAAACACCAAACAAGAACCAATAAAGATGATGCAAGGATGCAATGGTTTGAGCTCTCTACAAACGATACGATCAAGCTACTCACTTGAGAGCCCCCCTTGATAGTACGGCTATCGATCCTATAACCCGGTCTCCAAACTATCACCATGAGACCGGTAAAATAGAAAACCTATCAAGGGCAAACCTTTGCCTTGCACGAAGTCCACTTGAGCTAGATGATGACGATCTTGACTCCCTCAAGATGGACCACCTTTCTTGATTGCGTTGGCTCGATGAAGGCTAGTAGGTTGCTCCCCCATACTCCACTATGGGTGAGTCACTCTTCGGCACACCTTCACAAGTCCATTGTCACCACAAAGGACGGCAAGCTACAAGCATGATTTCTTCATGATGCTTCACTTGAACTTGCACACCGCAACCTTGATGACGATCACCACTTGATGTCATCTTCCATGGGTTGTATGGGGTCTTCCTCTTGATGCAATCCCATGGAAATATACCTAACCCTACAAAGAACACTCACGTAGACCATGGGTTAGTACACAAAGCGTAATGGACAATGCTTACCATACCATGGGATCACTTGATCCTTCTCGGTATATCTTGTACGCTTTGTGTGTTGATCAACTTGGTTCACTCTTTGACTTAGTCTTGATCAACCTTGTGTCTTCTCTTCTCTCTTCACAAAGATGATGTCTTGAAGGTAAACATGAATGTTCACACAATCTTCTTCTTCAAGACATGCTTGCGATGAGATCAACTCTCACATGACCAATCTTTGGATAAAACCTTGAATACCACCTTGGTCACCATATAAACTCCTTGAAACCAATAGATGGACTTCAAGAAGTACCTACGGACAAATCCTTCGAATATAACTCAGGGCAACCATTAGTCCATAGGGATTGTCATCAATTACCAAAACCAAACATGGGGGCACCGCATGTTCTTTCAATCTCCCCCATTTTGGTAATTGATGACAATCACTTTCAAGAGAGTTTATATAAGGAATTGACCACAACCATGCAAAGCAACAACACATAATGCATGAGCATGATATGCAAATGCTTAGGAACAAAACCAAAGCATGAAACCAAAGAGCCACAAAGATTCTCTAAACTTCTCCAAACAATTCCCTCTAAACTCTCTCGAAACTTCTCCCCCATTGGCATCGATTGCCGAAATGGGAGAAATGCTTAGAAAGCCAATATAATATGTGTTCCTCCATAAAGTGTGTATTTCTCAAAATATGAGTGCAATGAAATACACATATCCAATGATAAGTAGTTGGAGGAAAACAAACTATATTGAGGATCCAAAGATTACAAAAAGGATCGTATGGCACAAAGACATACACCAGAGTGAAGCAAGCAATCAAAAGATACCAATTGGAACAATCAATCACATGGTCCTACCAGCCACATGAATAAAAGATATTATGATATGGGCAAAAGAGTGTCCTAAAGAAACTAGAGAAGCTCCCCATGATTTGCACACTATTAAGAATTTTTGTATTTGGATACAAGAGCACAAAATAGGATCATCACTCCCCCAAGATCAATAGAAACACACAACAAGTGCAAGCGGATAGATAATACAATAAGCATAGCACTTGCACCAAGCATATGGTTGAGCAACATGTAAAAGACGCAATCTTAAGAATAGGCTCAACCAAAATGATGTGTGTGAGTCATGGCAAAGCACTTGAGAAGACTAGTATAAGGATGAGTATTAAGCATCACCATAGTCTTGATGAAATGAGACACAAAGTGCAAGCCATATCCTTCCCACAACACAAACCACTAGCAACTGGGTCCTCAAGCTTACTAATAAAAGAATTAAAAACCAAAGCTTGTGACAACCCCTGGTGAAGATAGGAAATAATAGCATTGTCGGGAGGAGGGATACCAATCGAAATGGCAAAACCCTCGTGAAGACAAGCATGAGGAAAATAATCTTCACCACCAAAGAGTGCATCAAGATGCAAGGATATAAGATCCGCACTCAAGACAGATTCTTTCACGAAACCAGCAAGTAAATAAAAAGGAAATGCAACGGTGGACGTGAAAGAAAAGTGGATATCAACTAGAGATGTAACTTCTCTCATGTGTATAAGATTCTAGGTAGAGGGCAATCATGATGATATATCCACAAAGAATGATGTACACACGACATAGTTACAAGAAGGCACAAACAAGATATCCAAAAGGAAGTCATAAATATACCAATAAGATCTTTGCTTGAAAGCATAGCACATAGCCTAATATTTTCTTATTGTACATAAATGAACTCCCAAGACACGAACATCAAAGACATCACAACTAGCAATATGACATCATCGTTGAGATGCTTTGAGAAAGGAAACAAGTACCACAAGAATGACTCAAGAAATTCATGCCATTATGCAACCTATAAAAGGTTGAATGCGAGAAAAGTATGCATGAAGTAGATACTTGTTACCGAGATAGCATTGGATTGATGTAGTAGACAATGGTTCTTCGATCATCCTAGCATGGCTCCAATAAGCATATGGTGTCAACACCTTCCTTGTAAGTGAGCCGAGTGTCCAATGTATCTCCAATTGTTCCTAGAGCAACAACACAAACACAGTGGTACCCAAACTCATTGGGACCAAAGAGTTAGAGGACCAACAACACATAGGACAAACTCCACATAAATATGTGCATATAGATATGAAATTGAATTTCATGCACACTTTAGCCAATTTATGTCATAGTGGAGTTTCCCCTATATATTGGGTCAAGGAAAGAGAACATGCCAACGAAAGTACATGTAGTAAATATGCATGCTCAAGGCTTTCAAGAATCACATCAACACACAGTTGATAAGATACCGAAAGAAATGGTATCAAGTGAAAATAAGATACCAAACGAAAAATTATCACTTGACCGATACCAACTAAAAGATACATCAAGGAATGAGATATCCATTGACACATGCCAAATAGAAGGAAACAAAATACCAATTGAAGGAAAACAAGAGGTATCAAGTTCCCAAAAGAGAGCTAGGTTCCAAACAAACCAAACCCTCCGCAAATTTTCATGATGGCACAAAGCACCATAGAGAAAAGGCTTGCCTTCCACCAACACACACTTGATGAAGATCAAAAGATTTTATGCTAAACACATAAAGGGAGTGTTCTAAAGAAAATAGGATAGCTCCCCCAAGAGATATGCATTATATAGAATTTGCATTTGAATACAAAATGCACACGATGGGATCATCACTTCCCTATATCTATAGAAACACTAGAAATGCTCAAAAAGATCCACAAGAGGCAAGGAAGACAAACGATAAATAAAAACCTATGTAAAGATGATTAGCAAATTCTACCACTTAAACGGAATACCAATTGTCAAAGGACAAGAAGTATTTGGAAATAATTCCCATTGGTAGATTGCAAATAGATCCAACATCATCTTTACTCCTAAATCACAAGCAAATGACACTTGTAGAGCTAGCATGCCACCTAGGAACAAGATAAATTATAATATCAAATCTAAGTGGCAATATCTCAAATGTACACATTCTCTGGGCTTGTAATATGCACATAGCATATTACTCCCCCATAATGTGATAACCCAACGTTAATAACAAGTGGCAAATGAAATCCAACAAGAGATGATTAATGGACCATTTAGAATCTGAATTTCTCATGAGAAGACATACCACATAGAAGCTAGATAATCTTGTAATATCAATACTAAGTGGTATTCCTCATGTACACACATTTTTAGGGTCGTGAAGTGCACAAAGCACATCACTCCCCCAAAATGGGATAATCCATTAATCTCTCAAAACAGCCAACTAAGATTCAAAGTAGATGCAAAAGGCTCAACACAATACGCACACGTACATGATGTGCAAACCAACATACCCATACTTGATTACTCAAGACAAGCAAGCCGGAGGTACACCATATACAAACACATGCAAGGTAAAAAACCACAACATGCATAGGGACAAGTAACTATTAATGTAAACAATTTAAGTACAAGTTACCGCAAGGAGGACATTGTATATAGGATAGAAACTCGATAGTCAAAATGACTTGGCTTGAGATAATATGAATGATGAAGATCCCTTAATTCTTCATAATGTAGCCAAGTCTCCAATGCCCTCCAACAATACCTATTGATCAAGTTTGAGCTTGTTGGTCCCCAACCAAGTTGGGTCCTAAAAGGTTAGTCACAATAGGCTTGGCTACCCAAATGGTTCTTTTCTTGACACCACTTTGAGTACCAACAAACTTGGCAAACACATTGCCAACCTTATCCTTCCCAAGAGAATAGATATCATCAATAATAATTGGGTTGGATAAGTTACCATTCGTGCATGAAGAAGCAAAGTGACCCTTCTCACGACATAAGTAGCAACATCTACCCTTTACTTTCTTCTCAATTGATTTCTCAACTTGAGGAGCGTTGACTTGGGTCTTCTTGGGAAGAGGCCTTTCTTCAACTTGAGGTTGAGCATGAGATTGAACTTGTGGCCGCTTCCCTTGTTGCTTGTCACTATGGGGCTTCTTCTTCAATGGGCAAGATCTAACATGGTGCCCTTCTATCTTGCACTTGAAGCAAATAATCTTGGCTGAATTCTTGACTTGTTCTTGGCCCTTCTTTTTGTTTCTCTTGGACTTCTTCTTATTATTGGAGTTGAATCCAAGTCCACCTTTGTCATTTGGGGATTTTTGGACACTCAAGATATTGTTGAGTGTGGACTCCCCTTCATGACCCTTTTCCAAGTCTTTCTTCAAAGAAGTGACTTGGGCCTTGAGCTCATTGATTTCCTCTACATGGTTAGTATGAACACAAGTACTAGAGGACATATAAGCTTCATCGTTAGAGCAACAAGGCAAGGAAAGTAATTCATCACAAGATGTAGCAACATTATGAGTAGATGAACTACGATGACTAGCACATGGCAATAAAGCATTTCTACTAGATGTAGTGCTAATGTCCACATGAGGCTCACTAGATGTTACCTTAGTAGTACTAGCCTCATGAGCTATCTTTAGCACATTATGGGATACTAGAAGATCACCATGAGAGCTCGAGAGATTTTCATGACTTTCTTCCAATTTCCCATAATTGCTAGATAGCAACTCAAGTTGAGCCCTTAGCTCAACATTCTCCTTAAAAATGGATGCTTCACAAGAAATAGAGTTAGTAGCACAAGCATCATCATTAACAACAAAAGGAGAAGGCAACTTGGCAAGCTCTTTAGCATATGAAGCTTCAAGTTGAGCATGAGACTCGGTGAGTTCAATGAGCGAACTCTTAATGACCCTTGAGCCATTTTTGAGGTGCTCAAAGTCCTCAAGGAGTTTAGCATGAGCAACTGCAAGCTTATCATTTTTAGTTCTAAAATCATTAGCCACCTCGAGAGCTCTATCATGGGATTCCTTTAATCTAGATAATTCTAGAGCAAAGGTCTCCTCAAGAGATTCCTTGGTGGTTTGTTCATTTTCAAGAGCTTGAGATAGCTCCGCGATCTCATTAGCATAATCACGCTCATGACCTTCCATTTTATCAATGGTGGCCTCATGCTCCTTGAGATGAGCTTCCAACTCCTCAATATATTTCTTGCCCTCAATTGCAATAGACATGATTTCCATGAAGTTGGAACGAGCAATTTTATTCTTATGAAGAGCTTTAAAAACCATTTCTCCCTTAGTTTTGAAGGAAGCAATATTATCACTCTCTTCATCATCATCAACATCATCATCATGGGATATATTGGGATTCAAAGTAGGAGATACCTTTGAAGCCTTAGCCATAAGGCAAAAGTGAGAAATAATAGATGATGATGTAGGATCCCTTGATGCACCATTCAAGACCACATCTTGTTCCATGGAGTGTTGGGTTTCCTCTACATTGTTAGCACAACAACTCGAGGAAAGCAATGCATTTTTATCACGATAACAAGACATGGCAAGCATATCATCATGAGATTTAGTCAAGCAATTTCTACATGATATGCAAGGACTATCAACACAAGCATGTGAAACATTTAGAGTGCTCGAAGTGTTGAAGTCCAAAGATGAAGCATTGCAATAAGATAGTGATGAAGAATCATCAACAATAAGCCCACTATCATCATTACAATGAACACCACTACTCACCATAACATTACCTTGTGGCAATCCACATGTAGGTGAAGTAGATGAAGTTGAGAAGGCAACACGACAAGAGGTGGAGGGAGAACAATCATCCCTAGAAATCTTGGACACACCATATTTATCTTGAAGCTTTGTCCACAACTCATGAGCATCCCGGAATGGCATGAGTTGAAATATAACTACATTGCTCAAAGCATCAAAAAGCACATTAGAAGCTTGAGCATTGAGATAAGAGTTTTTCTCATCCTCTAAAGATATGTGTTGAGAATCCTTTGGAGGAGAAAAACCCATATCTACAATTCGCTCCAAATTTGGGTCCATGGCCCAAAAGAGATTAAGCATGCGAATTACCCAAACATCAAAATTTGTGCCATCAAAACTAAGAGTGTCAGAGAATCCTAATCCCCTAGTCGACATCCTTACTCTCTAGGTGGTTAAACCTAATAATGAGAGACCTAGCTCTGATACCAATTGAAAGGACGTGGATGTCGCCTAGATGGGGGTGAATAGGCGCTTTAAAATAATTACGGTTTAGGCTTGAAAAAATGCGGAATAAAACTATCGTTTAATTAGTCAAGCACAAAACCTAAAACAACTAGGCTCACCTATGTGCACCAACAACTTATGCTAAGAAAAATAGACAACTAAGTGATAGCAAGATATATAACAAGAAACAATATGGCTATCACAAAGTAAAGTGCATAAGTAAAGGGCTCGGGTAAGAGATAACCGAGGCACGCGGAGACGACGATGTATCCCGAAGTTCACACCCTTGCGGATGCTAATCTCCGTTCGGAGCGGTGTGGAGGCACAATGCTCCCCAAGAAGCCACTAGGGCCACCGTAATCTCCTCACGCCCTCGCACAATGCAAGATGCCGTGATTCCACTAAGGGACCCTTGAGGGCGGTCACCGAACCCGTACAAACAAGGTTGGGGCAAACTCCACAACTTAATTGGAGGCTCCCAACAACACCACGAAGCTTCACCACAATGGATTGTGGCTCCGAGGTGACCTCAAATGCTCGGGGCAATCTCCACAACCTAATTGGAGACCTCGAAGCTTGCCCAGAGCTTTGCACCACAATGATTGAGCTCCGAGGCACCACCAACCGTCTAGGGCGCCAAAGCACCCAAGAGGAACAAGCTCTAGGGTGCTCAAACACCCAAGAGTAATAAGCTTCTCAAACTTCACTTGCACGTATCACCGTGGAGAACTCAAACCTATGCACCAAATGCAATGGCAAGGGCACACGGAGTGCCCAAGTCCTTCTCTTCCAAATCCCACCAAAGCAACTAATGCTAGGGAGGAAAATGAGAGGAAGAACGAAGAAGAACACGAAGAACTCCAAGATCTAGATCCAAGGGGTTCCCCTCACTTAGAGGAGAAAGTGATTGGTGGAAATGTGGATCTAGATCTCCTCTCTCTTTTCCCTCAAGAACTAGCAAGAATCATTGGAGGGATTGAGAGTTAGCAAGCTTGAAGAAGGTCAACAATGGGGGAAGAACATGAGCTGAAAGGATAAGGTTCAATGGGGAAGAAGACCCCCTTTTATAGGTGGGGGAAAATCCAACCGTTATCCTCACAGCCCGCACAGAGCGGTACTACCGCTCCAAGGAGCGGTACAACCGCTAGGGTGGTAGTAGCCATATGAAACACTACTGCAACGAGGCAACAGGCCGGTAGTACTGCCGGAGCGGTACTACCGCCTGCCCTCGCGGTACTACCGCGGGGGTAGTATTCAACGGCCACTCAGGTGAAGCACACGGCAGAAGACACCGTGAGGCAGCGGTACGACCGCTCGGGTAGCGGTACTACCGCGCGTCCACGGATGTAAAAAATTACTTCCGTGCCTACCTCCTCCATAATGGATGCGCGGTAGTACCGCTACCCCGAGCGGTATTACCGCTGCCTCATGGTGTCTTCTGCCATGTGCTGCACCTGAGTGGCCGTTGAATACTACCCCCGCGGTAGTACCGCGAGGGCAGGCGGTAGTACCGCTCCGGCAGTACTACCGGCCTGTTGCCTCGTTGCAGTAGTGTTTCATATGGCTACTACCGCCCTAGCGGTAGTACCGCTCTGTGCGGGCTGTGAGGATAACGGTTGGATTTTTTCCCACCTATAAAAGGGGGTCTTCTTGCCCATTGAACCTTATCTCTTTAGCTCGAGTTTGCCCCCCATTGTTGACCTTCTTCGAGCTTGCTAACTCTCAATCCCTCCAATGATTCTTGCTAGTTCTTGAGGGAAAAGGGAGAGGAGATCTAGATCCACATTTCCACCAATCACTTTCTCCTCTATGTGAGGGGAACCCCTTGGATCTAGATCTTGGAGTTCTTCGTGTTCTTCTTTGTTCTTCCTCTCATTTTCCTCCCTAGCATTAGTTGCTTTGGTGGGATTTGGGAGAGAAGGACTTGGGCACTTCGTATGCCCTTGCCATTGTATTTGGTGCATAGGTTTGAGTTCTCCACGGTGATACGTGGAAGTGAAGTTTGAGAAGCTTATTACTCTTGGGTGGTTGAGCACCCTTGAGCTTGTTCCTCTTGGGTGCTTTGGCGCCCTAGACGGTTGGTGGTGCCTCGGAGCTCAATCATTGTGGTGCAAAGCTCCGGGCAAGCTTCGGGGTCTCCAATTAGGTTGTGGAGATTGCCCCGAGCATTTGAGGTCACCTCGGAGCCACAATCCATTGTGGTGAAGCTTCGTGGTGTTGTTGGGAGCCTCCAATTACGTTGTGGAGTTTGCCCCAACCTTGTTTGTACGGGTTCGCTGACCGCCCTCAAGGGTCCCTTAGTGGAATCACGGCATCTTGCATTGTGCGAGGGCGTGAGGAGATTACGGTGGCCTTAGTGGCATCTTGGGGAGCATTGTGCCTCCACACCGCTCTGAACGGAGATTAGCATCCGCAAGGGTGTGAACTTCGGGATACATCGTCGTCTCCGCGTGCCTCGGTTATCTCTTACCCGAGCCCTTTACTTATGCACTTTACTTTGTGATGGCCATATTGTTTCATGCTTTATATCTTGCTATCACTTAGTTGTTTATCTTGCGTAGCATAAGTTGTTGGTGCACATAGGTGAGCCTAGTTGTTTTAGGTTTTGTGCTTGACATATTAAACGTTAGTTTTATTCCGCATTTGTTCAAGCCTAAACCGTAATTATTTTAAACCGCCTATTCACCCCCCCCCCTCTAGGCGACATCCACGTCCTTTCATCAATGCACCCAGTAAAACAATTGGGCCCCATAAAGTGGTGTGGAATATCGAACATGAGGCAGAGATTACACTGTATGATGTGAAAGCGTATGACCAGAGGCACACAGTTGATCTAAAATAGAGAACATGCTCATGTCGGAAATTTCAAGTTTCTGGGCAGCCTTGCATTCATGCCTTGATTTTCATTTGTTCAATGAGGGGCGCGAAGATTGTGTCCTTCGTTGATGAGTATTACAGCAGGGCAAAAATTCGGGTTGCTTATGCTGGGGCACTTCCAACCATGACTGATAGGACACAATGGGAGCAAGTTGACATTGGATTCCCGGTTTACCCACCTGTACAAGAGAAAAGGCCACCTGGAAGTCCTAGGGTTCAAAGAATTAGAGGATTTCTTGAAGACCCAGGCAGGAAAGTGGTGAAATGCAAAAAATGTGGTCAAAATGGCCACTTTGCAAAAACTTGCAATCTCCCTCCTTTAGTTATTGCAGAACCACCACCAATGGAGCACACTCCTACTAAAAGGTGTGATTGTGATCACCTAAATTTGATTATGTCAATTGGGTTAATGTTTTAAAACCATTTCACCTTTTTCTATCATGCAGAAAAAGAGATGCTACTGCAACTGAGGAGGAAGTTGTGGAAGATGAGGAACCTATAGCAAACTACAAAAGGTATCATACTAACTTATGTTCATTCTTTTACCACAAATTATACTTAGCTCTCACATATGCTCTTAATGTATGTGCAGGCAGAAGACGCCGGTCAAGAAGACGACGCCGGTCAAGAATAAGACGCCGGTCAAGAAGACGGCGCCGGTCAAGAAAAATACACCCGTTAAGAAGAAGACGACGCCGGTTAAGGAGAAGAAGACACCGGTCAAGAAGACGGCGCCGGTCAAGAAAAAGACACCCGTTAAGAAGAAGACGACGCCGATTAAGGAGAAGAAGACACCCGTTAAGAAGAAGAAGAAGATGCCGGTCAAGAAGAAGACTCCAGTCAAGGGGAAAGGCAAGCAAAGTGAAGGTACTGGAAAGGAGAAAACAACAGCGAAGAAGAGCAAAAAATTGCAGTTTGTTACACCATCTACTAGTGATGCTATTCTCAAGCCAACTCTAGGAACCAAGAAAAATCTGTTGTATTGGCTTGGGGGCTTAATTTGCTTGAACTGGACCATGTATGTGTGTGTGATGCTCAAACTGGAGCTTGAACTTGTGTGTGTAATGCTCAAACTGGAGCTTGAACTTGTGTATGTGATGCTCAAACTGGAGCCTGGTGTGTGATGCTCAAACTGGAGCTTTAAGACTATTTTGGTTCATCTCCTGTTGATGCTCAAACTGGAGCTTTAGGACTATTGATGCAAAATATTATGACTTGTCATCTGATGCAAATTATCTGTACTTTGGATGAGCTCATGTCCATTTTTTCCACTAACTTCATGCTTTGTTCATGGACAATATTTTGTTACAGTACATTCATGCTTCTTATATATGCACAAGAAAATAACACATTCTCCAATCTGCCTAGTATTGTTGTTTACAACACACATGATCTCATCGTTTTTCGGCTGAAATCTGCACATCGACGCATATATTTTCGCATTCTCAATCTTCATTTCATCCAAAAATAAGCCACATGCATCATTTTGCTTCCTCTTAAATTCAGTTCGGCCACCTGCACCTCCAATTGTCTCTGCTTCCTCTTAAATTAAGTTTGGCCACCTGCACCTCCAATTGTCTCGTCATCTCTCCTTGCCATGGCGGATGGAGCACAGGAAGTTGGGGCGTGAGGAGAGAAGAGGTCGGCGGCGAGCTCCGACGGAAGGACCGCAGGAGATAGTGCAGGGGCAGTGGGAGAGAATGGGCCGGAGTGGAAAGGCGCTTGGGGTGTGGCGCCGGCTAGGGCTCCTGCCCGACGGTGAGAAGCAGTAGGGCGGCGGGACAGGATGTGGGGCAACAGGGCGCGACCGATGGTGTGGAACAGCAGGGCGCGGCCGACGGTGTGGAGCAGCAGGGCAGAGGCTGCGGATGTGGAGGAGCAGCAACCTGGCGGCTAGGGTTCTTGGGGAGAGGGAAGGGGAATGGAGAGAGAGGAATCAGAGGAAGAAGATGAGCACGAGCTGGACTAGGGCGTGTTTGTTGGAAATATGCCCTAGAGGCAATAATAAATTGGTTATTATTATATTTCCTTGTTCATGATAATCGTTTATTATCCATGCTATAATTGTATTGATTGGAAACTCAAATACATGTGTGGGTACATAGACAACACTGTGTCCCTAGTAAGCCTCTAGTTGACTAGCTCGTTGATCAAAAGATGGTAAAGGTTTCCTAGCCATGGACATGAGATGTCATTTGATAACGGGATCACATCATTAGGAGAATGATGTGATGGACAAGACCCAAACTGTAAACGTAGCATATGATCGTGTCAGTTTATTGCTATTGTTTTCTGCATGTCAAGTATCTGTTCCTTTGACCATGAGATCATGCAACTCACTGACACCGGAGGAATACCTTGTGTGTATCAAACGTCACAACGTAACTGGGTGACTATAAAGGTGCTCTACAGGTATCTCCGAGGATGTCTGTTGGGTTGGCATGGATCAAGACTGGGATTTGTTACTCCGTGTGACGGAGAGGTATCTCAGGGCCCACTCGGTAATACAACATCACAATGAGCCTTGCAAGCAATGTGACTAAAATGTTAGCCACGAGATCTTGTATTACAGAACGAGTAAAGAGACTTGCCGGTAACGAGATTGAACTAGGTATAGAGATACCGACGATCGAATCTCGGGCAAGTAACATACCGAAGAACAAAGGGAACAGTATACGGGATTAACTGAATCCTTGACATAGAGGTTCGACCGATAAAGATCTTCGTAGAATATGTAGGAGCCAATATGGGCATCCAGGTCCCGCTATTGGTTATTGACCGTAGAGGTGTCTCGGTCATGTCTACATAGTTCTCGAACCCGCAGGGTCTACACACTTAACGTTTGGTGACGATTGGTATAGTTGAGTTATTTTGTTGGTGACCGAAAGTTGTTCGGAGTCCCGGATAAGATCCCGGATATGACGAGGATCTCCGGAATAGTCCGGAGGTAAAGATTGATATATGTGATAATAGTGTTTTGATCTCCGTAAGGGTTCCGGAATTCGCCGGAAGAAGTTTCGGATGTTTACCGAAGTATTCAGGTGCGAGAACACTTTATATGGGCCAAGGGATAAAAGCCCACGAGGTATTGGAAAGCGCAAAAGTAGTTTTGCTGCCGCGTAAGCGGTACTACCGCTTGTGTGAAGCGGTACTACCGCCCGAGCGGTACTACCGCTTGTTTGAAGCGGTACTACCGCTTGTGCGCGGTAACAGCAGAGATCCGAGTTGGACTCTTTTCCTGCGGGCCAAACCGACCTTGTGCGGGCAAAACCGACCTTGTGAGGACTTTTCCTCCAAGTTTAGACCCCTGGGCTCAACATATAAATAGAGGGGCAGGGCTAGCACACGGGACATCAAGATTTCCCAAGCCGTGTGTCGGCAACCCTAACCCTCTAGTTCTCCCGTCATAATCTCCGTAGTGCTTGGCGAAGCCCTGCAGAGATTGTTCCTCACCACCATCACCACGCCGTCGTGCTGCCGGAACTCATCTACTACTTCATCATCGCTCGCTGGATCGAGGAGGTGAAGGCGTCATCAAGCCGTACGTGTGTTGAACGCGGAGGTGCCGTCCGTTCGGCACTAGTTCGTGATCGGATCGAGGGACGACTTGCGATTTGCATCACGGAGACGTTCGACTACATCAACCGCGTTTCTTAACGCTTCCGCTTAGCGATCTACAAGGGTATGTAGATTCACTCTCCCTCTCGTAGATGCTCATCACCATGGATAGATCTTGTGTGTGCGTAGGAAAAATTTTGTTTCCCATGCAACGTTCCCCAACAGTGGCATCTGAGCCAGGTCTATGCGTAGATGAGATCTCGAGTAGAACACAAACGAGTTGTGGGCGTGGGTGTATACATATTGCTTACCGTTACTAGTTGATACTTGATTCGGCGGCATTGTGAGATGAAGCGGCCCGGACCGACATTACGCGTACGCTTACGCGAGACAGGTTCCTTCAACTGACATGTAACTTCGTTGCATAAAGATGGCTAGCGGGTGTCTGTCTCTCTCACTTTAGTTGAATCGATTTCAATGAAGAGGGTTCTTTTAGAAGATCAAAAAGCAATCACTACACCACGTTGTGGTTTTGCGTAGGTAAGAACGGTTCTTGCAAACCCGTAGCAGCCACGTAAAATTTGCAACAACAATTAGAGGACGTCTAACTTGTTTTTGCAGGGTATGTTGTGATGTGATATGGCCAATTACATGATGAGATATATGTGATGTATGAGATGATCATGTGTTGTATAGAATATCACGACTTGCCTGTCGATGAGTACGGCAACTGGCAGGAGCCATAGAGTTGTCCTTAATTATTGTATGACCTGCGTGTCAATCATTAAGCGCTATGTAATGCTTTACTTTATCGCTAAATGTTAGCAATAGTCGTGGAAGCAACAGTCGGCGCGACAACCTCATGGCGACACGTTGATGGAGATCAAGATGATGGAGATCATGGTGTCATGCCGGTGACGATGGAGATCATGCCGGTGCTTTGAAGATGGAGATCAAAAGCACAAGTTCATGGCCATATCATGTCACTTATGATTTGCATGTGATGTTAATCCTTTTATGCATCTTATTTTGCTTAGGACGACGGTAGCATTATAAGGTGATCCCTCACTTAAATTTCAAGATAAATTGTGTTCTCCCCGAGTGTGCACCGTTGCGAAAGTTCGTCGTTTCGAGACACGCCGTGATGATCGGGTGTGATAGACTCTACGTTCACATACAACGGGTGTAAGCCATGTTGCACGTGCGGAACACTCGGGTTAAACTTGACGAGCCTAGCATGTACAGACATGGCCTCGAAACACAAGAGACCGAAAGGTCGAACATGAGTCATATAGTAGATATGATCAACATGAAGATGTTCACCATTGAAACCACCTCAACTCACGTGATGATCGGACTTGAGTTGGTGGATTTGGATCATGTTACGCTCGAATGACCGGAGGGATGTCAATTTGAGTGGGAGTTTTTTAAGTAATATGATTAACTAAACTCACTATCTAGAACAATAGTCTAAGTTGTCTTTGCTATATTTATGTTGTAGATCATGGCTCGCGCAGTAGCACCCCTGAATTTTAATGCGTTCCTAGAGAAAGCTAAGTTGAAAGATGATGGAAGTAACTTTGTGGACTGGGCCCGTAATCTAAGGATTATCCTTACGGCTTCCCAGAAGGCTTATGTCCTTGATGCACCGCTTGGTGATCCACCCGCTCCAGTTGAGTCTCTAGACGTTGTGAACGCCTGGCAGGCTCGTTCTGAAGATTACTCAATAGTTCAATGTGCAATATTGTATGGCTTAGAACCGGGACTTCAAAGACGTTTTGAACGTCATGGAGCATATGAGATGTTCCAGGAGTTGAAGTTTATCTTTCAGAAGAATGCCCGGATCGAGAGATATGAGATCTCCGATAAGTTCTATGCTTGCAAGATGGAGGAGAACGAGTCTATCAGTGATCACGTACTCAGAATGTCTGGGTACTCCACCCGTCTGGCTGAATTGGGGATGCCCCTTCCGCCAGAGGCTATCACTGACAGAGTTCTTCAATCATTGCCACCTAGCTACAAGAGCTTCGTGTTGAACTATAACATGCACGGGATGAACAAGTCAGTCGCCGAGCTGTTTGCGATGCTGAAAGTCGCTGAGTCTGAAATTCAGAAGGAGCATCAAGTGTTGATGGTCAATAAAACCACTAGTTTCAAGAAAAATGGCAAGGGTAAGAAGGGTAACTCCAAGAAGAGTGGCAAAGCAGTTGCTCCTCTCGTGAAGAAACCCAAGGCTGGACCCAAACCAGAAACTGTGTGCTTTCATTGCAAGGGAACTGGACACTGGAAGCGGAACTGCCCCAAGTATTTGGCTGACAAGAAGGCGGCCAACAACAAACAAGGTATATATGATATACATGTTATTGATGTGTACCTTACCAACTCTCGTTGTAGTGCCTGGGTATTTGATACCGGTGCGGTTGCTCATATTTGCAACTCAAAACAGGAACTGCGGAATAGACGGAGGCTGGCAAAGGACGAAGTGACGATGCGCGTGGGAAATGGTTCCAAGGTTGATGTGATCGCCGTCGGCACGCTCGCTCTTCGATTACCATCGGGATTAGTGATGAACCTGAATAATTGTTATTTAGTGCCTGCGTTAAGCATGAACATTATATCTGGATCTTGTTTATTGCGAGACGGTTACTCATTTAAATCAGAGAATAATGGTTGTTCTATTTATATGAGTAATATCTTTTATGGTCATGCACCCAATGTGAGGGGTTTATTCTTATTGAATCTCGATAGTAATGATACACATGTTCATAACATTGATGCCAAAAGATGTAGAATTAATAATGATAATACCACTTTCTTGTGGCACTGCCGTTTAGGTCATATTGGCGTAAAACGCATGAGGAAGCTCCATGCTGATGGACTTTTGGAGTCACTTGATTTTGAATCACTTGACACATGTGAGCCATGCCTCATGGGCAAGATGACTAAAACGCCGTTCTCTGGAATAATGGAACGGGCAAGTGACTTATTGGAAATCATACATACTGATGTGTGCGGTCCGATGAGCATTGAGGCGCGCGGTGGTTATCGTTACTTTCTCACCTTCACTGATGACTTAAGTAGATATGGGTATATTTACTTAATGAAACACAAGTCTGAAACATTTGAAAAGTTCAAACAATTTCAGAGTGAAGTTGAGAATCATCGTAACAAGAAGATTAAATTCCTACGATCTGATCAAGGAGGAGAATATCTAAGTTATGAGTTTGGCAGTCACTTAAGACAGTGTGGAATTGTTTCACAATTGACACCGCCTGGAACACCACAGCGTAATGGTGTGTCCGAACGTCGTAATCGAACCTTATTGGATATGGTGCGATCTATGATGTCTCTTGCCGATTTGCCACTATCGTTTTGGGGTTATGCATTAGAGACAGCTGCATTCACTTTAAATAGGGCACCATCGAAATCCGTTGAGACGACGCCATATGAACTTTGGTTTGGCAAGAAGCCAAAGCTGTCGTTTCTTAAAGTTTGGGGATGTGATGCTTATGTCAAAAAGCTTCAGCCTGAAAAGCTGGAACCCAAAGCGGAGAAATGCGTCTTCATAGGATACCCAAAAGAGACAGTTGGGTATACCTTCTACCTCAGATCCGAAGGCAAAGTGTTTGTCGCTAAAAACGGAACGTTTCTTGAGAAAGAGTTTCTCTCGAAAGAATTGAGTGGGAGGAAGATAGAACTTGATGAGGTTGTTGAACCTTTACTTCAACCTGAGAGTAGCGCAGCACAGAAAGATGTTTCTGTAGAGCCTACATCAGCTGAAGAGGAAGTTAATGATGATGATCATGAAGCTTTGGATCAAGTTGCTATCGAACCTCGTAGGTCGACAAGGGCGCGTACTGCTCCTGAGTGGTACGGCAACCCTGTCTTAGAAGTCATGTTGTTGGACAACGATGAACCTACGAGCTATGGAGAAGCGATGATGGGCCCGGATTCCGAGAAGTGGTTAGAGGCCATGAAATCCGAGATGGGATCCATGTATGAAAACAAAGTGTGGACTTTGGAAGTATTACCTGAAGGGCGTAAGGCCATTCAGAACAAATGGATCTTTAAGAGGAAGTCGGACGCGGACGGTAATGTCACCGTCTATAAAGCTCGACTTGTGGCAAAGGGTTTTTCACAAGTTCAAGGAGTTGACTACGATGAGACCTTCTCACCCGTAGCGATGCTTAAGTCCGTCAGAATCATGTTAGCAATAGCTGCCTTTTTCGATTATGAAATTTGGTAGATGGATGTCAAAACAGCGTTCCTTAACGGTTTCCTTAAGGAAGAGTTGTATATGATGCAACCAGAAGGTTTTGTCGATCCAGAGAATGCTGACAAGTTTGCAAACTCCAGCGATCCATTTATGGACTGGTGCAAGCATCTCGGAGTTGGAATCTTCGCTTTGATGAGGTGATCAAAGCGTTCGAGTTTATACAAGTTTACGGAGAAGCTTGTATTTACAAGAAAGTGAGTGGGAGCTCTATAGCGTTTCTAATATTATATGTGGATGACATATTACTGATTGGAAACAATATAGAAATGTTGGAAGGCGTGAAGGAATATTTGAACAAGAGTTTTTCAATGAAGGACCTAGGAGAAGTTGCTTTCATATTAGGCATCAAGATCTATAGAGATAGATCGAGACGTTTAATAGGACTTTCACAAAGCACATACCTTGATAAGATTTTGAAGAAGTTCAAAATGGATCAGTCCAAGAAGGGGTTCTTGCCTGTGTTGCAAGGTGTGAAGTTGAGTAAGACTCAATGCCCAGTGACTGCAGAAGATAGAGAAAAGATGAGTGTCATCCCCTATGCTTCAGCCATAGGCTCTATCATGTATGCAATGCTGTGCACAAGACCCGATGTCAGCCTTGCCATAAGTATGGTCGGAAGGTTTCAAAGTGATCCAGGAATGGAACACTGGACGGCGGTCAAGAATATCCTGAAGTACCTGAAAAGGACTAAGGACATGTTTCTCGTTTATGGAGGTGATCAAGAGCTCGTCGTAAAGGGTTACGTCGATGCAAGCTTTGACACTGATCCGGATGACTCTAAGTCACAAACCGGATACGTATTTATTCTTAATGGGGGTGCGGTTAGCTGGTGCAGTTCCAAGCAGAGCGTGGTAGCTGATTCTACATGCGAAGCGGAGTACATCGCTGCCTCGGAGGCGGCGAAGGAAGGTGTCTGGATGAAGGAGTTCATGACAGATCTTGGAGTAGTGCCTAGTGCGCTTAACCCAATGACTCTGTTTTGTGATAACACTGGTGCCATTGCTCTAGCCAAGGAACCAAGATTTCACAAGAGGACCAGACACATAAAGCGACGCTTCAATTCCATCCGCGATTACATCAAGGAGGACGACATAAATATTTGCAAAGTACACACGGATCTGAATGTTGCAGATCCGATGACTAAACCTCTTCCAAGGGCTAAACATGAACAACACCAGAACTGTATGGGTGTTCGATTCATTACAATGTAAATCACATAGTGATGTGAACTAGATTATTGACTCTAGTGCAAGTGGGAGACTGTTGGAAATATGCCCTAGAGGCAATAATAAATTGGTTATTATTATATTTCCTTGTTCATGATAATCGTTTATTATCCATGCTATAATTGTATTGATTGGAAACTCAAATACATGTGTGGGTACATAGACAACACTGTGTCCCTAGTAAGCCTCTAGTTGACTAGCTCGTTGATCAAAAGATGGTGAAGGTTTCCTAGCCATGGACATGAGATGTCATTTGATAACGGGATCACATCATTAGGAGAATGATGTGATGGACAAGACCCAAACTGTAAACGTAGCATATGATCGTGTCAGTTTATTGCTATTGTTTTCTGCATGTCAAGTATCTGTTCCTTTGACCATGAGATCATGCAACTCACTGACACCGGAGGAATACCTTGTGTGTATCAAACGTCGCAACGTAACTGGGTGACTATAAAGGTGCTCTACAGGTATCTCCGAGGATGTCTGTTGGGTTGGCATGGATCAAGACTGGGATTTGTTACTCCGTGTGACGGAGAGGTATCTCAGGGCCCACTCGGTAATACAACATCACAATGAGCCTTGCAAGCAATGTGACTAAAATGTTAGCCACGAGATCTTGTATTACGGAACGAGTAAAGAGACTTGCCGGTAACGAGATTGAACTAGGTATAGAGATACCGACGATCGAATCTCGGGCAAGTAACATACCGAAGAACAAAGGGAACAGTATACGGGATTAACTGAATCCTTGACATAGAGGTTCGACCGATAAAGATCTTCGTAGAATATGTAGGAGCCAATATGGGCATCCAGGTCCCGCTATTGGTTATTGACCGTAGAGGTGTCTCGGTCATGTCTACATAGTTCTCGAACCCGCAGGGTCTACACACTTAACGTTTGGTGACGATTGGTATAGTTGAGTTATTTTGTTGGTGACCGAAAGTTGTTCGGAGTCCCGGATAAGATCCCGGATATGACGAGGATCTCCGGAATAGTCCGGAGGTAAAGATTGATATATGTGATAATAGTGTTTTGATCTCCGTAAGGGTTCCGGAATTCGCCGGAAGAAGTTTCGGATGTTTACCGAAGTATTCAGGTGCGAGAACACTTTATATGGGCCAAGGGATAAAAGCCCACGAGGTATTGGAAAGCGCAAAAGTAGTTTTGCTGCCGCGTAAGCGGTACTACCGCTTGTGTGAAGCGGTACTACCGCCCGAGCGGTACTACCGCTTGTTTGAAGCGGTACTACCGCTTGTGCGCGGTAACAGCAGAGATCCGAGTTGGACTCTTTTCCTGCGGGCCAAACCGACCTTGTGCGGGCAAAACCGACCTTGTGAGGACTTTTCCTCCAAGTTTAGACCCCTGGGCTCAACATATAAATAGAGGGGCAGGGCTAGCACACGGGACATCAAGATTTCCCAAGCCGTGTGTCGGCAACCCTAACCCTCTAGTTCTCCCGTCATAATCTCCGTAGTGCTTGGCGAAGCCCTGCAGAGATTGTTCCTCACCACCATCACCACGCCGTCGTGCTGCCGGAACTCATCTACTACTTCATCATCGCTCGCTGGATCGAGGAGGTGAAGGCGTCATCAAGCCGTACGTGTGTTGAACGCGGAGGTGCCGTCCGTTCGGCACTAGTTCGTGATCGGATCGAGGGACGACTTGCGATTTGCATCACGGAGACGTTCGACTACATCAACCGCGTTTCTTAACGCTTCCGCTTAGCGATCTACAAGGGTATGTAGATTCACTCTCCCTCTCGTAGATGCTCATCACCATGGATAGATCTTGTGTGTGCGTAGGAAAATTTTTGTTTCCCATGCAACGTTCCCCAACAGTGTTAACCAGGCGGGGGCATTTCCGTCCAAGAGAAAGTACGGGACGTATACGCGAACGTTTTTGTACAAAAAAGAGCTCAAACTGCCGGAGTGGCATCGACAGAAGTATGTGAGAATTGGAGTAGCATTTTTTGAAGTCTGCAAATTGGAGTGGCATTTTTCGGAATCGCCAAAATTGGAGTGGCATTTATCCAATTAACCCTAAATATTACTATGTTGGTGTTTGTTAATTCATCATTTCTCAATGAGCATACATGCAAAAGTTTACATATTGGGTATCATGTCACATCAAAAAAATCTGTTTTTATCATTTACCTACTTGAGGACGAGCAAGAATTAAGCTTGGGGATGCTGATACGTCTCCAACGTATCTATAATTTTTTATTGTTCCATGTTATTATATTATTATTCTAGGATACTTTTTGGGTGTTTATTTACCAATTAATAATATTTTGAGCACTAACCTATTAATCCAGTGCCTAGTGCCAGTTGATGTTTTTTGCATGTTTTTGGCTTTTTAGGTTTACAATATCAAACGAAGTACAATTGCCACGAAACTTTAATATGATTTTTTCTGGACCAAAAGAAGACGAGGGATGCACAAGCCAACAGGGCGCGGCCCAGGGCTAGGGCGCGCCCTGTTGCCTCGTGCCCCCCTCGGGTGTCCTCTGATGCCCCTCTCTAGCCTATAAATTCTATAAAATCCCCAAAACCCTGGAGAGCCTCCCGAAACACTTTTTCCGCCGCCGCAAGTCTTTGTTCCGCCGTGTGCCCATCTGGAGCCCTGTTTCGGTGCCCTGTCGGACGGGGGATCGATCACGGAGGACCTTTACATCATCGTTGCTGCTCCCGCGGTGATGTGTGAGTAGTTCATCACAGACCTACGGGTCCGTAGTTAGTACCTAGATGGCTATCTCTCTCTCTCTCTCCCTTGATCTTCAATACATTGATCATCGTATCTTCGCTTTGATCTATCTGATGTAATTCTTTTGTGCGGTGCGTTTTTTGGGATCCGATGAATTGTGGGTTTATGTTCGGATTATTCATGAAAAGTATTTGAATCACCTCTTAATATTATGATTTTTATTTGCATGATCATTATAGCTTCATAAATCTCTCCGATCTATTGAAATAGTTTGGCCAACTGGATTGATATTTCTTCAGTGAGAGGTGCGTTGTAGTGGGTTCAATCTGGCGGTGCTTTATATCCCAGTGACAGAAAGGGACAAGACACGTCTTTGTATTGTTGCCACTAAGGATAAAACGATGGGGTTATTTCATATTAATTGAATTCTCTTTGTCTACATCATGTCATTATTCTCCAAGCATTACTCTGTTTTACTTAATACTCTAGATGCATGCTGGATAGCGGTCGATGGGTGGAGTAATAGTAATAGCTGCAGGCAGGAGTCGGCTTATTTGCTTATGGACGTGATGCCTGTATATACATGATCATTGCCGTGAATAAAGATTGCATAACTATGTGTTTTTCTATCAATTGCCCAACAGTAATTTGTTTACCCACCGTATGCCTACTACATGAGAGATGCCACTAGGGAAACTATGGCCCCCAGGTCTATTCACTTATATATTTACAAAAGTTTTCAATACCTTGCTGCCATTTATTTTATTTTATTTTATTTTGCAATTCACAATTATCTACTATCTTCTACACACTTCATTTGCTTGCAAATAAAGAGACCAAGGGGATTGACAACCCTCTTGCCGCGTTGGGTGCAAGTGTTTGCTCTTTTGTGTGCAGTCGCTGAAGACGGTGGTTGATTGATATTCCTATTGGTTCGATAAACCTTGGTTCTTAACTGAGGGAAATACTTACTCGTATTGTGCTGCATCACCCGTTTCTCTTCACGGAAAACCCAACGCAGATCACAAATATCGGTATATCATTCCTATTGAGAATGGGCGAATGTAGTTAAGCCTAACAATCAAGGGGAAGAATGGTTTGATCTAAGAGCTTAACAGGCCAGTTGATCTAACATCCTAACAGAAAAATTAACGTTAAGAGAGAGGCCCATGCTCCAACGTATGTGTGCCTCATCTCCAACTAATGTGCCCTGATCGGGGGCACCCTAACCAACTCGTTGGCCACCTGCGAGATCACCAATTCACGTACGGTTCACTCTCTTCCCAATATTCCCTCATCCCATCCGATCTGGGGAAGCGTTGCAGTAACGGGAAGACCTAGCCTGGCTGTTGCCGCCGTTTCTGGACAATGCCGGTGGCGCCCTGAGGGAATCAGGACGACCAGGAGATCGATCACGACACTGTCTGTCTACCTCGTCTGCAACGAGCAGGCGATCATGTCAACTTCTATGACAAGTAAAGGACCCCTAAACTTTCTCTGTTTATGCAATTGGGTGTTTGGGTGTTCTAGATGCAATTTGTTCATGTTCATGACAACCTAGTGATGCAAAAGCCGAACACTTGTTACCCTACTTCAAACTCTATTCTCTCTTAATTAATGGACGATGCCTCCGTTTCAAAAAAAAAAACGTCTCGGGGGATTTGGTAGAATCACTGATCAGTGGACAAGACCCCCTGGCAACGCATGGCACTAACCAAAGTTATAGGTCGTCGCCTAGCAGTCTCTACTCTCTACATACCCACCCAAACTTCCTCCATTTATTTAAGTCTTGAGTACTCGGGATGCTCCTGCGTATGTCGACACATCGTACCGCATCATGAGAGGATTTGCTTTAGCTAATTTGTTTTCGCAGCCAGCCAGTTGTATGTGCTCAGTACCTTCCTGTTGTCACTTTGTCAGAATCTAAGCTGCTCGAATAATTCTCGCCATCGGTGGTAGCCAACAGCCAATCGATCTAGCTGCCTTGAACTTGTTCGTCCACCCAATTAACGCGCTACGAACAGATTCCCTGTCTGTCAGTCAGTCTGTCACATTGGTCTAGCAATTACTACATGCATGCATGATTGGTTGCATCAATGCAGGAGCAATTTGACTATTCCAGAACGAGATACCCTCTGTTCCTGCAACCTCCTGCACACACAGGCTGACATATGCTTGCTGTTTAGATTCTTCGGTTTGTGGGCAGTAAACTAATGGCATATGCTTGTTGTTTAGATTCTTCGGTTTGTGGATAGTAAACTAATGACATATGCTTGCTGTTTATATTCTTCAGTTTGTGAGTAAACTAGGCTGTTTGTGCGTGTTTCAACGGTCCTTGATTGGAATATTGTTGTTGAGCGTTACTGTTGATGTCGCACACAGAGAACCCCTTGGATTCTGGTATGGGTCGGGGTGCACGCACGTATGACATGTGAGACGATCCTCGCAAGTGCACCGACTAGTACGTACGTGTTGATGCGAGACGGTGTGCTGGTGATAAATTATACTCACCTCAGCGGTCAGCTGGGTTTCCCACGATCGGTGCATATATTCCTGCTTGGCTTGTCTGAAAAGATGCCATGTGTTGCAATGCCCTCGTACATGATGACCATTAATAACTGTAGTTGATTTTGGAAGTACTATGTAGTTTTCTCCCTAATCATCATTCGGTTTAGCTTATTAGGCTTGATATATGTACTCAGCTTCTATGACTAGCCCCGGTATGTAGGGTCAGCAATATATGCACAGTAAGAGCATCTATAGCCGGACCCCCTATATGCTCCTCAAACGCCCGGAACGTCTTCCCGGTCACTCACCGGTCACAAAAATGCGACCCAACCGGACCCCTCATATCCGTCTCAAACGCCCGGACTGACCGGCACCCCTCATATCCATCTCAAATATGAGGACGATATGAGGGCTCGCGGACGCGCCCGGACACGCCCGGTCAGTCCGCCACATAGGACGCGACCCCACTCCGGACCACCTTTTCTTTTTCTTTATTCATTCTTTTCTTTCTTTCTCTTCTTCTCCACCAATCACATGCAAGTGACCGGACATATAAGGAAGAATATGAGAAGTGTGGCTGTGCGGACCAAATTATAGGGGCTCAAAACGGACACGCCTGGACACTGACCGGGCGCGTCCGCGGGCGTTTAAGGGGTCAGATTTGCTAGGTCCGGCTGTAGATGCTCTAAGTTGACGTCCACTAGTGTACAAACCCAACCGGAGACCGTTCGGAAACCCTTTCCCGAAGGTTTTCCTTGTCATCTTTTTAAGGTACCATTTGCCATCCGCGTAGGCGTTGAATAAAAAATCTTCAGATCTTTCCCCGACGAAGCGATCCGTATTGGGGTTGGATTTAGAAATCAGTATGTTCAAGCAAGGATGGTGCGGCGGCGGCGGCATCCTCGTGGTGGGCCTTCGTCGTTGCGGCGGCATTTGCTCCAGCACCGACGCGGAGCTTGGAAGGTAGTCCAGGAGCGAATGCAGATTGTGGTCTGCATCGACGGCATATAGAAGATGGTGGATCGTGTGTTGGGTTCGGGGTTCGTGGCAAGTAGGTATGGTTTCCTCCTTCGACGTCTTAGTCGTGCAGGGATGCTAGATCTGAAGTTCAATGGCGTGTCCGGAGTGTTGCCGCGGTCTGATTCGTTCAACGGCAATGGTTTCACCTTTATTGACGAGTCATCTTGGTGGTTCACAAAGCTGCATACGAACGATGAAGCAGCGTCGAGCTTGAGTGTGATGGTTGCTGTGGTGGTGTCAGAGACAGGTGACGGACGTTGGTGTCAAGCTCTAACGATTCATCGGTCTTGTCTGTAATTTTACTTCTTGTCAGGTGTTTTTGTGTGCGGAGACTAGCATTTTGTTTATTTTTCAGTTTTGTCAGGTTGGTATATACGGTAACGGATTCAGGTCCAGGCAGCCCGGGAGACGGCCTGAGACGTGAGGCCCATTTCCTTTGTTCACTGGGTGAATACTGTATCTGCTTGCTACAGTACAGGAAGGCTACTGGGCTTGGCCCATTCCTGGTCCGCCACTGGATACGTACGCCATTTGTATTATAATCTTTATGATATAAATTTGTTCCAAAAAAAATCTTTATGATATAAATAAGACATATATTCGCATGTACAAAGAAAAAGCAGAAGGTCCCCACTTGATCGGATATCCATGCACGTGAAAAAGCTCTGGAAAACAAACTGTGTGCGTACTAGTCCCACAAGAACAGTGGCGGAGCTTGGTGAGGGCCAACCTGGGCCATGGCCCCCCAAGGTCATAAGACAACAAGCCTATATCTATTTATATTAGGTCTATTTGTTACTATAGATCAGTTGAAAATAATAAGATTTGCCCCCCTCAAGCCTATGGCCCTCCCCACATTTTTGGCTCAAGCTCCGCCACTGCACAGGAATACGCAACACGTGAAGCAACAATGGCACACTGGAATGGAACGGCCGGCACAATCGTGCACCCATCGGCCTTGGCCTTGCCCCGGCCGGGGCCGTACGCGATGTCGTCGGGCTCGCCTGCCTGCCTGCCTCGCTTTAGATATACAGCAAAAGGTCACGAGCCCGTAGCCCCATTCATCCGCTACTGGTCGCTACTTGTATGTCGGGGCTAGGGACCAAAAACAGCGGCACATGCCGGGAGCCGCAAGTGTACATGAAACGTACGTGCGCCGTGTGGGCGCTCCGTGCGGCACAATCGGTGTCCCAAAGAACAGTCGGTTGAGAGCTCCCGTGCATGCACCGGGGCGAGTAAACCAGCTCTAGTGGAGAATATTAAATACATCTGGTGAGACAGGGGTTTCGTCCCAGAAATACTACACCTACCACTACAGGAATCAGCTGCTTTGCCGTCTGCCATAGCAGACGGCAAAGTCATACTTTGCGGACGGCAAAGCCTTTGCCGTCTGCCAGCAGACGGCCAACACTCCGGCTGAACGGCTGCCGGCAAAGGCCTCTTTGCCGTCTGCTGGCAGACGGCAAAGCACCTGGACGGCAGACAAAAGGTGCCAGCCCCGTTAGGGGGCTAACGGCGCTCTTTGCCGTCTGCCAGCAGACGGCAAAGAGCTGCAGCTGACGTCATGCGTCAGCTGGGCCAACGCAGGCTCTTTGCCGTCTTCCAGCAGACGGCAAAGAGGCCAAATAGGCCAGCCCAGGTTGCACAGGCTGCTGCCACGTGCCCACTTTGCCGTCTGCTAACAGACGGCAAACCTCTTTGCCGTCTGCTAGCAGACGGCAAAGTGGCTATATAGCAACTGTTTTTTCTGTTTTTTCTTATATCAATTCATTTTCAAAGAAATTCAAACACACACATATATATATATATATATACATATTCAGAATCACATAATAAGGCAAAACATTATGTCTTATCCACCACATAATATGTCTCATCCACCACATAATAAACAACACATATGCAAATAATATGCAAGCCATATGGATATGATCATCCAACACATACCAAATCAAAACATATGCAAGTCTCATCCATACATATGCAAGTTTCATTCATCTATACATACATATGCAAGTGTCACATTGTTGATCCTACAAAATCAAAACAAAATGGAAGGACAAGGACTCCATGAACGCAAGCTTCCGTGAAGTGAATCAAATCTGCAAAATGAGAAAGAAGAAAGTTAGAAGAAGAAGACTAGAAGAAGAAGAAGAAGACTAGAATTTTTCTCCTCTTCTTGTTCTTCTTCTTATTGCTTACTTGTGTCATTTTAGAGCTAACCTAGGTAAATAGGCCATTTTTGACCTAAATATGCTAAGTATATCATAAATGAACTAAAAAAGCTAAGTATAGGTCATTTTTGTGCTAACATAAGTAATTATGCCATTTTTGAGCTAATTAAGCATATTAAGTCATTTTGGAGCTAAATAGGTCATTTCTTAAGCATATTATGTCATTTTTGAGCTAGCTAAGCATATTAAGTCATTTTGGAGGAATAAATGCTAAGTATAGGTCATTTTAGAGCTATCCTAGGTTAAATAGGTCATTTTAGAGCTATCTAAGGTTAAATAGGTCCATTTTTTAGCTAGCTAAGCATATAAATTCATTTTGGAGGAATAAATGCTAAGTATAGGTCATTTTAGAGCTATCATATGTTAAATAGGTCATTTTTTAGCTAATTAAGGTTATTATGTCATTTTTGAGCTAGCTAAGCATATAAATTCATTTTGGAGGAATAAATGCTAAGTATAGGTCATTTTAGAGCTATCCTAGGTTAAATAGGTCATTTTGGAGCTAATTAAGGTTATTATGTCATTTTTGAGCTACCTAAGCATATTAAGTCATTTTGGAGGAATAAATGCTAAGTATAGGTCATTTTAGAGCTATCCTAGGTTAAATAGGTCATTTTGGAGCTAATTAAGGTTGTTATGTAATTTTTGAGCTAGCTAAGCATATAAATTCATTTTGAAGGAATAAATGCTAAGTATAGGTCATTTTAGAGCTATCCTAGGTTAAAGAATGAATACCTGACATGAATAATATGTATATAATTTAAGTGTATCATCATCATGAACATAATAAAAAATTGAATACCTAACATGAACTAATTAATAATATATATTTACATAATAATAATTGAATACCTGGCATGAACTATAATATTAATCTTCATCGTCATCATTAATAAATGCATCATCATCGTCTATATATGCTTCGGGGTCAATAAATGCATCATCATCATCATCACTATCAGTAATGACGTGCTCATCATCATCATCAATAAATGCATCAACATGTGGAAGGCCTCCTGTACGTAATCGGTCAAGCATTGACAGGTCATCCGCAGCAGTAACCTCTTCTTGTTCCGGCTCTTCTTGTTCCGGCTCAGGCTCGGATTCACTGCCGCTGTCTACTTCAATGTTCTGGTGTGAAGTAGAGCGGTTCTTGAAATGTTTTTTGGAAAGACGTGTTTCTTGGAAGAATTCTCCTTCATATGTGTCTGGGTTAATGTGAGGTTCATAATCCTCTTCATTGGGGGAGGTGGTCTAACACGTGGCGGCACTTCATAAACGATATCCCAACCATTCAGATTTGGATCAGTTTGGTAGGCCCACGGTAGATAGAAAACTTGGTTCGCCTGTTGAGCCGTAATATAGACATCGAGAACATCCAAATGGGTGCTTTGTTTGATTTCGACTAGCCCTAGATGTTCATGAGTCCTTCTAGTCTCCTTCGGCTGGAACCACTAACATTTGAAGACTACGACGTTCGGTGGGTTTGCACCATAGAATAGAAGTTCATAAATTGCTTCAACTCTTCCATAATACTCGGTACCTCCTTCGCCGATAGCAGAGACACAACAATTTGTAGACTTTCGGTCGGCCATAGATAGCTCTTTGCCATAGGTACGAAAGCGATACCCGTTGATGTCGTATTTGTCAAATGAACGGAACTTATAGTCAAAACCATTTGCGACTTGTCTCAATTCGGCGTCCATAGACTCTGAACTAGCCTACAAGTTTAATACGAAAGGATTGTTGCATTAGCCGAAAATTAGACGAAGAAATGAAATGGTCTAATGGAAATTACCGTTTGTTTGAACCAAGAGATGAAACCGGGATAGCCGCCTCCATGCATTGCCAGAAGCTCATACTCTTCGACGGAATCCTTTTGGATCACCGCTCCATACGAGAATTCGGCAACGTATCGACTGTATCAAATATCCGGGAATAAGAGCAGTTCAAAGGAATTAGAGGTTGCGAAACAATGTACCGAGAACTTACTCGATGTACGGCCACACTTCTGTTAGGTTGTTCAAGATATACAACGTAATGGTCCGCCATTCGTCGACATCCAACGGTAAGGAAGTATAAGCACCGGCTGGTGCGAGCTTCCCTTTGAATAGGCTGAGGTTGGATCCACCCTTTTTAGGGTCGCCAGCATTGTACCGAGGCTTCGGATTATGCAAATGACGATTTTTGGCTTCGTAGTGTGCTGTCACGAAGTTTGCCGCCTCCTCAGTAATGAATGCCTCGGCCATCGATGCTTCAATTCGACGTTTATTTTTACATTTTTCTTGAAGCGTCTTCTGCATCCTCTCAGTTGCGTAGCACCAACGATTCTGCTCGGGCCCCCCCAATCGTGCCTCGGTCGGGAGATGCAAAATCAAATGCTGCATTGGATTAAAGAAGCCCGGTGGAAAGATCTTCTCTAACTTGCAGATCAACTCCGGCGCCAACTCTTCCAGTTCTTCTAGCAAGCCAGGCGATAGTTCTTTCGCACAAAGAACACGGAAGAAATAGCTCAGCTCTGCCAGTACTAGCCATTCATCCTCAGGGATAAAGCCACGCAACATCACCGGCATTACCCGCTCAAGCCATATGTGCCAATCATGACTCTTGAGACCAAATATTTTCAATTTTTCAAGGCTCGCTCCCCTCTTTAGATTCGCTGCATACCCATCGGGGAACATCAACTCATTTTTCACCCACAGGAGTATTTCCCTCATAACTGGCCTTCCAAGATTGAACCATGCCTTTGGCTTCGTCCAGTTCTTCTTTCCTTTCGGTTGTCGCATGTTTTGTAGTGGTCTATCACATAGAGCCTGCTGATCGACTCTAGCCTTAGGATTATCCTTTGTTTTCCCTCTATGCTGAACAATGTACCAAAGAGGGCCTCGCCGACATTCTTTTCAGTGTGCATCACGTCGATGTTGTGTGGGCAAAGGAGGTCTTTGAAGTAAGGCAGATCCCACAAGCATGTCTTGTGAGTCCAGGCATGTTCCGAATTATACCCCTTGAAATACCCTGGACGCTCTGGATCCGGCTCGAGAGAGTTTAACTGATCCAGGGTCTGTTGGCCTGTCAACGCAGGTGGTGCAGAGTTTTTGACAACTCTACCTTTGATGAAGTTCTTCTTGTCTTTTCTGAACTTATGGCGAGGATCCAGGAACTGTCTATGCATGTCGAAGCAAGAAAACTTGCCACCCGCCTGCAGCCGACGAAACTCAAGAGCTGCCTTGCATGTGGGGCACGGGAACCTTCCATGCACACACCAGCCAACGAATAGCGCATACGCCGGCAAGTCATGCATCGAGTACATGTACCACACACGCATTAGGAAGTTTTTTTTTGTAGCGGCGTCGTATGTCTTGATCCCATTATCCCAAGCTTCTTGCAGTTCATCCTTAAGCGGCTGCATGTACACATTCATACTCTTCCCCGGATAGTTGGGCCCTGGAATTATCAACGTCAGGAAAATGTTCTTTCTTTGCATAATCTGTCCGGGGGGGAGATTGAGTGGAATGACAAATACAGGCCAACAACTGTATTGGGCTGCCATCATACCAAACACATTGAACCCATCCGTGCTTATGGCGATTCGAGGATGCCTTGGATCTGCCGCTTTAGCATGATGTATTGCATCGAAGCGCTTCCACGCAAAAGCGTCCGATGTGTGTACCAACATCGGCTCCCCATCTGCATCTAGGTCGGTTCTTTTGCCCAATTTGTGCCATGTCATCTGTTTGGCCGTCTCTTCGACCATGAAAAGACGTTGAAGTCTTAGTATGATTAACTGGGATTTTTGTCTGACTCTTCTCAACCATACCGTTGTCTACCTCAACATACCTGGAAGACTGGCAAACGGGACAATACTTCAAGTCCGCATACTCAAGCCTAAATAAGGCACATCCTTTCTCACAGGCATCTATCTTCTCATAGGGCATCTTAAGTACACGGAGGATTTTGTCCGACTGGTACAGGTTTGCAGGCATTACATGGCCTTTGGGTAGAAAACGTCCAAATAGTGTCATCATCGCGTCGTAGCATTCTCTGCCCAAGTTGAATTGAGCCTTCAGAGCCATTACTTGTGCGATGGCATCCAGCTGACAAAGCTCAGTGTGCTCGTGGAAAGGACGTTTTGAAGACTCCAACATATCATTGAAGGCTTTTGCAGATTCCTCCATCTCATCGTCCGAATCCCGAGCATCATCAAAGTCTTCCACCATGTCTTCCATCCCGGTACCATGCTCGTCGGTGCGACGACGGCCCTCCTCAGCTCTGGCACATTGGGCAGACTCACCATGAAATGTCCAGACCGTATAATTAGGCGTAAAACCCAACTTCTGCAGGTGTTTGGTCATTTCAAACTCTGACTTCTTATGAAAGTTGTCGCACTCGACACAGGGGCACCAGGTTGTTTCCTGTCCATTTGCAAATGCGGCTCTCACAAACCCCTTGGTTTTTCTTATCCATTCATGGGTCATGTCTTTCTGACTAGTGTGACCGGTGTACATCCACGCACGATCACTCATCTTGCCTAGCTACTGGACACACAAGAAATATATACATAATTCAGCAAACCATATTCATCAGTTAATAGAGTTTGTCAGTTTTATTACGTCCATGCAACCTAGACGCTAGTAGGTAAAGATAGGTCCTAATCCCACCCGAGTATGTGTAGATTGGGTTCGTTTTCCCATGCTCGGCTCCGGATCCGACGCAAAATTTCGGCAGCACCTCCCCGCTGTTCTCCTGATACACGTCTCGGCAATAAGCAGAGAGGATGTGTACCCGGAGAACAACAGGGAGGCACTGACGAAATTCTGCATCGGAGCCGGAGTAGAGCATATGGGAAAATGATACCAATCTACACATACCCGGGCTGTCCATGGATAACGTTGGACAATTCGAAAGAATCACGGTTATAAATATGCAAATGCATGCATATTTATAGATGTAACCCTTTCGAACGGGAGACGCATAGTGGTCACGCATACTGATGATTGACACCTATAGCTAGCAAGTTTCATCGGCACGAAGACCGGAACAGAGCAAATGAAGGGGGGGAGGAGGAGATGTCATTTGTGATCACCCACGAACGCAGGGGCGGAGCTCGTCGTACGCACGGGGAGGTCGTCGAACACCAGACCCTCGCAGCAACGAAAGAACTGCACATTTAAATCCACCCGATCAACACAAATATATATGATGTTTTTCATAACAAAATAGGGAAATATATGACCCCGTCGGCCTCTGGAAGGCCGAAGAGCACCTTTTCGGTCAACAGGAGGCCGAAGAGGTGTCGGCGTCGGGGGTGTCGTGGTGTCGGGCTGTCGTGGTGTCGGGGTGTCGGGTCGGGGTGCCAGGGTGTCGTGGTGTCGGGGTGTCGGGGTGTCGTGTCGGGGCGTCGGGGTGTGTCGGATGTCGTGTCGGGGTGTCATGTCGGGGTCGGGGTGTCATGTCAGGGTCGGGGTGTCGGGGTGTCGTGTCGGGGTCGGGGTCCGGGTGTCGGGGTCTTTTTTTCCTCTTTTTCCTTTTCTTCTTCTTCCTCTTCTTCCTTTTCTTCCTTTTTTCCTTCTTCTTCTTCTTCTTCTTCTTCCTTTTTCCTTTTTCCTCTTCTTCTTCTCCTCCTCTCCTCTTTTTTCTTCTTCTTCTTCTTCTTCTTCTTCTTCTTCTTCTTCTTCTTCTTCTTCTTTTTTCTTCTCCTCCTCCTCTTCTTTTCTTCTTCCTTTCCTTTTTCCTCTTCTTCTTCTCCTCCTCTCCTCCTCCTCTTCTTATTCTTCTTCTTCTTCTTCTTCTTCTTCTTCTTCTTCTTCTTCTTCTTATTTTTTCTTCTCTTCCTCCTCTTCTTCTTTTTCTTTTTCTTCTTCTTCTTCTTCTTCTTCTTCTTCTTCTTCTTCTTCTTCTTCTTCTTCTTCTTCTTCTAATTTTTTCTTCTTTTCCTTTTTCTTTTTCCTTTTTTTCCTTTTTCTTTTCTTCTTTTTCTTTCTTCTAGGTTTCTTTCTACCTAAATGTCTAAATATCTAAAAACCTAAACATCTAAGTATCTAAACTCCTAAATGTCTAAATATCTAAAACCTAAACAGAAAAAATAAAAAAAACAGAAAAAAGGGGCAGGAGGGGGAGCTCACCAGAGGGGGGCCGAGGGGTTGGCCGGCGAGGGGGCGGCGACGGGGCTGGCCGGCGTCCGGGCCGCGACGGGGCGGCGAGGGGGCGGCCGGGCCGCGACGGGGCGGCGAGGGGCAGGCCTGGGCGCGGCCGCGCGAGCACGGGGCGGGGCAGTGGGCGGCGGCGAGCGGCGGGCGGCGGGCCGGGGCGGGTCGGGGACGGCGGCGGCGGCGTGGGGTCGGGGTCGGGAGGGGAGAGGCAGAGAGAGTGGAGAGAGTGGAGGGGGGATGGGCCGTTAGGGCCGTTAGTAGGTATTTTCTTTGCCGTCTTGCCGTCCGCTAGCAGACGGCAAAGAGGTGGGGTGGGCCGTTGCAGTTAACTGGCCTCCACTGGGCCCCACCCCACATCTTTGCCGTCTGCTAGCGGACGGCAAAGAAACTTTGCCGTCCGCTAGCAGACGGCAAAGAGCTGGCTGATGGCAAACAGTGTCTTTGCCATCAGCCAGATCTTTGCCGACTGCTTTCCCAAAGCAGACGGCAAACAACCTCTTTGTCGTCTGCCAGCAGACGGCAAAGAGCTGGCAGATGGCAAAGTCCCTGATTCCAGTAGTGGGCCTTCGTCGGCATTTGCTCCAGCACCGACGCGGAGCTTGGAAGGTAGTCCAGGAGCGAATGCAGATTGTGGTCTGCATCGACGGCATATAGAAGATGGTGGATCGTGTGTTGGGTTCGGGGTTCGTGGCAAGTAGGTATGGTTTCCTCCTTCGACGTCTTAGTAGTGCAGGGATGCTAGATCTGAAGTTCAATGGCGTGTCCGGAGTGTTGCCGCGGTCTGATTCGTTCAACGGCAATGGTTTCACCTTTATTGACGAGTCATCTTGGTGGTTCACAAAGCTGCATACGAACGATGAAGCAGCGTCGAGCTTGAGTGTGATGGTTGCTGTGGTGGTGTCAGAGACAGGTGACGGACGTTGGTGTCAAGCTCTAACGATTCATCGGTCTTGTCTGTAATTTTACTTCTTGTCATGTGTTTTTGTGTGCGGAGACTAGCATTTTGTTTATTTTTCAGTTTTGTCAGGTTGGTATATACGGTAACGGATTCAGGTCCAGGCAGCCCGGGAGACGGCCTGGGACGTGAGGCCCATTTCCTTTGTTCACTGGGTGAATACTGTATCTGCTTGCTACAGTACAGGAAGGCTACTGGGCTTGGCCCATTCCTGGTCCGCCACTGGATACGTACGCCATTTGTATTATAATCTTTATGATATAAATTTGTTCCAAAAAAAATCTTTATAATATAAATAAGACATATATTCGCATGTAAAAAGAAAAAGCAGAAGGTCCCCACTTGATCGGATATCCATGCACGTGAAAAAGCTCTGGAAAACAAACTGTGTGCGTACTAGTCCCACAAGAACAGTGGCGGAGCTTGGTGAGGGCCAACCTGGGCCATGGCCCCCCCAGGTCATAAGACAACAAGCCTATATCTATTTATATTAGGTCTATTTGTTACTATAGATCAGTTGAAAATAATAAGATTTGCCCCCCTCAAGCCTATGGCCCTCCCCACATTTTTGGCTCAAGCTCCGCCACTGCACAGGAATACGCAACACGTGAAGCAACAATGGCACACTGGAATGGAACGGCCGGCACAATCGTGCACCCATCGGCCTTGGCCTTGCCCCGGCCGGGGCCGTACGCGATGTCGTCGGGCTCGCCTGCCTGCCTGCCTCGCTTTAGATATACAGCAAAAGGTCACGAGCCCGTAGCCCCATTCGTCCGCTACTGGTCGCTACTTGTACGTCGGGGCTAGGGACCAAAAACAGCGGCACATGCCGGGAGCCGCAAGTGTACATGAAACGTACGTGCGCCGTGTGGGCGCTCCGTGCGGCACAATCGGTGTCCCAAAGAACAGTCGGTTGAGAGCTCCCGTGCATGCACCGGGCCGAGTAAACCAGCTCTAGCGGAGAATATTAAATACATCTGGTGAGACAGGGGTTTCGTCCCAGAAATACTACACCTACGTTGCTTTTGGTACTCTAGAAAAGCAAATCGTAATCGAACCTTATATTTGCCCGATGGATACTGGATACAATCTGTTCATGGCAAGACTGCACGTCTACACAATGTGGGACTCATCATTGAAAACGATTAGTCTACTAGATTCTGGAAGGATACGTTGGTAGGTGAGACACCGCTGGCTATACATTATCCAACTTTGTATAATATTATGTAGCGTAAGGATGCATATATTGCGACAGTATTACAGTCCGTACCTCTAAATATCAGTTTCGTAGGTCGGTAGTAGGCGAACGATGGAATGATTGGCTTCATCTTGTCAGGAAGTTGATGGATGTCCATCTATCTGATGAACCAGACTACATTCACTGAAAACTAACTATGAGCGGATAGTTTTCAGTGAAATCCATGTATATTGACTTAATTAATTCTGGTCCAATACCGAGATCGACACATATTTGAAATACTAAAGTATCCTTAAGAATCAAAGTCTTTATGTGGTTTGTTCACAAGGAGGTGATTCTGACTAAGGACAACTTGGTAAAGCGTGGTTGGGTGGGCAGTAAACGATGTTGTTTTTGTGATCATGAAGAAACGATTAAACACCTCTTTTTCGAGTGTCCGCTGGCTACATTATTATGGTGCTTTGTTCTTATAACTTTTAACATCACCCCTCCAAACAGTATCCACACGTTATTTTGGACGTGGTTAAATGGGGTTGACTCAACTATTGCAGCACATATTCAGATAGGAATATGTGTGCTACTTTAGGCTATATGAAACTGCAGGAATGATATGTTTTTAACAGACAAACTCGGATCAATTTTTTGCAGGTAATCTACAGGGCCACTACTTGGATCTGTACATGGTCGCTACTCACTCCTACGAAGGCCAGGAAGCTTTTGGTTACTGGGTCTACCCGATGGAAAATGGTAGCTCGGGATTTCTGCAACCTGTTTGGATGGCAATCCAACAATTGATTAGGTGTTTAGTCATCATAACCTATTGTTGCCGGTTGTGGCGCTTTACCTTTTTTATCTTCATTTAATTTCATTTCAGCTCAGACTGAGCTTGTACCCGTACTTAGAGATTGTTTACTTTCTTGCTTAATGATATGGCCGCATGCATTGTGTTGATACAGAGGCCGGAGGTCTTTCCTCCTTTAAAAAAAACACCATGCGGGATTAACGGATGTGCTTAAGTGGAATTGGTTGGTTAGGTAGAAACTGAGCAATGCTACACCTACATAAGCAGTTATACGTGATTAACTTAATCGCCAGGTGGCATTTTTTTGTTGGACGGATTAGGGAAAGGGGCCCACCAAGTTGAAATAGGGGGGGGGGGGGGGGGGGGGTGGAGAGTTAATATAGGAAGATTATGTACGTTGGTTACGTATGTTGCCAACACTTCAAATTTTAATTAAGCATGTGTGCACAAAATGTTAAACTTGATACCTGGAAATCATACGCTATGAAATTGTATCAGAAAATAGTTTCATAGCATACAATTCTGTATAATAGTATGAACATTATATTCCCTCCTTCCCAAAATAAGTGTCGCTGATTTACTACAAAATTGTGGAGGGAGTATGATTTGGTGGTCAAGGTCTTATTCCTAATACCTTGTCAGGGTTCAAACTATTGCTTTTATAGGTCTTGCAAGCTCTGGGGTATGCTTTTCTCAAACTTTGTGAATTCACGTATAAGAAAGGACCTTAATACAGGGCTGGCGTTCCCTACGGGAGGACCCTGGCACGAACATATGTTCTCTCTGGAAGGCTCATTCGAGCGAACGGCGTCACTAGAGAGTGTTCCCTTAAAAAATCACTCACATGAAACGTTCAGGAACTGTCATGCCATAACATAGAGATTTATCGTGCTACAGCAGAGAGATTTGTCATGCTAAGAAGAAAAAATTGCCATGCTACAATATAAAATTGCAATGTGTTTTAGAGATTTTGTCATGATGCAACAAAGAGAATTGTCATACATTTCAGGGATTTGTGATGCTGCAGAAGAGAGAACTGCCAGTCTAAAAAAAGGGTTATAAAGATTAAATATCCAAAATATATAATCACTAGTACACATTGTTCAACTTAATTGTCGAGTTATTTGATCATACATATTGCTAAACGTATTTGTATGAAATGTTTCTATATTTGACCAAGTTTATGAAAAATATGTTAATATCCACTACTCCTCAAATATATAGTACTATGAAAATATATTTTAATTATAAATCTAATAAATGAAGCTGATTTTTTTTACGGATAAATGAAGCTAATTTGATGCTGTGGATGTTGATATATATTTTGACTAGGAACAAATGAGAACTTCCATTAGTTAGAACGGAGGGGGTAGTATAGAACTATAGATATAGACTACTAACAAGTACTCCCTCTGTAAACTAATATAAGATGTTTGAGATCACTAGTTTAGTGATCTAAAACGTCTTATATTACTTTACGGAGGGAGTAATATGAAATCTACTCCAAGTCCAAAAAAGAATGTTGAGATGGTTGGTTGCCAGCATGTACCACATAATACTACTGACATACTTACTCCGTTTCTAAATATAAGTTTCTTTTAAGATTTTACTAGGTACTACATACGGATGTATATAGACATTTAAAGTGTTTGGGCTGACGGTACGATACGTTGCACTGACAAATCATCGGTAGCACTCCATTGGAATGGAGCGTGTACGTAGCATTTAACCTATTTCGCGGGGACATGGCCAAATTGCATATGTATCCTGTTCATTCTAATATTATATCGGGATCTCTATTATATTCTACGCCACTTCCGGCAAGAGGGAGCCATACTCTTTTGTAACCATCCTCCCGTCTATTTGTGCTCTGCTCACAAGCCAAACCCAAGCAGCAGACGACACGCGAAAGCAAATTCACGAGCAGCGAAGAAGAGACCCAAGGGCGTCTGGACCAATGGCGGCCCTCGGGTTCGAGGAGACCGAGCTCCGGCTCGGCCTGCCAGGCGGCAGCAGCGAAACCGAGGAGGCGGCCGCCGCGGTGAGGAGCTCCGGCAAGAGGGGCTACGCCGAGACCATCGACCTCATGCTGAAGCTGGAGCCAGCTTCGGCGGCCGCGCCCCCGTCAGAGGTTGACGAGGAAGTGGCCGACGGTGTCGCGGAGGCGCAGCCGGCCGACGGGCAGTTGAAGCGGTCGCCGAGCCAGAGCAGCGTGGTCACCGCGCTGCCGGACGCTGACCCCGAGAAGCCGCGCGCGCCCAAGTACGTCCTCGTCGTCCCTCGTTAATTTGCATGCGAGTGTGATTCCATATTAGCTCCTCCAAAAAAAAAAAATCTCAAGGCCCTCCCGTGCTCTCGAAGAAGAGGGTCGTTTATACTACGGTACTAGTTCTTACGATCAACGTGCTCTAATTTTCGGAAGAAAAAAGTACTACTGTATGTTTTAGAATTGGCATAGGAAAAGGAAACTAAAGCTTTTATAAAAGCCATCATGCTTGCATGCTTCACTCTATAGCACACAAATTTTAGTGGCATGCACGCTTGTCCGAGATAAAAAGAGAGGAAAAAGCACTTCTGCATCTGCGTTTCCGGGGGAACATTTGGATCCGAACTGGATACGCGGGCACGTACACTGATGAGTGCAGCGGCGCATGTGGTAGGGTGGGGGCAACAAACAATGGCACGGGGAGAGCCGCAGGTCCGCAGCTAGTGCCGGCCCTGCCGACACGATAAAAAGGAACCTAGTACTATCTCCCCCTGCAAAATGTCTCTGCACTTGCACTGCATGTCCTCCTCGCCATCATCATCGTCACCACCATCACCCATGCATCCATGTGAAGGATTATGATGAACTGATTGATTGATCGATGTTTGGCACGTGGAGCAGGGCGCAGGCGGTGGGGTGGCCGCCGGTGCGGTCGTTCCGGAGGAACATGCTGGCGGCGGCGCTGGTGAAGGTGAGCATGGACGGTGCGCCCTACCTGCGCAAGGTGGACATGGGCACCTACAAGAGCTACCAGGAGCTGTCCAAGGCCCTGGAGAAGATGTTCAGCTCCTTCACCATCGGCAACGACTGCTCTCAGGCTCAGGGGATGACGGGCATGAACGAGAGCAAGCTGGTGGACCTGCTCAGCGGCTCCGACTACGTGCCCACCTACGAGGACAAGGACGGCGACTGGATGCTCGTCGGCGACGTCCCCTGGGAGTAAGCCACGAGCCAAGCTCCGCCGTGCATGTGTTTCACATGCTGGTGTGAATTGCTTACCAATCTCTTCTTCTTCTTCTCATGGCAGGATGTTCGTCGCGTCGTGCAAGCGCCTCCGGATAATGAAAGGATCAGAAGCCATCGGCCTCGGTCGGTGCCGCCTCGACCGCGCTCCTAATTCTCAGTTTTACTACATTTGCATGAGTAACGAGATCCGTTTGCTAACTCCGTTTTTCTTCTGCTTTTCAGCGCCACGGGCAATGGAGAAATGCAAGAGCAGGAGCTGATCGAGGGAGCGTGTCCATTTCTAGATTGTGATTATGCTTGCCCCAACTCTGTACCATAATATACTCTACTATTGCTAGCTACTCCCTCTGTAAAGAACTATAAGAGCGTTTAGATCATTAATTAAAGTAGTGATCTACAGAGGGAGTACTTCGCTATGATCCGGTCAAAGTTTCGTATCGCCTCGATTAGTTGAGGCAGCGATTTCGTTACTACCTGTGTACGTATGTTGTCATATATATCTAGTATGGAGTATACGTACGTGAGAAAGATGTCATCGACATGTCACTGTTTACGTAGAAGTACCACAATGGATATGCGTTGCCATTTTCCGTTTAGCACGCAGAGAAGGCGGGAGATGCCCTTCCATTAGTATTATCCAGAAAAGAAGTCAGATGGTGGCTACCACTGCCAGTCCCACTGCAGGGATCTTGCAGTTTGTCCAACAGCAGCAGCGCTCAATTATCATGGTGCCGTTGGACAAATAATCGCCCAGCAGCCTTGTTCAATTACTATAATGAAGCTGTTCCGTGGTGTCCAGGTTCATTCTCCTGTGTTAATTAGACTTGTGTGTACACAAGAAACATTGCCAATGTTTCATGTGCTGGTGTGATGCACGCTCAAAACGCCTGTCTCCGTACAGCTAAAGGATGGGAGGGGACATGCCATGTGCATAGGGATAGGTTTCTTATACAAATTTCAGTGCCATCATACGCTGCTGCATAGCTGTATTGTATGCCATATATTGCTCCCTGATCAAGCAATTAAAAGGGCGCAAGGCTGGCGAAAATGAAGTGCCATTATTATTTGCAGCAACTTTGGTTTGTTGTTCCTTCCATGCATATAGTATCCAAAAGGTGTTTGCGAGTTGAAGGTATGTTATATACTACTCCCTCCGTTTCTAAATATAAGTCTTTTAAGAGGTTTCACTAGGAGACTACATACGGATGTATGTGACATACTTTAGAGTATAGATTCACTCATTTTGCTTCGTATGTAGCCCCCTATTGAAATCTCTAAAAAAAACTTATATTTAGGAACGGAGAGAGTACTTGTATTGCGCATGACATTTCTCCTTGGGGGATCTTGTGTCCCCTGGTGATGATGACAGGCTTCAAGAAATCTGGTGATTTTCAATTGCTCCAACTAGAGCAAGCAGAAGAATCTTACATCATTTCCGTCCGATCAAGTGGCGTGACAGCAAGATTGCCGACATAAAAAGCGATAACCTTCTGAACTTTCTCCCTCACAACCGAAGGAAGGGCATTTCAACAATCATCAGGTCTAATAACAGGAAAGAAAGATCGACTTTAGATGTGTCTGTACTAAGCAATGCAGCTACACACACCTGGCAGAACAGTCTAAATGATTCACAACTTTATTGCACCAAAATGAATATTATGGAATATGGTTACATATCAATTAGGCAAAGCGGAGTACGCCGATGGATACCAAAACGAGTTGATGCAAAGTTTCACTTCCATGTAGCAGCTTATACAACAAGCACATTACATATATTATGGGTTTGGAGGTGCACAAAACAAATAAATAAATACTCGCCATCGTCTAATTTCACAAATTAGAGTGCGCACAATGAGCGGTTCTCTAGCTATGGTTATGTGATTATTGTTATTAATCAAGAATCAAGATGAACAATGCACTCTGACCGCTTGAATCCAATCCATATTTTGTCCTCCGGTAACTGAAACAAACAGAAGAGTTAGCACATGCACTGGTATCTGCAGGATGCTTAGGAGATACCACAAGATCCGTGATATGCTTGCCTGCTCTTGTGGGAACTGTGAAAGTTGAACCCGTTTCGAACCGTCTGCTAGCCGCTTGCATGGAAGATGTGGTTCAGCTGCAGCGAACTCATTCAGAACCTGGCAAAATTTGTGGCAATACATTGGAAAACGAAGACAGGGGTAATGCTCTTTCTTTCACCTTTGTTGACCAAGTGATAGCTCAGATGCAAAATTGTAAAGCTAAGTTGGCCAATTGTCTTAACTGTATCAGTTAATTTATTTGGGTACCACTTTTTTTTAGTGTGCTACTGTGCTTGAATTATTGAATTATTGCAACTCAAGTTAGCTCGTTTGGTTTGTTTCAGTTTCAAAATTTCAAACCAATTTTTACTCTGGTTCATGTTCACGTTAGCTATGCAGTAATATATGTCGAGCTTGAACCAATTGCCAACTACCTGTAAATTATGATATGGCAGAAAAAACACCGGCTAACACCATTATATTATAACTATGGCTTCATTGCAGATTTTACCACCAGAATGTTTCTCCACTCCACTCTCAGGTATCAAGAGTGACAAAAGCAACCAAATTTGTCATTTTTAACAACTTAACGAATTACTCCCTCCATCCGAAAATACTTGTCATAGGAATAGATGTATCTAGATGTATTTTAGTTCTAGATACATCCATTTTTATTCATTTGTGCGACAAGTAATTCCGGACGGAGGGAGTATATGGTAACCTGACACACCATCAGACCTGGCCTGACATATGGATAGCATGGGGAGTTATGGCCATCACAACTAATGTAACTCTTACCGTGATATAACTAACGTCCACATATAGCCAGATTGCTGCCAGTGATGCCTGAGACTATGAAAACAATGACAAAAGGTAATGATACTATGGTAGATCAAGTGCCAACCTGATAGGAGAAGGAACTCAAAACCATCAGGAGATTGATGAGTGTAGCTACGTTTTGGTATACAGGTGGGCTTTAGTGGTATCCTTCATATGTGCTGTTTGGGCCTGTAGACCTACAAAGTTCGAGGGCCAGGATGTCACCTAAGCCTGCCATACCCTTTTACAAGAAAAATCATGGTCCATATAAGCCCAGGCCAAAAATTTACTTCTATTTTGGATGATATCTGAAACTGCAAATTTTAGGTAAAATTTTATGATCATGTATGTGCTCTGTAACAAATACTGTGTAGATTCATAATTACTATACACTGGTAACTAGTTTTATTTGCTTATACCATACAAATGGTCAGATTTTTTATCAAAAAATTTCAGGCTCATAATTTGTCGTACAATGTATATATACAACTGTTTTTCTGACTAATGCAACTTTGAAGTGATGTTTTTGAATTGTTAACACACACACCGGCAGCAGAAAATCCGCACTTATGATGTATGCTACTATATTTTTTTTTTAGGTAGGCCACAGCGACTGCCTTGCAGTGCTTAAGAGAGAAGGGGGTTGTTACAAAACCTTAGGCTATAACAAAGTTACACACTACACAGGGCAGACTGTAATAATGTAGATGCACTGTTTCCAATAGTATGAATCCTAAGCTAAAGAAGCTTACTACGGCCTGATACACCTTCAGCTTCACTGCTTACTCCTTGCTAGACTCCGGTTGATACACATTGCTTCATTAGATTCTTTCTGTTTATCAGTTTCTGAAGGGAAAAGCCAAGCCAAAAACCAAGAGCCAAATTAAATTATTTTTCCCACCAAATAGGAAAACGTCACTATTTTTCTAACTGAAATGCAGTTCAGACAGGAGTAAACTTTTTAGTTCGGTTCAGGTTTGTTTGGTTCAGTCTAATTCTGCACATGCTTGCATAAATTGGGTGAGCCAAAAGCACTGGTGAGCAACATTCCTAAACAATATGCAGCTAATACTGAGATGGCATATTCCCACTTCTTTTTTGAGATTATATTTCCTACTTTCTGATTGCTGATAGCAAACGGTTACTGCTTAGCACTTCAAACATGTCCATCCAATAACCTTGAAACTACTAACCAGCGCACACGAACAAAGGAGTTTTGGAAGAAAGCTCAAGCTGAAATGAAAATTCACTTTGAGGCTGAGAAATGTGTTAACAAAGTAATACCTGGTTTCTGATTGCACCAATCAACATATCTTGGCATCCAAATGCATGCACATTCTTCAAATTTGGGCACTGAAGTAGCAGCCGCTCTGGAAAATATTTAAATTGTTTAAAATCATAAAAGCGGCTACCAACTTGAAAGCCTGATGAAAAAGAGACATAATACCTGCGTGTAGATTTGTACAGGAGTTGAGGTTCAGATCAATCAACTCTGGGCATTTCACATACAAAGCCTGTCATGTGTGAAATTAGTAATGAGAACATATCCATCAAGGACCTGAGTGAATCTCTGCTGGCAAAATTTGAAGGCTTACATCTATTGCTGAACAGCCCCATAGACTGAGCTTCTTCAAATTATCATGCTTTATGATTAGCTTTTGGCGCATAGGTTGCTTTTTTAAGGTGGGTAATTTTGGGCACAATCTAATCCTTCCATTGATCTCACCAAAATAAGCCCCCTGTTTTTCGTTCTGCAAGTTAGAACGTAAGCTCATTCCACAGTCCATGAGCTGAAGAAGTGGCAATTGCGCTGTTGCGGCCTGGATCCCACCTAGAAAACACATTGATAGATTCTTAACACTGGAGCATGTAATGGTTGACTGGCGAATTCATTCAGTGGAGCAGAAATAATAAACCATGAAATTCATAAAAAGCTTACTTGTAGTAATATTTGGGCAAAGAGCAACGAGCAGCCTCGATAAAGTATTAGGGAACGCCTTGCAGATCATACCAACACCACTATCACTGATGCTGGATCTGATGTATAATCAAAACGAGTAACTGCATAAGCTAAATTTGAAGTAGCACTCCATAGGAAAAAAATCATCACCATTATGTTATTTCTATAATTTTAGTTTTATATCCAAAAGGATGTATTGGAGCTTACCCACTTAAATCAAGCAAATCCAAGCTTGCACAAGATCTGACTATAGATGCAACAGCTGCATCTGTCATTTTTGAACCGAGAATCAAGGATAGCATGCACAAGCCCCTGATGAAGCAATAATGAGATTTGAGATTTATAGATTGGAATAGGAATATTATGAAACTGGATAATAATCAAGAAGAGAACTATAATGCTATAACTCAAATACAACAAGATTGTGCTGAAAGAATGGTGGGGTAGAAATATACCTGAGGTTGGCACCCTCTAGAGCAGACACAGCTTCATTAGATAGTTGAATTGATGATATGTGCAAATTTCTTAAGTTAGGGCACGAACGACCCAGGCCATCCATCAAACTAACCAGGTCGGTACAATCAGTACTTTGTTGTGTGAAACACAGGGAGAGCTCGCTCATATTAGGGCAGCTTATGACCTACAACAAATTTGCCTCCAATGAATTCATGCCCACAATAAAGTTGTTATAACTGTAAATACTAATAGCACACAACATTACCGATTCCGAAAGGGAGCAAAGATCTGATAGCCAAAGAACATTAAGGCTCGAAGAGCTTAGATTAAGAAAACCAAGATTAGAGCAACCACCAATTTTGAGAATTGAAAGAGAATGCTTCTCTGAAACAAATCGGCTTAGCTCCTCTCTGTTAGAATAGAACAACTTTAGTTAATATAGGAGATGAGCACAGATTGTGTGAACTTTCTATCCATTTGCATGACATTTCTATTTCAAATCGACGAATATTCAAGACGACTTACATGGCAAGAAAATGGAAAATAGACTAGTTTCATGCAAGCATAACATAACATGGTGTGACAAATCAACCAGCAAAAGATCCAAAAAAAATCAACCTGCAATTGCATTACATATGCAAAATTTTAAGTACAAATCCTCATCTACAAGATAAAACTAAAATCATGCCTTAACTGTATCTGACCTTGCAAGGCAACTATTAGTTGAGAAGCTAGCAATTGCAAAAAAAGGCCAAACACCTTTAAAACTAGTGATTCAAATTATAACAAAGCAAGTGTGTTTGATATAAAATCATGTAAACTAAATATTACTTGTCGCTGGTTTAGTACTACGACAAGTAATATGGATCAGAGGGAGTAACTAAATTTCAAAAAAAGATATGTAGATGACTAGATGCTAACATAGCTTTTAGCATGTATGAGTGATGCTAGAGATTTACAACATACCCAGTCATATTGTTGTTTGCCTTGTCAGACATGGTGATCTCCAGAGTTTCCAAACTTGAGCAAGAAAATGCAAGACATGACAGCATAGTGGCATCAACATCACTGAATCAAACGTAGACGAATAAGATACATGTCGTCGGTGGAACATCTTTTCTCAGCATAGGAAACAAACACATGAGGACTGGAACTAGATTAATTGTCGCTGCAGCCAGATCCAAAACAATGTGTGGCTTTTACTAACCCACTCTCGCATTAACTTAGGTGCATACAGTAATCTCATTGTATATAAGCAGGGCAGAGAAACATATACTGAAGCACCAAAGCTAGATTAACCATGTTGCTTCGACCATATTAGGAATTTCACAATGCATTTACTTCACTTTTGGGTCAACTGAAGTGCATATGATTATTTCATTGTACATAAGCAAAAGCTGGATGTGAAAAGCTTTAAGAGACACAGAAGACAAGCAGTCTGGTCTTGTCATTAACAAGGCCCTAACTGCACACAACAATTGCGCACACAGAATTCCAAAACCAGATGGTGACATCTATAACCCTGTACCAGAATAACATGGATGATAATCGATGATCAACAACCAGGGGTCATCTATTGATCATGTATATAGAATAACGGGTCTAGCAACTACAGCATGTCACTATGTCAGTATAAGCCAACTTGTCAAATATAAATTTGATCAGTTACAACAAAGAAGACCTGAAACGGCTCCTTTTGTTTGCACTACAAATATATGGATATTCCTTCTATGCAGACAAATACAACAAGAAATATTATCAAATAACTGATTGCAGTAACCAATTTCTAGTGCTTTAATTATTAGTTTGTGGTTGTGTCCTCTCCTCACAGGCTCACAACAAGATATAAGCAACAATAACTTTTATGTTCGGAAATAGCATACTGTTCTCACGGTAATTGCGCATTTTGCATCACCGTAGACCAACCCCATCGGTTATGCGCTTTCTACAATCCAACCGAGCCCTGCTGAAGGGTTTACAACTAAAGCACAGGTAAAAGTTCTCCAAATCAATCTTGCAGCACTAACAGGATATTGTCCAAAACACAGACATCTCCGAACCCGTTACCTACACTACATGAGTTTCATCTGGCCACCAACTCATCCAAGAGCATGTCAAATTCAATATCCACAAAGTTAAAAATGGCACAGACTGCCAACATTTTCCATGATACCCTCTACTTTGACAAGTTCCTAAGCACAAACACAAATATAACCTAGTACCTACTCCACAATTTAGCAATCCAGGAATAAACATCCTGCAGCCAGTATCAGATCGGACGTCCGTTCACCTTGGAAGTCATTTGGAAATCTCAGGTTCTCGATATACTACTTGTTATTATTGTACTTACGATTTTATTAGGAATATATACTACTCCGGTGGTTACTTGTGTCGTAGCCTTTAACGAGAAAAGCTGTGCATAACAGCTCCTGTCCCGAGCAGGAGCAGGCGCCGATCGAAGATTCAGCATCGATCTGGCCAGATCGCGTCAAATTCGCATCGCACGGGACAAGATTTGTCCGGATTGGTCCGGGTCCCCTCACCTTTCCATGTGGAGCACGAGGCGCGAGAGCGCGGTGCACCGGGGGAGCAGCGCGCCGAGGAGGCCGGCGGCGGCCGGCCGGAGGCGGAGCTCCTCGGCGACGCGCCAGACCCGGTCGGCGCAGTCGCGCCAGGCGCGGCTGACGGCGGCGGCGTCCAGGACGCCCCTGGGGCCAAGCCGCCGCAGCACCTCGACGACGAGGTCCACCGGCACGGCCCGGCCGCCCAGCTCAATCTTCCGGTCGTCGTCGGCGTCATCGTGGGGCCTGGGCTTCTTCTCGGGGGAGGAGGGTTCGTCGAAGGAGAGGGCGCGGCGGAGGCGGGTGTCCCCGGCGGAGGAGGAGTGGGAGGGGGAGGGGGCGTCGGCGGCGGCCGGGGAGGGGGAGGGGAGGTTGCAGACGTGGCCCTTCTTGGGCTGGCCGCATCGGCCGCAGTTGTAGCTGCCCCGCGTCTTGGGGCGCGGCGGCGGGGGCGGCTTGGTGGGCAGCGAGGAGGAGGACATGGGGTTAGGGTTTGCCCCGGCGCGGCTAGGGCTGGGGGCTGGAGGGGAAATAGCGGGGGGGTGGGGCGGGAGATTGGGGAGGGATTGGCGCCATTTTTTGGGGCACGGAGGAGACCCGGTGGACGTGGACCGGATGAGATGCTTTCCGTGGCGGAGATGAGCCCCCGCTTCCCTTCCCTTCCCTTCCCCCCACCGATGCGACTCGCAGCGGCGCGACGCGACGCCAGCGCCCACGTCGACGTCCAACCCGCGGCTGGCTGGCTCGAGATTGATTTTCTTTTTCCTTTTCTTTTCTTTTGTTGTTGGCAAGGCAAAGTTGAACGACCGATGATGGTGCAAATCGCACGTGCTTTCGAATGGGGGCTGGTGCTGCACCCTTTTTCTTCCCTCTTTTGGTTTGGGAGAGTTTGGTGCGGTTGCATCTTCGCTGGACCGTCCGCTAATTAGTTGACCAGGCAAAATCGACGTTTTCGAAATTTGAAAATATGTGCGAAAAAAGGAACATGACTCGGGCATTCTTCTCTATTTTTTTCTAGCAGTGTTCTGTATAAAACTGCAATAATGATTATCGGTCTAGTTATCGATTGCCTAAGGACAAATCTTTCTCTTATGTTATAAAAAGCTTTCTACTAAACAATTAACTTAATTAGTATTTATCTAAACAACCCCTAACTTTTATTTACTTGTTCTTTATTTTCTTGTAAACATATATTTTTACATCTACTAAGTACTTCTAGTTTTATTCCCGCAAAATAATTTCATACTTGTTCTAGGTAAAGTAAGCGTTAGCGTGCGTAGAGTTGTATCGGTGGTCGATAGAACTTAGGAGAATAGTAATTCTACCTTTAGCTCATCGTTGGGTTTAACACTCTTACTTATCGAAAAAGGCTACAAACGATCCCTACACTCGTGGGTTATCAATACCCGGTGCGCAAATCAATCTTGGAGAACACTCGAGCTCCACTGAGTTGATCGAACAAATCATCGATCCTGGTAAGCGGGTATTTATTCTTAATCGTGACATCATTGAGAGCGCGGTAATCAACACACATTCGGAGACGGCCATCTTTCTTGCCCACGAATATTCCAGGGGCACCCCAAGGAGACGAAGTGGGGCGAACATATCCTTTTTGAAACATTTCATCCAACTGTTTCTTCAATTCCACTAATTCTGTTGAAGGCATACGACAGTATTTCTTGTAAATCGGCGTTGTCCCGGGCACAAGCTCAATAGAAAATTCAAGCTCCGGTCGGGTGGCATGCTTGGCAAATCCTCTGGAAATACGTCTGGGGATTCACAGACCACTGGGATTAAATTCGTATCCTTAGCAATCGCTGCATAAACCATTCCTTTCTTTGGCATGGCTCTTCCAGCAAAGAACCGAGCTGGCTGTCCCGAGGGATTTATTAAAGTGACTTCTCTGGTTGCGCAGTTGATACATACCTGGTGTTTTGCCAACCAATCCATTCCCAAAATGACATCCAATCTTGAGGATTCAATGGATACCAAGGATGCGGGAAAGATAATCTCGTTGATGGATATTTCCAATCCTTGGCATACAATATTTGTTCTGAGCATGGATCCACGGGATTGTACCACCATAACTTTGTCCAAAAGAGTATAGGAAAGTTGGTGCTGGGCAACAAAACTTCGCGAAATAAAAGAATGGGAAGCCCCGGAATCGAATAAAATTGTTGCGGGTATGTTATTAACAGAGAACATACCAATGATCATGTCGGGTGCTTCATGGGCTTCTTCTACGGAGATATGATGAACTTGCCCTTGAATATATTTCGGGTTGGGGTATGGCCCCACATGATTGACTTGAGACTTCAGGTTTAATGGCGGCTTTCACTCTTGGGACACTCTCTGGCATAATGTCCAGTTTGACCACAGGAGTAGCATGCATTGTTACACTGACAGTCTTCCTTCATTGGTTTTGCAGCCATAGTCTGGAATTTATTCTTAATCCTAGTGTTCCCCTGTTGCCATGTTGGCTTAAACTCGAACTGCGGTTTTTGCCAAGTACAAATCTTTTGAAAAGCTTGCCCTTCCTTCTTGGGTTCAAACTTGCGTTTGCGGTCTTCATGTGTAGGCTTATGATCATTAGCAAGCTTGTGTTCCCTTTCCGTAATGAGTGCCTTGTTCACCAAAGTTTGGAAGTGAGGGAAGTCTAGCATACTGAGTGCACATCGGAGGGTATGGTTAAGTCCTCCGAGGAAACGATCTATCTTCCGTTCTTCGGTGGCTACATCATGAGTGGAATAACGGGCTAAGTGATTGAACTTGTTCAGATATTCACTTATGGTGGAGTTCCCTTGAGTAAGAGAAAGGAACTCGCGTTGCTTGAACTTCATAATGCTAGCGGGAATATAATACTTGCGGAATTTATCCTTGAATTTATCCCATGTAATTTCATCATCAGCAGGACACATGATTTTGGTATTGTCCCACCATATAGCGGCTGGCCCTTCCAAATAATGGGTAGCAAAAGGCACATTGTCATCTTCTTCAGTACGTTAGTTTCCCTTTGGACCCCGCCGTCACGGGAGGGTAGGACAAAAGATGTCATTCAAGTTATCTGAGAGCTTAGAATGTGAACCGTGATGACTATTACTGTTTTTCTGCCCAACCATAGTCTGCATACTTCTCAGGAATTCCATCAGATCTTGATTTCTCTTTTCCTCAAACATCCGCATAATCTGCTCTGTTGTGGGTGCTTGAGGTGGAGGAGGGGGTGGCTGATATGGTTCTGGGGAATGTATATCTTGCCTAGCAGATCAACGAACTAGGGTACCGTCGCCACCATGACTGCTGCTGCCAGACCTGGTCATCCTATATTTGTTTCCCAATATGAAGCATCGATATGAGCAACATCCATAAGGAAAATGAGAAGGCAAAGCAACAATCCTGAAAAGGAAAACAAGGGAAAACTAAGGCGAATAAAAGACAACAACATAATTATACATAACATCACGCATCATACATAGAAATACTGCATCATGGATAATACTACTCCACTACATGCATACAACCATACATCGATGTCATACTCATCTACTCGTGGTTGCATGCATCACATTGGGTGTCTGAAGGTCCTGCTGGTATCTCCTCGGATTCTGACTCGGACTCAGAACTGAGAACGTTAACCAAGACCTCCGGGGCAAAGGAAACACGACAACGTTGATGGGATGGCTCTCCCTCGGGGTCTGGGGCAGGATGACTACTAAGCATAGGGCAACTGGAGTAGAAAGGAGTAAAGTCCACTCGACGACAGACTCGTGAGGAGTCACAGTCAAGGTATCTGAGTTACTCTGGGTGGATGCAGGTGCAATAGGTGTGGGTGAAGGGATGGTGACTGGCGGAACGAGTGATGCATTGGTAAGAGGAGGTGGAACAAACGCAGATCGAGCGGCCGGAAGTGCCTCTCAAGTGCGGTTCAGCTCCATGGATAGACTATGGGTCAGGAGGTATCCAGTCGTTATGTACCGAGACATATGACTGGCTGAACGATCACACTCCGGATGAATGACAGGAAAGCGGACTCGCCTTGTGTCGAACAGGGATGGGTAGAAGAAGAAGCCTGGGTGAGTCTGCATCTGAATGTCGTTGTAGCGCAAGTCAGTGAGTGCCTCAAATGCAGCAAACTAGATCGCCTGGTCAGGTGTAGAAGTTTTCCCGCCCTTAGTGGAGCGAGTATAGGTGCCCACCAAGGTGTTGTTGTGCATAACGACCTCTGCGTGATACTCGTACACACCGTTTGCAAGCTGCTCTCAGTACACCTGGAACACAGGATCATCTCCGTCGGGGTAGAGTCGGCGCCACACGTTGCGAAGCAGGTGCGGAAAAGTAGCAGGTGCCGGCTGATACGTCTCCAACGTATCGACAATTTATGAAGTATTCATGCCATATTCACCTATGTTTACAATACTTTTATATGGTTTTGATGCACTTTATATGATTTATTTAGAACTAACCCGGACTGACGCTGTTTTTAGCAGAATTACCATGGTGTTGTTTTTGTGCAGAAAATGAAAGTTCTCGGAATCGCCCGAAACTTTTTTGTGATTTTTTCTGGAGGAAATAAGCAACATTGGAGCGAAGACCTGTCGGAGGGGGTGGACCAGAAGGCCACCACGCAACCGGTCACGCCCCCCTAGGGGCGCGGCCAGATGGCTTGTGGGGCCCTCGTGGCTCCGTTTGGCGTGATTCCAATGCTGAAAAATCCCATAAATACCAGTAACCCCGGAAATAAAGAGAGGCTCCTCATTCCGCCGCCACAACTCTCTGTATCGATGAAAAAC